>OZ012684.1:82643197-82645697 GCA_963942565.1 Maea johnstoni | reverse complement strand
AGATTCTTATATTATAAATATTTTACTTTTGAAAATAACTTTGAGATCTGTCATAAATTCACAAAATATCTGAAGGGTAGTTATGAGATGGGTTCTAAATTATACATCCCCTACAAATAGTTTTTGAAAATTGCTAGTGTTGCAGAAATATCTCCATAATGATCAGGTGTTTTTTGGGGCTATGGGCATGAATGGATTAATCAGTTTTCCTAAATCATCAGGTCCATTGATTATGGAAAGAATAATCGTTACAAAAGGATTTTTGCCAAAAACAAACAAACAGTTTCTTTCCCAGATAACCCATGGATGCCAAGGAAATCCCTCAAAAATGTGTTCTTGCTTCTGTTGTCATTTCAAAATGCTTGGTACGGTTCTAGCACAACATTTTGCCATATTCACCCCTATCAGCAAAATAAAAGATTTATAATTGATAAATCGATTGGATATCTTAGGATTAATGAATATAAAATTATACATGTACTTGAATAACTTTTAACCATTGCATTAAATCACTGCAGAGAAATGATGTCTGTGAGGTTATAAGCTGCTTGTATTGAATGCAGTGACTGCAGAACCTGATGACTATGCTGTCATTAGCAGCAAGTATTGAATACAGTTGCTGCGTTGAGAGACGATGTCTGTGGTATTGTTAATATTACTGGTATTGAATGTTCAGCGCTCTCACTCAGCAGAGAGATAATGGCTGTGGTACCATTAGCAGCTTAATTGTTTTGAATGTACAGTGCAGTCACCCTGCAGAGAGATGATATTGTTAGCAGCACACACACACACACACACACACACACACACACACATATGCATGCATGCATACATACATACATATATGTATATGTATATATATACATATATATATATATATATATATATATATATATATATATATATATATATATATATATATATATATATGTATATATATATTAAAATAATTTTTCTCATACAAAGGTAATACCTGTCTTCTATACTGTTCACACAGTCAACATATTTGGAATGATTTGATGCTAGGGAGAGTTACTTCTGACATTATATCACTTCTACAAAATATTAATGGGATTAATATTGCTATTTGCTTTCAATATTTATTAGAGTAATGGGTGTCAAAAAGAAGAAAAAATATTTCTGGCATTTTTCCTAATTTGCCTCTATTATAAAGAAACTTGCAGGCAGGATCCATACAACAAATGTGGTTGAACTATGAATGGTCTAGCAGGTAGCATGTGAACTACTCTCTACTCATCAGCTATGAACATGGGAAAAGCATTATTTCTCTGGCATCAAAGGCTGGTTGTTACCTTTATTACCTATTATGTCGATGCCTGAGGCAGCCGGGTCACATTCAGGATTTCAAAGGAGGAAACTTCTAAAGAAGGATATTCATTCTCAGTCATATTCCAAGAAATGTGTCATCTTTACTGTAAGTGTTAATGTGTGGATGAGGGAGGGCATATTACAGTGAACTCTCAGTGACACCTCTCATATATATGCAGGTAATTGTTATACCTTTCAGATATGTGCATATGCCGAAGGAGGGGGGGGGGGATGTGGAACTATTAGCAATATCTCTGGTAACACACACTGGAGGTTTTTTATATGCTAATGTGCAAGAGGGGGGGGGGGGGATAAAGTGGTCACTCAAATATATTTCTGGTATCAAACATAGCGAAGGAGAGTTTGTTGAACTATTAGCAATATCTCTGGTAGCACACACTGGAGAGGGGTTTGTTTGTATATGCTAATGTGCAAAGGGGGGCTAAAGTGAACACTCAGATATATTTCTGGTACTAAACACAGTGAAGGAGGGTTTGTTTAATTTGCTGATATGTGTGGGAATGTGCAAAGGTGAGGAAAGTAATAAAAACCATCAGAAATTTCTCTGATATAAATCACACATGAAAAAGGATGGTTTGTTCTTAGATATGTAAATGTATAAAGCAGAGGGGGATATAGGATGCTCAGACATATTTCTGTTATCACACCTGAGCACAGGGGCTTAGCCGCCTATGCGTCCAGCGTGTCATTTGGACACCCAGAACACTGTTTTTTGACACTTTGGACACCCAAAGATTTTTGTCAGAATTTGCTGATGATGACTTTTCTTAGAAGATAGAAGATGTAGAAGCTGTAGTGTCACTTTTATAAGACACTCAAAGCAGTATCTGGCCTAAAAAAGCAAAATCTGTTAAGGTATAGGGTCTATCTTATTAGTAGTATGTATTTTGTACCACACTTTGGACACGCAAACGTCTATGAAACCTCTATTTGGACACCCTGTTTCCAAATATCGGCTAAGACCCTGCCTGAGCAAGGAGGGTTTGTATGCAGATATGCTGTTGTGTAAAGCAGATGGATATATTGAACATTTAGAAATATTTCTGTTAGTTATCACACCTGAGAAAGTAGGGTTTGTAGCAGGATAAGCAAATGTGCAAAGCAGAGGGATATATTGAACACTGAAGTGAACTCTTAAAAAAACAAATTC
>OZ012684.1:82539730-82642997 GCA_963942565.1 Maea johnstoni | reverse complement strand
TATATATATATATATATATATATATATATATATATATATATATATATATATATATATATATATATATATATATATATATATATATATATATATATATATATATATATATATATATATATATATATATATATATATATATATATATATATATATATATATATATATATATATATATATATATATATATATATATATATATATATATATATATATATATATATATATATATATATATATATATATATATATATATATATATATATATATATATATATATATATATATATATATATATATATATATATATATATATATATATATATATATATATATATATATATATATATATATATATATATATATATATATATATATATATATTATATATTAAACCCACCCTATGTAAGGTTGAATAAGCTTGTATAACGACTTGTAACGAAAAACACCATCAAAAGTTTAATGCTGACATTTGGCCATCCGCCCATTTATCAGACAGAATATTTAACAATGTTTGACATCAAAACGTTGCCTCATTAGCTTTTGTACAAGGGTAATGAGGCAAAGTTTTGATGTCACACATTGTTGAATATTCTGTTTAATAAATAGCACCTATTGTAGACTTGCATGCATGTGTGAAGTGAGCGGGGATGCATGCAGCCATCAATAAAATATAATTTCGTTTCCCACATTAATGACATTCCATAGAAAAAGCATAACAGAAAAATACATATGACAGCCTAGAAATGTAGGCTAGGATTAACCTTAATGGTCTTTAGGGGCATTTTCCCCCTGGAGTATGTGATTCTACGATAAGATGGCCAAGAGCCAAGTTTACAAATGGACACAACCATTATTAGCCCGCATCCCAGACCACATTTAAATGTCATCCCTTGTGGATAGATGGCACTGCGGTATACTAGGAGGGTAGTTGGAAATACTGCCAGTACACAGTAATACAGTGATCCAGCCTCCCAATCTGCACCATCAGTTTATTAAGATACCATTTATCTTTTAGCATATATCTTAAATGTCAGGGGGCTTCACTACATTTCACGAAGCGGTAAAATGAATAATACGAGGAAATGACGACAAAAACAAGAAAGATCTAAATCTATATATGCTTAAAATGCAGTTGTAGTTTGTAGTAGCAGGTCGCATACCTTTCCTATAGTTGATCGGCTTAAACATATATAAAGATCTCAAATAACCATAATAAGTTTCCTATATGCAAGCATAGAATCAGGCATTGGGAAATATCTGGGTTCATTTCGTATGGGATGTTCACAAAGCAACCCCACATGCTAACTTAAATAAATTTTGAATTATTCTGCAGTTCGTATTTTTATTTATTCGTTACAATTAATGTTATAAAATAGTTCTGAGACTACATAAGTTCTGTATGTTATGCTTATCAAAATCTTATAGGAAATGGGGGTTGGAACTTATGCTCGTTGTCTTGCAGGGGCTTGACTATGGCGAAAAGGTTTTGGGTCTAAACACAATAGGTTTCGGAATAAGTGCCTAGATTTAGTAGAAAATACAATCATCCAATCCCTTTTAATTATTAAAAGTTGGCATAACAAGGATGATTAAATGACGTTTATTCAGTGATCAAAATTGCCAATTAGCTTAGATATAGATTGGCACAGTCTCCGATGGACCACAGCTGCATCACTCAGTCGGAAGAGCAATTGATAATGTGAGAAGAAGCCGCCCACCCCCCACCCCATCCCGTTGCACCTGGCAGACGATGGCGATTGAATATCTTTAAGCCCGACTTCACTGAGAATGTGAGTAGGCCTGGAGCCCTAGATTACATATAGACATTTACTTCCTGCACGACTGAGACAGACAGGGCATTGCGTAAAAATCTAAACTCCCAAGGTTAGATCGCCACGGCTTCCGAAATAAATACAACAAAATGGTGAGTTTTGACTTAATAAGTTGACCGATGCACTTTGATATGAATCGATGCACCTCCGTGATTGATCAATGCACATGCATCGATGCAAACCAGTGTGGATTCGCACCTGGGGCTCATGACTGATAATGGCATATGTGAGATAAACTATTTATTAAACTTAAACTTAAAGGGTTTGCCGGCCCTTTTTAGGGGTTGCTCAGACATACAAGAAGGAGACCTGTTCTTTATATAATTGCAGATAACACAGGTTGCATGAATGATGGTATGAAACTTACTTTCACCCTATAATTGGGCAACAGACGATGAAGAGTTAAAAATGAAGGTTTTCGGTTATTGCCCCTGTCTATAGAGGATTCGAACCACTACTGGCCCCTGCATGGGACCCCATGCCTCCCAGCACTCAGGCCCACAAACTAGCCACTGTGCCGCAAGAGATAAACTAAGGGTACTTTGTAATACTATTGGTCAGTAGTTGTAAACTCTGAAGTACTTCTGTGAGACTTCTTCGAAAAAAATTCAGACAAATCTTTATTCTGTATTTATGTTGGTTTACTCTTTACACTATGCAGTCACATCATAAACTTGTATCTATTTACAAAAAATGGGCATAGATGGTGTGCAGCATTCAACCAATTTATACCTGTATTAGTTACCCACAGCCAGGCTTTTTTTGGAGCGATATCTACACACCACTGTGTAATTGTGAGGTACTTTTGAATTGTCCGTCATAACTTGATCTGCAACTCTCATTGGAATATTTTGCGAATTAATATAATATGCTCCTTTCCTGGGAAATCTTTTTTCACAAGTATCTTTCGTCATCATGACATTATCAAGAGAACGCTTAAAAGCATGAATAGGGAAAGGTTCATTGAACATGAAGTAGCTATTTACCTATGAACTATATATATAAATATATATATATATATATATATATATATATATATATATATATATATATATATATATATATATATATATATATATATATATATATATATATATATATGTATGTATATATGATTTATAAATCAACCAAAATAATTCAAAAGAAAATATTGTTGCTCCCTTAATTGCTCTGGCAGTAGTAAGGAAATGGTGTGTAATACAGCTTACATCAACACAGTTGTCACTAGTAATTCATTGTGCTTTTTAACAAAATGTAATCTCATGAAATAAATTGACCACTAACATCTATTTTTTCTTTCTTTCATGTTTGCTTCATGGTGCTTCCTTTATGTGGAATTCCTGGTACCTGTCCATTTCAATGCGTATCCATGGTAACCTAACACAGGTAGGAGATAAGTTTATATTAATGTGAATCCACGTATGAGCTACTAGTGTGCTTCACTAGAAAATGTCTTATTGTTTTATAGAGCCAGTGTGTGATAATTGAGTGTCAGCCAAACTAGCCAGTAAGGCAACAAGTACCATACATTCTCAGAAATTTGGGCCAATATAATCATTTTACAAAATAAAGAAAATGGAAAATCTGGGCCACCCTTGATCTAATATTGCTGGTCGTCATTAAGGGAAGTCTGGGCCACTATTACTCTGCTTTGTCTGTATTTTCAGAAAACATGGGCCACCCTCAACCCATAGAAATCTTTATTATTAAAAAGTGTCTCAAATTAGTTATAATTTACGGTATTGCACTGGTTAAATGGCAGCCATTGTAGTTGTATCATTGTGACTTGTATTTTGCTTTGCAATGGTAATCTGTATTACATTGTATTGATATCTCACCTCAGCACAAGGACTCATTACCGGTTGGATCACACCCAAGGACAGAATCTGCATTTGATACCATTTGGCTGTGTTAAGCCAAGTAGTATTACAGTATTACAATTAAAGCCACTATAGACGTTTTATTCACAATTAGTAGCCTGAGTATCGTTCATATTTTTCCCCTACATAGCTAGGTGCAATCAGAGATATGCAGTTAACAATATATCTCTGGTGCAATAAATACAATCACGCTAACACAGGACATATGAGAGTGTAAACAGGATGACTAACCAAATAGATATCACCGTATTACCCCGCGTACACCCGCACCCCCTAGATAATATGCACCCCCACCCCAAGTCCCTTTATGTATGTAAAAGACGATTCCCCGTTTATTATACGCAGGGGGAGTTGGCCGGCCATTAATTGCAGCGAGCTATATGTCTGCCCTGGTCTTTCAGCTGAGAGGAGCGAGTCTAGGACAAATAAACAGGACACAATTACAATTTGATAAGGGTTTGTAATGGTAAATTGTAATTGATACTGATTGGTGCCCATTTATTGACATCACTCGTCAAAAGAGCAGACACTAGCTTGTGCCAACTCTGCTCCCCTGGCTTATCCGTATCAATTTCAATTCACCCTCCCGAGGCTCTTTTATCCCCTAATTATAAAGTAATTAAAATCCAAATATGGATGGACATGCCGTCCTTTCCTCCCGGGGGTACTTAAGTGGTGTTTTCCAACCCTGCCCCACACGTCCCCGCACCCGTGGCATCGATGTGAGAAAGTTCTGGTTCTTGTACCTGTTGATAACACGCACCCCCTCCTTGACATAGGTGCTGCACTGTATAAAAGTGCAGGGTGTACGCGGGGTAATACGGTAGTGACAGGAGCTTTCTGAATTGTGGTAATTGTGGTTTTCGAAGAGAAAAGCACATCTGTATTATATGCAGGCCACCATTTTGGCTTTTTCCTCAACTTTTTCTCTTATTTGACCATTCTAAATTATGCAAAAAGCCTAAAAAATGACTGAAACCCTGGCACATTCCTGGTTCTCATCTGAGAGAAGCTACCCAAAAAGAGCAATGTTTGAAATTTCTTATCTTAAAGGCATATTTTGGAAATATTTAATTTAAGAGAAATGTCCACAAACCTCAACTTCTCAGGTATTTTGTGAATGTGTCTACATTTAATAAATGAGTTATTTTCCAACAATCAAAAAAAAAGATTTCTTAGGTGTGAATGTGGTAAACAAGTCTTTACCTGTTATTTAATTGTTGATTGGAGTATTAAGTCATTATTAGTGCTTACAACTAAGGACTTACCTTGGTAAGCATCTGCTGGCACTAGGGTGAGCATGGCTATCATAGCGGAAACATGCAGTGCTGCTATCTATTGTTTAGGAAGCAAACTAGAGTGTGAAGCTCAAAGGAAAAGAAAGATGCAAACATTATGATGACCTAATAAATAACCTCTTTCATAAACCTTCCATGCCTAGTTTTCCTGTAAAAAGTATATGTATATATATATATATATGTATATATATATATATATATATATATATATATATATATATATATATATATATATATATATATATATATATATATAGATATATATATATAGATATATATACATATATATATATATATATATATATGTATGCATGTATATATATATATATATATATATATATATATATATATATATATATATATATATATATATATATATATATATATATATATATATATATATATAGATATATATATAGATATACATATAGATATACATACATATATATATATACATACATATATATATATACATATATATATATATATATATATATATATATACATATATATATATATATATATATATATATATATATATATATATATATATATATATATATATATATATATATATATATATACATATATATATATATATATACATATATATACATATATATACATACTAAGGTACATGTATGAACATGTAATCCATCTATGTTAAATTGGCGTGCTGACCCGCTGCTAACACACATCTCTTATCCATCTCATTAAATCAGTATTGTTCTCTGAGTGTGTGGAATACTTTTTCTTTGATTTATATTCTTATCATCTTGTCCATGTTGTGTTTTATTGGTAAAATGTGCATTTTTTGTTTGAGGACTAGGTTTATTTCATATATATTAGGTGGTAGATCAAATAGCTACATAAATGCTTTAGTTTTTCTAACCCCCAGTAGGTGGATCAATAAGAGGTAGTGACACCTATATGTGAGCTTTGAAATTACTAATTGACCATCTCATGTTGCATGCGGTGCTGACTGCAGCCTCTGTACTAACAAGCCAGCTTGACAGATCACTGTCATTGATCACTGACAGATCAGCATGTTCACATATCATTACTATATCATTGATAGATTTACTTGAACCTAATGTGTATGTGTGTTCAAACAGACATCTTTGTGTGTTAAAGTGTGTGTGTGTGTGTGTGTGTGTGTGTGTGTACATATATATATATATATATATATATATATATATATATATATATATATATATATATATATATATATATATATATATATATATATATATATATATATATATATATATATATATACAGTCAAACTTGCCTCAACGACTACTTCTCTTAAACGACCACTTGCCTTGAACGACCGTTTCAAATCCCCCCAAGGCTATTCCCTATATATTTTACCTTCATTAAACGACCACTTGCTTGACGCGACCAACGACCATGAAATCTTATCCCTAAGAGTAAATGGTCCTTCATTCAACGACCACTTTAATGACTAGACACCTTGTATATTGGAAATGGCACAATGAAATAGTGAAATATTCGGTAAAATTGAAAATATATCATTTCTGAGGGTCGTCAATTAATGTTGGAGTTCAACTTTTATTTTTCTGAATTGTTAATTCTTGAAATGTTAATGAAGAAATTTCAAAAGAACGCAGCTAAACATGTAACAACCTCAATAATACCTGGTCATTGTTAGAAATTCTTTGTTTTTTCATAACCTCGCTCAGACCCTCAACCCCTTCTTAAGAGACCACCTCTTTAAAAGACCACTTTTGACATTTCCCTTGAGCGGTCGCTTAATAGAGGTTTGACTGTATATATATTTATATATATATATATATATATATATATGTATATATGTATATATATATAAAGTATTTGTTTCTTTATGTATTTGTAAATACATATGACTTTCGGTGCAATTTTTCATAGGAATCCATGTGTAAAGGTTAATGACCCATGCAAGTTGTTTTGGGGAGCATCAGATATGTGCCAAATTGTAGCTAAGCATGTTGTTGAACTAATATGCTGTAAGCAGCTGAAAATAGATGATGGTCATTTTGTAACTATAACAGGGATTAATAGTACCTGGACCTTTCTATTGAATTGCCAAGTAGTAGTAGCGTAAGATGCTGCATGCACTCAGTCGCAAGTATTGAGTAACCTCATGAGGCTGTAGGGATCAGTCAAAGGGTGGCAGCTTCTCTCTCCTTGGTTACAGATGATGTAATCCTAACATCAGGTACACATACAGCTTGTATTAGCACTCATATTTAACCCTTACAATACTCAGGCTTCTTTCGTCCAAAGAACAAGGATGCGAAAATTTCGATAGGCATCTAAACCCTGTCATCTTAGTATTCATTGGATAGCTCTCCATGAGTACTCTCAGATGAGTCCCCATGTGCAGGGCCAAATTAGCCACCAGCAGCATAAGGGTTAACCCTTCCAATGCTAAGGCTACATTTGTCTTATGCACAAGAATGCAATTATTTTTGAAAACCATCTATAAACTCTATCATTTTGTTACTCTTCGGATAGCCCTCATGGAGTACTCGCAGATGAGTACCCATATGCCACACCAACATTTCCCCTTAGATGACCAAACACTTTTCTTCATCCAAGATTTCCCTAAGCATCTTACTATGACCTGACTTGGCCTGTAAGTCAACTAGGGACTTAGCCAGGACCCTTCCAGCCTGTCGTTTGGACTGGCAGTTACCTGAAAACCACCTTTTTGTACAGGCAAAATCTTCTATGAAGAATTTGTAATTTTGACTTTTGGAGAGTAATAACCAAATATTTCCCTAGTAAACCATCTTCTAGAACCTAGCTGAAGTGTAAATTGCCCTTTTTGGCACAAAAGGCCTCTAAATGTAGTTGGTATAAGGATTTGAAGTAGATTAGTAGGTAAAACTGGATGGGCAGAAATTTTGAAATTACTGTTTTGGACAGGCATTTTTTGAAATCCTGGCGAAGACCCTGCAGTCAACTCCGGTATGAATACTGGTCACAATGAAGCAACATATTCAGTCACTTATTTTATTCACATTTAAAGCTTCTCTTTTTGACCAAAGCATAATCTGAGAATCTGTGGCTAGTGTTAAATGTTAGTTCTAAACCACTTGACCAATGCATTTCAAATGACCTACCGTGACAAGTTATCCCTTACCCTTCTTAAAGGTAGCTTATTCTTCTGAAGTAGCTTATACAAAATCTAGAAGACCCTCAAACAAAACCTAGCTCAGTCATTCTTGGAAATTGGTGAATGGCTGTTTTCTTGCTGATATAAACACTAGTGTTGTTCCGATTAATGGATTAATCGGAGATCTCACTATCTTTAATTCCAATTTTGATAAACAGTCCCAATTTTTGAAGACCAATTATTTTTCCGATTATCTGTATACGATTAAAAGGCATACCTTCTGTTTTTCCTGTCCATGCTTAATTAAAAGATAAACTTTCTGTGTTTCCATCATTATTTCTTACTTGTTTCTGCAGGTATTATCCTGAAGTTTCATGAAAAATGCACAACATATGATGTGTGATGCACATGGAGAAGGGTCAAAGTGCACGAAAAACATCTCCAAATAAAAACTGATCATCGTTCACTCTGGTGGAATGATGATCAGTCCTCAAAATTTGTACGGACTCCCAACACTAATGAATACCACCAGGCCTTAGCCTGGCTTTTGGAACAAGGTGTCTAAAACAGGGTCTTAGCCAGCAGGGTGTGAGGGTGTCTTTTTGACACCCTCACCCTGGTCCACAAAAAATACCTATTTTTTGTCAGAAGTCGCTGAAAATAATAATTACAAGTAGATATTTTAAAAAGTTTAATTTCTAATAACAAAGTCACTTGTTGAAGAAATGAACCATATAATTACAGTAATGCCAATTTAATTATTATTGCATTTATAATCTGTTTTCATTTATATGGGTGAAATTGACATTTTAAGAGATTTCTGACCAAATATCAGGTGTCAGGATTTATAATTTTCCAAATATTTTCCATAACATGCTTTGGTCAGAGAGGACGTATCACCAAAATAGAAGGCCAGGTTTGGGGTGAAACAGATGAATGATAACACATACATTCAGGTGCCATGCAAGTGATAGACGTTATCAGCCAGGATCTTACATCTGGGTGGCCAAATTTGGCAATTGTCAATTTTTTAGGCGTCTTATTTTTCAAGGATGACAACAATATACTCAGATTACAACCGTAAACATGTATTTACTTACTGAAATAAGGCATGATATCCTCATACAGTGTCATGGGAATTGTATCGAAGTTGAAAAACCAATTATATGCTTGAAATTGACATTTTAAGAAATTACTCACAAAAACATTTGGATGGCCTTGGGGGGGGGGGGGGGGGGGGGTTGATTTTTGAGGGTTTGGGCATCCAAAGGACACCCAGACACCCTGCTGGCTAAGACCATGGATCTCATATGAGAAGCAATTATCTGAGGTATCAAACATTTGTAGCTAGTCAAACAGCCTCCTGCTGTGTGACATCGCAATTAGCAAATAATCATCTCTTTTTTTGAGATCAAGCGTATTGATTCCAGGCTATCTTTCTGGGGACATGTGCATGATTGTATACCTAATATTTATTTTGGAAATTTTTATTTCTTGTATTCATGTTCATCAAACATCCCATTGTGCTAACACATGCCTTAAGAGTGGTTCAGATAATGGCAATCAGACGTGTTAATCTGTTACATGGACATATTAACAGCCAAAGGCCGCCTATGCACTAGTTCAACAATGGTAATGCACGCGTTTTGTGACATGCACCGTTTGTTTTCCCTTGAACCTGGAACCAGATCACTTACAAAATGCTTGTTCAAATCCACGCGTACTATTGTTAGGTCTACTGTTGAAGCAGCAGAAAACTCCCTGTATTTACCAGACCCAAATTTAATACCTTCAAATCCAACTTTCAAACCATGTTCATAGTTCATTTTTGGTATCAACATTTAGGAAAATGTCCGAATTTTGCAGCATACTTTGGGGATCAGTTTCATGGATGTTAATTCTTAATTTTACAGGTTTTAGCAATTACACTAGTTTGACCTTTAACCTCTGTTAAGACTATACCCTAAGACAACTTCTCTTTTCCATCAATCTAACCATAGGACACACCTCAGAGTGGGAGAAAGAAAGCTCTCTTTGTGATCACTAAAGATAGGAGAACCATATAGTGCCACCTATAGGCCATTGCTGGTACTAGAGCATGGGAATGTTTACATTTCAGGGACTGTGAGCCTGAGGTATAGACTACTGTAAATGCTATTTAACTCTTTCGCTGCTGGTGGCTAATTTGATCAACATGACGTGATGACAAAAAGCTGAGAAATTATTGAATCCCTGACAAATGGGTACTCATCTGATTGTGCTCAGTAAGAGCTTTCTAATGAATACCAACATGACAGGGTTAAGATGATTTTCACAATTTTCTGCTATTTTGTGCATTGGATGAAAGTAAACTCAGCAGCATAAAGGGTCAAGAAGTAGTGATTACTTACTGCAGCATTTGACCTTGACCTTCACCTAACAGTGTGGTCACTGGAGTGGAAACAGAGTGTCACATAGACCTTTCATTATGTATAAACTACATGTAGTAACATTTAATCCAACATTTTAGGTCTGGAATGTTTTTTCCTAAGAGATCTATAATAAATCTTCAATTCATTCACATTCAGGTACTTAACCATCTTCAATGCTGTTTAAACAGATTGTATGCAGTAAGCATTACATATCTTTTATTAAATTTATGCAAACAGACTGTTCAACAGGTAAATATATATGTATATATATATATATATATATATATATATATATATATATATATATATATATATATATATATATATATATATATATATATACATATACATATATATATATATATACATATATATATATATATATATATATATATATATATATATATATATATATATATATATATATATATATATACATATATATATATATATATATGTATGTATATATATATATATATATATATATATATATATGTATATATATATATATATATGTATATATATATATATATATATATATATATATATATATATATATATATATATATATATATATATATATATATTTATGTATATGTATACATACATTCATGTATATATTAACCTCAGAAAAAGAAAACATGAAAATGATCTTTTTAATAGAAACAAATATACTTTATCATGATATTTTGGATATTCATACTCAAATGGGTTCTTTAAGTGTAGTGGTTGTTCAGAGTGGACAGGTTATGGTTTGGCAGCAATTCCCGTGAGGAATGTGTGCGATGCGGTAGATATTTCTGCTAGTGGTGCTCATTGAGTGTTTTCCCCTCTACTCGCGTTTCTGTCATTGAGAGGAGTAGCGCGAGACTTCTGTATGTTGGAGTTGGAGAGTACTCTCTCATTCTCCACAACATCCCCCGTGGTGCGGAGCAGTGAGCTGTTGCCAGCGGCGACCAACTTCCCTGCTCTCTCTTGTGTGTACACTTTCTGCATTGCTGGTCAGCGGTGCAGAGCTGCTGCTGATGCTGATGCCGGGCGGGTGCTGAGTGGACAGCGGTCAGCTATTGACCACACTGCAAGGGGCATTAACGATTTCACCATGGAGCTGTATACTAATCCCCTCAGCTGCTGTGCTCCCTACTACTACTACTGCAAGTGCTAGTACAGTGAGCGAGTAGTGCTGGTAGTAGGTGCAGTTGAGACGCGTTGATTGCAGGCACACCATTACCATTACGCTGATTACCAACTCAGTGTGGTGTATAGGGAGCTAAAATCCTGTCCACTTCCTCCTTTTCCTCCTCGGGAATTCATCATCACTGGACGCACTATAGGAAATGGATACTAGTAGAAAACGGCAATCTGAATCTTCACTGAGCACTGACCACTCTGTTATATACTACAGAATCCATACCAGTACTACAAAACTGCAGAAAGTTAGGGGTACTACATACTACCATGAAACTTATCGCTTGTGAAGCAGCGACTACCATATCTCATGTACACACGAGCCTGAGTTTATAACATAGTGGATCTTACCCGCTGGATTGTGTGCGGATCTTAAGGAGTTGTTTAAATGACCTGAAACTTGGGTTAAGGAGTCAAGGAGTCACGATGGGGCAGAAACTCGGGGTAAGTTGTTGGTTCAAGATCTCCGGCTGATTCCTCACAGCTAGTTTAATATAGTAATGAGGGGGAGGGATGGTGGGGTGGGAGTGAGGGGGTGTTGGGAGGTGGGGGAAGTAGGGTGTGACGGGAGAGGGGGAGGTGGGGGAAATTAGCTTATCAAAGGCGTGAGGGGGGAGGGGTAGGGGGGGGGGGAAGTTAGCTTATCAAAGGTGTGAGGGGGGGGGGGGGAGGGGATGGTGGGGGAAGTTAGCTTACTTTGGGAGTGAGGGGGTGATGGGAGGTGGGGGAAGTAGGGTGTGAGGGGAGAGGGGGAGGTGGGGGAAATTAGCGTATCAAAGGCGTGAGGGGGGAGGGGGAGGGGGTTGGGAAGTTAGCTTATCAAAGGCGTGAGGGGGGAGGGGATGGTGGGGGAAGCTAGCTTACTCATGGGAGTTATAGGGAAGCTTTAAATGCTTACTGTGGTTGTGAGGGGGTTGGTGGGGAAGGAAGCTCACTGTAGAAGTCAGAGGGGAGGGGATGGTGGGGAAGCTAGCTTACCTTGGGAGTGAGGGGGTGTTGGGAGGTGAGGAAAGTAGGTTTTGAGGGGAGAGGGGGAGGTGGGGGAAGTTAGCTTATCAAAGGTGTGAGGGGGAAGGGGATGGTGGGGGAAGTTAGCTTACTCATGGGAGTTAGGGGAGCTTAATGCTTACTGTGGTTGTGAGGGGGTGGGTGGGGAAGGAAGCTCACTGTAGGAGTCAGAGGAGAGGGGATGGTGGGGAAGCTAGCTCACTGTGGGAGTAAGGGAAAGGGGGAGTTTGGGAAGTTACCTTACCATGGGTGTGAGGGAGAAGGGGGTGTAATTACCATGGGTATGAGGGTGGAGTGGATGGTGGAGGAAGGGGGGGGGGATGTCAGGGGAATTATGGGAGGGAGGGGAAGGGGTGGGGGAAGTTCGTTTTCTGTGGGTGTGAGAGGGGGGGTGGAGGAAGGTAGCTCAATGTAAGTGTGCACTGATGGGAAGGGGGGGGGGGGGGGGTAGGTGGAATAGCTTACTGTTACTCAGTATCCAACCTATAACTCATCTTCAAATATGATTAATTATAAAGTGTCATGTATACTGTAGACACTTGTAATGGAGATCTCCAGGCATGAATGGGTTAATTTAAAGAATCCCTCACAGGTAATGAACTGGATTAAGTTTTGAAAACAACAGGAAGTTTATATAACCCAATAATGCCTTGAGATAACCTTATTAGCTGATGTCTGCTTCTATATATGACCTAATCAAAAACTACCTGGGAAAAAGCATGCATTTGCAAGAATTTCAAAGGAGAGTTTGGAGTCGGGTTCTAATGAACATTTCTCCTCAATATACTTTCCTAAGGGTGCATATGTCAGAAAGGTTTCGCTAAAATAGTCATGGTTTGTTAGGTTGTACCAGTATGAGATTACATCACTGCTTGATAATACATGCTTAGTTTGAGGGTAGGGTGGTTAGAGGTTGGCAACTTGAAAATTAGCTATGACAAACTTCCATTGATGTTCTATTCTTTAATATGTTTGGTGCACCCTACAATGATCTGGCTATTTTCATAATGGTTTCGATTACAGCACATTTGAGGAAGCATTTAAAGGAGAAATGTTAATTTATATGAAACCAATCTTGTACACCAATTTCATACTTACCATAAGTATGAACTGCGTGGGTTGTTTGTAGAATCTTGAATTCTCCTCTGTTCCTATGTCCAGAGAGGTACTCAAGGTTGAGACGTTGTCTAAGGGGTAACAATATCAAATAGAGGTCTTTAGGGGTATTTGTCCCCCACAGGATTAGCACAATAAAACCAGCTCACAAGGGTTGGGTACTTACTCAGGTATCTTTATCCGAATTCAAAAAGGGTGTTTAAGGGTACCAGTTATCCTACATGGTCTAAATTCAACACCCTCTCCTCTCACAGGGTTTGGGCACTTTTTCCGTGTTCGGGTACCCAAAGTCAGAAAGGGGTACTAAAGGGGTAGCAGAAATTCAATTCAACTCAATACCCTGTGAGAGGGGTAGGGATTTGTTGATGTTATTTGTTGTGGTGGTGACTGGTGGAATCTAATTATCTAACAACCCCAGATAACTAAGCTGGTTGGATGTGTTACCTAATCGGCCTTTCCCATACTGCCCTGAAGTGCTTTATGCCAATCTGCACCCTGTTGCTGTCCACTGACCATCTGGCCACCTTCTTCTAGGCTTCCTACAATGACCTAGATCGTTTCAATCATTCCTAGAGGAATCCATTCTCGGAATATAGAATGTAAATTATTTTGTGATATATTATGCAAGACCTTATGCATGTACATTCTGGAACTCAAACGTAAAATTTAAATCTGGTAGCCTTCTTACTATCATGATTTGTTATTGTTAAGGTTTGGGTGGGGGGGTTTCATCAAATCATTGGACAACTTAATGTATTGTTGCTGATTTTTGCCTCATCTTGGACTTACAAATTCTCTCAATCATTCAAGCCCTGGGTTCTCCTCGAGGAAAGTCATTTCTATGCAATGATACTTAAGAAAATTACTTGGCAATAAAGCTTAATTTTGGATTATATTTGAAAAAATGGTATTCGTTATGTTTCTGCTAACATTTCTCCATCAAAATTTTAAGGGTTGCTATTCCCAATGGAAAACCATGCCTTGAATAGTCGGGCCTTATGGATGCTCTCAGATTTAGGCATGTTGAATGCGCTCCTCTCGCGATACACGCAGAGTAAAGTCCAGGCACAGACCTACTGACCTCAAGCCAGAACTGTGCCAGGGTAATCTAACAGTCCTAACCCTTTCATGCCTAGATTTATCCCTGGGTGCATTCATACCAGGGAATAGAGTAATGATTCCTGAAGTATTCAAAGAATAATTGTCAGTGTACTTCTGGTTAACATTTCTCCTTAAGATGTATCATATTCTAAAATCGCTTTCATTACAAAGATATGGCTGAGATATCCGTGATGTTTTTGGCTGCTGCAGGCCTGGATTGGTTGATACAAGCATGGCACTGGAAGTCATCCAAGGTTCATCTACGAGGAGAACAGTTTTATTTAAGTGGGGTCTTTCAGGATGGAAAGTTTCACTCCCAAAATTACCAGTGGACTCCATCTTAGAGAATGCTATCTAAATCTGCATAATATTTTGAGAGGTGGGGGGGGGGGGGGGGGGGTATGGATAGAGAAAATACATTCCTGAGGTTGAGGGTTCATCCATTTTCAAAATTGGGGGACTCTTTTTTTCGGCCCATATTAAAACAAAGTGGTATGTTTAGTTTGGAAAATTCTAACTCAAGAGATGCCAATTAAGCCATTGAAACCTAATTCGTACCTGCATTCTAATGCATTCATGCCAGTAAAGCCAAAAATACCCAGGCTATTCAATGGTATCTTTTTGACCAAATATCCAGAGAAATGTTGATCAGAACACAACCAATAAATGTTTTAAAAATATCATGTAAATGTATGCTTGCAAAGTTATTTTCTTATGTATCCTACATCTGGGCACAACTTATATATTTTCTTGATACATCCCAGTAATATTTAAGTAGGGGAAACATGTGCCTGTACTCACGGGGAAGTAAATCTTCAAAATAGGGTCACTAGGTCAACAAAGTGGACCATGCTTGTCCTAGTGGCCTGAAGACACAGTTCTATCCTAGTTAACCCATTTATGCCCGTAGCAAGTATTTTGCTAATGTATTTGTTACCAAATCATTATTCTGAAAATAAAGGGAGAAATATATGTCAGAACCTAAGGTACAATTCTCCTTCCAAAATATTTGTCTATTCATGTTTGATTCTGAAGTTAATTCCAAAAGTATCTTAAGTCCAGACAAAACATCAAATATCTCCACGCATGAATGCAGTTTTTAAGAAGATGAGGATTATGGGTCAGAAACTAGGACAGACAGGTATTAGGTACTTGAAACCCATTCATGCCTGAAGATATATTTGACCTGTGACGTCTGGACCAATTATACCTTTGAAAATAATTTTGGAATAAAACATGAATTTGCAAAATATTTGAAGGAGAGTTGCAGAATAAGTTCTGGTGAACAACACTGCTGTATATATTTTCTAATTATTGCTTTTGTAAGAGAGATGTCGCCAAAATTGTCAGAAGGTTTTGGCTGATACACGCATGAATGGGTTAATACCTTTTCATGCACTTACCTTTTTGTGAAGAGCATGTGGAGTTATATGCAGTCAGGGAGAAAACTGATTCCCCTATGTCTGAGTGATAGGCAATATTTATGTACCCTCCGCTGGAGGGTTTGATGTAATCCTCTAGTCATTTTTCTGTACCCCTTTTCAGGGTGTCTGCTACCCTTGCGCCTCGTGCAGCAACCACATGGAAAAGGTAATGTCAATTTCACCATTCCTCATACCCAGCACCCTGCTATGTAGAGTCACTCACCTCATCTGCTGCTGCAACCTGAGAGACTAACTAATCCTTTTTGTTCTGTAGTTTATATACATACATACATACATGCATACATATATATATATATATATATATATATATATATATGTATATGTATATATATATATATATATATATATATATATATATATATATATATATATATATATATATATATATGTATATATATATGTATATATATATATATATATATATATATATATATATATATATATATATATATATATATATATATATATATATATATATATATATATATATATATATACATATATATATATATATGTGTGCGTGTATTCAATTTCACACATGGTATATTTGTATTTTCAGGAAAAGAAGTCTTTCTATTTGCACCAACATGATAATTAGCCATAACTCACTGCTTGAAATTGTTTGTATGAAGATATCTATTTTTCACATCTGCTGAAACAGGTTATTCATAATAACAGATCTCTGCTTGTTGTTGAACAGGCTGCCAAGAACTATGCTGACATTTTAATTTTGTGAAATCTCAAGTAACTGTCTGAACATGTATATATTTTTGTATGATACCTTATAAGGTTTGAGTATCTGCTTGAGAGGTACATCTCAACTTGTAGCTCATTTACTACACCACATGTTAGTATCACCTTCACTTATGGCACTCTGAACCCCATATCACTGCTATGGTTTAGATGTTTTAGACAGGTGAACCAGCTCACTTTTTCAGGCATTAACACTTCCAATGCTGAGGCTTCTTTCATCCATTAAGCGCAAGGATGCAAATATTTTTGAAAACCATCTTAACCCTGTCATGTTGGTATGCATCGTATAGCGCTCACAGAGTACTCTCAGATGAGTACCCATATGCCAGGGTTTCAGTCATTTTTCATTTTTTTGCATCATTTGGTATTGGCAAAATTTGCCACCAGCAGCATATGGGTTAATTGTATATGCACATGTTGGTGGGAATGTTTTGGCTTATTTGACCTTGAACTAGCTTTTCCAGAAATATAGAAAGTTAGTTGATTTTTCTTGTATGGATTATTGGGTCTCCCCCAGAGGGTTGGTGGGATGAAACAATTCTGTGTTGCTTGCGACATGGCTTTCCTTTCTGCCACATCCTATCCTAGGGGTTGTTCCGAAAGAAACAAAAGATCACTTAAAGCTAGACCCTCAAACCAATATTTCTTGTGTTTAAGGTTTTTTTCCCACATTTGAATTGCCTTGAACAGTCCAGTATGTGTATGAACGTATTCCATTTGGTATGATTCATATCTCTAGCATTGCCAGTAGGGACCTTTACGATTTTCGTGATATGATTCAATATTAATATTTTCTTAATGATTATAATGGTATCTTAACTGTTTTTAATGATATTGGCTGTCTCTCAGGGACCTAATTTAGCTATATTTATCACTTTCGGCTTTAGAAATTTTACCAATGAATAGCAAAATGCCCTCATGGGGAGATGTCATGGTAGCAACTGACTAAGCCCATCGACTATTACTGTTAAAACTGATCTTAAATGATCTAAATATCTTTTCCCATTCAATATGGATATTTGGTATTGTATTGAGTACCAGTACTAAACCCTAATCCCTAATAGTACAAGCCTAAACATTGGCGAAGCAATTATTCGTTCTTTATTGTATCATGAATTATTTATCAATTCAAAAACGAACCTCTTCGTATAGTCCTGTATCTGGTCACCAGGGGGCCACCATAAGATCATACCCAATTGCTTGTTTTTAGCTTATGTGGGTTGCCACCACTGGCGCCATCTATGTTGACCTTAAGAAACTGAAGCTTGAAGCATAAGAATGATTGTAGGAGATAAAAAGCAGGATTCAGTTACACCCTGGACTAAGAGCTGGTCTGTGTCCTCTCTGAGCCTGTCCCGATGGCTGTGTGGTCTAAGGCAATGCCACTGACTGCTAGCTGTCTCTCACCACTGTCCAGGTTCTAATCCCACCTGGGGCATGTGAGAAAGTTGCCAGTGACTTGGGGTTAAGCGGTGCAGGTTAGGCCAGGTTGTCCGGTTTCTTACAACTGGCTAGTCACGATGTAGCCGCAATATGGCAGAAATATAAATGAAAAAGGGAAATTCTATCTCCTCTCCTAGGATATATATATACCATAGTCTGGACTAAATGGCCAACAGAAGATCACAAGCTAGCTTAGATTTCTAGGCTGTCATATGTATTTTCTGTCATGTTTTTTTCTGTTACCAAGCACCAAATAGTCTATATGGCCATAGTGGTCAATTTAGTCAGCACGCAATATATGGCAGCAAAGGTGACGAAAAAACGAAAATCTAACTATGGCCAATTTAGTTTACACGCAATATGGCAGCAAGGGTGATGAAAAAACAAAATTCTGTGTCGTCTCTTAGGATTTCGATATACTATGTACAGTCTTCAGCAGTATCTCTCCATCCAAGAGTGCATGCATAATAGTGATGTTTGAGTGGTGAAATCTGACTCCTCGCCTGTTGATGGTCTTGCTTCCAGCAAGGCCGCTCTGATGGATGGAACATCAACACAGCTTCCGTCTACCACTCTCCTCTTAGACAATAGACTAGCTCACAAGTCTCCAGTGCTGAAAAGCATTTGTCCAGATCAGCTCTACAGCTACCTGTCTAGGCTGTCAATGGTAGTGTATAGCCGTTAATGAACGAGGAAACTTGATACTTGAAGTCTTCGATGTGCTGAAGGGATACATGAGTGGCCATGTCACTATGGTGTTATTACTATAATACTGTATACGGCTTTAATTTGGAGTGCTAAAAATTTTGCCATACAGCCCTGCTGGAGGGTATTTGTGCTTCTTTGAATTTGCGTATTCATGCACTCAAAAAAAGCAGGTGCAAAGCAGGATATTTGTGTGAAAGTTTTTTTTGCGCTATCACGAGTAGTGCAAAATAGCGAGGATTGACATGGGTAGAGAATGCTGACATTTTAAAGCTGACATAACCCATTTATGCCAAAAGTGGTCGAAAGAGCTAATTAACTTAACCCAACCATGGCTGCTGTGACGATGACTGACTATTGCAGTGTTATTTCTCTGGTAACACATCTTTTATAAATGATAAGCTGGAGAGAAATTGATGAGAATGAAGGCAGCAAACTTTCCTTAAATTATTTTCAAATTATTTTCATAGATATCAGAGTTCAAGATGATGATCCTGGGTATATTTAATAGGTTAAAATATTATGCCACAACTTCTAGCTGGTCTGACAAAATAGGCGCTCCTCATATAAGGAAAATTGCTTTAATAGTGGATGAATATTCATTAAGTGGATTATGAATTGTTTCAAATATTTTATTCATATACATTTATATTTGTGTCTTTTTGTTTTCTGGGTTTAGGGTTCAAAATATATTCATAGCTGCAGTGGCTCATGAGTATTACATTAAGGTGATAGTGATATAACCAAAACATTTTTTCGAAATAATGTAAAGATAAAATGTTTATTAGAGCAATACCATCAACTACCTTTGAGAATAAATTGTGAATTCACACATTATATGTCACCTTCTTTAGAAGAATCCTGGATCCAGATGAGAGGTTTCTTGGGGTCACAGGGTCTTAGCCAGGATTTGGAAACTGGGTGCTCAAAGTTGTCAATTGTAAGGCCTAAAAAAAAAGTTGTTTGTTTCCTGTAACCCTACCCTAACAAGTTTTTATTCAAAAAAATCCCTACCCTAAAGTTTTTTTCGCCCTCCCAACTCCCAATCAACAAAAAACATGCATAAAACACACATTTTGACCAAAAAAATAATGCAACCTACCAAAAATACCGACCTACCTACCCTATTTTTTTTCGGACCGTTACACGAAACAAACAATTTCTTTTTTTAGGCCTAAACTTTTGGGGCATCCTATTTTTCAGGGGAGACCGCCGCAATATACTCTTGATTACAATCATAAGCATGTATTTAATTATTGAAATAAGGCATAATAACCTTATACAATGTCATGGGAATTACATTTAGGTGGAAAAAAATCAATTACATGTTTGAAATATTTGGGTGTCCTAAGGGGTGATTTTTATGGGTTTGGGTGTCCAAAAGACACCCAGGCACCCTTCTGGCTATAGCTATGTTGAGGAACTCTGGTAATGAAAGGGTTAAGCACCATGGCAGCAAACCATGTTCTTGTACCTACTAATGGAGGGGAGATTGATCTCTGCAGAGTCACTGATGTGTGCTTAAGCCGCCAGAAGCTTTGGAATGTATGAACTGAATTCCAAACTGGCAAATGTCATAGGTAAACCAAAAACAAGATCTTTTTCAGGTCTTGCAGTTGCCCTGCCTGTAACAACCCATTACTTCATAACCCAATGATACTCACTTTAACCCATTTGCACTCAGAGCAGATAAAAGAAGCCTGGCGATTTTGGAAATATTTTGGTTACAAAAGTGTTTTCTTGAAAATATTTGAAGGAGAAATATCAATCAGAAGCCAAGCAACAACCCTCCTTCAAATATTTTGTGAACTTTCGCCTTGTTCACAAGTTATTTTCAAAAGTATGAGAGTTGCAGGCGATATCTTCTAGAGAAGCTTATTAGTCAATATCGGGTTAATCTCTGAAGTGAACATCTAACAATAGTGCTAAGATATAAGAAAGAGCTATACCTTTTGAATTTGTTTTCTCTACTGAAAGATAATCATCATTTGACTTTTTCTAAAAAGTTATCTTTATTTTTGAGATATTCATAACAACTGGGCCTAAAGCAGCCAGCAAGGTATTTTGAAGTCATTTAGACAATCAAATCCTATGGAAATCTATTTTGGTTTGGAATCTATATAAATGTCAAGTTGGATTCCTGAATGATTACTAAAACACAAATTACTAGGATGTCACAGAAGAAAAATATGCCTATCTATACTTACAAGTACATTAACATTTTATCTAAATATAAAGTGGTTTTCTAGTAGATAAATAGAATATATCCAAAATGTTTATGATTATCTACTTTGAACACTAGATTTTGAATCTGAGCTATGGGCCTGACTCAAAATGTTTCAGATGCTTGCCATGAGGAATTGATGTGTGTGAGCTAGCATATGTCAGCATTTCAGAGAACCAAATCACATGAAATTGCTCCAGTAAACTCATTAATTTATCTCATAAGCAGATACTTGTCTACCTGGTGGTTTTGTCCAATAATGATTTAATGTCGTACTTATTATGAATTTCCAAGAAAATATGGCAGCAATTTCTATTCAACCACATGATTTTCTCACATATTCATCCTGATATGCAAATTCGCTCGCATACTGGCCTTTCCAGGTGGACAGCCTTTCACCCTGTGTCTAGACAAGCTGAAGGCATTAAGTGCGGAAAGCTGGATGAATATTTGAGAATGAAGCATGGCTTTACAAAATATCTGAAGTAAGGTTTGATTTATGATAGATATTCTCCTAATATGCTATGTTCTGATGAATATCACTGAATTGATTAAACTGTCCAAGCCTGATAAAATTAATGCTTGTGCTTAATGAAAAAAGTTGTTTTGCCTGCTTATGAATAACTGAAATTTGTTATAAAAGCTGCAAATTCATGACTTAAATATTTTCAAAAAATTCCACATGCACTAGTCATGTTGTTATACTATATAGGTGTCAATGTCTTCAACACTTATGGTAAAAACTGAAGATTGAGTGGAGGGACTCCCTGTGAAATCATTTATCAACGCTCCTAACACAGCATGTGTAGTTTACAGAATTAGCACCAAATCCCCCTCCAGCAAAGCTCTGGCATTTTGTTATTATGACTGTAGATGGGATTAAGCATTGGATTCAGAAAAGTTATGGTACTTAAGAGGCAGGTGGCTAGAGAGAGAGAGAGAGAGAGAGAGAGAGAGAGAGAGAGAGAGAGAGAGAGAGAGAGAGAGAGAGAGAGAGAGAGAGAGAGAGAGAGAGAGAGAGAGAGAGAGAGAAATAGAGAGAGAGAGAGAGAGAGAGAGAGAGACAGACAGACAGACAGACAGAGGGAGAGAGAGACAGACAGACAGAGACAGAGAGAGAGAGTGAGTAAGTGATTGACAGACAGACAGATAATGAGTGAGTGAGTGAATTGGAGACACATAGACAGACAGACAGAGAGTGAAAGACAGACAACAAGAGAGAGAGGGGGGGGAGAGAGAGATTATTTCATCATATGTGAATGGTTTTAACATACTGCACATACATCATATAGCCTGCCTTTGATAATTAAAAACTAAGTGTGAATCCAGTCAAGAGAAGGTCATTTGGTATATCGACCAGTGGTCCTACAACTACAGCAAACTACTGACCTGTTATGGTCCCTGTTTGCGGAGTGAATTTTACTTCTATTGAACATACATAGAATGAAGTGAGCAGAAAATCATAGTGGACATTTGCCAATGAATGCTTCTTGATAATACATAGGGAAATATAGGCTAATCAACCTGCAGCATCCAGGGTAGTATGAATAGAGAACCCCCCCCCCCCCCCCTCCCAGCTAATTTGCTACAGCACAGTGACACAATTGGAATGTGTTCCATAATTAAATTTAAACTATTAATGCAATAAGACTAGGTTGACCGCTTCGTGCCTGTAGTACAACAGGTAGACCTGACTATTTTGTCAATATTTCTCTGACGCTTTTGAGAGAAGTTCTTAACCCTTAAGCTGGTGGTGGCTAATTTTGGCCAATGAAAAAAATGATGCAAAAAAACCTGAAAAATGATTGAAAACCTGACACATGGGTACTCATCCGAGAGTACTCAGCAAGAGCTATCCAATGAATACCAACATGACTGGGTTTAATTAGTTTTCAAAAAACTTTGCGTCCTCGTGCTTTGGACGAAAGTAGCCTCAGCACTGGAAGGGTTAAGAATCCAGCTAGTAAATCTCCCTCAAATAAACTATTAACACATGCTATAATCCCTCGTGGTATGTAGAAGTATTGACCCACTCATGTCTGAATATTTGAGCAAGTGTTCTATGAGACTTTTGAAAGGACTTAAGTCTCCATTCAAATCTGATTAAGTGCATTGGGACATTAGTCCAGTAGTCAGCCACTTTTGCAGATGTCATGTTTTAGGCCTATTAGGTGCTCCTCAGAGTTCAATAAGAAATGGTGTATGATCATATGGGATCTTATCCTACTGGTCCCTTAAGGGTCCAGTTGGCATAGTCTTAGCCTGGATTTTGAAATTTTTGGGGTGGCCAATTTTCTAAAGTAGACCATGATTTATTCCATTTAAAAACCATATGGATGCATTTTGTATAAAGAAATGACTAAAAATTTCTAAATAATGTCCAAGCATTCACATTGAATTAAAAATTTCAAAATTATATGCTTGAAATGAGCATTCCTATGAATTTATCTCAAAACACATCTGGGGAGGTTTCTTAGATAAGTGAGAGAGAGAGAGAGAGAGAGAGAGAGAGAGAGAGAGAGAGAGAGAGAGAGAGAGAGGGGGGGGGGGAGAGAGAGGTGGGGGGGGGGGGGGAGAGAGAGAGATCTGGCAAGCTGCCTATGTTACTGATTTGCCTATATTAGCTGAGAGAGTAAAGGGTTAATGAACATCTGGGAAAGGTTTCTTAGATAAGTGAGAGAGAGACGGGGGGAGAGAGAGAGAGAGAGAGAGAGAGAGAGAGAGAGAGAGAGAGAGAGAGAGAGAGAGAGAGAGAGAGGAGAGAGTGAGTGAGTGAGTGAGTGAGTGAGTGAGTGAGTGAGTGAGTGAGTGAGTGAGTGAGTGAGTGAGTGAGTGAGTGAGTGAGTGAGTGAGTGAGTGAGTGAGTGAGTGAGAGAGAGAGAGAGAGAGAGAGAGAGAGAGAGAGAGAGAGAGAGAGAGAGAGAGAGAGAGGAGTGAGTGAGTGAGTGAGTGAGTGAGTGAGTGAGTGAGTGAGTGAGTGAGTGAGTGAGTGAGAGAGAGAGAGAGAGAGAGAGAGAGAGAGAGAGAGAGAGAGAGAGAGAGAGAGAGAGAGAGGAGTGAGTGAGTGAGTGAGTGAGTGAGTGAGTGAGTGAGTGAGTGAGTGAGTGAGTGAGTGAGAGAGAGAGAGAGAGAGATCACACAAGATGCGTAGATGTGAGAGAGCCACATCTATCAACTTAGCGTGCTCTGATTTTGTATCTCACCCATTCATGCCTGTAGATCTCCTTGACGTATGTCGTCTGGACCTATGAAAATTTTGAAAATTACTACCGAATTAAGCGTAAATTCAAAAATGTATGTTGAAGGAATTCTGTGTCATGGTCTGATCTACATATCTCCTTCAAATATTTTTGTAAAAAGTCTGTTCACAAAGATACGAGAGAAATAGTCAGGACATTGTGATTGCTCCAGGCATGAAATGGTTAATGTCAGGCGAGCCCTGCAGCGGTCAGTACTGACGTCAGACTCTCCACTTGAGGCCACTTTCCACCTAATCTGCCTATTAAGCAAACCTAATTGATTAGCCAACTCTTTGATTTAACATTCTACTTCTCTGCTCATGATAGGTATTTATAGCACTCCTCCTCTTGTCTTCATTTAACTTAACATGAGACCGGAAGAGTGATATATACGTTTCAAGCACCGAGTCATCTCCGAAGCCTGAAAGACCCTTTTACCCTAACCCAATATTGATCACTGCAGCCTAAAACAGCCTGAATATTTATGTTAAATCATCTAGGCAAAAAGCTTACCCTATTCCTCCGATTAAGCGCATAGACTGACCCCAAATAAGCGCACCCCCTTTTTAATGAACAAATGTTGGGAGGGGCAGGTTCCACAGAATACTACAAACAACTCTCATTTGAATATTTTTAAGTGTATTTCTTAATGTCTAAGATATCGTCAAAAGACTCATTGATTTAGATGAAAATTAAAGAGGAACTCCTAACCCACTAATGAATGCTTAAGAGTTCCTCTAGAAATTGGCGTCTGAATCTATAGTACTTATGATGATATCTTTGGAATTGAAAATGATTTTACAAAACAATTGATGGAAAGCTGTTCCTAATGTCAGGATTAACACTTCTCTAAAAATATTTCCTCTTTATGCTTTTGTCTGCAAGATTTCATCAAAATTGTCAGGCTGCTTTTGGCTGTTGTGAGTATCAATTTAATGGGTTAAGCATTAATAGGTTAACCTACACTGGATATTACACAAGCAAGGTATTACACATGCAATTATGGGAAACACAGGTGTCTCCAATAATTGTATGTGTAATGTACAGGGTTTACACAATAATTATCATTAATATTCAATGGGTGAGCATCATGGTTCCATATAATAGGTTTGACGTGGTTGAGTTTCAATGTGTGGACCAGCCACATCACCGCTATACTTAGATGAAATAAAAACAAGTGGATATGAAACCAGCCTTTCAAACTGAACAGGCTGGCTGTGGCGAAAAGCCCAAATGTCACGTTCTGCACATGTTGATGTGCAGGTTTCTCTGTAATTCATACCATACAATAGCCCTCATTGATCTGGATCTCCTAGTGACGTCACAATGCCGTCAGATTGTAGACCCCACGCATAGCCAGCCCTTCACTTTAGCGCATATAGTAATTGGACTCTCACCACATATCCATTCTTTTATTCATCTAAGCCAGTATATGATAATATATGGGAGCTTAGGTACCTGGTCACTTGTTAATTGTTTCTGAGCAGGGATAGGGAGGTGATCATATAAGGCCACTGTATACATAGACACACCTTTGATAAAATGTATATATTTAGTTCATTTTAATCCTTATGCTGCTGGTGGCTAATTTGACCAATACAAAATGATGCAAAAAATCTGTAAAAATGACTGAAATCCTGGCACATTGGAGTACTCGGCATGAGCTATTCAATGAATACCAACATGACAGGGTATAGATGGTTTTCAAAAATCTTTGTGTCGTTGTGTTTGCACAAGTTTTAATAGCCTCAGCATTGGAAGAGTGAAGTTTGCAAACCCCTTGATTCTGCCCCTTTTTGATTTTTTATAAACCAAATTCTAATTCTGCTGGGGAGTATGACTTTATGTCAATATCATGGATCCTCAAACTAAAGATGGCTTGATTCAAAATCTTTCCTTAAACATAAAAGAAAAAATGCTTACATCTAATACTTATCAAATACTGTAGCCCTTATTAATTGAATACTTCACACCGTTTACACCCGTGGTTACCTCAGTATGTTGTTGTCTCATAAACACTATTGCTATCATTAGGAAACTTCAGATACCCATGATTTACTTGCCACTGTCAGATTGAGATGGAGATATCATGAACAGAAGGTGAAAGATCATAAAGGGGCTGGAGCATTGATTACAATTTTGTGATTTTCAAATATGATGAATGAAATATCCTAAAGGGGGTGGGTGGGGGGCATTCTTGGCATAGTCTTAGCCACAGGGCTTCGGGCATCTTTTGGACATACAAACCCACAAAAATCACCCCTCAGGACAACCATTTTTTTGGGGAAGTAATTTCTTAAAATGTCCATTTCAAGCATGCATTAGAAGTTTTTCCACCTTTTCCACGTTTCTCATGGCATTGTATAATGATACTAAGACTGATGTGTGCGGTTGTTACCTCAGTATATTGTTGTCTCCCTTGAAAAATAGGATGCCCAAAAGATTTACAATTGCCCGTTTCGGACACCCAGTTTCTAAATCCTGGCTTATAGACCCTCACGCTTGGTATGGATATTTTAGGAGGAACATGTATACTAGCCCAGGGGCTGTGTCCTGGGCTAACCATGTATTTACAGCATGGGTATTGGGCAGGCTGCTATGCGTCTAATTACAGACCCTCGGCACAGCACAATCTGAACGCTCAGTAGTTGATTCATTGAAAATCTATAGCATTCAATCTGGCAATCCTAAAGCTGTAATTCTAGGTGATCCTGGGTTAAGTGAAACTATGCAGGCCTCTACTGCCTCAAAAGGGCCTGATGATGTTAGGAATATCATGTAAAGAAAAGCATTTTTTGGAAACTGTATACATATTTTATCATATATTTCTCCATCATAAAACATAGATAATATACTGTAATTCCAGGTGATCTTGGGTTAAGTGAACCTATGCAAGCCTCTACTGCCTCAAAAAGGTTTGATTATGTTAAGGATATTATGTAAAGAAAAACAACTTTTGGAATATGTATACATATTTCTTTAAGTTATTTCTCCGACATAAAACATAGATAGTGAACAGTTACAGGATAATGTGTGATGCAAATGTACGTATAGGATATGCATTATCTGATTAATATCATCATTATTTGATAATTACCCTTAGTTTATACATATTCTGTTAAGCCCACTCAGTAATAACACTCATCTTCTTATATATCTCTTGGAAAATATTTGTGAAGGCAAAATCTACATCAAAACCTAAACAATAACTCTCCTTCATATGTTTTTGTTATCTTTATCTCTTTTGTATATAAATATTTATTATCAGAAGTATCACTGAGCCAAATGGAAACTTATCAAAAGACCTCTAAGCATTGAGGGGGTTTAAAGTTTTCCATAGCGTACCATTAACTAAATGCATCTAGAGGCTTTATGAAAAGAAATGTCTGTAATCTTTATTAGTAGATAATAGATAAGATGTCACACAAGTATTGTGTGATAGTACACATGAAAGGTATGTTTATATATATATATATATATATATATATATATATATATATATATATATATATATATATATATATATATATATATATATATATATATATATATATATACAATTAGCCTGAGTATCCAAACAGATAAATATTAATATTTGATATGATAATAGACATGTTTTTCATGAAAACAGAACAATATTAATCCAAAGCAATATCATTGCATGATTGAAGGTAGATGCCTGATGCATGGTAAGTATATTAATGTTTACTATGAGAATAGTCATAGACAAACAATTTGTCAAGAAAACATAACAATATTTACCCAAAACAATATTAATGTATGATTAAAGGAAGGATAGTTGTTGGTTCGGTTCAGACTTACATTTCCCCTTTTATAATATTTTTCTTAATATGCATTGATCAGAAGTACATCATTGAAATTGTCAGGTCTTTTGAATTGCTGTAGGCATGAATAATTCAATGGTTTATGGTGAGTTAGTACCTAAACATGTAGCCTGCCTGTAGGGCTGTAAAAATACTGCTAGGGCGAAGCGGTATTGTACCATAACTGGTACCATCAAAACGACACAGTATTTTAATGGTACTGCTATCGGTATCTAAAACTGCGCTGATTATGTGAAGTGGTGCTGCACATCACTATTGCAGTGTCACTAAGCGGTAGAAATAACAATAACAACACTAGTTTTATCTATGGCGGCAGCGATATTGTACTTTGCTTTATGGTACCTCCCAAGTTAACTAGTTCCGCAGCTATAAGCTTTATAATTTTCTTATAGTATAGGCCGTTTGAGGGGGTGCTTTAGTTCTGCAAAATACCAATAAGCATACCGTTATAAATTGAAACAAGTATGCTGCTGTATTTTGTGAAAAGGTATTCGTTTTGGTGCTGGTACCAGTTACCGGTGTACAGCCCTACCTCCCTCCCTGGCCAATATCAGATTATTCCTTATGGCGGATGGCACTGTGTGACATTATTATACTGTATAACTTGTATCATTTACAGGCATTTAATTTTCGCTACTTTTGCGCTCCCCATCATAGCGCCAAAATAACATTCTTTGAATAAATATCGTGCTCTATATCTACGTAGTTTGAGTGCTTGAATGCGCCAATTCGAAGTAGCACAAATACCCTCTAGCAGGGCTGTAAAGCAAAACTCTTTAGCACTCAAAATTAAAGCTGTATACAGTAAACTAAATTAGCAACAGTAGGGCAAAGGCTCTTATGTAGGTATTCACATTTATTTCTTGATTCATTGATCTACAGTAAAGCCTGGTAGCTAGGCTACTAAACATAGAAAAATGATCACCACTTCTTACTCTTTGCTTCTTGCCTAGGAGTTGAGTGAAGTGAAAGACTTAAATCCTATTGATACTCACAGCGGCCAAAAGCAGCCAGACAATTTTGAAGAAACCTTACAGGTGAAAGCATAATTAGGAAAATATTTGATGGAGAAATGTTATTTAGAAAATAACCAACAAGTCTCCTTCAAATATTTTTTGAAATCATTTAAATTCAATCAATAATTCTGAAGTTATTGTCAAAATTGTCTTAGATGCAGACAACAGTTTATGGAGGAACCCTTATGCATTAATGGGTTATAATATGCTTGGGGTTACAGGAAATAGTTTATAGTGTGAACAATTAGACCATGTAGCCTGTATGCAAGAACTGTGTGAGTTATTGAACTCAGCTTTTTATCTATGTCAGGTGTTTATTGACTTAGATAGGCACACAAAAGAAAAAAATATCCCTCACTTTTCCTTGGATTTTGAATTCACCCTTCTGACCATGACTACCCAGGTTGTGTTGAGATTAAAACTTATTTGGCCAATACAAAATGATGCAAAAAACCTGAAAATTTACTGAAACCCTTGCACATGAGCACTCATCTGAGAGCACTCAGCAAGAGCTGTCCAATGAATACCAACATGGCAGGGTTTAGATGGTGTCCAAAAATAGTTGTGTCCATGTGCTTTGGATGAAAGTAGCCTCAGCATTGGAAGGTGTGAAACACTTGGACCTCCTTACTGGAAAATAGATCATGTTGATGGTTGATTTCTGATAAACATCTTTCCTTCATTTTTTCAGTAGATACTTTCTAATGTGCTATCAACAAAAGAGCCTGGCCCTCTAAGGCCTTTGCAGCCAGAAAGGGGTGAAATTGCCAAGTTAATTGATTCCAGATATCTTGACCACTAACATAACACAGCTGCCGCGGTCCTAATTGCTACATTAGTTTACTCTCCAGTAGCCAGAGAAATAGACTAGTTCCTGGCTCTGTGGAATAATTAACCATCATGCTGCTAGTTTCCTGATTGCCGTTTTGAACAGTTTGGCGATATTGAAATGTCGTCCAGATTGGTACCCTCGGTACCCTCCTGACCAAGACTGAATGACAGCCTAGGTGACAATCAGGCCAGGATTTTAAAAATGAGGGCTAATTAAACTTCAAAAATGTCTTAGAAGATGGTTTGTGAGGAAATATTTGGTTCTAACACCCGAAAACTTTTCAAAGAAAATATTGCCTGTTCAAAAAGGATGTTTTCAGGAGACCACCTGCCAAAAAGACAGGCCTGATGGGTCCTTGCCATGTGCTTGTTGACAACCCAGTTGAACTGCGGGGAATTCCCAATAAAACCTTCTTTAGTGGAGAAGATATTTCTCCACTTATTGATACAGAAATGCCCTTTTTATTCTGTTCTTTGCCAGCTTTTGGGATTTTTTAAAGAAGCAATTTATTAATGCCTAAAGTTATGATATCGGTGCCTAGTGCTTTAGTACCTTGTATAGTCATTCTGTTCATGAAGCGTTTTGTGAAAACTGCTAATACATGCTGTTGTTCCTTTTCTGAAGAATCGTTTTCATTCACCACCTTTATGTCCCCATCCTTTAGAACTGGCCAGACCTTGTGGCCAGCCTAGGGATGAATGGTTTCAGGTTGCGTGAAGTAATTTGGAAGTGCCTGGATGTCTTATTCCTTGTTGCCTTCTGTAATCCAATAGGATTAGATGTATTGCCTGAGGTAGGTCTAGACCTTGTTCATTTGAAATCACATACATCTATTGGTGTGTAGAAGGTTTCCTTAATGCATCCGTCTCTATTTGTGTTGAGCATCTCCTTCGATTATCATTTCTCTTCTTTTTCTTTTTCTTCTTTTTCTTTTTCCTCTTCTTCTTCTCCTTCTTTTTCTTCTTCTTCTTCTTCTTCTTCTTCTTCTTCTTCTTCTATTGGTGTATAGAAGGTTCTCTTAATGCATCAGCCTCTATTTGTGCTTAGCATGTTCTTTGTCTATACATTCTTTTTCTTCTGCTTTTTCTTCTTCTGCTTCTTCTCCTTCTTCTGCCTCTCACCAATGCCCGGGTTCGAATCCCGGCCTGGGCATGTGAGAAAGTTGCCAGTCACTTCAGGTTAGGAGGTGGTTTTGGCTGGGTACTCCAGTTTCCTCCACCACATACAACTGGCTTGTCATGGCTCAGCTGCAATATCAGAGATTTGCTTTTAAGTTGTATCTTGCCAGTCCCAAGGACTGGCTGCTTCCAGATTCTGCAGGTCTTGCCACCTATTTGCCAGTCTTGCCATGTAATGACCATTGATGGCCCCAAGAAGAGTAGTAGAAGTAGCCTAGCTACAAGGCTCTACTATGTTTTTACTTTATTATATATAAATGACTGCACCTATTCGACATAGGGACTTGCGGCCTACTGTTGGCCATTTAGTTCACACAATTGCCACACAGGGGGGTTGTAATGGGAATATTTCCAACTAGGGCTCGACGCTAAGGGTAAACCTATGGCCCTGAGGCTAGTAAAAATTCCCAACAACAGCTCAAAAGACCTCAACTGGTCCTACAGGGCCAGTAAACATTTGGAGACATTCTTGTTATAAAGTTTCCCCCTGAGAATGTCCCCAATTATTTTTCTAATAATTGAAGATAAAATTTATAAAGATAAATGTTGTGGTGAATCTATAATGCAAAGTTCTTTCTTGTTATGTTAAAGAAAAAATGTAGGACCAGTTAACATTTTGCAGGACCAATAGATGCTAGGTGTTACTGGTCCTACAGGGCCAGTATCATTTTGAGTTAGCGTTGAGGTCTGCCAATGGCATAATAAACTGCAGTGCCATCTATCCACAATGGAGGACATTTAAATATGGTAGCAGCAGCAGTAGTAGTAGAAGTAGTAGTAGTAGTAGTAGTAGTAGTAGTAGTAGTAGTAGTAGTAGTAGTAGTAGTAGTAGTAGTAGTAGTTGTTGTAGTATAGTAGCAGCAGCAACAGCAGCAGTAGCAATACCAGCATAAAAAGTTCATATGTTAAGTGCCACCACCAAGCCAATAAGCTCTGACATGGTCTTCCCTATTAAAAATGAGTGTGATAGACATGATAAAGTTTTAGTTTCTTAATCTTCCACGAATCATGTGACTGCGTTGAGCACGGAGGTCGTTGGCACCAGATGAAATGGCAAGTATGCCTGGTATTTGTTTAGATGGGAGATGAGGTCAGTATAACCTGTGTGTTCCCTAGCAGGGTAGTTACGCTTTGCAGAGCACAGCACCCACTACCAAACACTACCTACTGGCAGCAGCAGCAGTACAAGTAGTAGCAGTAGCAGTGGCAGAAGTAGTAGCAGTAGCAGTGGCAGTAGAAGTACCAGCAGCAACTAGGGATAGTTACTGGTACTTCATATTGAGTTGATTTCACTCCAGGTTTAGTACTGAATAAATCCTTAAGGGGGACACACTTGAGTTGTAGTCTGTTATCAACTGCAACACATGAAAACAGTGCTGCCATCTATAGTTTGAGGGAGACATCAAACCTACTTAGTATATATATAGTGGTGGTGGCATTATAACTAACACAGCCTGAGAACTCCCAGGCCACAGGAGCAGGGGTGTAGTAGGGGCTGCAGCAGCTGTTATGTAAGGATTAGATGGGGGCTCCACTGTTTACCTTTCCCCTCACTCTGTTAGGCTAGCAACCCCTCCTCCTTCACTTCTCACCAGCCGGTCAATATCATATAACACCGTAGTGACCACCAAACCTGCCCACTTAAAGAGTGACCACTCTAATCCTTCCCCTTTCATGCAGCCAGTGTGGTCCACTATCAATAGCCTGGTTAAGTTATATATACCCCTGCAGTGGCTAGGCTATTTTGATATAGTATAGAAATAATATAATATAGTATAAGTATAGTTAAGTATAGTAAAGTATAGTATGGTTTAGTATGTTTTGGTTTGCTATGGTTAGGTATGGTACAATACAGTACGGTACGGTACAGTTCAATACAGTATGTACAGAAAAGTATAGTATAGTATGATATAGTATAGTATATTATAGTATGATATAGTATACTATAGTATAGTATAGTATAGTATAGCATAATGTAGTATAGGTAATAGACTACTCCTCGGCTGTAGTGGAGCTATCTAATGCAGTGGAGCTATCTAATGCATACCAACATGACAGGGTTAAGATGGTTTTCAAAGATCTTTGGGTCCTTATGGTTTGGTAAGAGTACCCTCAGCATTGGAAGTAAAGGGTTAAGCATGAATAGGTATACACGTTCATTATTTATCTCACAAAGATGTGAATATACCTAAGGCCACTCCAATTTAATTACTTGTCTTACAAGCTTTTTTGGGAAAAAAAATCCTGTCAGACTCCAAAAAAAAAGAAGAAAAAAGTCACCTTTGGTGTCTTACGGACGAAAGTGGTTTTGAAATTTTCTGTCAGACTCCACAAAAAAAAAAAAAAGTGCAAGTTTTAAGAATATTCTTTGTAAGGGTGATTCAATCAACTACAGGAGGCTATCATTGCTGTAGTAGAGCCTCAGACTTGAGGAGGTATACCTCCCACCCTTCAGGTTACAGGGATTAATACATTGATTGATTTTATTTAGTTGAGAATAGGCTGGTAGAAACATATCGCTACCAGTCCTAGTCGGTAGACTCTAAAAAAAATTAAATAAATAAAAAAAGTTGCATTTTTCAACTTTTTTTTTTATTCCAAAATGGCTCATTTCCTACCTCCTGAGCACGTAAGACAAGTAAATAAATTGGAGTGGCCTAAGTGAAGGAAGTAACAGGTATTTAATGATTACAGAATATTTGCACACTGAATGTGGCACCTGTACTGAAATGAAAGGGTCATACAGGCCCCATTGACTGATGACTTAGGCAGTGTATGACACCTCAAGTTGTTTGAGGTCAGTACACATCTCAACACCTACATTAGGTCACTCAAACACTGTGAGTAATAAGTACTGTTCCAGCCTCCTATGGTCCCCTATGCTAGATTCTGGCCATGGGTCTCAGTGAAAAGGGTGAGACAGCGGTGTTGTGATAGTAACACCCCAGCCCTCGTATGAAGCCCCTATACTGGACTCTTGGAAAAGGATCACACCAGGGTCTTAGCCAGGATTTCAAAAATGCCTGTCCAAAACCGCATTTCTAACATTTCTGCCTGTCCAGATACTAATCTACTTCAATTCCCTATACTAACTACAATTTGTAGTCTATTCGTGTCAAAAAGGACTATTTACACTTCAGCTTTGTCCTAGAAGATGGTTTGTTAGAAAAAATATTTGGTTATTATCTCCAAAAAGTCAAAATTGAAAACTTTTCATAGAAATTTTTGCCTGTCCAAAATAAAAAGGAGCTTTTCAGGAAACTGCCTAGATCCCACAGGTGTGCAATAGTAACACCCCAGCCAATATCCTATTATATGCAAGGTGTTGTGATAGTAACAACCCCCACAGGATTTAGATGATTTTCAAAAGTCTTTGCATCCTTGTGGTTTGAAAGAAAGTATCCTCAGCATTGGAAGGGTTAAGAGCAACATGCACTGAGTGAGTTATATTCAAAACAAGACAAATAATAAAAAAAACAATGTCTGAATTGCTTTCAAATTAGTGGATGTCAATAACATTCCTCATGCTCTACTTGAACACAATGGCACAATAGATGATGTTTATCCTATCTGTAGCTGTAGCGCCCAACTATATCATGACAGATTTGGTTATATCTTTATTTGAAAAGCTTTTTTTTTTCGAAAAATTAACTAAAGAGAAGTTGATTTAAAGCTAACCTACAATTAAGACTCCTTTCAATATTTTGTGAATTGATGATTTATTCCAATGTTATTATAGGGGCATGGTAGGGTTTGATCTAGCATTCATCTTTACAGTTTCCCTTTCAAACTATTGTTTTTACAATTACTGATATCTTATAACTGTGCAAAATGATATGTCACAGTTATTTTTGATTACACCATCTTATTGATACCTGATCTGGTTTGGTGTCAATGCAATCAGACCCTTCATGTTTTTCCCCAAATCTTGTTTGAAAACCTAGGTAATCCTCTTCATTTCTGGAAGAAATAGGTTTATTTACAATTCTTGATCACTTTTCACAATATGTTTTTTTAACTAGCCATACCTTTTAGATGCAGCCTGTGTTATCTATCCCATTGGATTGCAGGTGATTAAATTTGCAGATGTAAGTGACATATAGTTTAAGGCAGCACGTTTGCTTGGGGCCTCATAATGTGATTTGGTCTAAACGCAGGAAATTGACTTTAATGTTATATTAAGGCTATGACCCTCCAGCTATTTTCTATGAATGGAGTGATTTTCTAGACCTGTAGCCAATGTCAAAAGAGGGCACTACAGATAAAGAACTGCTGGTAACAGCTATTGAAAAATAATGATGATTGTGATGACGCTCATGATGATGATGATGATGATGATCACGATGATGATCATGTTGGTTGTGATAATGATGTTGATAATAATGATGATGATGATGATGATGATCATGTTGGTTGTGATAATGATGTTGATGATGATGATAATGATGATGATGATGATGATGTTGGTTGTGATAATGATGATGATGATGATGATGATGTTGGTTGTGATAAGGATGATGATGATGATGGTGATAATGGTGGTTGTCCATATGTCCATAATGATAATGATGATGTTGTTTATGATGATGATAATGACAATGCTGTTAATCAAAAAAGGGTGGTGATAAAGATGATCTGGTAGGTGATGATGATGATGATGATAAGGATGAGGATAATGGTCGTGGTTGGGATGCTGGTGATGATAATGAGGATGATCTTGATATTTTTGATTATGATAAGGATAATGTAAAAGCTGTTAATCCTCCCCTTCAGTTCTTTCTGAGAAACGTTAATGTGCTTATAATTTACTAGGAAGTGTTACTGTTATGTGATTAGTTATGTCCGGTAGGATGTAGGAAGAGGAGACCTGGGTCTGAGTGTCTAGATAGCTGTAGCTTTGCCATGAGTAGACATCCCACTGCTGTACTAGAGGAGGTGGAGAGGAGGAGGAGGAGGAGATGGCTGCTGGTCAGAATATTGGATAAGTGCCCTGAGTACTTCCGGAGCCCCGAGCCCAGGCTCAGCTGGCCATTAAATCAAGCTATGAGCATCAGGACAAGTCAATGCCCTCAGGTGACAAAGATTGGTTAATCTGGGGCTCTCTATGCATGGCAATATGGCCTCTGCCAGAGCCATCATGGCTACCACCACAGCCATCATGGCCACCTCAACATCCACCACTACCGCCATCATGGCCACCACCACAGCCATCATGGCAACCGCCACAGCCATCATGGCTACCGCCACAGCCATCATGGCCACCACAACAGCCATCATGGCCACCACCACAGCCATCATGGCTACCACCACAGCCATCATGGCCACCTCAACATCCACCACTACCTCCATCATGGCCACCACCACAGCCATCATGGCCACCACCACAGCCATCATGGCCACCACAACAGCCATCATGGCCACCACCACAGCCATCATGGCTACCACCACAGCCATCATGGCTTCCACAACATTCACCACCACAGCCATCATGGCCACCACCATAGCCATCATGGCCACCACCACAGCCATCATGGCCACCACCACAGCCATCATGGCTACCACCACAGCCATCATGGCCACCACCATAGCCATCATGGCCACCACCACAGCCATCATGGCTACTGCCACAGCCATCATGGCTACCACCACAGCCATCATGGCTATCACCACAGCCATCATGGCTACCACCACAGCCATCATGGCTACCACCACAGCCATCATGGCTACCACCACAGCCATCATGGCCACCACCACAGCCATCATGGCTACTGCCACAGCCTTCACGGCCACCACCACAGTCATCATGGCTACCACCACAGCTATCATGGCAACCACCACAGCCATCATGGCTACCACAACATTCACCACCACAGCCATCATGGCCACCACCACAGCCTACATGGCCACCGCCACAGCCATCATGGCCACCACCACAGCCATCATGGCTACCACAAGATCCACCACCTCAGCCATCATGGCCACCACCACAGCCTACATGGCTACCACAACATCCACCACCACAGCCATTGTGGCCACCACCACAGCCATCATGGCCACCACCACAGCCATCATGGCTACCACCACAGCCATCATGGCTACCACCACAGCCATCATGGCCACCACCACAGCCATCATGGCTACTGCCACAGCCTTCATGGCCACCACCACAGTCATCATGGCTACCACCACAGCTATCATGGCAACCACCACAGCCATCATGGCTACCACAACATTCACCACCACAGCCATCATGGCCACCACCACAGCCTACATGGCTACCACAACATCCACCACCACAGCCATTGTGGCCACCACCACAGCCATCATGGCCACCACCACAGCCATCATGGCTACCACCACAGTCATCATGGCTGCCACCACAGCCATCATGGCCACCACCACAGCCATCATGGCTACCACCACAGCCATCATGGCTGCCACCACAGCCATCATGGCCACCACAACATCCACCACCACAGCCATCATGGCTACCACCACAGCCATCATGGCTGCCACCACCACAGCCATCATGGCCACTACAACATCCACCACCACAGCCATCATGGCTACCACCACAGCCATCATGGCTACCACCACAGCCATCATGGCTTCCACCACAGCCACCATGGCCACCACCACAGCCATCATGGCCACTACAACATCCACCATCACAGCCATCATGGCTACCACCACAGCCATCATGGCTACCACCACAGCCATCATGGCTTCCACCACAGCCATCATGGCCACCACCATGCTGTGTGTCTGCCCTATGGTTCGAAATATTTGGAACTTGGTTTTCTTTGTGCATCAGAGCCACCGTGCCAAACAGCAACACCGCCACAGCCAGCAGACCTGCCACCACCACCACCACCACCACCACCACCCCAGGGCCAAGTGTGGGAGGTACCTGTCGTCAGGTTTCCATCCTCCATGCCCCACACAGTGCAAGACAGAGTGGTGGCTGCTGATGATGTAAAGCTGGTAATGGATTGTCTAATTAGCTTATGGCTAATGGATCATATCAGCCAGCTATGTAAGATGATTACTGGATCTGCACTGCACCACCGCCACCACCACCACCACACTTGCTGCCGCCTCCACCACCACGACCACAGCTGGGTAACTGGGCCAGGCTCATATTAACAGGCAGACAGTGGTGGGTGACCCAGCGTGCAGCACTTGTAGCAGAACTGATCAATCGTGGCCGCGCTACGAGAAAGAGGTGCATTGTGGGATATGTTTTGAGTCAGTCAGTGATGGAGCTAGGTGTCCATGGATTTAGCCTGCCGTCGTAGCTTGTGAGGTCTCGGATGTGGCGGGTGGACTGAAGCTGGGATTACCTTGGACGGAGGCTTGTGGACATTGAGTGGTCAGCAGCCAGCCGTGCATGAGTGCCGGTCGACCATGATCCCCTACACGGCCTGTGTGTGTGTGGGTAAATCTAAGCAATGGAAGGTTGTGGAGAGCAGCGATGATTCAGAGGTGAGTCTCCCAATATCAGCTGAGTATAGTGCAAGTGTGGGTCACTTGGCAATGAATGCACTGCAAGCACTCGATACATGCCGTCATACATATGTAGGTATTGTATGTATGCTGGTAGTTATGTGGTTTATTGAAAGCAGGGGCTGACTTGCTCTTGGCAAGAGTATTATCTCTAGCCTACCAGCCCAGCATGATATTGTAACATAATGAAGATGCATTGATTTGTGGTGGTACTGGTTGTGGCTCAGGGGTATTCAGAAAATCGCTACCACCCAGATATGAAATGCTGAATAATCTCTTTTACTCTGTCTCTTCCTGCCCCTTTTTCTCTTTCTCAGCATTTGTCCATCTGTCTCAGCCGTCTCTGTCTTGATGTCTGTCTGTCTGTCTTGGTCTCTGTCTCAGTCTCTGTCTTGGTCTCTGTCCTTCTGTCTGTCTGTCTGTCTGTCCCTCTCTTATTCTTTCTCTCATTCTCTCTCTCCCTTTCTCTCTCTCTCTCTCTCCCTCTATCTCTCTCTCTATTTCTCTCCATCTCTCACTCTCTCTCTCTCTGTCTTTCTGTTTGACTGTCTGTCTGCCTGTCTCGGTCTCTGGCTCTATCTGTCTGTCTGTCTGTCTGTCTGCTCTTACGAGAGCTACATAAGGAGCCTTTCTGTAAGTACTTGTCATTCACTGTGGGGTTTTTTGACATTGTGGGGTTCAACCCCACAAGGCGATCCTGCCAAAACTGTCTAAAAAGTCATTGTGGGGATTTTTAGCCTCACTTATTTTTTCAACCCACAAGGTTGTATGTCTGTTGTCTGATTGCATTCTGTCTGGACTGTCTGGCAGTCTATTCTGATTCCCTACCCCACCTATAGGTGAAAAACTAAACTATCTGGTCACATGATCACTTATGGTTCCCTAAGCCATTCACCAGGAGCATGTGGTCATCCGGAAGAGGAACCAAAGAAGTGAGACAGAGAACCAGAACCAAGCAGCTAGAGGAGGGATATACAGACAACTATAAAAGTGAGCATGATTAGATTAGATTTGTATTTCCAATTTGCCTTGCCATACAATCTTACAAACTTAAGTTTAAGTATGTCAGAAATGACTACAAACATCTTTGACATTTGCAGTCAATGAGATAAACCTGCAATTGTATAGTATTACCCACTGAAGAGAACGATACAGACAGAACATTGTGGGCTTTTCTAAACTTTAATTACACATTAGATCTTAGATCTTTTTTTGCATTGTAGATGCCACCAAAAAAGAGACTGAAACGAGAGGAAAGGAGAGGAGGAAGGAAATATATGGCCACAAGTACTCCCAAACCTCTATACAAAGGTGGGTATATCAATGAAATATGGATGGACTGCTGCTGCATAATCATTTAGCTGCCACTGTCTCCAAGCCAGGAATTCCTGTTGGAATGTGTAAATCTGAATTATATCTGGTTGATGCAAGCCACATGAGTTCAATTCCCTTGATTGGTACTGTGATGGTATTGGCTATGCTGATTCTCAGATTAAAGAGACCTTGAAAATGAAGTTTGTCATAATATCACACAAAAAGTTCTAGAATATTTCTTTTGGAATTTAAACAATATAACAAAATACTTAGGCAATCAAATGTATACTGGCAGTAATTGAACCAATCTTCTGAAAATTGTAATTCACACTCTTTGTATATGTCTATGTATTTTTCTTTTCAAAACCTGCCTTCACTTTTTTTGCAGTGTGGGAAGTATGTACCTGTGATCATACAGCAAGAGCTTTGGAAGCTCATGCAATACCTCACGGATGTGGAGGTCAGGAAAACTGCAGGAATCAGTAGCAACAATCCATATGTGTTTGCGAGCAATAGTGAGTTTAATTTTCACAAGTAAGCACCAACAGTAGCTCCCCAAAATTATTAAGCTAGGTTTGCTATCAGCTCTGCTTCAGCCCCAGTCAAACAAAAAAATTGTGCTTCCAACACGATATCCCTTACATGGTCCATTTGAAACATACTGACCAGACCACCCTGTATTTCCATACTGTATGAATGAATAGATTTCACCTGAGCTTTTCTCACCTGATTTCACATATGATGAATAGTTGTACCAACTCCCTTGCAAAATGAGCCATCAAATTTTTTATTTTGCTCACAGAGCACAGACGGTAATGATTAGTAAATGGTATTGTAATTAATTATATTTTTCAGAAAAAGTTAGCTAATGTATTTCTTATAAAAAGAACCATTCTAAGACATAGGCATAACAGTAACTCAATTTATGTTTGCAGGGGCAGGAGTCATCAGAGGATATGATGCTATCATATATGCCACACAAGCAGCAGACCTTGAGAAACCAGAACTAATCAGATTGTCAAACATGAGGCGGTATATGGCTACAATGAGTCAGGTACTGTGGACTACTATCTATCAAAACTTGGGAATCTAAATTTCAAACCATGATTCATAATAATGGGATAAGAGCATTTTGGAAGGCTTTCTTTCATTATTGAATCACTGGAGGAAATCTTACAAATAACAATCTTTGTTCTCAAGTTCAAATGTATTAGTTATGTATTGGGCATGGGAGATTGAAATATCTGTTGTGTCTGTTTTTATTTGCTCTTTTGGAAATTTTACTCCAAGGAAGGCTTCCATATAAACTGAATTTAGAATGTCGGCTTAAAGTGTAACTTCACCTTCAAAATTAAAAAAGATATGTTGTAGAGCTCAATCTCACCTTTCATAGGACACCTTGATTACAATTGTACTCAGCAGATAAACTGATAATACCATTTAAAGGTAACTTTATGGGGGCTGCCATGTTTTCTCAGAGGGAACCTAATTAGTGATGTTAATTAGATGCGTGTAATGACATGCTGTGACTTCCTGGAGAGAGTGAGGGAGCTTAGGGGCTAGCTCTAGTGGCCAGGGTCTGACACTTAGATTTGAGGCGAGAGGCCCGAAAAGGTCTTTTGACAAAAAATATTGGCCAATAATTGGATTTCTGGTTATGATACATACTATTTTGGGCCCCTAGTTTGAAAAATCTTGGAGTCCACAGCAAAATCTAGGGGCATATGCCCCTAGGAAAGTTGAACCCTAAGACTGTGACTGTGGACAGCTCAAACACTGAGCACAAAGATGGTGAATTGTCAAGCTTCCAGTTTGGATGCAACAAAGATTTTCGAAATAAGCGCATGTACCAGTGAAAACATGATCAATATACGGTCCGAACCGGCAAAAATATGATCAATATATGGTCTGTGATAGCCCCACATTTAAAGGCAAGGAACATTTAGATTAAGTGGGGGAAGTTCTGAATGCCAGAAAAGGATGTTCACTGACTTACCCCTCCAACTATCGGAAGAATACACTAATAATAATAATAGTTTTCTGTCATACAATAACAAAATTAAAAATATGTTATATTTGCCGTATTTCTGTTTAAATTGTAGGCATTAGTTTAGAAGTAATATATAGCTAATATGAACTAAACATCATCACAATATAATTGGAAGATGGTTTATAGGCTGTCTGGTTTCACAATTGTACTTCAAATACTTGTATTTTCCTAACAGTAACTAGTCTGACTGCAATTGGAAATAATTGTGCCCAGAGGATGTTTATTGCAGTTTACCTCCTGGGTAAAGCATGAGACTATAGAGCAGATGCAATTCCTTTGAGATTAATGTGTATTGCAGTCAATTCCTGAGCAGCCGACACACTCTACATGACAATATACACACAGCTTACTAATTGTAAACTTCCTTTCATCACAAGATAACAGTGTCAGGACATTGTAAGAGTACTAAATACCAGGCTAATTTGTAAACTGGTAGAATCTCTAGAGCCCTAAAGCTCATCTATAACCCCTTTACTGCAGGTCTCTTTTCCCTCATTGCTTTTGCCACACAGAACCTGGTATACCTCTAGAAAATAAATTTGCACCATATAGGTATACACTGAGACACAGTGCCTCTGTTTGCTGAGTCTGATACACCACTATCCTCTTTGCAAGTCATTTACTAATGACAGAATGTGTTAGGGTGTTCAGTTCTGAATGGCCCTGAGCAGCCTGGATGTAGCAGTATGACGTCACTTCCTGTTTCTGATAAGCTCCAAGATGGTGCCCCCCATGGACCAGCAGAGGCAGTAAATTTGCTGTATTTTTCAAGATACAAACTTAAATATCTCAGTCAATTTGTGGAGTACAATTGTAATCAAGGTGTTCTGAGAAAGGTGACACTGAGCTCTAAAACATATCTTTTTTAATTTTGAAGGTGGAGTTACACTTTAAGGTGATGGGTACCATTGCAAGCCAGTTAAAAGCCCTGTCCCAAAACACACCTCAAAGCAGCATAATCCTATAACTAGGTGTATCTCCAGGTTCCTGAGTGTTATCAGGTAGAGAATATCATCGCCACCTGTCATTATTCAATCCATATTGTTTTATTTCAAAATTTACAACTTTTTTTTCAAATGACATATTCTCATTAATTACGCAGGTGATGGTTACTGCAGGTTCAGAGTTACTTTATGGATATCATTGACTATGCCCAATAAAAAATATTTTTTTGATTTTTTACTGCTGAAGATTTTTACAGGCCATAATGTTGAAAAATTTAGTTAGAAATCTCCACACCAACTACACTTGGTAACCTCACGTGCTCATAGCTAGCACCTATTTATAGCATCCTGACCACAAGCCATTGTCTTGAGATCGTCGAGGTGTATCTTTGGGCAACTGTCTTTTGTTTCCATTGCTCAGAAGTGATCAGCGAGGTATGTCCACTACTATCAAAGGAGTTCCCATGCCACCACACACGAGATATCTCACTAAAATCTTCAATGTTATGGCCTGTAAAAATCTTTAGCAGTAAAAGATTAAAAAATTACTTCTTATTGGGCATAGTCAATGATGTCCCTAAGGTAACTGTGAACCTGTAGTGACCATCACCTGCGTAAGTAATGAGATTATGTCATTTGAGTGAAAAGTTGTAAATATTGAAATGAATTAGAATGTGGATTGACTACAGACGGCTGACTATGATATTCTCTCCCTGATAACACTCAGGAACCTGTAGATACACCTTGTGATATGATTATGCTGCTGTGAGGTGTGTTTTGGGATGGGGCTTTTAACTCGCTTCCAATGGTACCCATCACCTTAAGAGGATATTTTGTCTGTAAAAGGGAGCCTTGCTTGTCTGTCTTTTGTGAGCTAATTAAATATTCAACAAATGCAACTCTCAGAATTGCTGGCTCACCACCCACCTGCCAGCCTTTTGTCTGTGCTCTGACAATCATTGTGGGGTTTCTTTATCTGTCAGTGTGGGGTTCGATCATGTTTCTCCTTTAACAGAATGCCACCTCCATATTTCCTGAACATCCAAAATGGCTGCTTGTAGAAAGCAATAACATATTTCAAGAAGTAACAAGATAGACGTCTGTGGCGTCAAGAGGTTGATCCTTTGTTATGTTGCTTGTTGCCACAGAATTATTAGTTTGAAGCCCAGAGTGATCGGGGGAATTGAGATATATACAAATATCTTGAGAGGATCCATGAAAGCCATATGTGTTTGAAAATGTTTGTATCTATTTCAAAATTTTGCCTTCCATATTTGTTTTGATATTTTTCTAAAAATTTTCAGACCAACTTTGGTGCATAACCCATTCATGCCTGTAGCGCCCAAAACTGCTTTTTTTGGTGATATCGCTCTAACAAAAGCAATTTTCACAAAATATTTAAAGGAGAAATGTTGATGAAAATACAACCACAAGCAAAAAGAATCATTCACATCTTGAGTGTACACATGATCTGAAACAGATCTCCTTCAACATATTTTGAATTAGAAGTTGTTTATTGACAATTATTTTAAATATTATACATCAAGTTGATACTTTTCTTGTATTGATCTCTAAGCATGGATGGGTGTATAGCAGTGACTGGCATTGGCAATTTAATTTATAAAACTGGCAATCATGCATTGGGAAGATTTTTATAAGCTTGTTTTAATTATATTTTATTTTCAAAAACTAAGGTGATATGGAACATATTTCAGAAGCAGTTTTATTATTAAAATTAGAAGTATCTTTTAAGGAATTTATCTATCTGGACAATGCAAGGAACATGCATTTTTTGATCTAGTCTTTCACACAATGAGATAAAGATAAGTAGCATATACAATTAAATAAACAAAACACAGCCACTTTCAAAAACCACAAGGCCCACAGACAAAAAAAACAAGCAACATAACAAAGAATCAACCTCTTGACGCCACAGGCGTCTATCTTGTTACTTCTTGAAATATGTTATTGCTATCTACAAGCAGCCATTTTGGATGTTCAGGAAATATGGAGGTGGCATTCTGTTAAAGGAGAAATATGATTGAACCCCACACTGACAGATAAAGAAACCCCACAATGATTGTCAGAGCACAGACAAAAAGCTGGCAGGTGGGTGGTGATCCAGCAATTCTGAGAGTTGCATTTGTTGAATATTTAATTAGCTCACAAAGACAGACAAGCAAGGCTCCCTTTTACAGACAAAACACCCTCATAATCCATAATTAATGTAACTTTCTTTAGAGAGTATCAAGGCGGGGACAATTTCTTCTCAACTCCTTTTTTGAATTTAACATTATTTCAGCTACATTAATAACAGTGTTTCCACCTGGACATATCTATGTATATTCCTGAATATGAAGGATTTCAGTAAATTTTCAAGATTTTTACTTCTTGAAATATGTTATTGCTATCTACAAGCAGCCATTTTGGATGTTCAGGAAATATGGAGGTGGCATATATATATATATATATATATATATATATATATATATATATATATATATATATATATATATATATATAATTATATATATATATATATATATATACACACACATACATATATATATATATATATATATAAAATGGTTGTGAAAATAGATGTTTTTTTCTCACAAAAAATGTTCGGGAAAATAAAGTATTTGGTTTTTCTTTAGCATGATCAGATACTTAGTCCATCATGTACAAAGAATAGCATGTGCCAGATTGTATGTCTCGGAAATCTTACCATGTTTTACCTATTCATCCAGCAAAGCCAAGGGCAGCTAGAAAGCCAACTGGAGGCAATCGACACTCCTGGACACCAGATGAAATTCGCGAGGTATTTCAACTCTTTAAGAAATGGTTTCAAGCATAGCAAACTCCTGGCCAGGCAGCACTCAAAAGTGGGATCAAGAAAAGCAAGGCCTTAAATGGAAACATCTGGAAAATCCCACAAGACAAAATAAAGAAAAAGATATCTTGGTTGAGGCTCCATCCACCTGCCAACTTCAAGGAGCTCGTTGGCAGCAAAGAGTAAAACATTTAGAAATCATCTTCACCGTTCTGACAAGAAGTTTAACCTAGTGGTAGCTTAATGATGACAGTGACTAAGATGTTTTTTCTGGTTGGCATCAAAGAGTAAAACTTGTACAAATCATCTGATCCAATCTGATAAGAAGTTAAACCTAGTGGTAGCTTAATGATGACAGTGAAGATGTTTTTTTTTCTATTGGGTAGAAGTTACCAAATTGTTTTAAAATTTGGGTAGTTTCAAAGGTACATAAGATCAGGCTTAAATGTCCAGACCTTGAAATGTAATTTTCCTTGAAAAGTATATCTGAAATGTTTGGCTTGTGTAGATCTACTGCATGACTAGCAGTGCAAGAATTTGTTCAAGAATGAGGTATCATCAAAGATGGGCTCATGTATTTCAAAATAGCTTGTAGTTATTTCATTTTGTTAGTTATTGTTTAAATTCAATGAAACCTAGAAAACAAATGACCCAGCTTCCTTTAACCATTAGATAATCATGATTTTATCTTGCTTATTTAAATGTTTTTCTTGGGTCATTGTAAAGGTTTTATGTTGCTAATTTCTAGATATTTGTGGGTCGAAACTGCATGATACAGTTGTAAGGTTGTATCATAAATCAAAAGTTTCATTACATTTACTTGCAGGGTACTTTTTTTGAAATAACATGTTTAAGAGTAGGTAAAGTTAATATTATCAGGCCCTGAAAATATGTAGCTGTCAGCAGTTCTATTATTTTTAGTTCATTGTATTGGTGTGTACAGAAATAAACAAAGATGACACATGTATCTCATGTATTTTCTGCTTGCTCCACCTCCAAGTTTTTGAATTGTCAAGGAACACTGCTGGAATTCCATTCTGAAAAAACACACTCCATGGTTCTTCAAATCTTTGAGACATCAAAGGTATCTTATAGCCCATGACAGATAGGTGTGATAGTAGCTTTATCCAGGTAAATCCATACTGTGTCGTTGTTGCAAGTTGGTTGTAGATCTAAAACCTGTTCAAGTTCTGTGGTGTCACTTTCTCTTCATTCTTGTTATTTTAAATGGTTTGTTTTGTCAGACAAGAAGATTTCAATAATTCAAATTGATTATTCTCTTTTCTAGCTGAAACCCCAGCATGAGGTTTTATTTAGAAGCTGATAGGGATAGATCAGTAATAAAATCTATCATATCTTGTAGCACTGCCTATATTATATAGCTGATCCTTATAAATCTACTTGGATTGTCAGATTATAGGAAAAGGGCTTCTGAAAAATAATTGGTTGACTCTACTGATATCATTATTGACTAAGTATGAGAAGAATTTTATTTTCAAAAATACAATCAGCATGTTGAATTTGTATTGGTAAGGGCAATGACTGTAATGCATGTTGGGCTATAATGGATGCAGGAAGTGGATTCCTATCCTATTTCTGCTTTTGTAATATACATATAAAACATTTTAAGTCAACTGTTAAGGTATGCTTCTCATGGCATCAACACGGACTGTGATGTAGTATACTGAAGTGCCTCAGGCACCAACATAATCATTAGAACTAAACTACCATGCTAAGAATTTTTACTTGCTTAACATAATTTTTGACATGCCGAAATAATTTATAACATATGCTAGAAGGCATGTATTTTTTATATGGATTTAATGATTTGAAAGCCATTTTCTTTTCTGTTTGGTTGCATTGTTTGCATATATCTGGGTATGTGTGCCATTTTCTATGAAAAAATGTATTTAGTGGTCAGAAAATCAGCTTGCCAATCCTGGCAAGTGAGAACTAAAATGTACTTACCCGAAAGCCCTTTTTTCAAAAATTCACTTGCTGTGGCAAGCAAGCAAGTACTAATGTCGGTGCCTGTGCCTTAAGGTCTATTTATAAACCTGCAATTGTTTATCTAATACACATTCAGCAAAGTTGATGAGGTTGCTTGAATACAGTCTCCATCTTCTCTTGGTTTAAGAGTTGAAAGAAATGATCTCTATTTTCTTAAAATGTATATAATGTCAAAACACCTTTCACAACGGTTTTTATTCTAAGTATAACTAGTAATGTAACTGGTTCGTAAATTGAGCAAGAAATGGTTCTCGTCATTTTAGAGATGAAGGTAGTTGCATCCATCCACAAGGCAACCTAGAGACATTTGTTTTTTTTATTTTGGATAAAGTATGATGTGATATTTCAAGACAGTTCAGGCAACCTCTTAAAAATACCAGATTTATGCAGCAATGTAGCACCCAGTACATCATAAACTAAATTCCAACAGCCTTGATTGCCAAACCATAGCAAAGAAATATAAAAGCAATTTTTTTGTGAATGTATCTTCTAAAATAAAACTTTGAACTTTTGTCCAATGAAAATCTCTTGTTTTTGACATAGGGCCCAGGAATATGAAGTAAGGAACTACTTAGATTGTATTGGTTTCAGAGCAGTTTATTTTTGTTCTTTACGTGTCATTCAAAATTTGAGCACATAAACTTTGCAAATATGTATCTATTTGTTCCAACATCACATAAAGTGAAGTATATCCCAAACACTGGTCTAATGTTTTCAGTCATATGTAGTGCTCTCTAACAAAATCGATTCCCTCTCTAGAATATACGGTGGTAAGACATCTGGCGGCCCTCTGTAATGGATTGGAGAATTTAAAAAGCAGACACCTTTGTTTCTGGTTTGGGTAGAACAATTATCAAGTTTAAATTATTAATTTGTGAGTTCATCAAGCAGGAGTGGGTTTTGAGAGGGCACCAAAATGTTGGATAATTTTGCTCATGTGAATTAAAATCTTGGCTGCATGCCATCATCAATACTAACACATTAGAGCCAGTGAGGATGTAGTTCACCTTGGCATCATACTATATTGGAGTATACTAGACTGCAGATGACACTTGATTGTAGTGAATTATACATAGTCTTTGTAGAAAGAACGTTTGCAAGCCCTTGCTTTAATTCAAATATGAATATCACCTATAGCAACCTGAGCATAAGCCAACCAATTCTCATTTTTGCTATTAGTTACCATAAAACTGAAACTAAATATTAGGGAAATTGAGAGCTATAGTCATGAAAGAGAGACTTCATAGTGGCAGCAACCTGCAGAAATAACAATAGCTTAATTGTGTATTTTCTGCATGGTTTGGGATTTAGGAAGCCATGATTTTTTCTATTTTCAATTTCACTCACCTAACCTCGGTAAGTAACTCTTCTGGCAAATATGGGCTATTTACACTTGACATGCTTGAAAAAACTAACTTTTACATTTGTCATAATTCTGACAGGATATTGTGAACGAAGAAAATAATAAAAAACAATGATAAGAAATGAAGCATACTTGAGAGCACAAGAAAACATTAAGAATGAAGTAATCAATCCATAATATCTCTATATATTATAGTAGGAGGTGCCTAAATGTCAAAAACCCCACATGGAATTGCACATACTTACAGAATATCTATCCTTGCTCTTCTAAGAGCAGAAATATTTCCAAAAAGCCCATTGTGTTGATTCCTTTCATGTATCATAGGGGGAAGCACTTACTAGAATTGTCAAAATGTCTGTAATTTTTCACAAACACCACTTCACAAATACAGCCCACTTTGTATTTCTCTACATATAGCCACAAACAGACAACAGAACACCATCTCCATAAGAACAGCTAACCAAATAAATGAGATTTAAAAGTATTGTGAACCCATACACCTGAAAGAGACAAGATAGCTGCATTATTTGTGTAAATACAGCCCACATTTTGTTTGGACTAATGCCCCCTTAATAACAAGAAAAAGATGCACAGAATGTATGGTCTCAACTAACAGCTTTAACAGACAAACCAACCCCACTTTGTGTGCATAAATCCACCCCATTTTCATTTCAGACAAGTCACCCCCTATTGAACCAGACACAAAAAGCACAGCTTTAACAGACAAACCAACCCCACTTTGTGTGCATAAATCCACCCCATCTTCATTTCAGACAAGTCACCCCCTATTGAACCAGACACAAAAAGCACAGCTTTAACAGACAAACCAACCCCACTTTGTGTGCATAAATTCACCCCATTTTCATTTCAGACAAGTCACCCCCTATTGAACCAGACACAAAAAGCACAGCTTTAACAGACAAACCAACCCCACTTTGTGTGCATAAATTCACCCCATTTTCATTTCAGACAAGTCACCCCCTATTGAACCAGACACAAAAAGCACAGAATGTGGTATTCAACTGACATATAATGTGCTGCCCACAACGTATGATTATCCACATTTGACCTACCCCACAATGTTCGGACATAAAAAATCCCATAATGTAGCTGGCGTCAGTCTGTCTGTCTCTCTATCTCGCCTATGTCATTATCATCGTCATCATCATCGATATGGTGATGTTGGTGACTGGATTATGCTTACTGAAGCTGTTGACCCTTCATCACCCTCTGTGAAATCATGTGGATAGTTTACATAGACAGTTGGCAGATTATATTATTGCTCAGCACAATCAGAAAAGCTTGGCCATGAAAGATCCAATTCTATTTTTTAACATATAGGACAAATGCTCTGGTAGGCCTTAACCCTTCCAATGCTGAGGCTACTTTCGTCCAAAGCACAAGGATTCAAAAATTTTTGAAAACCATTTAAACCCTGTCATCATAGTATTCATTGGATAGCTCTTACTGAGTATTCTCAAATGAGTACCCATGTGCCAGGGTTTCAGTCATTTTTCAGGTTTTTTGCATCATTTTGTATTGGCCAAATTAGCCACCAGCAGCATAAGGGTTAAACTCTTATAGTTGGAATGGCCTTAAGATAAGTGCCCAAAAATGCACAACCCCTTGTTTGGTCACAATGCTGTTAAACCTTTTTTGATGAGATAAATTGCCATATACTTGACTGTACAATCATTTCTTTATATGCCGTCAATGTCAATAAACTAATTCTATGTCACCACGTAAGATAAGAAATAACTATGCCAGAACATATTTAGAGTAAGATATTGCTTTATTGATACAACTTACCTTTTTAGTGACCTTATCATTAATAAACTAATTCTATGTCACCCCATATGATAAGAAATAACTATGCCAAAGGGTATAGTCATGCTGCTGCAGGGTAGTGTGGACTGCTTTGGACTGGATTGGTTTAAAGCATTGTAGTGTAATCTCTTAAGGAGCTTTTTGTATTATATTGATGAGGAAGTTTTAATGTGAATCTAAGGTGTGTCATGCACTAAGTACAGGACGCATGTGGCACGTAGAAACATGGAGCCATTGCCCTGATATGAATAAATATAAATAAATAATGCAGTGACATTTGCTAGTATGCCCTTCCACTACAAGTGTTCAAATAGGCATTATGAAGTTAGACATTGAAGGTTCACTGCCTTCACTGATAGATGTATCTTAACCCATCCATGCTCTATATAATATCTTAGATGAAAAGAATGGATATGTAGCGAGAGACCAATTACTATATGCCCTATAGTGAAGGGCTGGACATGCCATGGGTCTCTGATCAGCATGAGGTCACGAGGGAACAAGTACCAATCAGGGCTCTAGTATCATTTACATTCTGAGAAACCTGTGTTCGCCAGGATATGCAGAGGATTACTTATGGGTTATTCGTTGGGGCTAGCCTGTTCAGGTTGACTGGCTGGTTTCATATCCACTTGTTATTTTTATCTATCTGAGATAATATGGTTGTCTAAGGCATCATCAATTATTTCTTTAAGAAGCTGACTTTATGAGGAAAATGTGTTCTCATTGACACTTTTCTTCAAATTTCATTATATCTTATATGAAGAGAACACAGATTGGTCACCACAGTCCAATTACCATGAGGCCCAGTGTAAACCCCTAGACACACAACTTATCTCACCTCAGTGTGACATCACTAGGTAACAGACGAATGAGGGTTCTCATATTCATTTACATCACAGTGTAGGTTGATCAAGCACATGCGCAGAATGCACCTCTTGAGTGGTTCTCGTCAACATGTGGGCTAGGAGTCGTGCCAGGGCTGTTGAGCGAGATCTGCTGGTTGCATATCCAGTGATTGACACTCGTGATTGTATTATTGATCTTCCCTGGAAAAGAAAATATCTGCATGGAATTTTAGCAGGGGTACTGAGGGATGGGATAAGTTACTGTCGACCCACGACAGGAAAGGGTTAAGGCATGTTTGACCCTTAGATGAATAAGTTACAGTTCACCCCCCCCCCCCCCCCCCTCCCTCCCTGACTATTATAGTAAGGAAAGGTTTAAGGTTCTTCTGTTTAAGGAGCGTATGATCTATAAGGCTACTAGCTATAAGGCTACTAGCTAGTCCCTAAAAAGTTGGCATTCCCTTCTGTGTTGACCAAACAGTTTGAGTCCTCTATTCACCTGGTGAAATAAATGTGAACAAATTTGGCCACTGACCGGTCACCGTGACCCTTTGATGCCAGGCAACAGAAAAACAGGACATAGAAAATACATAGGGCAGCCTAGAAATCTAGGCTACGCATGCTCTTGACCTACAGAAATTAATACTTTTGACCCCTGACTAGAGTAGGAGTAAAGATTTCAAGCTTCAGTAAAAAGAAAAGAAATCTTGCACTCCATGATTGTGCCTTAGATGAATGGTTACTATCGACCCATGACTTAAGTAAAAGGAAAAATGGAAATATTCACTTGCTTAGGCTTTAGATGAATGAGTTTAAAGGTTCCACCCCAAAGTTTAGGGTGTCTGTATTACTAGTATGTATACCTTTTTGCCCTAACTATTGTGGGTCAGAATACCCCCCCCCCCCCCCCCCCCCCAAGCATACCCCATTAATTTGCTGCTGCAATATGCCAACACTGTTGCAATATGCCTGCCATCGATCAGAAACAAATATTGCAACTACACAAATTGATTTATGTCTGGGTAGTGGTTGTGTGAATTGAATCAAGAGATGGAAATGGCTTTTCAAGTGTAGAATAGGATTTCTCGTCTAGCCCTAGGATGGGTAATAAGAGAAGGGGTTATTGTTAAACCAAACAGTATTGAGTAGGTAAACCCCTTTGTAATTTTGCGGCCCACATTGAAAAATACTCTCTGAATCCATAATTGGGAAAGACCTAAAGAATAGCGCATGAGTTTGTATTTTAAGAATAGTTGTATGTTAAGTTCTGAATCTGACCTTTATGAGGCAATACAGGCCAGAATGGGCTAAGGTTAGAGGTGAACTTCTCTTTTTAACATTTTATTATAAATCTGGGTCATTCCCAAAGAAATTATTTAATTTTGTGTAAAAGATATGAATTTTCTCTTTTAAGTCAAAAATTGCCACAATCCCATTTTTACCATGTATGCCTATTGCATATTTTGATAGATATCTAGATAATAGTCCTATAATTTTTCAAGGGTGCCTGAAAGTAATTCCGATTTTAATCTCAACATGAAGAACAACTTTCAGTCAAATATCTCAGAAAGCATTGCTTTGATATTGAAATATTTTCATGTGGGTCAAATCACGTGTCTGCCCCAGAAAGGAATGGGTTGAGGATTGTATCCTTTCTCAGCAGTTCTGTGTAACCCATTAAAACTCACAGTGGTCTAAACCGGCCCAACATTCTTGATGAAATCTTGCAGGCAAAACCATAATTAGGAAAATATTTGATGGAGAAATGTAAATCAGGACATTAACAACAAGTCTCCTTCAAATATTTTGTAAAATCATTCTCATTTTCTAAGTTATTGTCAAAAATATATTAGATCCAGACGACAATATTGAGAGGAACTCTTAATACGCATTAATGGGTTAAAAGGTTCTGTATTGATTTCCTGCTCACTGGGGTGAGATCTATCCTCTACGCTCTGATGGGGTTAGCACCCAGCCTCCCTCTGCTTGATTATGAGTGTGTGCTAAGTATACCAGCGGTGCCCCCCCTCCCCCCCCCCCCCCCGGATCAGAATGATTGGAGTACAACCCAGAGGAAATGTCTGCATGCTTGAAAAGCTTTCCAATTAGCAAGAGATAGTATTATAGGTATTGACGTATTGCACTGTGCTCGTAGCTGTGTGCTATGGTGCATTGAGTATTTGATGCCCAACCAATGAATGGGAGGTCCTTTTCCCATACACATATTAGTGTAGCCTCGCATCCCTAAGCTGGTCGTAGTAGTAGTAGTAGTAGTAGTAGTAGTAGTAGTAGTAGTAGTAGTAGTAGTAGTAGTAGTAGTACTGGACTCGATATATACATACGGTGAACCGCTGGCCCCAGGCCTTTAGAAATTCCAAAAATTGGCTTCAGGCCAGTAGAAAAAGACCTTAACAGATTTCCCCTTAAGAATGTACCCAAATATTTTACAAATATTTGATGATGAAATGAATGAAATAAATGTTGTCAGTGAATCTTATGCAAAGTTTTTTTCTTTTTATGTTAAAGAAAATTGTGTAAAACCTGTAAAAATTTTGCAGGACCAGTACATCCTAGGTTGAGTTAGCGTTGTTGCCTATAGTAGTAGTAGTAGTAGTAGTAGTAGTAGTAGTAGTAGTAGTAGTAGTAGTAGTAGTAGTAGTAGTAGTAGAAGTAGTAGTACTGGTGGTGATGGTGGTGATGGTGGTGGTGGTAGTGGATGGACTGGCCATTTAGTTCACATGTTCTGACATGTGATGCCTGTGATCTAAATGTTGCAGGTGTGGGTTGACTTAGATTCATATGGATCAGACATGTGACTCTCCCATATCGTATTAGGCCGGCTTCAGGCTGGGTAAATGCCCTCCAGCATGGGTCAATGAGCCATGGAAAGGGCCTAGTGGCCACATCAGCACTTAATACATGCATGAATCAAAGGCACTAATTGAGTGCTTACAGATGTCCTATTATAGCCATTATATTTTGTTTGACCAAAAAGTTGCTTTCCTTTGCCATAGAATGGTGTTAAAATGATTTTTTTGATAGCCAATGCTATGATATCATTTGAGTACTAACCCCTTAATATAAGTGGATTGAGTATTCGGATTGATAGTAGCAGTAGTAATGATAGTAGTTGTGCTGGTTGTAGTAGTAGTAGTAGTAGTAGTAGTAGTAGTAGTAGTAGTAGTAGTAGTAGTAGTAGTAGTAGTAGTAGTAGTAGTAGTAGTAGTTGTAGTGATGGTGGTTTTTGTAGCAGTATCTGTAGCAGCAGCTGCAGTAGCAAAACAGCAGTGGTAGTAGCAACAGCATCAGTATCATGAGTATATAGCAACAGCAAAAGCAGCAGCCGCAGCAACAGGAAAATATGCAATTAGCCTTAAGGCCAAATATTGCAATGTTTGTGCTGGCAGCTAGTTGCTGCTGACTCCAGTGCTGTCTGTATTATAAGTGGAGCATCATCTCCCCCAGGTGCTCTAATGTCAGCAACCATACCAGGAGCAGGCCGCTGCCATCAGGCACCGTCTCGCCCATATACAAATACATGTGTATGTTAGCAATACCAGAAAGCTATTGATACCACTATAGATGCCCCCACTATGTTTCTGGTTTGCTACAATTATATATGCCTTGATGTTTCTGGTATTGCTACAACTATATTAGCCTGCCTCCCAGGCCATATTTAGATGCCTTGTGGATAGATGGCACTGCGGTATACGAGGAAGGAGGTTGGAAATATGTATTTTCATTACAACCCCCTTGTGTGGCAATTGTGTGAACTAAATGGCCAACAGTAGGCAACAAGTCCCTATGCAGTAGTCTCTAGCTGCAGGCATACATTGATATATAAAAAAATAAAACACAGTAAAGCCTAGTAGCTAGGCTACAACTTATATGCCCCTCACCATGTTTCTGGTATTGCTACAACTGTATAATGCCCCCTCTATGTTTCTGGTATAGGCTACAACTATGTCTATAGTATTGCCATAACTATATAATGCCACCACCATGTTTCTGGTATTGCTACAACTACATAATGCCACCACCATGTTTCTGGTATTGCTACAACTGTATAATGCCCCCTCTATGTTTCTGGTATAGGCTACAACTATGTCTATAGTATTGCCATAACTATATAATGCCACCACCATGTTTCTGGTATTGCTACAACTACATAATGCCCCCACTATGTCTCTGGTATTGCTAGCACCTAGACCTGCATCATTTATTCATTAGACACACAGTAGTGGTCGTGGCTAGCTGTTGCTGTTACCACTCTCTCTTGTGCCAGAATAGATTGAAAATAAACAATCATTACTGCCCCTAGCTGGTCCACACAAAGTCTGAAGTAAATTTCCATTATGATGATGAGCTTGACTGGCACAATTGAGCTAATTCGTGCAAGACTAATGTTATGTGCTCCAATTTGGTTCTAAGCAGATGACCTGTAGGATATTCACTCCTTTAACCCTAACAATGCTACGGCTACTTTCATCCAAAGCATGATGATTTTTGAAAACTATCTAAACCCTGCCATGTTGGTATTCATTGGATAGCTCTCATATGAGTACCCATGTGCCAGGGTTTCAGTCATTTTTCAGTTTTTTTTGCATCATTTTTTATTGGCAAAATTAGCCACCAGCAGCATAAGCGTTAAGCTACTTGTATGCTGTTGGTGGCTAATTTGGCCTATTTCAAAATTATGCAAAAAACCTGAAACAATGGTACATGGGTACTCATCTGAGAGTACTCGGCATGAGCTTTTGCAATGAAAACCTACATGACAGTGTATAGATGGTTTATAAAAATCTTTGCATCCTTGTCCTTTGGACAAAAGTGGCCTCAGAACACTTACAAAAAATACTACGTTTATTGCTACAATTGTAGCTAACCTGTTTTTTCTGAGGTATTCAGAGTGTGTCTGATAAGTGGCCAATGATGACCTTGAGTCGGATTGCGTCACACAGTTTGAGCTGTACTTAGTAGAATGAGCTTTTCTTCAACATACTAACCACAATAATACAAACCACCCTGTGTGGTCAATATATGGCACAATAGAAAAGGTGATTAACTAGTGTCAAAGTTCCACTACAGGTCAGCCATGAGTCTACCATTGGTCATTGGTCAGAGCATGTTAATATTGGAATGCTTGCCCCAGATTTGCAAAGGGTATGCCAGTAAAACTTGACATTCTAGTACTTTAACTCTTATACTGCTGGTGGCTAATTTGACCAATACAAAATGATGCAAAAAACCTGAGAAATGACTGAAACCGTGGCATTGGGTACTCATCTGAGAGTACTGGCAGTGAGAGCTTTCCAATGAATATCAACATGACAGGGTTTAAATGTTTTTCAAAAATCTTCATATCATTGTGCTTTGGATGAAAGTAGCCATAGCATTGGAAGGGTTAAATTAGGATATTTTATGCAAAGGTCCATGTCTACCATTAGACTGCCAAGCCATTAGGATTGCCCTTTCAGGGTTGTCCAAATTTTGAAGTCCTGGAGCACAGCAATTCTTGGTGGGCTGTGAGCTACAATCAGTTTAGCTTTTGTCATCAGGTGGCACCACCATATCAGCCTTTGTAGCAATAATAAAGACCAAGATCACTCACTAGCAATAAATGGAGTTTATGCATTTCCTGAGTTGATCTGTACTTGAAAATGCAAGTGAAAATCTAATACATTCATTTGGTCATGCTTGCTTGCAGAAAATTTCCAGAAGTAAATATTGATTAAAGGTTTTGTCTTGTTGCATGATTTGAGCCCTCTGTCGCACGCTGGTGAGACAGTGCAACAGTTGGACACCCTGCCTAAAATGGAGCCTTGAACCCTCACTATCTCCAAAACTGGAAAGTGTTATTTCCAGTCCCCCTGATGACTGCACCATAGTCTCTAGTTGATGGCACTATTGCAATGATCAGTGATGATGACTTGATGGCATGGTTCTGTCCACAGCTATTATCTCATACATAGACAACTAAACACACACCCAGACACACACCACCAAAGCAAATGTTGACTGCTGCAATGTAGTAATGCCTCAATGATATGGTATCAGTATTAGCCCTTTCAATGCTGAGGCTACTTTCGTCCAAAGCACAAGGATGCAAAGATTTTTGATAAGCATCCAAACCCTGTCATATTGGTATTAATTGGATAGCTCTCACTGAGTATCCTCAGATGAGTACCCATGTGCCAGGGTTTCAGTCATTATTCAGGGTTTTTTGCATCATTTTGTATTGGCCAAATTCGCCAGCAGCAGCATAAGGGTTTAAGTATTATCAGAATGCCCAGTAGGAAATGTTGAACTCTACCTAGTTCTCCTAGTCATGTTGACTCTTCTGCCTGTAAACTTAAATGAAATGAACATGGATTTTTCGCCACAGACCAATTACCATAGGGCCCATTGTAAAGCCCTTGACACACCTAATCTCACCTCAGTGTGATGTCACTAGGAGACAGACGAATGAGGGCTCTCTTATTTATTTACATTATAGAAGAAGTTGCTCACACACATGTGCAGAACGCACCTGTTGAGTGGTTCTCGTCAACACCTGGGCTAGGAGTCGTGCTGAGGCTATTGAGCAAGATCTGCTGGTTGTGTATCCGGTCATCAAGATTCATGCTTTAAAGCACAAAGCCCACATGATGGTAATATTTTTGGAAACAGAGCATCCTTTTAAAAATATTTGAAGGAGAAATGTTGATCAGAACCCAACCTACAATTCTCTTTCAAATATACTGCGAATCAACGATTACTTGTAAAGTTATTTGCAACGGAAGCACAGGTCCAGACAACCCTTGCCAAGGTCCTGGCATGATTGGGTTAGGGATCTCTGTCAACAATTTTGTTTGGATGCCAACAGACTTTCTACAACAACTTGGGAGTAAGGCATTAGCTGGCAAAATGTTTGAAGGAAAGTTGCTCACAGGGTTTGGATCAATAAATCTCTTTCAGATATTTTCCGAAAGATGTTTTTATCAATGTGATATTCTCAAAAGAGTCAGACACCATAGGGTCATAGAGTTCTTCCTTAACCCTTATGCTTATGGTGGCTAATGTTGCCAGTACAAAATAATGCAAAAGAGCTGAATGATGACTGAAACCATGGCTGAAACCAATCCTCATCTGAGTGTACTCAGTGTGAGCTATCTAATGAATACCAACATGACAGGGTTTAGATGATTTTCATAAATCATTGCGTTCTTGTGTTTTGGACGAAAGTAGCCTTAGCATGGGAAGGGTTAAGTAGCTTTTTCATCTGGCTTATAGCTAAGAAGTCCTCTTCATTCTGGCTTGGATGAATTAAAGAATGGATATGTAGGGAGAGACCAAATACTATATGCGCTATAATGAAGGCCTGGCTATGCCAGGGGTTACGATTCTTGCCTCAATGTGATGTCACTTGGAGATAGAGGCCAATGAGGGTGTCGTATCATTTGCATTACAGAGAAAGCTGCACTGCAACATGTGCAGAATACAACTTCTGGGGTATTCGCCGCAGCCATCCTGTTCAGGTTGACCAGCTGGTTTCATATCCACTTGTTTTTATTCATCTAAGATTCTGGGAACAAAGCACCTGTTGGACAGAAGATGAAAGGCATGATGCTCTTCACTACTGGTTTCAGATTCATCACTTGGATTAATCAAATGAACCAAAAAGGGCAGAAAAATCCATTTCAATACTTGCCTTGGCATTTGTTTGGTTTCACTCATAATCTTGCATCTAGAGTGCACACATGGTCTAACACCTTCAAACAGAACTCATCATTTAGAGTTATGTTTGATAAGAAGGGGATAGTTTTAACTCACTTGGAAGAAAAAAAATCAAAATGTAATATTCATATGTGTCATTTTTTTCTGATAGTACAGTAGCCAGCCACCCATTTTTGGGATTTAGGTTAACCCGAGAGCTCTGATTTTTACCTGCCCTCCAGCCATTTTGAAAGGTTTTACCTGCCCGAGGTAGTGGGGCAGCCCTTAATGTCGAGCCCTAAGGTCCTCCTGATAGTGTTGCTCAAGTGATAGGAAAGGTTTGGGTGGTGTTGTGGGTGGTAGCTATCTCTGAGCCAGATGACACTGAGTTACATTCATAAGGTCATGTAAAATGTCAGGCCACAAGCTGATGACAGATGTGATTGCCGTCAATCTGCACCAGCTGCTGAGGAGCTCTGCATTTCCATCAAGAAATCCTCCCCTCTCTCGCCCAGCCATTATCCTCCTCTCCTCCTCCTAGTGACAGAGACGTAAACCTTTATGCTGCTGGTGGCTGATTTGGCCAATACAAAAATGATGCAAGAATCCTGAAAAATGATTGAAACCCTGGCACATGGGTAGCAAGAGCTATCTAATGAATACCAACATGACAGGGTTGAGATGAATTTTCAAAATTCTTTGCGTCCTTGTGCTTTGAACGAACATAGCATCTGCAATGTAAGGGCTAAAAGCTTCAAATCTTTTACAGACTTAGTAAACCTTTCTTGACTGTAACCAATTAGAAGTAGATACCACCTTGAGAGTTGTCACAAATATCTGCTGTTGATGTTTTCTGCTGAGTGTTTTGTTTTGTATTTCACTCCTAGTTAAGGGTTTATTTCAGTGCTCTCTAATTTTACCCTCATCAACCCATTGTGTTGATTAACTCATTCATGCCTTAAGAACATCTTGACAATTGACATTTTGACCTATTCTACTGTGGGAACTATTTTGGGAACTACAATGTAATTCACAGGCTATTTCAAGGGTAGTTGTCAGTTGGGATCTAATCAACTTTCCTTCTTCAGATCATTTTCTAAAAGTGCTCTAAACCAAAAGATAGCGATCAAAAGGTCAGGACAATTTTGTTTTGTACAGACAACAGGGCTCGATGCTAACAGTGAACCGCTGGCCCCAGGCCAGTAAAAAAATTCCCCAAAGCAGCTTTGGGCCAATAAAAAAGACCTCAACTGGTCCTACAGGGCCAGTAAAGATTTGAAGACATTCAGACCCCTCAAGAATGTCCCCAAACCCTTTTGAATAAATCAAGATAAGATACATAAAAATTAATGGTGTCAGTGAATTTTATGCAATGTATTTTCTTATTATGTTAAAGGATTTTTTTTTGGACCAGTAAAAAATTTGCAGGACCAGTAGATCCTAGGTGTTACTGGTCCTACGGGGCCAGTAACATTTTTAGTTAGCGCTGATCATGAGGCCTGGGCAAGGATGCTGTGCTAGGATAGGCTGTTTGGGCCATGGGACAATTCCTGTATCTTTTGGAAGACAACTTTTTTTTGCTCTATTAGTTAGAAAAAGGGGACCCAAAGTTGTTGTTGATTTTCCGTTTACCTGCGGCTTCAGTGAGGCATATCAAGCAGTGGCATTCCCCTTCAAGGTCAGATTGCTATCATCTTGGGTTACGTGTCATCAGATACATAGTGACACGGTTCACTTCTGAGTGACCTGCCAGCTTAACCTGTACAAAGCACCAAACAAGGTCTGACTCTGCTGGTGACAATTAATCCTTCTCAATCAAGCATCTTTTTATGAAATATTTGAAGCAGAAATATAAATCAAAGGCAAATCTACTAATCTCTCCCAATATTCTTCAAATTTAGGCAGAATTCTTAAGTTATTTTTAAAAGTATCACATATTCGGACGGTTTTTCTTAAAGTAAGGTCTAAGCAATAATTGGTTAGTCATAATATTGGTAGTCTGGGTAAGAGGTTGCCAGTTATGAAGTTGCAATACTGGTATTTGAGGTTCTCCATTATTTGATTGAGGAAATTAACATGGCTATTTCATAAGATGAAATGTGAGTCACTCAAAATGAAAATGTTTTTCATCATTCATTTCATGTTTGATCTTTGATGAAAGGAAACCCTTTTTATTTCAAAGATATTTCAAAAGAGGTCACCTTTTACCTGTTCTCAATGCAGGGTGGTATGTCGGGCTATGACCTCCAGTGCATTCTGATGCAATATCATGTAACCATGTGGAAAATTGGCTGTCATTTCACTCAGGTATAATCCTTAAATCTGAGGTCCACAGCAAAAATCAAATCCTGTATTTGACTGTTACCCTTGTGAATTAAAGATTATTATTATTATTATTATTATTATTATTATTATTATTGTTATTATTATTGTTATTATCATTATTATCATTATTATTATTATCATCATTATTATTATTATTATTATTATTATTATTATTATTATTATTATCTTTATTATTATTATTATTGTTATTATTATTATTATCATCATTATCGTCATTATCATTATTATTATCATTATTATTATTATTATTATTATTATTATTATTATTATTATTATTATTATAATTATTATTATTATTATTATTATTATTATTATTATTATTATTATTATTATTATTATTATATATGTTAGCTTTTACTGCTGACTCTAATTAGTATGTAGGATGTAGTCTGAAGTACACTGTGTGAATGAGCAAATGTTTTGATCAAGCCCCGCCAAACCTTTCTGTATATTAGGGCAAACATGACACTGCAAGATGGAGTAAACTTTACTTTTAAACCCTGCACATCCTCTTTGTATGATAGAATAAAATTTCTGATGAACGGGCCATAACAGACTCTGCCGCAACTAAATATTGCACTAAACTACCTGTCCAAAAGACAGGCTTGACGGGTCCTGGCTAAGTCCCTGTTTGTCGCTTATGCAAACATCACTGTTGCGCCCTGCCGTAACTGTATTTCTATATCCTTTTTATAGGCAGTGAAGTCTGGCTTGTGGGGCAGGAGAGGGAGAATGTGGTCTCTATAGTGGTCTGTGAATTGATTGAGAATCCATGCCATCACCAGACAAAAATCCCTGTATAGAGCACATAAATTTCTTTGTTTATAATTATTTGAATGAGCTATGTCAATAAAAACTAAACCAACAACTCTTCACCTTTAACATGTTTTTACCAGTCTATTTGTCATTACCATAATATTCTAGAGGTATCCATTGCGACTCGGAACGAGCAGCTCTGAGCTTTAACATGTTTTTACCAGTCTATTTGTCATTACCATATTATTCTAGAGGTATCCATTGCGACTCAGAGCGAGCAGCTCTGAGCTTTAAGTCTCCTCATTTTCCATTATCACATAATCAATATGCATTTGATAAAGTGCATCTACAATATCATGTATGACTTAACTAAATCAAGCCTGTAAAAAACAATAACTGATTATCACTTGATTATTTCTTTTTTTACAAATGCACCTTTCTTTAAATCTGAAGGAATTTTGATTTATATTTTTATATCATTTATGCCTTTTAAGGAATTTTACAAGATGAAGATTATATTTTTCAAGATTGCTCTAGCTCTAGGCATGAAAGGGTTAACTCATTTATGCCTGTAGCTTCTAAAATTAAAGCATACTATTATGCTTTTATCTCTGTGGTAAAAGCATCTTTTGAAATTTATTTCATGGATAAATGTTAATCAGAGCTCAACCTGCAATTAATCATCAAATGTTTTATGAATTCTATCCTAATTTCTGAGTAATTTTCTAAGGTATCATAAATCATGAACAATGTTGTTATCGAGGTCCCCAGGCATCTTAACCCACTAATGCTCACAGTGGCCAAAAACAGCCTGACAGTTTTTATGAAATCCTGCAAGAAAAAAGCTTAGTTAAGAAAATATTTGATAGAGAAATGTTAATTAAAACATTACAAACAACTCTCCTTGAAATATTTTGTTAAATCATTTATATTTACAAAGTTATTGTCATAAGTACCATAGTTCCAGATGAAAATTTCTGAAGGAACTCTTAAGCGTTAATGGGTTAAGAGGGGTACCTGGGAGGGGAAGGAAGGAAGTTAGCGCACTCTGAAGAGGAGATCCTTTACTGTGCTAAGAACTTCACCTCCTGCTTTTAGCAGAACCTATGCTAAGCCAATGAAAAGCTATCTGAGATTCAAGCAATCAGAGCATGTGGATTAATGAAATACAAAAATTGCAACATATTTTAACTTGGTCTTTAATGGGCACAGTAGCCAACATACTTGATCCATGCTTAAGTATGGACCTTAGCCTAGATTTTGTACTGTCGTATGTATCTTATCTGTCCTCCTTGTTTTTCTGTTACCAGGCACTAAAAGTATAGTTGGGGTGGTCAGGCTGCCATATTAGTGGATATAGGGGTCTGTTTAAATAGACCTAATTCCTAATCTATGATTTCATCAAATAATGCATTTCTCCATTCTATTCTTCCTTGTGTTTTTAAATGTCAAAGGTTTAGTTCCTGAGACTGACCACAGATGGCGCCAAGGGTGGTCACCTGGATAAACCTGAGATTCATAACAACGGGAAAGATATGACTGTGCTGCTACCTGCTGCACAATTTCGGAACTAAATCAGGGTAGGCTGGTTATTGGATTGGTGAAATCATCCTATAAATGTATAAAGAAGTAAGACATGCTTGGCCTGTAAGGGTAGGCTAGGTGATGGAATGTTTGTTTTAGTAACCATGTCGTCACTGCTGTCCGTTTGAAACGATTTTGCGGCCATTTTGCCGTAACAGTTTATTTAGGCTGTTTGGTACATGACAAAGGAGTAGAGCGGGCAACAGCTTAATCCTGAAGTAATTGGCCTGATTACCTAATCCCTTAATCCCCGTCTCATGTGCTACTGTTACGCCATTGGCCAGGGACCTCAAACTGCCTTAACCATTCCAATGCTGAGGCTACTTTTGTCCAAAGTTTTCTGAAAACCATTGAGACCATATCATGTTGGTATTCATTGGATTGCTCTCGCTGAGCACTTTCAGATGAGTACCCATGTGTCAGGGTTTCAGTCATTTTTCAGGTTTTTTGCATCATTTTGTATGGGCCTAATTAGCCATCGGCATATTAGGGTTAACCCTTATATGCTGCTGGTTGCTAATTTGGCCAATACAAAATGATGCCAAAAACCTGAAAAGTCAATGAAACCCTGGCACATGGGCACTCATCTGAGAGTACTTCGGTGAGAACTATCCAATGAATACCAGCATTACAGGGTTTAGATGGTTTTCGAAAATCTTTGAGTCCTGTGCTTTGGATGAAAATAACCTTTGCAGTTGAAGGGTTAACATGGCCGTCCTGCCTGAGTATAGATGTCACTTCAGTTGGCACATTGTTGCTAACAAGGCAAGTATAGAAAACTGCATCTCTCATCAATAGAGGGCACTACAGTATACTAGAATAGAAATGAAATGAATTGACCACTAACATCTATTTTTTCTTCCTTTCATGTTTTCTTCATGGTGCTTCCTTTGTGTGGAATTCCTGGTACCTGTCCATTTCAACGTGTATCCGCGATAACCGTACACAGGTAGGAGAGTAGTTTATATTCATGTGATACCACTTATAAATGAGCTACGAGTCCGCTTCACTAGTAGTTTAAAAATGTGCTACTCTTTTATAGAGATAAACTAGCCAGTAATGCAGCAAATAAGGCTTACCATAAATTTTCGTAAATTTAGACCACCCTAGGAATTTGGGCCACTATAATTATTTTGCAAAATAATTAATGGGAAATCTGGGCCACCCTGAGTTGCCATTTCTAAAAGTATGACGTAGCTGTAAGTTTTGTTGATACAACTTAAAAGGTATTTTTAGAAAACATGGGCCACCCTGAACCTATAGAAATTGTAATTATCAAAAAGTGTCCCAAATAACTGAGAATTTATGGTAGTCATTGTTGATTCCAGACCAGGATCTGAAAATGTCTTTTATAGTTTGATACCCCTTCAGATTGCCTTCAGATTTCCAGTGAGAATTAGAAAACAGCATCCCTAGTAGAAAGAGCATGCTGTAGCATACTAGAGTAGTCATCGATGATTTGTTACTGATTTTCTCTTAAATGTTCAAAAGAGAGATGGACACATCAAATTTAATCAAATATGTTTTGACCTTTTAGGCAATAATTGGAAGAATGAAATGAGGCAATACCTTTTTGAAAGTAGAAATTTTGCACGGAAATCTTTGCTATGGAAAGGACATTTGGCATCATATTAAAACTTCCTCATGTATAATGCTGTAATCCATGTGTGACATTTCTGTGGTGTCTACAATGACTTGTTGATGGAATGACGATAGATGTTTGGAGAACGATCTCATTTAATGTCATCAGCTACCAATAGATGGCACATAGGTGTGGATAGAATACCTGCCCTAGCTTCACAGTGGAATAATGGGAAACTGTTCAGTGAAAACCATCTCATACTGCTGTGGTGCATTGTGATTAAGAGCCATCAAGTATATTTAACTCATTTCTACACATGACACAACAAATTTGAACATAACCTTTCATCTATTATATAGAAAAATGTTAGAAAATACCTACAAAGTGATTGTTTACTCAAACCAATACACACGTTTCAGACAAATAATTTTCAAAATGTAGCATGGGTTTTAGACCATTTGTACACTTAATGTATGAGGGTGTCAATTAATATGAATATTTTGTGTCTAATTATAATTACTATCTGAGCTATTATCCAGTGCTATGTTTGAAACCTGCACTGCATGGCTATCCAGCCATCTTGTAAGTTTAACTCCAGTTTAATGGCACTGTTTAACTCCAGCTTTACTCAATAGATGGCGGTAGTGTGTTTGATGCACTGATCTCTGTACCTTCTCAGTCCCCTTGGATGTAAATCCAGGGAATGTTTGTTTTGGGTATGTGCTTTCACTCTCCTGCTAATGGAAGGTGGGATGGCTACTTTTATGCATTACCATTAAGGGCTTATTCTGAGAATATACTACCTAGATTAATGGTACACTTAATGATAGTAATAATGATGATGATGATAATGATGACTTAATATTTATCATGATATTGATAATGGTAATGATAAATAATAATAATGATAATAATAATAATAATGATATTGATAATTGTCGTGATGATGACAAATATAATAATAATTATAATAATAGTAATAATGATAATAATGATAATAATGATAATGATAATAATGATAATGATAATAATGAAAATAATACTAATAATACTAATAATAATACTACTAATAATGATAGTAATAATGATAATAATGATAATGATAGTTATAATAATAATTGTTCTTCATTTTGCATTATCCAATTGTTATTATTAAAAGTGCATTAAATAGTGCCATGCATCTAATTATACCTCGATAGTTGCATCATTTTGCAAAAAAATACTACTTTCCGTCTGGTACCTTTTGACTGAATGTTTCATCATCACTTTATTTTCAAAAGTTCACTAATCCAGATAACAATGGGATCAGTTATCATTTGTTACCTAATACATATTTGGAGGGTTGTCTTGATTGTGAGGTAGTTGAGCAAGGGGGGGGGGAGGGGTCGTTGCCCAAACTTCCATGGTCTGAGGAGGTCAGGTATTTGGGATTTTATGGTCTAACTGGAAATAGATTAATAAAACGTATTAGATTAAGTCAGTCGGTCAAAGGTCCAGGGTGAACCTCTGGCATTTGATAAAGCTGCTAATCCGGTATCAATCTCGGTGGGCATGGATTAGATGCTGATCACCTGATTGATGTTTAATGGCCCGACCAATCCCTGCTGCTTTTTTCCTGACTGACAGAAATATTGATTGGATTTGCCGGCCGGATTTATCAGGAAGTGACCTTCTTCACAGAGATCAGCCAGCACTTTCCTACCTCTATGGCTGCTACTGGTTGAAGAGTTCTCTAGATAGGAGAGTGGTCGTAAAGGATGTGATCCGTGGTTTTCGCTCAGCGGGTGCGGAAGGGGGATAGTCAACCCACTTTGCCTTATTAGAGTTCTCTGCCACAATGTTGTCTGGACGTATGATACTTACACATAAATCCAAGAAATGAGTGGAGGAGAGTTGTTGGTTTTATTCTGATTTATCATTTCTCCTTCAAGTATTTTTCTATAAATGCATCTGTTAACCCTTCCAGTGCTAAGGCTACTTTTGTCCAAAGCACAAAGATGCAAAGATTTTTGATAATCATCGAAACCCTGTCATGTTACATTCATTGGCTCTCACTGAGTACACTCAGATGAGTACCCAATTGCGCCATGGTTTCAGTCATTTTTCAGGATTTTTGCATCATATTGTATCAGCCAAATCATAGCCACTAGGAGCATAAGGGTTAACAAACATATCACTAGAGTCAGTTGTTTTGGTGCTACATGTATGAATGGGTTAACTCATTCACGCTTGTAGTGCCCCAATGAGGCGTGACTATATTGATAATGTTTATTTGGCATCTTATGTAATATATTTTGTAAAAATGTTAATGAAATCCAACCCACAACCCTATTAAAAATATTTTTTCCAATTGGTGCTTGTTTCCTGAATCATTTCTAACAATATCTAATATGCAGACAACAAATTCTAGTGAAATTCAGTTGTGAAAGGGTTAACCAGGCCTCCAATGCTGAGGCTACTTACATCCAAAGCACAAGAATGCTAAGATTTTTGAAAACCATCTAAACCCTGTCATGTTGATATTCATTGGACAGCTCTCAGTGAGTACTCTCAGTTGAGTACCCATGTGCCAGGGTTTCAGTCATTTTTCAGGCTTTTTGCATAAATTTGTTTTGGCCAAATAAGCCAGCAGCAGCAGCATAAGGGTTAATTGTTTATTGAGAGTTGGCGGGTGGTGTTAGTGAGGGTAGGTGACTGAGGGGCGCTGATTAAGGCCTGTTTCATGTCTGCAGTGATTTAGCTGCTAAATGTCACCGGAAGCTGTGGAGGACAGAATAACTAGACTCCACGACCAGACACTGTTTGATGGCAAGTCTAGGAGCAGACGCTCGCTCTCGCTGTGAAGTGGAGGTGATAGTACTGATAATACTACTGCTATTGCTGCTGCTGCTTCTACTACTCTTCTTACTACTGCTACTGCTGCTTCTACTACTTATGTTGCTACTGCTGCTTCTACTACTTATGTCACTACTGCTGCTTCTACTACTTATGTTACTGCTGCTTCTGTTACTTATACTGCTGCTTGTACTACTCTTGTTACAGCTGCTACTGCTGCTATATGAAGGTGCTGGAGAGATGGTACTGCTAATACTACTGCTACCTATACTGCTGCTTCTACTACTAATTTTGTTACTACTGCTGCTGCTTCTACTATTCTTGTTACTACTGCTACTGCTGCTTCTACCACTCTTGTTACTACTGCTATTGCTGCTTCTACTACTCTTGTTACTACTGCTACTGCTTCTACTACTCATGTTAGTACTGCTACTGCTGCTTCTACTACTCTTGTTACTACTGCTACTGCTGCTTCTACCACTCTTGTTACTACTGCTATTGCTGCTTCTACTACTCTTGTTACTACTGCTACTGCTTCTACTACTCATGTTAGTACTGCTACTGCTGCTTCTACTACTCTTGTTGCTACTATTATTGCTGTTTCTACTACTCATGTTACTACTGCTACTGCTGCTCCTACTACTCATGTTACTTCTGCCACTGCTGCGTCTACTACTCATGTTACTACTGCTACTGCTACTACTCATGGTACAACTGCTACTGCTGCTACTGATGATTGGGATACTAATGCTTACATAATCATCAATCAAAACCATTATCCAGATGGATGAACAGGATGTATTTTGTTCCGAACATTTTATATCCATCTCATCTGTAATTTCTATGATAATGACATTGTATTCATGAGCAAGATAGTGTTAAGTATGCTTAATACCAGGCACCTAAGATGAAATGCAGATTTTATCTGATCAGTTATTATCCTGAAGGTTCCCTCGCTACATGCCTTTATTGCACTTCTTACTGTGAGTACAATAAGTCATCAGGACCCGTGTAAGTTAACCATTCCAATGCTGACGCTTCTTTCGTCCAAATCACAAAAATGTAAAGATTTTTGAAAATCATTTAAACCCTGTCATGTTGGTACTCATTGGATAGCCCTCACGGAGTACTCTCATAATATGAGTACCTATTTGCCAGGGTTTCAGTCATTTTCAGGGTTTTTTTTGCATCAATTTGTATTGGCCAAAGTAGCCACCAGCAGCATAAGGGTTAATGGACCAACAAGGGCGTCAAGTTGTATGGAGTCCTACTGTCTGCAAGCGCTATTTCCACCCAGCAACAGGCGCGGCCAAATTAGCCGGCACGCTAGAAATGTGGCTTATTGAAATAGCAAGGTAGCGGCGCCGCGGCGGCAAGCCGGGAGTATGGCGGTTCAGGATGTGTGCCGCAATTTGCTTTTTGCCAGCACTGCGTATCACAGACAGATAGGCAATCAGGAAAATGCCAAGGGTAGGGAAATGTGAGAATTGGCATGGAAGCATGCCAGAACTGCTCTCCGCTGCATTATTTACCACAAGAATTGAGTGGACTAATGCAGCTGAGTGTGACCTTTAATAGCTACCTGCCTCATTGCGGCGTTGTGAGGATGGCGACGGTGATGGCGACAGTGGTGCTGGTGGCGTGGACACACCAATCCCCCATCACCAGCACCGGCACTAGCACCAGCACCATCGCAGACCTCCTGGAGCATATATGTGGCTCCCAGACAGCACCTTGCTTAATTGATTACCATTTGCCCACATTGTTTCTGCTCCACTGTTCGTGACAGTGCATTAACCTTAGCACTCTCCTACCTAAATGGACCCCACACCTCCGGCAGACCAGGGGTAGTTTGTTGCCAGTGGGCACAGCCACTGTAGTTGTACTTAAACCCTTGTGCTGCTGGTGGCCAATTTGGGTACTCATCTGAGAGAAATCAGTGAGAGCCATCCAATGAATACCAACATGACAGAGTTTAGATGTTTTTCAAAAATCTTTGCGTCCTTGTGCTTTGATGAGAAGTAGCCTCAGCATTGGGAGAGTTTAGGGTGTTGCTGAGATGCGGGCAGGGGAGGGGGACTAATACTATCCCCTCCCATGGCCATGGGGTGCTACCATATGAAAGATTGCCAATACCCCTTATAGCAACTTTTTCCTTACCCGTTATCTGCACAATGAATATGCAGACTGGTAATTATTAGATTGTAACTATAGTATGTGTGCTTAAATAAACAGAGCTATACGGTAATGGCTACAACACCTGATGACTGTATAGTTTAGTAGTGACACTGTACCTACTTACCTGATAGTTTAGGAGCGGCGCTATACCTATCTTATTCAGCCTGAGAAGCATGCTTGGAAGCCATGAACTACCCATGTACGTGTATAAATGTTCATGGACAGATTTTTAGTCTTGCTCACTAAATGACCTTTCCAGTCAATTTCATATAAACAGGTATGGAAACTGGTCCATTTGTGACACTAGAAAAGGAGTTCTTCCATCGCTACCATCCGCTACCATCTGTAAGAGATTACATCAGCATTAAAAGAATGGGGAGGGTCTACAAAGATATTCCACTATACAGCAAACTTGGTGTTTTGATATGAAATCTTTGACAATCAGATCATTATGGAAAGAGAACATTGCTTTAGTTTGCCATTTGATTTTTACATAGCTCTCCTATTCCTGAATCTGGCTTGATCAGCCTATAACTTCATATTATATTGTGCTTACTCCGACTGCAATCTCATGATGAGAATGGTAGTGATTATGGTCATCATAATGATGGAAATCATGATACTAGTACTGTGGTAAGTGATGATCTTGATGATGATGAGGATGGAGATGATAATAGTGTACTGTATAGATATGATATTGGTTGCATATTGATAGGTATTTGTTCTATTTTCTATATGAAAATGTGTAGAAAAATTAGAAAATTAGCTTGCCCATTTGGGCAAGTGCAAACTAAAATGTACCTACCCGAAAGCCCTTTTTTCAAAAAATTATGAGGATGAGGATGATAAATAGTGTATGATTATGGCAACAGCCCATTGTTATATGCTCTGTATGTTTACCACTATGTTTGAGGTGTCAAGATGGATCTATCATAAACCTCACACTGTTATCCCCATGGGAGAGTTGTAATTTCTGCAGACCATTCTAAACCATCGCTGATGTAGTATACCTGTGGCGATTCACCAAAGGCAATAAAAACAACTTAATCTATTGGTTGGCATCAAGCTGAGGTATTTGTGTAGGTGAACTGTAATTAAAGCAGTATTTTTCTCTTTGCCTCTCCCCTGGCTGCTCCTTAGCCCTGCATTGTGTGCAGGGTGTGATACATGAAGGCGCTAGTGTGGGTGGCAGTGATGGAAGCTGGCTTGCTTAACACTTCCAATGCTCAGGCAATTTAATCCAAAGCAGAAGGAGGCAAAGATTTTTGAAAACCATCTAAACCTTGCTGTGTTGGTATTCATTGGATAGCTCTAGCTGAGTACTCATATTCCAGGAGTTCAGTCATTTTTTAGGTTTTTTGAATCATTAAGGGAGTGCCTGAAGTGACTGGCTGAATTGGCAGGCTGGTTGAAGTGACTGACTGAAGTTGCAGGCTGGCTTGATTGAGTGACTGAAGTATCTGGCTTGCTGAAATGGCTGGTTGAGGTGGCTGGCTGGCTGAAGTGGCTGGTTGAAGTGACTGGCTGGCTGAAGTGGCTGGTTGAAGTGACTGGCTGAAGTGACTGACTGGCTGAAGTGACAGGCTGGCTGAAGTGGCTGGCTGAAGTGACTGGCTGGCTGGATTAAGTGACTGCAGTGGCAGGCTGGCTGAATTGGCTTGTTGGCTGAGGTGGCTGGCTGGTGACTAACTGACTGGCTGGTTGGTTGAAGTGCCTGGCTGAAGTGACTGACTGGCTGAAGTGACAGGCTGGCTGAAGTGGCTGGCTGAAGTGACTGGCTGGCTGGATTAAGTGACTGCAGTGGCAGGCTGGCTGAATTGGCTTGTTGGCTGAGGTGGCTGGCTGGTGACTGACTGACTGGCTGGTTGGCTGAAGTTTCTGGTTGGCTGAAGTAGCTGAGTGGTTCAGGCTAAAGTAGTTGGTCGACTGTAGGAGTGGGTTGGCTGAAGTAGCGGGTTGGTGGAAGTGGCTTATTGGCTGGCTGAAATGACTGGATGAAGTTGCTAGCTGACTGCTGTGTGTATTAGTTAGCTGCTGGCGATGCGTGGTGGCCTGGCTGCACTGGGTGCTGGCAGAAAGGTCTTTCTAGTTATCTAAGGCCAATATTGCTTAGGGAGCCTAACACAATTACTGCCACAGTAGAGTACAGGCACTCTTAATGGGAGACCTGTGATTATCCAAGTCGTTTTATTGGCAAGCAAGAAAGACTTCTGTGTCTATATTAGCCGTAGCTTGACGCACCTGCTTGTACTGGCAGCCCAGAAGAGGACTTGCTTTCAGTGGCAGTAAACCTTGCAATTACTTTAATGTGACAAGTTTTTGGCATTCCACAAACTGAACACCCAGACTAATTCGATTGGCTGTGTTTTGTGCTTGTCTAATAAAGAAAAAAGGAGAACCAAAGCAAATTGATTTGAAGATAATTGATTTAGGGAGAGCCACTAGGGAGATCTTGCCATTGTTCTGCTGAGAGTAGTATGTCCCTACTAGTAGCCCTTAACCCAAGCTTGTATTGGAGATCTTGCATTACCGGGGATTGAAAAGTACTCCCAAGTATGCAGGGGTCAACTGTAACTTTCAGAGATAGGGGCAAAATAGGCCTCTAAATTTGGGGTATTGAAAATGTTTGAGGGTCCAAAAAATTTTATTTTCATTTTTTGTTTTATTTTATGACATAAATAGATAAAAATAAAGAATCATTCATGTTAAATGGCTAGACCGCAGTTGTTATCTTCCTGGGTTTGGGAAGATAGACATTCTGTAGCCTATATTCAAGCTGGAATGTGATAAGTCACTACTGTTGATTCCTCATCCTCCATAAGCTTTTTTGTCATTTACACACTCACACACACACACACACACACACACATATACACACACACACACACACACCCACACACACATACATATATATATATATATATATATATATATATATATATATATATATATATATATATATATATATATATATATATATATATATATATATATATATATATACATGTATATATATATATATATATATATATATATATATATATATATATATATATATATATATATATATATATATATATATATATATAAATATATGTATATATATATATATATATATATATATATACATATAGTATCAGGACAATATCCCTCCGTTCCAATATCCCCCCGGTTGATATCTCTAGTAGTTTAAAGTTTAAAAAAATTCCTAGGTTTTAAAATATCCTGAAACATGTGTTAGGGGCATTGTCCGGGGGATATTGTCTGGGGGGATATTGGAACGGGGGGATATTGTCCTAGAACCATACATATATATATATATATATATATATATATATATATATATATATATATATATATATATATATATATATATATATATATATATATATATATATATATATATATATATATATATATATATATTCCTGACATGTAAACTGACCCAAAGTAATCATCAGTTCACCTCCCCCACCCCTGTTACAGAAGCCTATGAAATGGAAATAGCTTGCACCAATGAATGAATGATGACTGTCTTGGACACTTCCCCTCAGAGTCTCTGAAAGCAGAGTGCTAGGGATGACGAGCGCACTACAGTTTAATGATGTCATTGATTCTTGGTTGACGTAGGTGCATTATATCCCAGAGGGAAAGCCGTGTACTACGAGGAAGCGGCTGTTTCCTGTCAAGGAATTCTTGCATATGTCTTATAGATAACGTGGGTGGGGATAGTACGGTTAGTCCCCTCCCCCGCCCAGGTCTCAGCAACACCCTTAACCCTTAATGCTCTGCAGTATACCAGTATACATAACAGAGAAAGACACAGTGGACATGTGTATTTACACACACATAAACACACACACACACACACAAATATTTATATATATATATATATATATATATATATATATATATATATATATATATATATATATATATATATATATATATATATATATATATATATATACAAATATTAATCATCAACTTAAAGAATGTCCCATTGGGCTACCATTCAGTTGATATTTACACTGAAGTCCTAATTACCGTACCTTGATCGCATGAGTTAGTTATTATATCGTCATGCTATTGCCTCCTGGTGGCAATAGGATGAACTACAAAGTTTGCTTCATCTCAGATGCCCGATAGGTGAGCTGGGGGTAATAAGGTCCTGCCATCCTGGCCTATCCTGCAGGATGGTGCCACAGCGCCACAGCCAGAATACAGTAGGTCTCACCGCCCTAGCAATGCGCTAATCTACAAATTGCATGTCCCCGCTAATATGAGACTCCAACCTCAGTCTAATCCCTCATAATAAGAGTGTGCCATGAGCATTTTGATGATTAGTGGATCAGGTTGCAAGGCTGGAGCTGTGAGCTGAGATTACACCTCGACTGCTTCTCACATGGCATCCAGTCTATTTAACCCAGTCAGGTCTGTGCTGCCATAAAGCACCCTCATTACTACACTGTAATGGTATTACAAGTATTATATTCTTTATTAGATGCGAAAATACAGATACAGAAAAATCAACACACTAATTAGGCAGCGCATAACATATATACAAAAAACATGTTTAACTAGTATATAGTGTCATTTCATGACCTCAAGATCATTTGATTTCTAAAGATCTATTATCCAAACTTAATACATGCATCTTTGTGACTAGAGCACCCTTTAACGTGTATGTGGGAGATAAGTGCTGATTGTAATCTATCGAACATTTTTGCAGTCATCTGTGAATTTATGCAAGGTATTCATCTGAGAGCACTCAGTGAGAGCTTTCCATTGAATACCAAAATGACAGGGTTTAGATGGTTTTCAAAAATCTTTGCTTCCTTTTGTTCTAGATGAAAGTAGTAGCTCCAGCATTGGAGTTGAGAAAGGACTAGGCATGGATGGGTTAATTATCTGGTGACCTGTACAATTATACAGTGATGTGAATGAATACCCTTGCGTGACTTGTTAACTACACACACTTTAACTACCAATGAAAACAGGGTAAGAAAAAAACGTGACTCAATTTAACTAGTCAGTTCAGTTTCCCTATGGTTAGATATCTAATTGTTTGGGACATTGTAGCGGTCGTTCTGTTGAATCCCATGGGTATTCAAGCTAGAGGCCAACTTGGCAGCAAGATTAGTTGCAAACTAATCCTCGCTTATATCAAGTCACCTGGATTCTCCAACTTGGCCTAGTGGTTATGATTCTGAGCTCCCAAGCGTGAAGTTTCAGGTTTGAGTCTAGACTAGACTCCTAGTCCCTAAAGAGTTGACATTCCCTTCTGTGTTAGTTAACAAAGCAGTGTGGTGTAGTACCAGGTATGGTAGATAGATGGCACCACCTGATCCTCCTATCTTTAGCAGTTTCAGTCATACTCAAACTGAGCTCCTCTATTCCCCTGGTGAGATAAGTGTAAACTAAATTTATTAGCAACTTAATGGCCACCTAGACAATCTGGTACCTGGTAAAAGAAAAAAACATGACAGAAAAAATACTTATGACAGCCTAGAAATCTAGTCTAACTGCTGCATTTCGAGTTCAAGTTGAACTGCTGCATTCTGGTTAGCAGGTTGGCCTGGTCGCTATATAAAAGTGTGGCATTGTGTAGTGCATTGTGTTGAATGCAAGCTAAAAACCAATTCCGTCCTTTGTTCCTTCTCCGACAGGGGGAGTGGCTACTTGATGCCAAAGAAGGGGAGGAGTACACTCAACCAACCACATCTGAAAATTGTATTATAATTGTGTGGTTTGATACTTGGTTTTAACTCAGGCTCTTTCTGCATCCATGATGGATAAAGCACTTATGGTGAATTGACATGTACATGCTCAGAGATACTAGAAGAATTAATTGTCTGTATATATGTTGAATCTAAAGCAAAGATAATGTGGGAATGAAACTCCTTGCTTGGATTTAGATGAATATTTGCTTTTCAAAAAGAAACATTTTGTCATTTTCCAGTTGTGAGAGGCACTGTCTCAAGTCCTAGTGGGCAGGGGTTCTGCCCTACCTTCCAGGTTCTTTAGTTTTACATTCTTTATAACTGTCAATGAGATGAATAAGTTGGAAGAGGCTTTAGAAGTCAACATTCTAATCGATAGAACCATTTGTAATTCTGGCTACACATTCATTGACAGTTGTACCAGACCTTGAGACAATGAGTTATTACCGTATTCGTGGTTTAACCCTAAATAAGTGCACTTACCTTTGCCAGACGAGATCCAGACTACGTTTAGTAAATCTCTTTTTAAAGTGAGATGCAAAAAACATTTCATGTCAGTCCTCTCTGAGTTATAAAAAAGAATTTCATCAATTCTAGTCAGAACGTTTGTATTATAATATATGATATTATTGTTATGTCAATCTTGAGCAGTGGAGTTGATCATTACATGTGATGCCATTGGACTCAGGGCAGACTGGGACCACTATGGAAATAAGTTTTTCCCTTTTAGTGTATATATCCTGTGTCTTGTTAGAATTCTATTGCATATCAGTCAATGACTCTCCTACCTTTATATATGATTTTTTATGTGCAAAATGCTATGTAATATACATCTTACTAGACCGAATAAAATCATATCAAATCTAATCATATTGATTGTATCTAAGCATTTGAACACTTCATGTTATCAGTCTTAGGCACGCAATTGCTTAAACGTCCAATCAGGCATGGTGTAACAAAAGGCAAAAGAGGGCCGTGGGGTGCTGCTATACAGAAGATTGCCAATACCCCTTATAGCAATTTTTTCCTAACCTGTTACCCGCACTTAAGCGGAGGAATACGGTAATTATCTGTTGCTTGGCAAATTGTACTTAAAGAATAACAACAATGATGTGTTCAACATTTGAACAATGAATATGCAGACAGTCAACTGGGAATGATAAGATTGTTAATAACTAGTATTCCAGGCGCATGTATGTTTATATTGTATCATTGTATGGTGGCCATGGCAACTGCTAGGAAATTATCAGCATATACTCTAAAAGGTGTGAACAATTCACTGTATTGGGTACACATATAAGGATGTCACCTTCACTTGTATAATCATTTGTTGAATTAACCCATGAATTGCTACGTACCGGCCATCAGGGAACGCCTTTCACTAGGGCTCTCCAGCATAGTTCATGAGAATCAGTTCTCCTTCAATCATTTCCCATTAATATCAACAATCAAAAAGAAATCACAAAATAGCCAGGCTGTTTTTGGGAGTGAGAGACATGTCTAGACTAATTCTTTTACACAGACCCAGTGCTTCTTTATTAAGGGTTTTGTTTCTATGGTGAAAGGCTTGTCATAAAGATGGTTTTAATTCACTATATTGAATCGAGTCTTGAGGGAAGATATTATCTCAGATGAATAAAACAATAGATATGTAGCGAGAGACCAATCACTATATGCGCTATATTGAAGACTTGGCTATGCCAGCAGTCACTAGGAGGCAAATACCAATGAGGGCATTTGTATCTTTTACATTACAGAGAAAGCTGCGCACCAACATGCGCAGAAGGTAACTTTTGGGCTTTTCGCCGCAGTCGTGGCCTAGTGGTTACGACACTTGGCTCCCAAGCGTGAGTTTGCAGGTTCGACTCTCCACTAGGTCTCCAAAATAGCGGGTTGGCCTGGTTGCTATATAAATGTTCGGCGTTGTGGAGGACTGTCTATGGTCTTTCCGCAACTGAAAGACCCCTTGGAACTATTCGCAAAGAGAAGGGAATTTCTTCCCGGTTCTGGGTTTCTATCTCATCGCGATATGACCTAAGCTGTTGAAAGCGAAGAAAAACCCCAAACTTTCCTTCCTTCCTTCCTTTACCGCAGCCTGGTTGTTAAGGTTGACCTTTTTGTTTTCATATCCACTTGTTTTTATTCATCTAAGATATGATGCAGAGTCACTCTAAACCATGAAACAGAGTGAAGTATGTGTTCAGGTCCATGTGTACACATAACATTAAAAACTCTTTGCAACTTAAGTATCTTAAGTTTAGTGATTCCTTTAGGGTTCCTTAAACGCCAATTGTTCAATTGATTTTATCTTTAATTAGGGACTCTTAAACTAACCTCAAGAATTAGTTGAAACCTCGTCCCTAAAAGAGGCCATACCGTATTTTTCACTTGAAGATGTTATGTGAAACCAGGCCTATGCCCTACCATAAATTCTCAGTAATTTGCTACACTTTTTAACAATGAGGATTTTTTTATTTTAATGAGGGTGGCCAATGTTTTCTGAAAATACAGATAAAGCAGTCTCAGTAATAGAGCCACAGATTTCCCTTAATAACAATGAGTATTAGATTGAGTGTGGCCCAGATTTTCCTTGAATTATTAGCACAATAATTATAGTGGCCCAAATTCTTATGGTAGTCTAAATTTCCGGGAATTTCCGGTAGGTACTACACGTTGCTGTAAATGGGAAAGCTATTTGGAATGTGATTCAATCAACCCTTCCAATGCTGAGGCTGCATTTGTCCAAAGCACAAGGATGCAAAGATCTAAACCCTATCATATTGCTTTCATTAGATAGCTCTTGTCAAGTACTCAATGATATGTACCCATGTGTCAGGGTTTCAGTCATTTTTCAGCTTTTTTGCATTATTAATTTTTTATTTTATAAATTAGCCACCAGCGACATTATTGAAGGGTTAATAGAGTGGACACAAGACATGTTCGGAAAAAGCTTCCTCTTTTTTTCAATCGGGCCCTAGCACATTATTCTATTTGCCAGTGACCTCACGCGTGATTCATGTGGATATGTGAATCAGGAGAAAATGTGTCTATTTCAGGCCGAGTGACCTTGGCCCATGACCTCATGACGCACGCGGCCCTTGTCATGAAACCTATCGCAATTCATCTCTTACCACAAATTGCAAATTGTACTTTATGGATGAGAATGTCCAAATAGCAGAATCCATAGGATTGCTAATAATTTCCTCCTCAGAGAGAAAACAAGAGAATGCATGGGAGTTGTGCATAAGCCTCTGTCAATTGCAGTAGTGTAATAATGACTTGCTGCCCTGGAGAAATTCAGGCCACTATGCAGAAGTGATATCTTTCATAAGGAACTAAATAACCTGTATGCTGCTGGTGGCTTATTTGGCCAATACAAAATGATGCAAGATACCTGAAATAATCACCGAAACCCTTGCAAAAAGGAACTCATCTGATAGTACTCAGTGAGAGCTATCTAATGAATGCCAACATGACAGATAGTGTTCAAATATCGTTGCATCATTGTGCTTTGGAAGAAAGTAGCTTCAGCATTGGAAAGGTTGAAAATAATCCTTGTATACTTGGAAGTACTTTCCAATCCCCAGTAATACAAGATCTCCAATATATGTATCCATATACTGATGTATCTATATAATGATGTATAATGTGTCTTGCTATATATAGTACCCAACTGCAAGAGTAATGTATCCACCTACAGATATATAGAACCCTGCTGCAGATATATAGTATCCACATGCAGCTATATAGTATCCACCTGCAGATATATAGTATCCACCTGCAGATATATAGTATCCACCTGCAGATATATAGTATCCACCTGCAGATATATAGTATCCACCTGCAGATATATAGTATCCACCTGCAGATATATAATATCCACCTGCAAATATATAGTATCCACCTGCAGATATATAGTATCCACCTGCAGATATATAGTATCCACCTGCAGATATATAGTATCCACCTGCAGATATATAGTATCCACCTGCAGATATATAGTATCCACCTGCAGATATATAGTATCCACCTGCAGATATATAATATCCACCTGCAGATGTATAGTATCCGCCTGGGGATATATGGTATCCAGTTTCTGGTATAGAATGATACTTCATGAATTATCCAGAGTTTTTCGGAACTAGGGTTGGATGCCATGTGTCGGTAGTAGAATGGGTGTAGTAAGAGGGAGAGGGGGGGGGAGGTTGACTGTAACGTGTTCGTGTTCGGCGTTCATTTACACTACAGGTCTGTAGTGTAAATGAACGCCCGCTGTAAATGAACGCCCGCTACGCGTCGCCACCGTCGCGTATTATAATATTATAATTACTTGTGACGTCATCAAAACTGTAAAATCACTAATTTCACTGATTTAAAAAAGGTTATTTAATTTCCTAAAAGTGTATTCTTAGTACAATTAGTCCATTGAATGTATCCATGCTGTTTGACCAAAACAGAGTGGACGCTATTATACATAACTGGAAGAACCAAGTTTTCAGTAATGAAACAATCCCAGGCGTTCCACAAAGGCATTCGACGTGTTTGAAGCCGCCTATCGGCGGGTTCCGGAACCTCGCGTCCAGAGCTCTGCAGATATGAACTATTCAGTTGTTATAGTAGACACAATCCAGCTACTGGTAAGGAATATGATACTTAAACATTTTCTTGTTGCAGATATATAGCATTTAGCCACAGGTATGATACATCCATCTCTATATTAAGATTTCTAGCTGCAAATGAATAGTACTTAGCTGATGATACTTACTATCTTAAGTGATAGATATGTAGTAGCCTGCCACATAAACACATGGTGTATACCTTTATAGGTATCAAAAAGTATCTTAGTTTTACACACCTTCCATACCTACTTAACCCGTATGCTGGTGGTGGCTAATTTTGCCAATACAAAAATGATGCAAAAAAGCTGTGAATGATTGCAACCCTGGCACATGGATACTCAACTAAGAGTAGAGCTATTCAATGAATACCAACATGGCAGGGTTTAGATATTTTTCAAAAATCTTTGCATCCTTGTGCTTTGGAGGAAAGTAGCCTCAGCATTAGTAGGGTTACCACAATCACCATATTGCACATTAATGATAGTGTTACTTTGATTCATTTAAATGTAGATATTCAAAATTCTAATGGAATATGACATCATTTCACTTTTAATTATATAGTTGATCACTAAAACATTAATGTTGAGACTTTACCTCTTAAGTATATCATATGGTATAATGTGAGCTGCCTTAGACATTTACAGGGTAATGGCATGATTTGGTATCTAACTTAATTTTCTTTAATACTCACTTGTTGCACACTCTGGTTGGATTCTAACATAATTTTCACTTTTGGTTAAGAGCATTTAAGGCAAGGCAGGAAAGTACAAAGCTATCTATAGTGCACTTCAACCATTGAGATGACAGAACAGATAAGGAAATGATTCATAAAATTGATAAATCTAGAAGACGTTTTTTTTCATCAACTGAAAGTAATCTCATGAGGATTTAATACCTTTTAGGTAAAAGTGTGATGGGGCTCTTAGTATTATTGGTTGAGGATATTTTTGTATGATATGGAAGGGAAATCTTCCTGCGTAATCATTTATTTCTATCACTTAAGGCAATGCCAATGTACCCAATACATTTTCCCTTTTAAACGGAAGACTGACAAAACAAAACAAAAACAGAAAGTGGAAAAGAACAATGCCATGCTATCACATTGACTATACCGTAAATTCTCAGTAATTGGGACACTTTTTAATGATTATGATTTGTATAGGTTGAGAATGGCCCACAATACTAAAAAATACCTTGATATTGTATCAGCAAAATTTACAGCTAGGTCCATATTTTGTGAAATGGCACCTGCATTAGATTGAGCGTTGCCCAGATTTCCACTTGCAGCTTTCTCATATGCCTCAAGTCCTACACCATACCTTGTGCATTGTTGAGACATTGTGGGCATCATGTTTTATGGTAGAGATAATCGTATCATAAAGTAACACAAACTTATGAATGGCTCATTTTTGACATTTCTCATGTTTGTCACATGAATCCATAAGCTATGTCCACAATATCTCCATTAACCCTTCCGATGCTGAGGCTACTTTCGCCCAAAGCGCAAGAATGCATACCCATGTGCCAGGGTTTCAGTCTTTTCTCAGGTTTTTTGTATCATTTTGTATTGGCCAAATTAGCCACCAGTTGCATAAGGGTCAATGTAGAAAGTGGGCATTTAGCAAAGCCCTACCCTGTTATCTGTTTGCACATAGGGAGGAAGGGGATGATATATTGCTTAGAGTGTGTGGAAGAGGACTCCCTCAGAGACATTGTATGTTGTATAGCTATCCTTCCTGTGATGCTGGTGAAATTGATGGCACGGGTCATCTGTTGCAGTGACGTATGTCAGGGTGACGGGATGCTTCATCATTACTTGTGAAGACATCACACCAGAACAACCCATTTCCTGTCTCATACAGCTTCACCCTCCCAATGCTGAGGCTACTTTCGTCCAAAGCAGAAGAACGCAAAGATTTTTGAAAACCATCTACACCCAGCTGTCATGTTGGTATTCATTGGATAGCTCTTGCTGAGTGCTATCAGATGAGTACCCATTTGCAAGGGTGTCAGTCATTTTTAGTTTTTTTGCATCATTTTGTATTGGCAGAATTAGTGGCCATCAGCATAAGGGTTAAAGCTTACTGACTTCACTGCACAATTATGGCCACTTTTAGGGAATGTGCAATGAAGATTAAATAAAAGCTGCTCCTTGGCATTGGCGGAATATTACTAATGGTGTTATAACTGTGACACAAATGAGAAAAATCGCTCATTTTTAAATTTCTAGGTTGCAGAGTTTTAGAACAAGGTCAAAATTGGAAAAACTGTCACGGTGATAGGCTTCCCTCCATAATAATCTTGGCTATTAATACACCAAAATTTGAGCAAGGCCATTAACATTTGCTAGCCAAAATGCATGTTGAAAGCGACCACAGTTTGTTGAAATTTGATATAGTGCAAAAACATTTCCTGTTTGTGTGCAAACCTATGGCAGGTTCTGTAAAAGTTTATCTCTTACTCTGCTCAGTGGTATCCCACAGTTGGTCTGATTACAAGGAAAAGGGTGTTGGCTCTTACATATATCTCACATGACTATATTCACAAATCAACCCATAACCCACCTTAAGTACTATTCGATCAAGACTGCATACGTTTGTTAGATTAAGGTCTCAAGTCCTATAAATTTTGACAAACTTTTTTCGGAAAGGTTAGTGAAGGTCTAATTAAGCTCATTCTGGGTTGCTTAGACACTCACCTCTAGCTGTCCTTATCAGCTGACAGGTATGCAGGAACACTTAACACAGGTGATTAGCTCATTAGCCCATTCAGGTCACAACTCCTTGATAAGTGACATCTGGATCTATGATACTATGATGAAAATAAATCAGAAATTAAGAAGATTAATTTACGCATTTGAAAGATAGTTGTTGATTTGTTTCAGATCATTGTTTCTCCATCAGATATTTTTATTATTATTAAGATTATTTCATGATTATCATTACTATTATTATCATCATCATCATCCTCCTCCTTATCATCATTGCATTATTATTACTATTATTATTATTATTATTATTATTATTATTATTATTATTATTATTATTATTATTGTTATCATTATTATCATTATTATTTTTATTATTATTATTATTATTATTATTATTATTATTATTATTATTATTATATTATTATTATTATTATTATTATTATTATTATTATCACTATTATCATTATCATTATAACTATTATTATTATTATTATTATTATTATTATTATTATTATTATTATTATTATTATTATTATTATTATTGTTATTATTATTATTGGTAGTAGTACTATAGTAGTAGTAGTAGTAGTAGTAGTAGTAGTAGTAGTCGTAGTCGTAGTCGTAGTAGTAGTTTCATATCTTTTCATTACTGGTTTCAGCTCAAATGGGCTGACGTGTTTGTGACTATTCATAAACATTAAGTATTTATTGTTTGATATGCAATGAGATTTAGGTCATATATCATTAACCTTAGAAAGAGGATCTCAGTTAAACCTATTAAATGTTCTGTAATTATCAACAGATTAACACTTATATTGCCAAATTGGCAGGTGCAAATAAATAATGAATTAACCCTTTCATGCTTAGCATTTCCCATGAAAAGTGTCATGTGCATCAATTCCTTTGATTCCATTGATTTACTTATGGAAATAACAGCTGGAATAAAGCATGAATTCACAGAATATTTGAAGAAAAGCCATTGGTTGGAAGCTCATACATATTATCATTCAAATATTATGAAAAAGATTTTTATGGTCTAAAGGATATCATTGATTTAGTTGTGGCTTTTTTGGCTACTGCAGGCATGAATGGATTAACCATTTTGTTTGAATAATAATCATACCATGATGGATCCCATGATTTATTTGAATGACTATCAAGCTATTTCCTTCAAGAACCATTTTATTTTTATGTGATCTTTTTGATAAGAGGGGATGGGCCACCTAGCTGCTCCGGGGTGTGGGTTAACCCATTTATGCCAAGAAATCATCTACATGCTATAAATAATGCTTTTAAAGATAACTTGGTAATTGAGTGTTAATGTTCAAAAGTATGACTGTTTCTCTTTCGAATATATTTTGTTATAAGATTTTTGGAAAGAAATTACCAAAATAATTTTCCCCTGACTGGTATCACCAACATTATCAGGCTGTTTTTGACTGCTCTGGGCAAAAATTGGTTAAGCTGACACATACCTTATCATGAATAAATTCTCTCCTGATTCAGTCCATGTTAACCCACTCCTGCCTGTATCCTACTATTCCTACCCCAAAGGCTTGACTATTTTGTTCAGGTCTTTCTGACGAAAGCATCTAAAGGAACATATCTGAAAGAGTAATGTTGGCAAGAACTCAACAAACAACTTTCCCTCAAATATTGTCCAAATAGATCTGGCCTATGCCTTTGGAGGATATAACTGTAAGAGAGGACAAATGGGTTAACCCTTATGCTGCTGGTGGCTAATTTTGGCATTATTGAATGACTCAAAACAAGCTGAAAAATGACTGAAACCCTGGCACATGGTACTCATCTGAGAGTACTCAACAAGAGCTATCCTATGAATACCAACATTACAGGATTCAGATGGTTTTCAAAAATACTTGCATCCTTGTTCTTAGGATGAAAGTAGTTCCCGCATTTGAAGGGTTAAGCTTAGAGTTCAGGTGAAGGTTGCTCCCTCCTTCTAATCTCCATGCACTACAAGTGTATGGAGTCAGAGTACATAGGTTTTGCAGTGTCGTAGTAGGTGTGTTAATAGTGAAGCTTCAGAGTACATAGGTTTTGCAGTTAAGTAGTAGGTGTATTAGTTGTGTAGCTTCAGAGTATATTGGATTTGTTGTATCCAGTCTGACACAGCAGCGGGGAGGAGATGTCTGACAAGGCACTAGTAATGGTAGGTGGAAGGAGGAGATCCAGGAGTCATTTATCCACCTTCTCCTCGGTCATACAGGTAATCACTCTTCTCTTTGTTACACCAATGTCGATCTACCGAATACGCAACCGGTCAGGTCTCCCTGAACAACCAGGCTGCGACGAATAGCCCAAAAGTTGCGTTCGCGGCGCTTGTTGGTGTGCAACTTTCTCTATAATGTAATTGATATGAGAGCCCTCATTGGTCTTTGTCTCCTTAAGTGACGTCAAGCTGCCATAACCAGGTCTTCGCTAAAGCGCAGATGGTAATTGGTCTCTTGCTACCTATCCATTGTTTTATTCATCTAAGTTTTGTTACTGCCACTATGCTGAGGCAGCTAGGCTTGCTACAAGTCTGTGTATAGTGCCTGTCTTATTTATGGTCTACCCTGGGGCTCAATCATCCATTGTTGCTGCTTTCCCTACAAGTTGAGGCTTATACTCCTGTCTAAAGCACAAGGACACACAAATTTAAAAAAAAAACCCCTGTCATGTTGGTATTCATTGGATAGCTCTCACTGAGTATTCTCAGATGAGTACCCATTTACCAGGGTTTCAGTCATTTTTTCAGGTTTTTTTGCATATTTTGTATTGACCAAATTAGCTACCAGCAGCATAAGGGTTAAGTTTTTTGTGGAGCCACAAGAGTAGCAGTAGATAACATTGACTTATATTTTCCCCCTCGAGCCTGGGTGAATGTTCAATTAAGCAACGATATAAGCTGCAGTATGTGATGACATTGCTGCGTTATTAAATGGCGGCATCATACTATTTTAACCATCCAGTTTTGAAGGGACATTGTAACTAAGACTAAGAATGATGCTAGAAGCAAACCCTAATGATTGCATGTGCTGCCATATATAGATAATAGTGGCATTGTTCCTAAGAACCAGGCTAGAAGCAGGCAAACCCTAATGACTGTGCTGCCATCTATAGGTAATAGTGGCATTGAAACTAAGAACCAGGCTATAGGCAAACCCTGATTGGCTGTGCTGCAGCTGCATCATAACTACTTGCCATCTTGTTTAAAAATGGCATAATATCTACCTGAGAACCAAGCTACAGGGTACCTAGCCTGGTTCTCAGGCTGGGTTAGGTATTCCACCCCACCACCATTAATACTAGGTTTAATGTCTATCTCATGCTATAGAGGGCAGAACAGCTTTCATGAGTTGCGCTTTGAAACTCACCGACAGATGACAGTTCAAGTGTGTTGCCCTTGAGGATTAATTCGGAACTAAACCTGGAGTGAACTCAACTCAGGGTAGATCAGTGAAGGATCCAGTTAATACAGACTTGTAGCAAGTCTACAGGGTACCTTGATAAAGGCATGGAGTTAGGAGCCGAGCTTCCATCACAATAATCATAGAGCAGAGTGACCCATTTTTGCTGCTGCTGGTTATAGTGATTGGCATCAGGGCAAATCAAAGTGCACTAGCAACGATGTCCCCTGTGAAGTCCAGGACAGACACTGTTATCACAATCACGGGCTAGCTTCATCACTTGTTAACCTATTTATGCCGCTTTACCTGGCACACAAAAGCCTTAACATTTGCTCATATCTTCCTAATTTAAGTATATTATGAAATCTAATTAAAAGAGAAATGTTAATTAAATCCTAAACTCTATATATCGCATGAGTATTTATGAAATTTATGCCTTATTCCTTAGGTGAAAGCTGTGTTTGTGGCACTAGAGACAATGCCTGGCATTAGAGCTGTAGGCTGGATTGGGTTAATTAGGTATGCTACAGACCCATATAGCACTGGGGATCGAGGCTTCTGATTACTCTATTCAAACAGCATTGTGTTACTCTCCTTTGATTTGGTGGGAGATTCTGTCTCCTCATCCTTCATCTGCTCATTCTACCTTTACTCATTCGTGCACACTTTAGAATTCCCTTTCTAAATTGTCATCTGGATTCACGACGCCAGCGTGCAACATAACCGCTTGCCCTGTTGCAATTTGTGTATTCAGCAAAAAAATAGCAATCGTGCAAGCAGAACAAGACCCTAACTTGCCCCGCTTGGGCAGAGTAATGTTTTGGGCAGAGTCCTCGCTGAAACTCAGCTTATGATATGCTTATGTTATGCTAATAATTGCTTGGCAATTTTTTCTTTTATATTTCTTTTATATTCTAGCTATGATCTGAAGATCTCATATTTAAGTAAGAGTACACGTCTCCAACCTCAGAATTAGTTGCAGCATATGCTAAAGATTCATTTAACCCCTTTTAGCAAACGTGAATAAATGAGTTAATACTGAAGCAATATATCATAGATTACTAGGAAATTTCCATGACCTATTTTTTATAAGTGTGTTGCACCTGTTACTGTGTCATCCAGTTTTTTTATGATAACATCAGTTACAAGAGATAAGTACATTTTGCAAACTGTGGGAATATCTATGGCAAGACATGCAGTGAAATATTGTAGAGTAAGGATTAGTTATTGAGGATATTTGTGACTCTGAATGCTTCATTAGGCCCAAAAAAAAAAAAAAAAGAAGTTTTCATTAAAAAAATCGCTACCCTTAAGTTTTTTCATAAAACATGCATGAAACACATTTATTTGAGAAAAAAATAATTTAAAAAAAGATTTACCTACCTACCTACCCCATTTCTTTGGACCGTTACAGGAAACAAACAATGATTTTTTTAGGCCTCATAGAAACAGGAGCATCTCTATTTAGTGTGTCAGACAGTTACATTGTAGGATGATGGGTCACACCTTCCATCATGTGATCCTCAAGTGTTTGAGAATCATAAGGTATCCTGGACTACTCAGGAAAAACAGGAAGAAGTGAATGAATATAACACTAAGCTGATTATATGGTAAAGAAGATATCTAGAGGAGAAAATAAACTCATCACAGACGCACACACACACACACAAAAAAAATTAAAAAACGAATAAATAAATAGAAAACTAAAGGAGAATAAAGAAAGTATTGCAATGTTCACCGTAGTTAAGTGCTTACTCAAACCACGTTACTACCCTTCCAATGCTGAGGCTACTTTCATCCAAAGCACAAGAACGCAAAGATTTTTGAAAACCATCTAAACCCTGTCATGTTGGTACTCATTGGATAGCCCTCACAGAGTACTCTCAGATGAATAGCCATATGCCAGGGTTTCCTTGATTTTTCAGAATGATTGCATTATTTTCTATTGGTCAAAGGAGTGATTAAAAATTGGTCACTCAAATGCCATGCCTCTTGCAACCCTCAGACCCCAACCCTCTAGAAACATCATGTGTCCATCTGGAAAACTGAAATACTTCCCAGATTGCCCTCCAAGGATTATGTTGATAAATTTTTTCTATGATAAGTAAGGCCATTAAATGTTTTGGCCAACATTGTACCAACTTTTGACTGATATGAAAGTGGTCAATGACTTACTTTAATTGACATTCAATTCTAACTTTTTTTCTTTCTTTTTTTCAGAGAAGGGGCGGTGTTTCATTTGAAAGAACAGACAAGAATGCCCTCTATGTGCGAATGCTAGGTAAGTTGCAAATGTTTGAGACCTGTTTCAAGTTCATCTTTTTTTCAGCTGTGTAGTATATTTATGATAGGAGGAGACATAGCCAGTTAAAATACTGTGTTGCTCTAAGATATGTTCTGCTACAGTACAGACATTCAATTTCTGCACCGGTCAACCGGATGTCTGATTGTACAAACACCCATGGATAACATGTCCAAAAAAAGCCAAGCACATCAATGAGACAATAGCTTGCCATTGAAAGCTACCTTCAGTTGTGAGGTCATCGATGCACCCATGCCCAGAAAGCAGGGTGGCAATTGGGCATGCAGTTATGTATTATGGCCGGGCTGGAATTTAATGTCAGCACTGTACAGCATGTGTTTCTAGCTGACATACTCTTGAAGTTTGCTATAAGAGGCATTAACTGCTACATTTTGTATTCTGTGTTTTAAAAAGGCATACTATTTATGTATTTGTTAAAGAAGACATCCCACAATATGCTATGTTTTTAGGTAGCATGCTGTTGAAGTCTTTTATTATTACTACTACATTTTGTATTCTGTGTTTTAAGGAGGCATACTATTTAATATGTATTTGTTAAAGAAGACATTCCACAGTATGCTTTGTTTTTAGGTAGCATGCCATTGATGTTTTTCCTAGAGGAAGCATGCAGTTATATTCTGTTTCTTGAGGGCATGATATTGAAGTATTTGCTAAAGGTGACTTACAATACTATTGTAGTTTTTGCTTTGGAAGGCATGTAGCAATATTCTGTTTCTTAGGGGCATAATATTGAAGTCTTTGCTAAAGGTAGCTCACCACTATATTCTGTTTTGTATGAGGAATACTATTGAAGTTTTTGCTGTGGGAGGCATGTAGCTATATTCTATTTCTTAGGGGCATCATTGTGAAGCCTTTGCTATAGGAGGCTAATAAATACCACTATATTCCATCTTCCTAGGAGGCACACTATTTAAGTACTTTAAGATGTGTTAGGCATACTTCTATATTTTGTCATATGAAACAGATCATGCTGTTGGGTGCTGCATTAGACAGTGTCTTTACCCTTACGCTGCTGGTGGCTAATTTTGCAATTACAAAATGATGCAAAGAACCTGAAAAATAACTGAAACCCGGGCACCTGGGTACTCATTTGATAGTATTCAGCGAGAGCTATCCAATGAATACCAACATGACAGGGTTAAGATGGTTTTCAAAAATATTTGCGTTCTTGTGCTTTGGATGAAATTAGCTTCAGCATTGGAAGGATTAAATTGATGTGTTTATTACTAGAAGTACTAGGCATTACATTATAAATGCACAATAATAAACTGGGCTCTAGTATTCAGAAAATGGCCACATGTGCAATTAAGGGCTAGTGTTGAGAGGATGGCACCCTTATATTAGGACTGCCTGCCTTACAGTCTGTCAGCCTGGGCTTAACCCTTTCAAAGCTTAGAGCTTAAAAAACCTGTATTATTTTGTTAATTTCAATACGAAAAAAAGCATTTTTAGAAAAAATTGAAAAAGGAATGATTATTAGAATTTAACCTTGAATTCCACATCTGAATGTATCATCCATAATTGGAATTCTAAATTCTAAGAGCTCTAGACAAGACCCTTCTCGGGGAAAATAAGCGTAAGCCGGAATGGGTTAGGTTCATGAGGCTTGAATGCCTTCTCGGCTGGGAGTTTATTGGATTAGGGGGTAGTCGGTTCTCCAGTGTTTACACGCAGGTCGGGGGAATCAGATTAAGCCACACCTACCTGCTCGTAAGCCTTGAACTGTCCCCGCGGCAAATGGCAGTACTACAGTCACAAAGTAGGTAGGGTAGCAAACTTAATTGAAAGGGCCTCTCCATTTAGTATGTCTGGAAGGAGGGGCGTATAGGCGCTGAAGTCTCTAAGTAATGGGAAGGATTCTTTATTAACTGACCATCTCTTTTGAGATGCTACTGGTATGCTACTACACTGATAAGCTGATAGACCAGCTACTAGTCTGTTTAATCCTCATACCTCTTACATTCTTTTCATTTAACCTTTTCATGTCTAAGTTCCTCTCTAACAAGTGCCTACAATCATCCCCCTCCTACTTGCTAGGAATATAGATAGATGTTTCCCTTACGCTGCTGGTCGCTAATTTGGCCAATACAAAATGATGCAAAAAGCTGAAAAATGACTGAAACCCTGGCACATAGGTACTCATCTGAGAGTACTCAGTGAGAGCTATCTAATGAATACCAACGTGATAGGGTTTAGATGGTTTTCAATAATCTTTGCGTCTTGTGCTTTGGATGAAAGTAGCCTCAGCATTGGAAGGGCTAATGGTTCTAAATAGGAGCAAATAATGTCCTGTTATACATCAGGGTTCGACATAAGTACTAGCCCGCTTGCCCCGGCAAGTGAATCTTTGAAAAAAGGGCTTTCATTTTAGTTTTCACTTGCTCGAATGAGCAAGCTCATTTTCTGAGCACTACACATCTTAATATGTAGAAAAAAATTCAAAAGAAATGTAACATTATGTGTATGATACATGTAATGCTGGTGTAGTTCAATACCCTTTCATTTGCAATTTGACTTATATTCATAATATATTATAAAAAATGTGTAATGGAATTATTTTCCTGTAGAAGTCAAATGCCTGCTTTCTGATTGCTCTCGTTTCCCTGGAAATATCTTGAAATTAGATGTGACAGTTCCTGACAGCAGAATTCTACCTATCAGGATTCTTGCTAAGTGCCCTAATTGACAAGCTCACACTTGTGGAGTCAGTCTAGCTACCTTCCTGGTGCCAGCACAACGTGGTGTGAAGATGACACAGTTCTTTAACCCTTATGCTGATGGTGGCCATTGCAGAATGATGCAAAAAACCTTAGAAATAACTGAAACCCTGGCACATGGGTACTCATCTGTCAGGAGTACTCAGCGAGAGCTCTCTTATGAATACCAACATGACATGGTTAAGATGGCTTTTAAAAATCTTTGCGTCCTTGTGATTTGGATGAAAGTAGCCTCAGCATTAGAAGGGTTAAATAATAGGTGAAAGGCTAGGATTACCATAGCAACCATTTAGCAGGTCTAATCTTAGCGGTCAGTTACAGGGATGCAATGCTTCAATCAGTTGAAGTCTGTCACCCCAATATCAGCACTGGGCTGCTGAGAGTGTGTGACAGAGGCTACAGCACTGGGCTGCTGAGAGTGTGTGACAGAGGCTACAGCACTGGGCTGCTGAGAGAGTGTGACAGAGGCTACGCCACTGGGCTGCTGAGAGTGTGCGACAGAGGCTACATCACTGGGCTGCTGAGAGTGTGTGACAGAGGCTACAGCACTGGGCTGCTGAGAGTGTGTGACAGAGGCTACAGCACTGGGCTGCTGAGAGTGTGTGACAGAGGCTACAGCACTGGGCTGCTGAGAGCGTGTGACAGAGGCTACAGCACTGGGCTGCTATGAGTAAGTGACAGAGGCTACATCACTGGGCTGCTATGAGTGTGTGACAGAGGCTACAGCACTGGGCTGCTGAGAGTGTGTGACAGAGGCTACAGCACTGGGCTGCTGAGAGCGTGTGACAGAGGCTACAGCACTGGGCTGCTGAGAGTGTGTGACAGAGGCTACGCCACTGGGCTGCTATGAGTAAGTGACAGAGGCTACAGCACTGGGCTGCTGAGAGTGTGTGACAGAGGCTACAGCACTGGGCTGCTGAGAGAGTGTGACAGAGGCTACGCCACTGGGCTGCTGAGAGAGTGTGACAGAGGCTACAGCACTGGGCTGCTGAGAGTGTGTGACAGAGGCTACAGCACTGGGCTGCTGAGAGTGTGTGACAGAGGCTACAGCACTGGGCTGCTATGAGTGTGTGACAGAGGCTACAGCACTGGGCTGCTGAGAGAGTGTGACAGAGGCTACAGCTCTTTGCTGCTGAGAGTGTGCGACAGAGGCTACAGCACTGGACCGCTGAGAGTGTGTGACAGAGGCTACAGCACTGGGCTGCTGAGAGAGTGTGACAGAGGCTACGCCACTGGGCTGCTGAGAGTGTGTGACAGAGGCTACGCCACTGGGCTGCTGAGAGAGTGTGACAGAGGCTACAGCTCTTTGCTGCTGAGAGTGTGACAGAGGCTACAGCACTGGACCGCTGAGAGTGTGTGACAGAGGCTACGCCACTGGGCTGCTGAGAGTGTGTGACAGAGGCTACAGCACTGGGCTACTGAGAGAGTGTGACAGAGGCTACGCCACTGGGCTGCTGAGAGTGTGTGACAGAGGCTACAGCACTGGGCTGCTGAGAGTGTGTGACAGAGGCTACAGCACTGGGCTACTGAGAGAGTGTGACAGAGGCTACAGCTCTTTGCTGCTGAGAGTGTGACAGAGGCTACAGCACTCGGCTACTGAGAGTGTGTGACAGAGGCTACGCCACTGGGCTGCTGAGAGTGTGTGACAGAGGCTACAGCACTGGGCTGCTGAGAGTGTGTGACAGAGGCTACAGCACTGGGCTACTGAGAGAGTGTGACAGAGGCTACAGCACTGGGCTGCTGAGAGTGTGTGACAGAGGCTACAGCACTGGGCTACTGAGAGAGTGTGACAGAGGCTACATCACTGGGCTGCTGAGAGTGTGACAGAGGCTACAGCACTGGGCTGCTGAGAGTGTGACAGAGGCTACAGCACTGGGCTACTGAGAGAGTGTGACAGAGGCTACAGCACTGGGCTGCTGAGAGTGTGTGACAGAGGCTACAGCACTGGGCTACTGAGAGAGTGTGACAGAGGCTACAGCTCTTTGCTGCTGAGAGTGTGACAGAGGCTACAGCACTGGGCTGCTGAGAGTGTGTGACAGAGGCTACAGCACTGGGCTACTGAGAGAGTGTGACAGAGGCTACAGCTCTTTGCTGCTGAGAGTGTGACAGAGGCTACAGCACTGGGCTGCTGAGAGTGTGTGACAGAGGCTACAGCACTGGGCTGCTGAGAGTGTGTGACAGAGGCTACGCCACTGGGCTGCTATGAGTAAGTGACAGAGGCTACAGCACTGGACCGCTGAGAGTGTGTGACAGAGGCTACGCCACTGGGCTGCTGAGAGAGTGTGACAGAGGCTACAGCACTGGGCTGCTGAGAGTGTGTGACAGAGGCTACATCACTGGGCTGCTGAGAGTGTGTGACAGAGGCTACAGCACTGGACCGCTGAGAGTGTGTGACAGAGGCTACAGCACTGGGCTGCTGAGAGTGTGTGACAGAGGCTACAGCACTGGGCTGCTGAGAGAGTGTGACAGAGGCTACGCCACTGGGCTGCTGAGAGTGTGTGACAGAGGCTAAAGCACTGGGCTGCTGAGAGTGTGTGACAGAGGCTACGCCACTGGGCTGCTGAGAGAGTGTGACAGAGGCTACAGCTCTTTGCTGCTGAGAGTGTGACAGAGGCTACAGCACTGGACCGCTGAGAGTGTGTGACAGAGGCTATGCCACTGGGCTGCTGAGAGTGTGTGACAGAGGCTACAGCACTGGGCTACTGAGAGAGTGTGACAGAGGCTACGCCACTGGGCTGCTGAGAGTGTGTGACAGAGGCTACAGCACTGGACCGCTGAGAGTGTGTGACAGAGGCTACAGCACTGGGCTGCTGAGAGTGTGTGACAGAGGCTACAGCACTGGGCTACTGAGAGAGTGTGACAGAGGCTACAGCTCTTTGCTGCTGAGAGTGTGTGACAGAGGCTACAGCACTGGACCGCTGAGAGTGTGTGACAGAGGCTACGCCACTGGGCTGCTGAGAGAGTGTGACAGAGGCTACAGCACTGGGCTGCTGAGAGTGTGTGACAGAGGCTACAGCACTGGGCTGCTGAGAGTGTGTGACAGAGGCTACAGCACTGGACCGCTGAGAGTGTGTGACAGAGGCTACAGCACTGGGCTGCTGAGAGTGTGTGACAGAGGCTACAGCACTGGGCTGCTGAGAGAGTGTGACAGAGGCTACGCCACTGGGCTGCTGAGAGTGTGTGACAGAGGCTACAGCACTGGGCTACTGAGAGAGTGTGACAGAGGCTACGCCACTGGGCTGCTGAGAGTGTGTGACAGAGGCTACAGCACTGGACCGCTGAGAGTGTGACAGAGGCTACAGCACTGGGCTACTGAGAGAGTGTGACAGAGGCTACGCCACTGGGCTGCTGAGAGTGTGTGACAGAGGCTACAGCACTGGGCTGCTGAGAGTGTGTGACAGAGGCTACGCCACTGGGCTGCTGAGAGTGTGTGACAGAGGCTACAGCACTGGGCTACGGAGAGTGTGTGACAGAGGCTACGCCACTGGGCTGCTGAGAGTGTGTGACAGAGGCTACAGCACTGGGCTGCTGAGAGTGTGTGACAGAGGCTACAGCACTGGGCTGCTGAGAGTGTGTGACAGAGGCTACAGCACTGGGCTGCTGAGAGAGTGTGACAGAGGCTACGCCACTGGGCTGCTGAGAGTGTGTGACAGAGGCTACAGCACTGGGCTGCTGAGAGAGTGTGACAGGGGCTACAGCACTGGGCTGCTGAGAGTGTGTGACAGAGGCTACGCCACTGGGCTGCTGAGAGTGTGTGACAGAGGCTACAGCACTGGGCTGCTGAGAGTGTGTGACAGAGGCTACAGCACTGGGCTGCTGAGAGTGTGTGACAGAGGCTACGCCACTGGGCTGCTGAGAGTGTGTGACAGAGGCTACAGCACTGGGCTGCTGAGAGTGTGTGACAGAGGCTACAGCACTGGGCTGCTGAGAGTGTGTGACAGAGGCTACAGCACTGGGCTGCTGAGAGTGTGTGACAGAGGCTACAGCACTGGGCTGCTGAGAGTGTGTGACAGAGGCTACAGCACTGGGCTGCTGAGAGTGTGTGACAGAGGCTACAGCACTGGGCTGCTGAGAGTGTGTGACAGAGGCTACAGCACTGGGCTGCTGAGAGTGTGTGACAGAGGCTACAGCACTGGGCTGCTGAGAGTGTGTGACAGAGGCTACAGCACTGGGCTGCTGAGAGAGTGTGACAGAGGCTACGCCACTGGGCTGCTGAGAGAGTGTGACAGAGGCTACAGCACTGGACCGCTGAGAGTGTGTGACAGAGGCTACAGCACTGGACTGCTGAGAGTGTGTGACAGAGGCTACAGCACTGGGCTGCTGAGAGAGTGTGACAGGGGCTACAGCACTGGGCTGCTGAGAGTGTGTGACAGAGGCTACAGCACTGGGCTGCTGAGAGTGTGTGACAGAGGCTACAGCACTGGGCTGCTGAGAGAGTGTGACAGAGGCTACGCCACTGGGCTGCTGAGAGAGTGTGACAGAGGCTACAGCACTGGACCGCTGAGAGTGTGTGACAGAGGCTACATCACTGGGCTGCTGAGAGTGTGTGACAGAGGCTACAGCACTGGGCTGCTGAGAGAGTGTGACGGAGGCTACGCCACTGGGCTGCTGAGAGAGTGTGACAGGGGCTACAGCACTGGGCTGCTGAGAGTGTGTGACAGAGGCTACGCCACTGGGCTGCTGAGAGTGTGTGACAGAGGCTACAGCACTGGACCGCTGAGAGTGTGTGACAGAGGCTACAGCACTGGGCTGCTGAGAGTGTGTGACAGAGGCTACAGCACTGGACCGCTGAGAGTGTGTGACAGAGGCTACATCACTGGGCTGCTGAGAGTGTGTGACAGAGGCTACAGCACTGGGCTGCTGAGAGTGTGTGACAGAGGCTACAGCACTGGGCTGCTGAGAGTGTGTGACAGAGGCTACAGCACTGGGCTGCTGAGAGAGTGTGACAGAGGCTACGCCACTGGGCTGCTGAGAGTGTGTGACAGAGGCTACAGCACTGGGCTGCTGAGAGTGTGTGACAGAGGCTACAGCACTGGACCGCTGAGAGTGTGTGACAGAGGCTACATCACTGGGCTGCTGAGAGTGTGTGACAGAGGCTACAGCACTGGGCTGCTGAGAGTGTGTGACAGAGGCTACGCCACTGGGCTGCTGAGAGTGTGTGACAGAGGCTACATCACTGGGCTACTGAGAGAGTGTGACAGAGGCTACAGCACTGGACCGCTGAGAGTGTGTGACAGAGGCTACATCACTGGGCTGCTGAGAGTGTGTGACAGAGGCTACAGCACTGGGCTGCTGAGAGTGTGTGACAGAGGCTACAGCACTGGGCTGCTGAGAGAGTGTGACAGAGGCTAAGCCACTGGGCTGCTGAGAGTGTGTGACAGAGGCTACAGCACTGGGCTGCTGAGAGTGTGTGACAGAGGCTACAGCACTGGGCTACTGAGAGTGTGTGACAGAGGCTACAGCACTGGGCTGCTGAGAGTGTGTGACAGAGGCTACAGCTCTTTGCTGCTGAATGTGACAAAGGCTCTATCATTAGACGGCTGAGACTAGTGTCTGTGTGAGGCAGTGAGAAGCAGCGCACTCTCTCTCCTCCCTCTCCTCTCTCTCTTTCTCTCCTGTTACGGCTGTGACAGACTGCACAAACACACAGCATCATCCAGACTACACGCTGAGTACACTGCATTACCAACAACACACACCATCCTCGACAAATACGGGCAAGGAACCCTTCTTGGAGCTATTTACGTGAAAGAAGCGTTGCCATGCCAACACTAATAGCAAGCAAATTTGACATCATCCCCTTAGTAGCAGAAGCGTTGGATAAGAGTTGGAGTGCAGGCTGGTTGTATCTGCGTCGTCGCTCAGTCGGGCAAGATCTCGCTCTCATTGCTCTCTACAACAACACACCTAAATGAACTTTGAAAAGGTCAAAGACCAGGTTCTGTTATATCAGGTTTTATGAACATAGTTGAATCACATGTGTGTGCATTGGCAGCGTGGAGGCAGTCGGTGCAGCAGGCAGGATAACATCCACTACTACAGCGCTGATAGTTCCTGCCGTCGCCAGCAGCAGCAGCAGCAGCAGCAGCAGCAGTCGCAGCAGCCTCAGCAGCAGCGGCAGCAGCAGTAGTAGTAGAGGATCGGAAGAGCAGGAGAAACATGTCGTGATTGGAAGGCAGGCACTACTAGCTAGCACCAGCAGCAGCAGCAGCAGCACCAGCAGCCGCGGCGGCACCACCAGCAGCAGCACCACGGAGATGTTGCCACAGCTGTTACCGTGACCATCATTGACGGGCCAACAGGAATGGTATGGAGAGTACCCTGGGGATAACTTCATGGGGAACTTGTGCCAAGGATGTTGCTGTCAAAAGCGAGGTGAGGCTTCTATCAAGGCATGCTTGAAGGGTAGGATGATGATAGCCTTTCTTCTACTGCCATAAATACTACTACTACTACTACTACTACTACTACTACTACTACTACTACTACTACTACTACTACTACTACTACTACTACTACAACTGTTCCTACTTCTATTACTACTACTACTATTACTACTACTACTACTACTACTACTACTACTACCACTACTACTACTACTACTACTACTACTACTACTACTACTACTACTACTACTACTACATGTGCTACTCCTACTACATGTACTACTACTACTACTACTACTACTACTACTACTACTACTACTACTACTACTACTACTACTACTACTACTGCTGCTGTGTGTTGCTGCTAGCCTGTGTTTGGTGGGTAGGGCAAGGTATATAGAGAGCCTGATTAGAGGAGATGACACTGCGAGGAGGGTGTTCTAATCAATGTTCCTGTAATGCATGCATGCAGAATACTCCCTGACAGTTCAGGAAGCCTACTTACATGCTACGTGTGCCTGCCTGCCTGCCTGCCTGCCTGGCTGTAGGAATTGAATTCATTCTAAATACACATGCACTATGAAAGTGATCTGCCGAGTGCTGCAAATAGTATTAGATGCTGGCGGGAGCGTGGTTATCATGTTTATGACCTTGATCACTAATCAATGATAAGCTGCAGCAAGGAATGTTGCTGCACCCAGGTGCATGGAACAACACATGGTTGTGATGACCTAAACTCAGATTCCTCAGCCTTCTATCTTACCTACCTGACAGCTAATATTAACCCTAATCTAATGCTGCTACTGGCTGATTTGGCCTATACAAAATGTTTCAGAAAACCTGAAAAATGACTGAGACAATGGCACATGGGTACTAATCTGGGAGTACTCTACGAGAGCTATTCAATGAATACCAACATGACAGGGTTTAGATGGTTTTCAAAAGTTGTTATCGTCCTTGTCATTCAGCCTCAGCATTGGAAGATTTAACCCATTTGGACATAGTTTTCCTTGACATGTGTCTGTTCTCTGCTTTTATGACGCTTTTGAAAAAATAAAGGAAAAAAGCACAAGTGCTTAAAGAATTAATAAATTATGAGTGAGATTTTGATTTATGTTTCTCCTAGGCATATTCATCAAATTATTCTCTAATTAGGGAGATTTTTACAATATGCTTTTGAAGACACCCATATATAACAGGCATGAATGGTTTAGGAGTGCAGGACACAGCTTTAATGCTATATGTTATGATAACATTGTGTTCAACCATGACATGCAGTTTAGTATGTAAACAGGCTGCATATGTTACCAGTGATACTGTGAAGGGCAGAGCTGTACTGGCAATTCAGGGAGAGCAGTTAGCAGGGTCTTAGCCAGGATTTTTAAAAATGCCTGTCCAAAACAGCAATGCCACCATTCTGCCCATGGAACCTGATTTAGCTACTCAGCCACTTCAAATCCTTATACCAACTACATTTCATAGCCTCATAATTGTGTCAAAGAGAGCAATTTACACTTCAGCCATGTCCAAGAAGATGGTCTGTTAGGAAAATTGTCATTGGACGGACTACATGACCCTGTACTCAAGTTAAATGTCTCATTAGTTCTGATTGTGGTATGCCTATGCACGGTTATGTCGAGTACATGATACATCAATACTATAGTACTTTTGTAGACATTGTCTACCTGGGGAGGGTGGGTAGGTACTGTCATCCCAGGGACGTTAGGGAGGTATTGTCATCCCAGGGACGTTAGGGAGGTATTGTCATCCCAGGGACGTTAGGGAGGTATTGTCATCCCAGGGAGCTAAAGCAGCCATTGTCATTCTGAAAAAGATACGCAGGTATTGGCATTCCTGAGAGGGTAAGCAGACATTATCATTCAAATGAGGGTAAGCCAGTATTGTCTTAATTCCCAAACAGGGTATAGTTATAAGCAGGCATTGCCATAATAGGGAGGGTAGGTAGTGATGTTGTATCAGGAAGTGTTGGTAACTGTTATCCCTAAAACTGCTTTTACTGTCACACCAGGGATGGTAAGCAGATATTGTCATCCCTGGGAGGGTAAGCAGGCAGTGTCATTCTTAATAGGGTAAGCAGTTGGTGTTATCACAGGGATGGAAAGCACATTGTCATCCCATGGACTGTAGGTAGGAATTGGTAGAAAAACCCCAAAAAGCCTGAAAGCCTGGTACTCATCTGAGAGCACTCAGCGAGAGCTATCCAATGAACACCTACATGATATGGTTTAGATGGTTTTCAAAAATCCTTTCACCCTTGTGTTTTGGACAAAAGTAGCCTCAGCATTGAAAGGGTTATAGCTTTTACTAGAATTTCTCGTTTAAATATTTTCCCAATGTTGCTTACGTGGGTGAGAAATGGCGGCCATTATTGTGAGGTGATGTGGGCGCTCAGAGTACATTGCCCGAACCAATTGTGGCTGACTGACTAGACACTTCTTGTCACAGAGACGAGGAAAATGCTGCTATTGATTTTGGGACAGCAGGAAATATCTCATTCAGCTTCTCAGATGTCAGAAAATTTGATGAATGAAAAATCTCCTTTGTGATTTTATGCCATTGCATGTCACGAAAAAAATCAATTGGATCTCTCAGCTGATGGACTATTAAACTAAAGGTATGATACTCAGCGAGGTATGCTACAGAAACAAGCCATCGGTAAAATGCTAGCTACTCGTAGGTAATGTGCTCTTAAACATAGGATAATATTCCACCAGGTATGCTATAGAGTCATTTGTAAAGCATTGAGTGGGCTACAGTTAATCCTAAATATGCTGCTAGTGGCTCATTTGGCCAAATCAAAATTATGCAAAAAACCTGAAAAATGATTGAAACCCTGGCATATGGGTAGTCACCTGAGGGTACTCAATGAGAGCTATCTAATGAATCGCAACATGACAGGGTTTAAATGGTTTTCGGAGAACTTTGCCACACTGCAAAAGTAGCCTCAGCATTGGAAGGGTAAAGCAATTTACTATGGAACTAAATATTTCATACTTGGCTTGGTATCACACAAAGTCGTTTGTATATAGCATTTTGTAGGCTAATATACTGTTATATAGGTGTTAAATAGGTGTGATATTTAGGTAGGTATCCAATAGAAAGAGGTGCTTTTAAAGCATTTATTGTCCATTATTCATGGAAACTTGTCATTTATCTTAAGAAAATATACCTCCTTCAAATGTTTTCCAAAAATGAAATTGCCAAGAAGAAGTCATCAAGATAGTCATGTTTTTTCTCAGCTCGAGGCTGAAAAAGTTACCGGTAAGGTACGGTAAATTCCAGATTAGCAACTACCTAATTCTTAAGCATCTGGAAACTAGTTATTGTGGCTTAATTCGGGGATATTATGGATTCAATTACCTGAATATAGCAGACTCATAAAAGAACTAAATTGTGTAATCACATTATGGAGCAAATAAGGGAGCAGTAAGAACACATGGACAGTCCTAAGGTGAAGACCCATTTGCTTAAGGATCCATGAACTGGTGTAGTGGAATTCCCCCCAAGTAGCCTCATTTGTAGGAGTTTGTGGACAGGCAGATTGTCAAGGCATCTGGCATGACTAAGTGGAAATTCTGCAGCAGCAGTATTGCTCCCAGTATTTATCAGGTGCCTGAAATCTTGGAGGCTGGAGCGCCACAGGGTAGTACCAATCTATAATTACTTTTGATGGCCTGCGTAACACAACCTGCTCCTGGATGATGCAGAGCACATATTATATGATAGGCCACTAATGAGTGGTCGGCAACCTACGAGCAGGGCCCTGACAGATAACACAATACTCACACAGCTTGTGCTGACAAACCCCGCCACTCTTAGGCATAACTTAATCTCTCTCTCTTCCTTTCTTTCTTTCTCTTTCTTTCTTTTTTTTCTTTCTTTCTTTCACTCTCTCTCTCTCTTTCTCTCGCTATCTTTCTTTCTTTCTTTCTCTCTCTCTCTCTCTCTCTCTCTCTCTCTCTCTCTCCTCTCTCTCTCTCTCTCTCTCTCTCTCTCTTTCTCTCTCTCTCTCTCTCTCTCTCTCTCTCTCTCTCTCTCTCTCTCTC
>OZ012684.1:82513010-82539530 GCA_963942565.1 Maea johnstoni | reverse complement strand
TATATATATATATATATATAATTATATATATATATATATATATATATATATATATATTATATATATATATATAAGTAATTTATATATATATATATATATATATATATATATATATATATATATATAATAATATATATAAAAATATACTCTCACACTCATACTACTCTACACTACCATACCACCCGCTACCCCACATCACCACATGTACTGTATGATCTGCTAGAGGGAAATGTGAAGAATCTTGAGTCTACTGAAGTCTGAGCTACATCTGGTATTTAGTGGTAGCGATGAACATATTGCACTATCTTAAGTGGTAACCGCTTGATTCTCTCAGTTATAATCCAGCATTCATCAATCTCATCTTGCTGCATTAGAAGGAACAATTTGCTCCCTGATGGATTTCGCATCCCTCATCTTTTTGCACTAATGTGCTGATGAGTCAGATGAGAATTGTGATTCTTTCAGGAATTTATCAAAGCTTGATTGCGTGTGATTTTACATAAACCATTATTGAGGCAGTTGTGGAAATTGGAAGAATTAGATAGATGGGATGTGTGTGCCTTTGATTGATGTGCTCTTCTCATGTAATTTTAAAAGAATTAAAAAAAAAGAAATATTAATCATCGTTTTAGACAGGTTTGTGGTGTTTTCATGTATATCAAAAAAGATTAGCAAAAGTAATATTCATCACTGTCTTATACTTTTGTGTGTTCACATTTGATTTCCAATAACTTTCAAAAAGTTTGCCATATATTGGGCCTTGATATTGTCAATTTATTATAACAAAGTCACAAACTTTCTTCAAATTGTTCCTCTTTGTATGAGAAAACATGTAAATGAAAAAAAAATACTTTAAAATGGAGTTGATATCTTTAAAAACTTCATCTAAAATCATGTTTTTGGGCATACATCAGTAAAATGGTCCTTATTTCTTGTGCATTTCTGCTTTTCTTTAATTGGCAGAAAAGTGACAATTATCATGCCATTCCATTCCATTCTAGAAGAAAGTCATGAAGTCGGTAACAGAAAATGATATCCTTCTAGTTCAAGATCAACCTTGCAGCATGACAGCTACAAAGATACATATTCCAGGAAAGGGCTATAGAATCCTGTGAAACTCTGTAGTTAATTATAGTCTGTTAATATAGAAACACATGCTCAGTCAGACACGTGTGCTTGATGACAACTCAAAAACATGACAGCTACAAAGGGCATGGGGTGTTATTTACCTTGAAAAGTCAGTACACTGACACCTAGTATTCCAGGAAAGGGCAATATAATCATGTGATACTCTGTAGCTGAATTACAGTCTATAGAAACACATGCTCACTCAGACAGATGTGCTAGAAAACAACAACAGAGCAGCACCAATGACAGTCCTCCCTGAAAGGTGTCCTCTGATACTATCTCAACCCTTATGCTGCTGGTGACTAATTTGGCCATATGGTTTTCAGAAATCTTTGCATCCTTGTGCTTTGGCGAAAGTAGCCTCAGCATTGGAAGGGTTTATCTTGAAACAACTTTGGTTATTGGAATTATGCATACTTAATAGAACTGTTTGAAAGAGGGTTGCTGCTTGGGTTCACATCCACATTTCCCCTATAGATATTTCCCAAAATAAGTTTGGGTCATAACAATATTCCCGTGCCAGGATGTTTTTGGGCATTGCACCCATGCTTGCCTGTATAGTGCCCTAAATTGCCTCTTTGGCTATTTTCTCTCTGATTAAAGCCAATAGCAATCACAACCCAAACTAACCCTTGCCTTCAAATAGTTTGCAAATTCATTTTATATTCCTAAATAATTACTGAGAGTATTGGAGTATGTAGATGACGATTTCATCACCATGGTGATTGAATATGAAAAATCCAAATTTTCACTTTTCGTTTAGAAAGAATTTAACTCTGTAGATGTAAATTTCAAGCACTGTGTATTATTCATTCACATTGTATACAGATGACAATTTCATCACCATAGTGATTGAATGGGAAAAATTACAAATTCTCTCTTTCCATTCAGAAAGAAATTTAACACTGTAGATGTAAACTTCAAGCACTATTGAAATGGAATGTGTATTATTCATTGACATTGTATATCATAGAATGCCAGGACCCAATCTACACCATAAATGCCGGGTCCCTATTTCAGCTTTTGTAGTTAAAACAATTAATCACTAATTGATTGCTAATGAAGACTATCAATTTACCTGTCTTGTGTATATATTTAATTTGTCCTAATCAGAGCTTAGAAGTTGAGCTTAGTGTTGGTGCGGCTTCACCTGGATCAGCTTGAGCTGTTGGCTTTGATAAATTACAGGCATTCTTGTTCCATTAGGTAACAGGGATGAGGATAACCCATTGATGCCCACGCCAAACAAAAACGCCCGATATCTCAAAAACAAAATACATCCCTCCAAGAAATTTGAAGGAGATGTGTTGATTAGATCCAAACAAACAACTCCCCTTCAAATACATTGCAAAATTTGTGCTTTGTATCGGAGATATTTGTATAATTCTCATTGAAGCAGACAAACTCTCAGCATGAAATGGTTAATGTTAGTAGCTTTGGAATGTCACTGATTGAGCTCATTTACCTGGAGATAGGTGGATATCTCATTTGTCTTGTTGAGTCTCGTTAGCGACAAGAAAGCAGGCAATCAGGAGCCTTCATTGGGGGATAGGTGCTTAACCAGATATGGTATTACAGGTGCTAGGCAATATACATATAGATAAATCCAGATAATGCCCTTATTGCCAACCAATCCCGGGAAAGGGAAAAGAAATGGGGTAGTTAATCAATTTATGCCCAAAGATGGCCTTGGAAAGTGTTATTTAGATATATGATACTTTTGCAAATAATTTCAGAATAAAGCACTGAGTCTATACTGAAATTTTCATTAATCTCATAAAGATATTTATGAAAATATGTTTTTATTAGGAAGATATCCCTAAATAGTGAGTCCTTTTTGACTTAATAGAAGCAGCAATGTACTAACCCTTATGCTGCTGGTTGCTAATTTTACAATGCAAAAATATGCAAAAATTCCAAGAAATGACTGAAACCCTGTCACACGGGTACTCATCTGAGAGAACTCAGCAAGTGCCATCCAGTGAATACCAACATGACAGGGTTTAGATGTTTTTCAAAAGAATTTGCATCCTTGTGCTTTGGACAAAAGTAGCCTTGGCATTGGAAGGGTCAGAGAAAGGTTTGTGGTTTGGGGTAAGAAATGTGATGAGGATGAAGACGAGAGTTGTACATAATACTGCTAAATGTGTATTAGTTATTCTGTGACATCACCTGCAAGATTATAAATATGATGCCTTCTCTGCCATTATTGATCCCTGCACTACTTCCCTCATCTTTTATAAAGGACATGCACTAGTATTGATGCCTTACGAAGTGAAACATGCTTGCACTGCCTCTGCTCCTCATGACAATGAGGCAGGCTGTCACAGTGCCCATTGTATGTACTATGTAACTATCTATCTTTTATTGACTGTAATTCAAGCTTACAGAAAGGCAAGATATACAAATCATTTCTTTTTAACTTCAAACATTATAGGAAATTCAGAACATGTGCTTATTGAGCATTCCCTTGTGAAGAAAATGATATACTACTGCTATTGCTGCAGCTACTACCTTAAATTCTCGGAATTTTAGACCACCATAGGAATTTGGGCCACTATAATTTTTTTTCAAAATAATTGATGGGAAATCTGGGCAACCCTCGCTCCATCGCCTGTTGCCATTTCAGAAAATATGGACCTAGCTGTAAAGCTTGCTAATGCAACATCAAGGTACTTTCAGAAAACATGGGCCACCCTGGACCCATAAAATTGTAGTTATTAAAAAGTGTCTCAAATTACCGAGAATTTACGGTACTACTGCCACAACTGCATCTACTGCTGCTGCCACTGTTGCAGCAGCTGTTACTACTGCTACAGCTACCACTACCACTACTACTACTACTACTACTACTACTACTTCTACTACTACTACTACTACTACTACTACTACTACCACTACTACCACTACTACTACTACTACTGCTATAATTACTACTACTACTACTATAATTACTACTACTACTACTACTACTACTACTACTACTACTACTACTACTACTACTACTACTACTAAGTTACTACTACTACTACTGCTATAATTACTACTACTACTACTACTACTACTACTACTACTACTACTACTACTACTACTACTACTACTACTACTACTACTACTACTACTACTACTACACCTACTACTACTACTACAGCTGTTACTACCTTTATTAGTACTACCACTATTGCTATTACAACTATAACAGCTGTTACTACTTCTATTAGTACTACTACTTCTACTACCACTACCACTACTCTTGTTACTGAGTATGAAGATAATGATATTGTTAATGATGATAAGATAATGGCCGATATGATGATGTTGATAATGATGATGATAATGACAACAACGCAATATTCTTGCCCTTACTTTGAGGAAAGGCATTTTTACCTTGACAAACCTCAACTTCTCTCTAATTTTTGTACATCTACCTGTCTACCTGTGCATAGCATGGATATTGACATGTTAATCAGTCTCTGTTGTATAGGTATGATACCTTATTCTTATAAGGTAATTTTGCTACCTGTGTAGTCCTAGATTGTAGCATTTCTCGGTGCCCGTCTTCATGTGCATTGTAAGTAGATATTGTTCCCTGTATTTAAATCTACCTGGATTATCACCTGTCTCAGCTATTAGTTTTCCTTGTCTATGCAAGTACGTGTAGATTATTAATCACCCGGGCTCCCTCTCTCCACCTGTCGTCAGAATGAATTGATTGAAGGGCAGCATGGAAGGAGAATGTCAGGATGATCAGACAGTCCTTTCACAAGCAGGCTACCAGAAAGGGCTAGGAGAGAGATAAAAAGAAAGGGAGAGAGAAATAGATTAGGGGAGAGATAGAAAGAGGCGGTGAGTGTGTAAGAGAGAGAGAGAGAGAGAGAGAGAGAGAGAGCGAGAGAGAGAGAGAGAGAGAGAGAGAGAGAGAGAGAGAGAGAGAGAGAGAGAGAGAGAGAGAGAGAGAGAGAGAGAGAGACAGAGAGACAGAGACAGGGAGAGACAAAGACAGAGAGAGAGAGAGAGAGAGAGACAAAGAGGGAGAGAGACAGAGAGAGAGAGAGAGACAGAGAGAGAGACAGAGAGAGACAGAGAGACAGAGAGAGAGAGAGAGAGACAGAGAGAGAGAGAATATGTCATACATATTCACTCTCTGCCACGCGCTGTGCTTCCTCGATCCAGGGTAGCACACATAAGCCTATGTGAAGGGCTGGCCAGACACCTGTTGATCTTACTTAATGCTGCTCGTTGCAACTGTCAGTTTCAACAAGTTCACTCCTGGGAGCTCAGGCATGAGGAGTCTTAGTGAGGGAATGACCTGTTGCAGATTGCAGCTGAAGCGGATCTCTCAACTGGTGGTGCATACGGACAAATGTGAGAATATAGCACAGAGAATTGACGACTTGTTAATCATGCTGTTCACATGCCTCAATATGGAAATTGGTTTCTAAATACTAATGTTTATATTCATTATATTGCATATTAGTACTATTTATGATATGTCAGCCCGTAGAATGCTCAATTTTCCCATACTGATATATATATTACTGATGCCAATATCTAATCAAAAATGAATGTATTTGGAGATGGTATTTATTTTGCACTGAAAAATGTACTATTATGTACTATTTAGTGCACTGTGAAATTACATTGCACTGAAATGTAAATGTACTTTCCAGCAATATATTTTGCCAAATATATTTTGAGGAGGCTGATTTCTAAGTTAAATGAATTTATGTCAATGTATTTTGCAATGAAGAATGCCTAGTATACAGATTTAGGATTACAATCAGTGAGTTGAAATCTTGAGATCCTAGTGCATCGAATGCAAGGGTATTGAATAGCAGAAACCTTATCTGAATGCCTAAAAGGAGTAATTACGTTTGAAATGGACACAAATATTTGCCTGAGATGACAATATCAAGAGAAATCCTCATTATAAGGCTGAAATGGTAAGGCTGTCATGTTGGTAATTTATGGAAAGTTCTCCCTCAGTACTCCCAGACGAGTACCCATGTGCCGGGGTTACAGTAATTTTTCTAGTTTTTTGCATCATTTTGTATTGCTAAAATTAGCCATAAGGGTTAAGCATATTTTGTATGGGCCCTACCCCACTATCTATATATACTTATCTGGCAGGAGTGAAAGCTCAAGTGGCTTCAGGGTGAAAGGTTTTCTGTAGGTATTTTGTTATTTAGAATTTCTTATGGTGAAAGGGCAGTCTATGTGACCCGATATCTTTAACCAATTGTTGCCCGGGAGCACCCAAAATAACTTTACTACTTTGGTAATGTTTTCTAACCAATACATCTTTTTCAATAAATACTGTTAAATATGATGCCATTTCACAACTCTCTTTCAAATAGTTTGGGTATTTAGGGCCCACCGCTAGCTGCTATGCATAGACATTCTAATGCATTGAATGTAAGGGTATTGAATCGCAGAAAGCTTATCTGAATGCCAGAAGGTGTAATTATGTTTGAAATGTACACAAATTCTTTACTCTGTTTGAATAGGTCAGAAGACATTTCCCAACACTTTTTCAAAATTTTTGGGCATTTTGGGCCCACAGCTGCCAAGCATATGTGGTAAAACTGTGAAAAAGGGGCTTTCTAAAAAAGTTGATATCTGCCAGGGATATGTGGTAAAACCATGGCATACTAGTGGTGATACTCTGAGATACTGAATATGGCTTCAATTTGGAGTACTAAAAAAAATGCTTTACATACAGTTAAGGGTATTTGTGCTACTGTAAATTCACGCTTTTAAGCTGAGATACAAAGGAGATACAAAAGCAGGATATTCATTTGAAGGATGTTATTTTGGCACTATCATGGCGAGTGCAAAAATAGCCAATACTAAATGCCTGTAAAAATACCAGTTATACTGTAGCTCCCTGTAATGGAAGACAATGATCCAACTGCATCAGGGGTAGTCCAGGAACTATGTGTGTTATTCTGGCTCTTTAGATTTTTGAATGACAAGCTGTCTTTTTTACTCATTGACATGCTTAAAGTTGCCCTCAGAGAATGCTGCCTAATGATACTCCTGAAAATAACTGTTTTATGTAGAATGATTTTGGTAATTTGATGTTTAATTCTGTTTCTTGTTTGTGCATGGAACAAGGCTAAATTTATCAGAAAGATATCACTAAAGTGATCCAGGCTGCTTCAGGCTTGAATGGGTTAAAAGTGGGGATTCTCTTTGACATTTATTTTTTTCATGTGCCATGACCAAAGTCACCTTGACTTTCCTTTGCAGCACTTTCATGAGAAACATATCTGCTTTAAGGTGGGCGGGTGGTCTCTGCCCAGAGAGAGAGGGAGGGGAGAGAGAGAGAGAGAGAGAGAGAGAGAGAGAGAGAGAGAGAGAGAGAGAGAGAGAGAGAGAGAGAGAGAGAGAGAGAGAGAATGTGAGAGAGATAGACTTTGTTTGAAACTATACATCCCCATCTTAATTCATTTCATAGCATTAGATCAAAATTAAATCAAGCCTCCTTTGGGGAATATCTTCGCTTTATCTTTTGGTATAGTAGAGCTGCACTCACGGAGGGAGATCAACTCATGAGCTCACCACCTTTTTGACTTGTGAGCTCATGAGCTCACGGACGTTCCGATTTTCCCAAAAAATACTTATTTTCCAGCCCAGCTATTAAGAAAAAAATATTTATTGGCGGAGATTTATTAACATTGCCATGTTTATTAAATTTAAAAACTTGGTGAGGGGGTACATAGGTCAGAATAACACTCAACCCCGCCTGAATGTATACATTGGAGATTGTAAAGACATTAATACTGTGTGTTGGGTGCTCTTTGTTTCGTTTGTGTTCCTAACATAGACGAGCTCACGATTTGAACATTTCAGCTCGAGCTCGGTGAGTTTGCCCCAGGGCTCGAGCCACTCGAGTTCGCGAGTGGTGAGTGCAGCTCTATGGTATAGGAATGAATATTTTGCTTATCTGGAGGATGAGAATGTGGTAATTCAACCATATTATGACAGGTAGCCCTCATAAGAACCTCATCATCTGTAAATTATGAGATGTCGTAGTTGATATTCATTTATTACACCTTAAGGGTAGGTCCATACCCAAATGAAAGGGACAACAAAAAATTGCTTTATCTTACTATAGTAGCCCTGAGCTCCAAAAGATAATGAAAATAGGAAGATGAAGTGATTCATACGAGGACGTTATCATAATTACAGAGTAGTTCTGAGATATAAGTGGAAGAATAAACTTTAAAGGCATGCCCTTATTTATGAAGTTACACCATCTCTTCTGTTTGAAAATACATGATGATATGAGTCCATCACATGATTATTTAGTCAATCAACATTTAACCCTTATGCTGCTGGTGGCTAATTTGACCAATACAAAATGATGCAAAAAAAAACACTATAAAATGACTGAAACCCTGGAACACAGATACTCACCCTAGGGTAGTCAGCGAGAGCTTAGCCCATGAATATCACCAGGACAAGGTGTAGATGGTTTTCAAAGTAGCCTCAGCATTAGAAGGGTTAATCACTTCACCAGTGATTCCATCATCTATAGTGCTAATTAAGTGTTTATGAAGATGAGAAGAGAATGGGATTATCTCAGGGAATGAACTTGTACATTAATCCACATGATGGACACTAAATATGATATGTAAAGATCTTGATAACAAAACTGTTTATTGAGTAGTATTACACTGAAAGTTGCTGTTCCCGTTGTTCTACGTACATTCCCCCTTCAAATATTTTATCAAAGATATGTGTAATGTACCAGTTCTATTCATAGTTGGTAGAGGGCCAGTGCCCTGATGGCCTTATGTTCTAAGGCGTTGCCTCTAACTGCTAGGTGTCTCTCACCACTGCCTGGGTTTGAATCCCGGCCGGGACATGTGAGAAAGTTGCCAGTGACTTGGGGTTAGGCAGTAGTTTTTGCCGGGTACTCATGGCAATATGGCAGAAAAAAGGACGAAAAACTCCAATTACAATTCATAGTTGGTAGGGAATATGTGCACTCCAGATGTAATGAGAGAAGAGAGCTAGCAATATGATCTTCAGTAATTAGCTTTACATTATTCTCTAACCACAAATAGCCATTATCAGTGTCACCTCTAACCTATAGCATGAATTGATCCCCTATGATAGCATCAGTGTCATTCTGTCTCAATGGTTGCTGCACTACCAGGCCTACTTGTACTGAGGTTCTTAAGTAAGGGGCAGCACCAAGGGCTTGACAGTGAACCCTTATGCTGGTGGTGGCTAATTTGGTCAATACAAAATGATGCGAAAAAAGTGCAAAGTGAATGAAATCCTGGCACATGGGAACTCCTCTGATATGAGTGCTCAGCAAGAGCTATCCAATGAATCTTTGCATCTTTGTGCTTTGGGCTGAAGAAGCCTCGGCACTGGTGAAATTCATTCTCAGAGATCCTGCTGCTGTTGGCTACTTTGGCCAATACAAAATGATGCAAAAAACCTGAAAATGACCGAAACCCAGGCACATGTGTACTCATCTGAGAGTACTCAGCAAGAGCAATCCAATGAATACCAACACGGCATGGTTTAGATATTTTTCAAAAGCTTTTGCATCCTTGTGCTTTGGACAAAAGTAGCCTCAGCATTGGAAGGATTAAGACAGGTACTTGGTCAGAAAAAGTAGACATTTAAAGAAAGCTATTACTTTATGTATAGAATATGATGGTGAGAAGTGTAAATTTAAAGCTTTCAAAAGTTGTATTGAGGTTCAATGTCCTCTTAAACCCCTGAATCCATATCTGCATCCATGGTATGTTCCCCTGAAGCATCACTATGACAACAGTGATTGATGCCTCCAGTTGCCAGGACGACTAAGATGGATGCATAGAGTTGGTCAATATTAAAATGTCATCTATTTATTATTTTTACAAAGAATTTATCTTTCAAAAGCCTCTGTTCGCTGAAGCCCCTGAGACCAATATCCTTCCCAAGAGGACATACTATTACCAATATGAAGGATCCTTAAATGTATGCGAAATTTTAGAAAGTGTAATATATTCTTATAGAAGATTAGTATTCACCACCATTGAAAATTGGAAAGTTTTAGGGATGGTTATTATCTCTTGTGCTGTTGGTGGCTAATTTGGTCAATACAAAATGATGCAAAAAATCTGAAAAACAATTGAAACCCTGCCACATGGGTACTCATCTTTGAGTATACTCATCGAGAGCTTTTCAATAAATACCAACATAACAGGGTTTAGATGGTTTTCAAAAGTCTTTGTATCCTTGTGCTTTAGACAAAAGTAGCCTAAGCATTGGAAGGGTTAACATGTGTTACCCTGTTATTAGCATGTTACATCATGATTTCTATGATGATTTTTACAGGACTGAGCCTCGTATTTGGTCTGAAGCTGATGGTTTTCGCACATGCTTGCAATAGAGGAAAACAGCTGCTAATGTGCTAAACACAAATATACACAAATGTCAGAGACAGCATTTTTTCTAAGCTTGCATTATCAGCATTTCAGCTGAGGCAGAGTTTGTGTGTGTGTATTTCTTTGCTTGGATAAGGGTTTTGCAGGGAGTGGGGTAAGGCCAAAAGGATAGTGTTCTGCCTCAAGGAAATAGACATGTGAATCTTCAGGGGTGGAATGTTTGTCATGACCCTGTCATGAACCACAATCACCTGACGTACCCTTATAGCCCCACCCTAAGGTTGTCTTGGCACTAAGGTGGTTACGCCTTAACTGTCCATAATTCCCTCACAGGAAAAAACAGGTCCGCCTTTAACCACTTATGAGCCACGTTTTCATCACTTGACCCAATACAGTACACCAGCTAACCAAAAGTCTGACAGTGCCTGGTAATGTACAAACACCCATGGATAATAAGCCAAGCACATCAATGACCCACGTAGCTTGCACATCAAAGCTAGTTCAGTTGTGAGGTCATCCATGCATCCATGCATCTATGCCCAGGAAACTGGGTGGCAGCGTAGGGCCGTGTATTATGCCTGAGCTGCCCACGCATTTATTGCAGGAATTAAATGTCACCACTGTAGAAAAAAGATGGTGATTCTGTTCCTGTTGTCTGACCACTGGTCATTGGCACTTGGCAGACTTGTGACCATGCACAGGCAGTCCACCGTGGTTTACCCAGAAGTGAGGTTAAAACAAGTCCAACATGTAAACCTCAGTAGCAGTGGTATAGACCTGAATGTTAGCGTAGTGCTGTTACCTGTTTTCTCTGTCTACTGATCAGCCTGAGGTAGACATTTCAACATGAACCTCAGTAGCAGTGGTATAGACCTGAATGTTAGCGTAGTGCTGTTACCTGTTTTCTCCGTCTACTGATCAGCCTGAGGTAGACATTTCAACATGTAAACCTGACAGTAGCACTGGTATAGACCTGAATGTTAGTGTAGTGCTGTTACCTGTTTTCTCCGTCTACTGATCAGCCTGAGGTAGACATTTCAACATGTAAACCTGACAGTAGCACTGGTATAGACCTGAATGTTAGTGTAGTGCTGTTACCTGTTTTCTCCGTCTACTGATCAGCCTGAGGTAGACATTTCAACATGTAAACCTGACAGTAGCACTGGTATAGACCTGAATGTTAGCGTAGTGCTGTTACCTGTTTTCTCCGTCTACTGATCAGCCTGAGGTAGACATTTCAACATGTAAACCTGACAGTAGCACTGGTATAGACCTGAATGTTAGTGTAGTGCTGTTACCTGTTTTCTCTGTCTACTAATCAGCTTGAAATAGACATTTCAACATGTAAACCTCAGTAGCAGTGGTATAGACCTGAATGTTAGCGTAGTGCTGTTACCTGTTTTCTCCGTCTACTGATCAGCCTGAGGTAGACATATCCAACATGTTTCAGACCACTTATTATTCTTAGAACATTGAGATAGAGTAGCAGTCCCTGAAGGCAAGACTGCCTATCATATTCAAAGACTGGCCTTTTCCAAGAGTGTGCCGCTGCCGCCGCCGCCGCTGATGTTACAGCAGGCATCCTGCAGCTGCCATCTTGGCTGCAGTGCAGGAATTCAAGAATGGCGCTATAGGAGCAGCGAAAGACATTATCTACTTGTTATCAAGCTGAAATAAGTTCATTTCACTTAGGTAATAGATGGAATCATAAGGTAGAAATAAAGCACATCCCTTGTAGATGGGAATACCAAGGAATTCCTCGGACTATCCTAGAAAAATCTCAGGATTTTAAGATACATGGGAAGTCTTAAGATACATGGGGTAAGGGGTGGTATTTTGACTACTTACCTTAAAAAGGACGTTTTAATTTACCTTGATTAACACAATAAATGATGCCACATGCTTGTATTTAACAAATTGTAGGGGCATAAAGTGTATCAATTTGGTAAATTTGATGTAGTGAATGTGATCTTATGAGAGAACAATTATTTTATTTCAACAGACCATGCAAACTCAATGGCACAATGGCACGATTGCTGCCCTGAGTGCTGGGAGGCTTGGGATCCACAGCATACAAGTCCATGCCGGGACAAGTAGGGGTTCTATTCCTCTGTAAACTGGGGCAACCACCTTCTTACTCTTTATTGTCTGGCACCCAATTATAGATTACTTTGATGACTTTCATATTCATTTCATATCATCATTAATGCTGTCTGTGACATCTCCATATATACAAAAAACTTCTTCTTATAGGTATGAGCCACCCTCTAAAAAAATGGGTGGTGAACCCTTTGTTCATAAAGGAAAGTCATTTGTATGTGTGTGTGTGTGTGAGTGAGTGAGTGTGTGTGTGTGTATACATATATATACATGTGTACATGTATATATGTATATATATATATATATATATATATATATATATATATATATATATATATATATATATATATATATATATATATATATATATATATTATATAATTATATATTCATAGTTGAAAGTAGCTCTTATACTCCTCATAGTCATTCTCAGTATGGTATCTGAGATCCAGAACTCTCATTATCATAGGTAATCTTGAACCCTGGCTCTGTTAATGAAGCCCTATATAGCATTGCATAACAGGTTGCTGCTTAATTAACATCTTCATTCAGCTTAACTTCCGCTTCATAATCAGGTCAGTAGGTAGATTCATTCACCTGTCTCTGCTTAAAGTTGTCACTCATGAAAGAGCTGTTTCAGTACAGCATAAGTTTGTTTATTTGAAAATGGACGCATTTTTCTTTATAAGGGGTGAAAATATGGGGCGATATATAAACTAGATGGATTTTATAAAAAATAAAATCCAGTCTAGTTTTTTTGTTTGTTTTTTATATTCATATGCCCTTGAAATTTGATATCTTTAAGTTGAAAAATAATAGGGGTGTTCCTTATTACATTTTGCTACATAGCTTAGACTGATGGGATATGTATCTTGCTTTATTGCAAGAAAAAAGACAATGACACCAGCTTTGTTTTCCCTATTGTTGTTGTGCCTACTCCTATATTGCTGTCATTGCATGTTTATTAATGGGCGACGTCAACAATTGAGGAATAAACTGATGCATCCTTAAAGCTAACTAATTTAGATTCCTGCTGCTGGTTTCACGTAGTGCAACTCACATGCTATACTGGAAATCAGTTACTAGGAATATGTGTTAATAATCATAACATCATTCATCATTACATCTAGCACATTTCTTAACATCCCTTGGGGTGGCCATCCAGGTGTAATCCCACCTGCCCCAATGGTCATGTTAATCCTACCGTTTATGACAAATAACAGCCGTATCATTCCACACCAAGGATACTTACATCAAAGTGAAATACCACCTGCCCTACCCTTCACTTAAACCTTTATGCTGCTGGCGGCTACTTTGGCCAATACAAAATGATGCTAAAAAGCTGAAAGATGACTGAAACTCTGGCAATTACCTGTTTTCAATGAAGGCAGGTTTTACTCCAGAGGTTTAAGAGCAATAGAGTATACTATATGACAATAAGGTGTGTTTTTGATGCAGTATACCCCTGTTCACTAAAGAAAGGTTTTACTCCAGCAGTTCATGATAGCAATATTAGAATGTACTTTATAAGGATACGGTGTGTTTATAGTATACATGTGTTCACTGAAGAAAGGTTTTACTGCAACAGTTTATGATAGCAATTAGAGCGTAGTATATTAAAGGATATGGTGTGTAATGACAGTGACAGAGGGCACTGCATCAGCATCTCAGGGCGATATATATCTCACATAGCGAATCCGACCCTTGTGCAGCACAGGTTTGATGCAGTAGTCCTCTTAACGTGCCTCACATGGTATTCATGACTTACAAATTGCAGGTTGTATTAGTGTGTGCATCATGGTGAAGGCACATAATGCTGGGAAGCTGCATGAATAATGCATGCGGGATCAAGGAGCGATAGGACCGCAAGCTATCTCTCCAGCGCGGCTGCTCTACCTACCTCCCTGCATCCTCCCAGCCCACTCCCCATGATGAGATAATTAATATAGACTGGCTGAGAAAATTAGATTGCAAATTACCATCAAAAGTTCCTCGGTCATGGCAGATTGAAACCCAGGTATAATATGAAGGAACATGCAGCCGCAATATGACAAGACTAATAAGGGCTCTACGGAAAGAGCTCATCTTTCAGGTACATACTTGATATATGGTGTGCATGGATCAATTAACCCTTATGCTGGTAGTGTTTTGCCTATACAAAATGATGCAAAAACACTAAAAAATGACTGAAACCCTGGCACATAGGTACTCATCTGAGAGTACTCAGCGAGAGCTATTCAATGAATACCAACATGACAGGGTTTGGAAAGGCTAATAAGGGCCCTACAAAAAGAGCTAATTTTTCAGGTACATCCTTGGAATATGGTGTGCATAGCATGGATTAATTAACTCTTATACTGGTGGTGGCTAATTTTGCCTATACATGGTTTAGTCTTGTCCTTTGGACGAAAGTAGACTCAGCATTGAAAGGGTTAAGATTAATTATCCTATGGTTAATTAATAAGGGCTGTACGAAAAGAGCTAATCTTTCAGGTACAGGAATATGGTGTGAATGGCATGAATTAATTCATGATTTGATGTTATTTCAGTGAGTGAGTGAGTGAGTGAGTGAGTAAGTGAGTGAGTGAGTTCAGTGAGTGAGTGAGTGAGTGAGTGAGTGAGTGAGTGAGTGAGTGAGAGAGAGAGAGAGAGAGAGAGAGAGAGAGAGAGAGAGAGAGAGAGAGAGAGAGAGAGAGAGAGAGAGAGAGAGAGAGAGAGAGAGAGAGAGAGACAGAGAGAGACAGAGACAGAGAGAGAGACAGAACGCACGTGTGTGTGTCAGATTGACCGGGCTGTGAATGAGATAGCTGCACTAGATCTGTACTTCATGGCCAGACTGGGAAGCTGAGGAAATCAATGCAATATACATGTAATCTAGATGTAAATCCTGCCCCCTTGCTTCGTGTCTCTTTCATTTCATCCTATGCTTCCTTGCTTAATTCTTCGATCAGGTTTATTTTTTCCGTAGCCAGACTGTCTACAAATTTAATTGTCTTTCTTAGTGTATTGTGGAGATTATGAGTAGTCAGCATTACTGAAATGCTCGATTCTTTGTTATTTTTTTTCCAAAAGCCAGACTATCTAAAAATTTGATTCCTTTTTCTTGGTGCATTGTGGATATTCAGTACAACATTTAGCAAAATGCTTGATTCGGTGGTTAGATTTATATTTCCGTAGGGATACGGTCTACAAATTTGATTTTATTTTCTCAGTGCACTGTGGGAATAATGAGTACAGAATTTACCAGTTCAACTCAATTTCTCTCCTTCGTGAGGAAATGAGAATTACAAAAGTTATTGAGAAAGTCATGAAATTATTCCATCATTTAATTATGATGTTATACATTTAATAGAAAATAACTTTGTACCTAAATCTTAAATAGTCTCTGAATTATTAACCAATCTATTCAGAGCTTTAATTCATAAGAATTCAACTTTAAAGCAAAAAGTGGAATTAGCAAGTATTTGAAGGAAAGTAAATGGTTACAGTAAGTTCAAATAGTCTAAAGATGCTTCAGGAAAATATCACCATAAGGTATATTTTGTTAGGGGTGCTATGACTGGGTTAACCCTTCAATGCTGAGGCTACTTTCGCCCGAAGCACAAGGATGCAAAGATTTTTGAAAACCATCTAAACCATGTCATGTTGGTATATTCATTGGATAGCCTTCCCTGAGTACTTTCAGATGAGTACCAATGTGCAAGGGTTTCAGTTAATTTAACAGGTTTTTTGCATCATTCTGTATTGGCCAAAGTAGCCACCAGCAGCATAAGGGCTAAAGAATCAGTGGAGAAAGCTAAGCTTCATGATGAGTGCTTTAAAGGTCAATGAGTGTAGAGCCCAGTACTAGCTGGTGTTGCCTCCATTTCCATACCTGTACATATCATTCATGATATATATATACCCGAGCTGCCATCCTATTCTGTATGTACATGTACCTAGTATGATCGAAGGTGAATAGCTTTCCACAACCTGTATGTACTTAAAATGATCTTTACACTGTGCTAAAACACATTTACACTAACTCGTAAGCTGTGCTGGCAGATGAGGGAGTGGGGATGAAATACCACTTAGGGGGATAAGGTTCTAACAAGCCATCAATAGGCCTCTGCTATCATTCCATAATGGCTTTTAACAGGGCATGGATGCATCCAGTCCCCGGCCAACAGCTATTTCCTACTCCTTATTTTCATCATCTCTCTGAGGTCCACGTCACTTGACCTCCCACAACAGGTTTTGAGCCAAACCCTACTTACGTGGGTCCACCGAAACCTTAATTATAAGCTAAACCAAACCAGTGTTTGTATTGTTAGTGCTAGCTTTCCTTATTCATCTGAAAGTCTGAAAACTAATACACAAAGGTGATAACCAATTCATTCCTTCAATAAGCAATACCTGAGTAAAGTGTCAGCACCTTTCAGCCTAACTTTTAACCCTTGTGCTGGTGTTGGCTAATTTTGCCAATACAAAATGATGCACAAAACCTTAAAAATGACTGAAACCCTGGCATATGGGTACTCATCTGAGAGTACTCAGCGAGAGCTATGCGATGAATACCAACATAACAGGGTTTAGTTTTTTTAAATCTTTGGGTGATTGTGCTTTGGATGAAAGTAGCCTTAGCAGTGTAAGGGTTAATCTTGCTGATGTGGAATGCCATATTAAGCATGGAAGTCCTGTCATTGTAAAGGGAAGGGAGGTGTTGATGGGATTTCTATTCAGGGCAGGGGTTGTTTATCGATACTTATAGGATTCATCAATGAAGGTGCTAAATGATCCTTCTCACCTCTGAGATTGGGTAGTAACCCTTAACCCTTTGGCTGCTAGTGGCTCATTTGGCCAATACAAAAACATGCAAAAATCCTGAAAAAAAGAGTGAGAGAGTGAGAGCTATCTAATGAATACCAACATGACAGTGTTTAGATGGTTGTCTGATACTATTTGAATTGATAAAATAGCAGGTACCCAGATATCTACCAGATTATATGCTTAGTTCTTATATCAAGAACTGCAATCCTGATGTTTCTTATTCTCCTATATCCATATCTTACAATTAAGAAATATTTTAGTAAAGTTGGTAATGAATTATATGTGGGCTCCAACTATTTCTTTAGGGCCTCTTATTTTCCTTTGTCAGGGGCCAAGCTGGGCACCTTAATAAAGAAGGTGTCTGCGGCACCCTGTAAGGAGGGTTTGGCTCCAAACCTGTTGCGGGAGGTCAGAGAGATGATGAAAATAAGGTGTAGATGTTTTCCAGGAAATAGCTTTTGGGGACTGGATGCATCCATGCCCCGTTAAAAGCCATTATGGAATGATAGCAGAGGCCTATTGATGGCTTGTTAGAACCTTATCCCCCTAAGTGGTATTTCATCCCCACTCCCTTATCTGCCAGCACAGCTTATGAGTTAGTGTGAATGTGTTTTAGCACAGTGTAAAGATCATTAACCCTTTCAATGCTAAGGCAACTACTTTCATCCAACACACTAGGATGCAAAGATATTTGAAAGACATCTAAACCCTGTCATGTTGGTATTCATTAGATAGCTTTCACGGAGTACTATCGGACGAGTACCCACTTGCCAGGGTTTCAGTCATTTTGTAAGATTTTTTGCATCATATTGTATTGGCCAAATTCGCCAGCAGCAGCATATGGGTTAATTCCAGCACAGTGTAAAGATCATTAATTCCAGCACTGTTCAGAAGAGTTCTTGTCATCCGCTTCCACAATTGTCACTGTGACAAATCCTTTTCATATCTTACTTGGAAGTTGCAGCACCCTGAAGAATGGAATGCTATCATGTCAATTTCTATTATCGTAACTTACGCACATCCAACATGGAAAATATGAATGAAAAAACGTGTAATGTGCAAATGATATTTATAGATGCTTATTATCACAGTTCAAATGATATTCCTTAAATGAAAGTGATGAGTGGCTTTGTGGTAGTTCTGTGAAGACTTATTTAATCATTCACACTCCTCCCCCCCCCCCCCCCCCCCAAAAAAAAAATAGGCATTTTACGTGCTACATATATGAGTTGTGTGGTTGTGTAGATACTTCAATCTGATATGTGGCACATGGTGTCCAAATTTTGAGGTCCTGGAGCAGAGAGAATTGGTCCTCGAGCAAAGCAATATTTGCAATTGGAGGGCGCTGAGCGCAATTCAGGTTAAATATTATCACTAAGGTGAAAATGCCATATCAACCTTCGTATACCTATGTCAATCAATAGGTGGTATCAATAAAGGGAGTTTACACATTTTCTGAATAAATCTATATTTGAAAATGGAAGTGAAACACTCATACTTCCCGAAAATTTTGTGAGTTAAACTTTGATTAAAGATTTTGTCTTGTCGCACAGTTTGAGGCCCCTGTTGCACTATAGTGCGACAATGCGATAGTTGGACACCCCTGATTTGATTTTTGTTTAATTTGTTGTTTCTATTGTTGTTCCAGGAGACGTAAAGCTGAGGAGCCGGCCAGATTTAGGCAGCTTCAGTCTCTATTCTAGGAAAGACAATAACTGATTGTTGTTTAATTTGTTGTTTCTATTGTTGTTTCAGGAGACGTTAAGCTGAGGAGCCGGCCAGATTTAGGCAGCTTCAGTCTCTATTCTAGAAAAGACAATAATTGATTGTTGTTTACATTTGTTGTTTCTATTGTTGTTTCAGGAGACGTTAAGCTGAGGAGCCGGCCAGATTTAGGCAGCTTCAGTCTCTATTCTAGAAAAGACAATAATTGATTGTTGTTTACATTTGTTGTTTCTATTGTTGTTTCAGGAGACGTTAAGCTGAGGAGCCGGTCAGATTTAGGCAGCTTCAGTCTCTATTCTAGAAAAGACAATAACTGATTGTTGTTTACATTTGTTGTTTCTATTGTTGTTTCAGGAGACGTTAAGCTGAGGAGCCAGCTAGATTTAGGCAGCTCCAGTCTCTATTCTAGAAAAGACAATAACTGATTGTTGTTTAATTTGTTGTTTCTATTGTTGATTCAGGAGACATTACTCTAGGAAAGACGTTAACTGATTGTTGTTTAATTTGTTGTTTCGATTGTTGTTCCAGGAGACGTTAAGCTGAGGAGCCGGCCAGATTTAGGCAGCAGCACCAGTAGCAGGGAAAGACGGCGAAGCTCAGCGCTCGACTCAGATTTCAAAATACTCGAAAGTAAGTGTATATTAATTTCGATATACATATATATCTGTTCTGTTCTGTTTCTGTTCTGTTCTGTTTCTGTTTCTGTTTGAAGAGCCAGCTGACCTTTGACCTCGCACACTGCGCTCTGCAGCTGGGTGGTCCAGCTGATAGCAAGGCGTAAAGCTTATCAGCGATATCATTTTTTAAAAACATATGGGCAAAGTGGGCCAGATAGAGCTATTAAAGGAATTTCTATCCGGGCTTGATTACTGTAGAATACTAGCTGAACTCTGAACTCTGAACTCTGAACTTTGAGATGCTACCTGTACACATGTGCGATGACCTGATGAATGAAACAGCAATCTGTTCACTCTCAATGAAATGAGTCTATGCTATTTGTCAGAATAACAGCATTGGAACATCCATTTAATCTCGTAGCACTCGAAGTTTTTTCTCATTACTGTCAGCCTAATGGTAATTGTTAGGATCAAAATACATCCAAGAATAAGAATGGATACCTTAACCCATTAATGCTCACAGCTGCCTAAACCAGCCCGACTATTTTGATCAAATCCTTCAGGTTAAAGCAGAATTGGCAAAATATTTGAGGGAGAAATATTGATCAGAACAATAGCAACAACTCTCCTTCAAATATTTTGCAAAATTATTCTCAATTAAGAAGTTATTGTCAGAAGCATCATCGATCCAGGCAACAAGTATTATAAGTTGAAGTTGTAGTGGTTACATTTTTATGGCAAAGCACCCCCCCCCCCCCCCCCCCCCCTGATATTGAGCACTGGTTATTCCCTAAATTCCACAAAAAGGGTAAATAATACTGTGCATTCTTAGAGATGACTTTCATTAGTACCCATAACTCCCTTGAATGATACCGTAAATTCTCCGAAATTTAGACCACCCTAGGAATTTGGGCCTCTATAACTATCTTGCAAAATGATTAATGGGAAATCTATTGTCAGTTACCATTTCACAAAATATGGACCTAGCTGTAAATCTTGCTGATATAACATCAAGGTATTTTCAGAAAATGTGGGCCACACGGAACCTATTACAATCAAGATTATTAAAAAATGTCCCAAATTACTGGGAATTTACGGTACTTGTTAGTTACTTGTTCCAATACTAAACTACTCCCACTCAATCACACCTGCAAAAAAGCTTTTCACTTTTCAAATATTGTAAAGATATTTCTGGTTTTGAATCTGAGTTACAATAATGTGTTAAATTGTAGATGAGCAATTCATGTTAACCCTTTTGCAGCTGGTGGCTTATTTGGCCATTTGGAAATGATGCATAAAACCTGAAAAATGACAGAATCCTGATTGTACGCATCAAGAGCTATCCAATGAATACCAACATGACCGGGCTTAGATGGTTTTCGAAAATCTTTGTGTCCTTGTGCTTTGGACGAAAGTTGGCTCAGCATTGGAAGGGTAAATTCTGATTTTGTTTATTGATTGATGTAATAAACAAAAACATTTTTTGTGTTGTTTCAGATTTACAACTGAATGAGTACAGAACAAGGTGTGGACTGCGCTTTCTTAGCCTTCATAAACCCAAGAGGCGGAGACGTCCCATTCTCAGGTCTTCAGAAAATGCTTCCATATTAGACGAACATTACAATGGTCAGGCCAAGGTAAGCATTAAATCTTCCATGAATACTCTCCAAATGTTTTCAGAGCATCAGATATGGTTTCCCTCCAAATGTATTCTTCAAATGATTTCAGAGCATCACATATGGGTTTACTATAAATGTATTCTCCAAATGATTTCAGAGCATCAGATATGGGTTCCCTCTGAAAATACTCTTCAAATGATTTCAGAACATTGGAATTGCAGGGTTTCCTCCAAATATACTCTACACATGATATCAGAGCATCAGATATGGGTTCCTTCCAAATATACTCATCTAATGATTTCAGAGCTTCTGAGATATGGGTTCCCTACAAATATACTGTTCAAATGATAGCAGAGCATCAGATATGGGTTCTCTCCAAAGATATACTCTTCAAATGATTTCAGAGTATCAGATATGGGTTCACTCCAAATGTACTCTTCAAATGATATCAGAACATTGGAAATGGGTATGTTTGTTTGTTCTGTCTGCTCATGAAATTCTGCATTGCAAATGGTTCAAGGATCATTTCATCAGAAATTGTAGTTATGCATTCATAAAAAAGGTTGTAGGAGGTTTTGGTGTTTTTATTTTTCCTTTATTGGAGCATTGGAAAAAGCGTGCCTCCTAAACTCAAATAGATGGAAGTCAGTTATGCCCTTTTCATTGTTGCATCAAAATCATGAACTCCAAATAACAGCATATTTGAAGCTCCATCGAAGGTACTATGATGTAGAAAGCCTCTTTTAATGTACTCTCATAGTTAAAGGCAGGGGCCTTGATGTTTCAAAATAAGCTAGTTGACTATTTTGTTCTATAATGTTCTACCATTGGAGTGCATGGTAGCATTTATGTTGTTCCAAAATAAGCAATGTGACCATTTTGTCCTTTAATGTTTTTCCATCGTGGATAGTGGCAAAAAATGCTACACCAGATTAAGCGAGCTTATAGGTGACTATAAAGATGTTCCAAAGTTAGCAATGTGACCATTTTGTCCTTTAATGTTTTTCCATCGTGGATAGTGGCAACAATGCTACACCAAATTAAGCAAGCTTATAGGTGACTATTAAGATGTTCCAAAGTTAGCAATGTGACCATTTTGTCCTTTAATGTTTTTCCATCGTGGATAGTGGCAACAATGCTACACCAAATTAAGCGAGCCTATAGGTGACTATAAAGATGTTCCAAAGTAAGCAATGTGACCATTTTGTCCTTTAATGCTCAAAATCCATCGCGGATGTTGGCGCCAGTATCACTCCAAATTAAGCTAGCTAGGTGACAATTGTGATGATGTTCTAAGGCTTTTTTCCGAGGTTGATTTTCCGAGGCGCGTAGCCTTGGTGATCACCCGAGAAACCTGGCTACTTTATGCTCAACAGGCGATGTCCACCTGCCTCAGCCTGGCCACACAATGGAGGGTGTCTGCATGCACATTCCTGCACACACGTCCGTGAGGCGACAAACAAATACGTTTCTCGCTCAGCCAGGTGACCGTATGGTCATCAGTCCTGTTTAACGATCAGCACTAAAATGCGGCCGTATATCAGTTCTTTTTTATCACCAGGCAGCGAGAAGCATTTAGTCCTAGTTATTCACTCACAAAATACATCTTTATTAGCTGTGATGACGCTTTTATTATGGGGGATTTACAGAATATCGGGGATAATGGTGCCGTTAAAAGATATATAGTTTTGATGTGCATCATTTTCAAATATCATTACAATATGCTAATGCACTTCTTCGTTCATACATGAAAGGAATTTCTTCTGTGTTAATTACGAATAATTTTGAAAATCTTTCAAGACATGATTAATTGATCTCATCTAAGCACATGATTATAATAATGCTGGTATATCCTTGTATTCGTGTAGTGATTGCATCTGAAAACTATTAAGAATGTAATGTAAATCTATGGTTTCCTCTTATTCCATTACGGGAGACTAAGAAAGGAAGTGTGTTAGATCAGCAAACAGGCCAGCCGAGAAAAGCCGCTAGGAAATTAAGTCTACACTCGGCCTTTTGCTGAGTAGAGTTCTGCCATACTGACAAAGCCACGCTATTTTTCTTCATGACAAGCCCAACCTCGAAGGTCATTCCCCATAACTCCCCTAGTACCTTAACTCATTTTTCCTGGCAATGGGAAACTTGACAAGCCGCAATGGTTGCTGGCTTTGTTGGATTTAGCCTGTCGTTTCATATCATTATAGCATCTGATTTTCCCTTATTTTTTTCCCTCTTACCTTCCAATGCTTAGGCTACTTTTGTCCAAATCACAAGAATGCAAAGGTTTTTGAAAAGCATCTAAACCCTGTCATGTTGGTATTCATTGGATAGCTCTTGCTGAGTACTCTCAGATGAGTACCAATCTGCCCAGGTTTTCAGTCATTCTTTTAGGTTTTTTGCATGATTTTGTATTGACCAAATTAGCCACCTCCTGCAGCATGAGAGTTAATTGAGATTTAATCCAAGGGAAAAGCATAGCAGAAGCACAGCCACTGACATGCATTCTCGGCCATCTCCATCTTCGAGCGGAGGTGTGAATTTGTATCCGCGATATTGATCTGTGTGGCCCAGTTCCACTCCTGTAGAGAAAATGGTGGACAACATGATTATGAAGAGACGCCAAACAAATTAGCCTGTGATATCCCATTAGCCATGCTAGTCCGCCATTTCCCCTGTCCCGTTTCCTCAAACAACACTATTTTCACCTGTCAGTCCTTGTCATGATCATGCCAGAACTGTTGGGATCACGATCAAGCCATTTTTGTGGATGGAGTCCTATACGTTTAGTTTCCTTTAACCCTTATTCTGTTGGTGGCTTATTTGGCCCAAACAAAATGATGCAAAAAAGCTGAAAAATGACTGAAACCCTGGCACATGGGTACTAATCTGAGAGTACTCAGCGAGAGCTATCCAATGAATACCAACATGACAGGGTTCTGATATATATATATATATATATATATATATATATATATATATATATATATATATATATATATATATATATATATATATATATATATATATATATATATATATATATATACATACATGGTTTTCACATTAGTGCTGAAAATGAGAACAGGTCCATTTTAGTCATTCAAAATAAATGTTGGATAAGATGTAATCTTATCAACAGGATGTTTCGAAAATAGTCAGGCCATCAATAGTATCTACCTAAAATACCTACTTGTAAAATTGAAGCAAAAACCCATTGCCACCTTTCTTATCCTACCATTTTATAATATAAAGGACCATCAAGGCCTTGACCAAGGTCAGCCTTGTTATGAATGAAGGAAGCTACAATTGAAGGAATGACCACACCTAATTGTCCTACAACAGGCAATTGGCTGAAGGGATTAGCATTGTTAATCCTTGTTGGTGATTGAGATAATTCCTTATCTGGTTAGATAGATAAACACTTACACTTCTCGTCAGGTAATTGTAGTAATGAACTCAGGCTACACATTTGTTGAAGGTGGTTTATTTGTTTGTTCATCATCATCACTAGCATGATATATCCTATTCTAATTACTTCTAGATCATCATTACTTATATTGGTTTACCACTGAATCTTCTTAGTGCAACATGTCCATAACTATCTTTGTCTCATGATATTCTACAATAGGATTCATTATTCCATAGTTAGAAGGGCCTCTTGTTAAAGTGCACATTTGCCTCAGCATGAATTCTGATTCTCATTAGCAGTGAAATGAGCGTATATGGAATAAGAAAGGACCTTTCACATAGTATGTTGCATACCCAAAAACTATTCACCAATCTATCAGGATTAATTCATATTTTTGTGGAATGGATAAGGGCATATGTTGAAGTTGAGAAGGTTAGTATTGTGTAGGTTAATTTATGCAAGTCAAATGTTGCTTGTGGGGAAAGTTTCAGTACTCAATAAGCAAGAAATATGAAAACTTGCAGAGATATAATAAAATTGAATTTTGTAATTTTATAGAAATATTAATGCGGTTACGGATCTCAAACAACAACAACAACAACAACATATAATATTAGCATATATATTTGGGGTTGGAGCGTTTAACCTATGTGTTAGAGTTGAAAAGGTTTAACACATGTTTTGGGGTAAAAATTATTAACATGGGGTTTGAAAAGGTTATTCATCTGTTGGTAGTAAAAGTATTGATACATGTGACGGGTTAGAAAGGGTTTACATATATGTTGCAATTAATATGGTTGATAAATGTTTTTTTGGTGGAAAAGGTTAAAGTATGTGTAGGGGCTGAAATGGTTTTATTGGGGTATTATTTACCCCAATTATAATACCTCAAATATTATCAGGGTTAAAAGGGTTAATGCAGAAAATCGAATTGAAGGGGTCATTTATGCATACATGTGTAGGGCTTGAAAGGCTTTACGTTGATCATTATACATGGTATTATTGGGGTATTATTTTAACCCCAATTACATAACCCAAAGTATTATTGAGGTTAAAAGGGTTAATGCATAAATTGGAAAATTGAAGGGGTTATTTATGCATACGTGTGTAGGGCTTTAAAGGGTTAACGAATGTGTTGATCATTATACATGGTATTAGTTGAACTTCCTGTCAATTATCCCAACATAGTCCTCTCCTCATAATCCACTTTTGCCTGCCTTGGCTAGGTAATTGAGCAGGGCTTAATGGCTGTAGCTCTAATCTGGGGAGGTGCTGGAAGGTCGCTACGGCTCATTCTCACTAGCAGACATTGCTGAGGTGTCAAATATTTAAGGCCTCTCTCTCCTCGGGGAAACATTCAGCGCCATTCAACTCGAATGTTTGCCAGCGAATCGTCATCTTTTATGGTGTCACTGGAGAGTGTGTAGCCTGTGGGCCCTGGAGGGGCTGGCTTTAACCTACCACTCAGACCTAACACTCACATCGATTTTCCCCCCCTTTTGATCGGCATTCCCCAAATGATGACAAATGTCTCGCTTGATATCTCAGGATTCTGAGCACTGACTGCCACCTCGGGGCAGATGATATGGATTCATTTATGTCATTGTGTGCAAACCTGGGCCTTACTAAAATTTGAACCCCCCTTCCCCCAACCCGACAGCTCATCTTTTTACCTGCAAACCCAATCCAGATAACCACACTGTCAGCGACCCTGCAGG
>OZ012684.1:82496867-82512810 GCA_963942565.1 Maea johnstoni | reverse complement strand
TACTTGTCATTATCATCCAAGGCCAGCTGTTTGTGTGCCTGGATAAGATCCTGCATATAGCTTAGGGATTTGATGTAATCAGAATGAGCTACTGGTATTATGGCAAGCATTATCAGATTCTAAAGAGGTAGGGATGCAGGTCTTACCCTGGTACTAGCCTTGCTAGCTGAGGTAATGAAGACAGCCATAGCAGTAGGATTGCATGACCCTATTGTACTTCAGACCACCTGGATGCCAGGGTAGATTGAAAAATAGCTCAGGGATAATGCATAAAAAGGAAAGAGAGAGAGAGAGAGAGAGAGAGAGAGAGAGAGAGAGAGAGAGAGAGAGAGAGAGAGAGAGAGAGAGAGAGAGAGACATAGAGAGAGAGAGACAGACAGACAGAGACAGACAGAGAAATTGAATTATTATTCCAAATATAGTCAGTCCTTTTTGGGTGTTTATGGATGAATAGATAAACATCTGTGACTCTTATCACACTCATATGGTGGCACTAACAGTACACATGTGACAAGAAAAAATTATGATTATGTGAAAATGAGGTAAAAATCTATAGACATAGCTTTTCTCAACAGAAGTTACAATGCAGGCTCCAGGCACCCTTTGGATTTGTGAATAATAGTTAGATTCTTAAAAAAACTAAATTATTAACTTACTATACTTGAAAAAAACTCTAAGAGATGAAAGTTATTTGTTTAATCAAAGTAATTGTTTAAAATCTTTTTACAAAAAAAAAATGAAAAAGTTACATATTCTTCAAAGCCGAGGTATTTGATATAATAGTTTATTGAATATGGTAGCATTTTGTTAACTAACCCATATCCTGGTGGTGGCTAATTTTGCCAATAGAATATGATGCAAAAAAATGAAAAATGACTGAAACCCTGGCAAGTGGGTACTCATCTGAGAGTCCTCGGCAAGAGCTATCTAATGAATACCAACATGACAGGATTTAGATGTTTTTCAAAAATCTTTGCATCCTAATGTACTCTGGAAGAAAGTAGCCTCAGCATTGGAAGGGTTAAGGGAGTATTACCTCACAGTGCTACCGAGGTGTCTAGCCAGTTTGACATTGACACTGTAATGTCAATGGTGATCAGTTTCGTAAGTGTTGCTCCACACTTGTCTTTCCTACCCCTGCATCAGCAAGATCCCGGTAAGCACTGGATGTTGTTCCCATGGCGATGGCAGACTACTGGCTGCAGCGTGCAATAAAATGTCAAGAAATGCAATAGGTCTTCATCGATGTCATAAGAAAAGATATTATCCTAAAAATCATATATTTTTTCTCCTAGACTGCTGAAGGTTTACTAGAATGTAAGATTCGAGCTTGAGATGATTTCTAACCATGGAAGCGTTTTGTATATTGGAATGAAAATTCTATCCATGTTTGGCAGTTGTGCCCTTAAATCAGTCTATTTTGGAAGTCTTCTTTAAACTTTGATCCATATTTGGCAGTTGTGCCTTTAAATCAGTCTATTTTGGAATTCTTCTTTAGTATTTGATTTATACCTCATTCCTTAGTAGGGGAAATACTTTAGAACTGCAATATTGTGATATCCTATTTTTATCAGTTTTGTTCAACTTTTAAAAGATAGCTTGCGAATTGTCAAAATATGTTCCATCGAGGACAGTGCCCTCAATATCTTTGGAATGAGATCCTAAATGTCATCTAGGCAACAAGATATACTACTGCCTTTGAATGTCAACTGAAAACGCTTCTGTTTATATGACCAATTAACTGTATCAGACACCATCATCTCTCCATTGACAATGAAATTACAGTGAAACCTTGAACATGTTTTATGGAGACCGCATAGTAATCAGGAATAGTAGTATATAAAACCTATGGTGATAGCTTGTGATTTTGCTGTTGCAAAGTATAGATATTTATTAAGTAAAATTATTGCTTTGAAGTTTGATTGACATCATCATCAAACAAAATGAGTTTAGCAAGGAACATTTTACTAGAATATTTCATTCATGCTCAGAGTATAATTAGACAGCATTAAAGAGAGTCTACTAAAGATAAATCCAATTTTTAAAAATTGCTTAATGGGAGTATGTTTATGGATGAGGACATTCAACTTACATTCTAACTTTTTTTAAATCACTCATATTTCATAGATATTTTAGTATCTGCCCACCATTGAAAAATGGGTTACTTGTGTATTCGCTGCATGATATAGTGTGTATACTGGAGGTGTTTTTGCCAGTCCCTAGAGAGCGTAGTGATCGTGTGATCGCTAGCGTGGGTATCCCTGCGTTCGCAGCATGATGAGTGCTATGGATGTCGAAAGGAGAACTGAAGCGCCCTTGAGTACATTACTTCCAATTTGCGCTTGAATAATAGAATAAGGAGAGAAAACAAGCCAGCTAATGTACTGACAAGGCTGTATCAGGAGCAATTCATTGTCTTTCTCTACCTAAAGCCTGTATCAGGAGCAATTCATTGTCTTTCTCTACCTAAAGCCTGTATCAGGAGCAATTCATTGTCTCTCTCTACCTAAAGCCTGTATCAGGAGCAATTCATTGCTGCTCTGTACCTAAAGCCTGTATCAGGAGCAATTCATTGCTGCTCTGCACCTAAAGCCTGTATCAGGAGCAATTCATTGTCTCTCTCTACCTAAAGCCTGTATCAGGAGCAATTCATTGTCTCTCTCTACCTAAAGCCTGTATCAGGAGCAATTCATTGCTGCTCTGCACCTAAAGCCTGTATCAGGAGCAATTCATTGTCTCTCTCTACCTAAAGCCTGTATCAGGAGCAATTCATTGTCTCTCTCTACCTAAAGCCTGTATCAGGAGCAATTCATTGTCTCTCTCTACCTAAAGCCTGTATCAGGAGCAATTCATTGCTGCTCTGCACCTTAAGCCTGTATCAGGAGCAATTCATTGTCTCTCTCTACCTAAAGCCTGTATCAGGAGCAATTCATTGTCTCTCTCTACCTAAAGCCTGTATCAGGAGCAATTCATTGTCTCTCTCTACCCAAAGCCTGTATCAGGAGAAATTCATTGCTGCTCTGCACCTAAAGCCTGTATCAGGAGCAATTCATTGCTGCTCTGCACCTAAAGCCTGTATCAGGAGCAATTCATTGCTGCTCTGTACCTAAAACCTGTAGCAGGAGCAATTCATTGCCGCTCTGTACCTAAAGCCTGTATCAGGAGCAATTCATTGCAGCTCTGCACCTAAAGCCTGTATCAGGAGCAATTCATTGCTGCTCTGCACCTAAAGCCTGTATCAGCAGCAATTCATTGCTGCTCTGCACCTAAAGCCTGTATCAGGAGCAATTCATTGCCGCTCTGTACCTAAAGCTTGTATCAGGAGCAATTCATTGCTGCTCTGCACCTAAAGCCTGTATCAGGAGCAATTCATTGTCTCTCTGTACCTAAAGCCTGTATCAGGAGCAATTCATTGCCGCTCTGTACCTAAAGTCTGTATCAGGAGCAATTCATTGCTGCTCTGTACCTAAAGCCTGTATCAGGAGCAATTCATTGCTGCTCTGTACCTAAAGCCTGTATCAGGAGCAATTCATTGTCTCTCTCTACCTAAAGCCTGTATCAGGAGCAATTCATTGTCTCTCTCTACCTAAAGCCTGTATCAGGAGCAATTCATTGTCTCTCTCTACCTAAAGCCTGTATCAGGAGCAATGCATTGCCACTCTGTACCTAAAGCCTGTATCAGGAGCAATTCATTGCTGCTCTGTACCTAAAGCTTGTATCAGGAGCAATTCATTGCTGCTCTGCACCTAAAGCCTGTATCAGGAGCAATTCATTGTCTCTCTCTACCTAAAGCCTGTATCAGGAGCAATGCATTGCCACTCTGTACCTAAAGCCTGTATCAGGAGCAATTCATTGCTGCTCTGTACCTAAAGCCTGTATCAGGAGCAATTCATTGCTGCTCTGTACCTAAAGCCTGTATCAGGAGCAATTCATTGTCTCTCTCTACCTAAAGCCTGTATCAGGAGCAATCCATTGCCACTCTGTACCTAAAGCCTGTATCAGGAGCAATTCATTGCTGCTCTGTACCTAAAGCCTGTATCAGGAGCAATTCATTGCTGCTCTGTACCTAAAGCCTGTATCAGGAGCAATTCATTGTCTCTCTCTACCTAAAGCCTGTATCAGGAGCAATCCATTGCCACTCTGTACCTAAAGCCTGTATCAGGAGAAATTCATTGCTGCTCTGCACCTAAAGCCTGTATCAGGAGCAATTCATTGCTGCTCTGCACCTAAAGCTTGTATCAGGAGCAATTCATTGCTGCTCTGCACCTAAAGCCTGTATCAGGAGCAATTCATTGTCTCTCTCTACCTAAAGCCTGTATCAGGAGCAATGCATTGCCACTCTGTACCTAAAGCCTGTATCAGGAGCAATTCATTGCTGCTCTGTACCTAAAGCCTGTATCAGGAGCAATTCATTGCTGCTCTGTACCTAAAGCCTGTATCAGGAGCAATTCATTGTCTCTCTCTACCTAAAGCCTGTATCAGGAGCAATCCATTGCCACTCTGTACCTAAAGCCTGTATCAGGAGAAATTCATTGCTGCTCTGCACCTAAAGCCTGTATCAGGAGCAATTCATTGCTGCTCTGCACCTAAAGCCTGTATCAGGAGCAATTCATTGCTGCTCTGTACCTAAAGCCTGTATCAGGAGCAATTCATTGCTGCTCTGCACCTAAAGCCTGTATCAGGAGCAATTCATTGCTGCTCTGCACCTAAAGCCTGTATCAGGAGCAATTCATTGCTGCTCTGTACCTAAAGCCTGTATCAGGAGCAATTCATTGCTGCTCTGCACCTAAAGCCTGTATCAGGAGCAATTCATTGCTGTTCTGTATCTAAAACCTGTATCAGGAGCATTTCATTGCAGCTCTGCACCTAAAGCCTGTATCAGGAGCAATTCATTGCTGCTCTGTACCTAAAGCCTGTATCAGGAGCAATTCATTGCTGCTCTGCACCTAAAGCCCAATACAAAATAATGCAAGTACCTAGAAAATGACTGAAACCCTGGCACATGGGTACTCAAATGGTAGAACTCAGAAAGTGCTTACTAATGGATACTATTAAGACACTGTTTATATGGTTTTCAAAAATATTTGTGTCCTTGTGCTTTGGATGAAAGTAGCCTCAGCATGTGAATGGTTAAAAGCCTGTATCAGGAGCATTTCATTGCTGCTCTGTTCCTAAACTACCAAACAATCTCTTTAGTCATCAGAGAAGTGTTCTCTCCTTGTCAGTGGAGCATCTTACTGGTTCAGATGCCAGCTTTGAGGTTATGCGAAAAATGAAATATATTTTTGTATCATGAATATATTGATGTTTCTCTTCAAGTGATAAGGTAAAACAGAAATATTAATAACAATGATGGCTTATACCCAGGACCTGTCTTGCCTGTTATGTCTTTTGGACAGGCAGTTTCCTAAAGACCTCCTTCTTGGACAGGCAAACATTTCTTTTAAGAATTTTCAATTTTGACTTTTTGGGGGTAATAAATAACCTAGGACAAAGCTAAAGTGTAAATTGCCCTTTTTGACACAATAGGCTATCAGGTGTAGTTGTTGTAAGGAGATAAGTAGATTAATAGCTAAATCTGGACAGGCAGAAATTTTGGAATTGCTCTTTTGGGCAGGCATTTTTGAAATCCTGGCTAAGACCATGCCTAATACCCTTAACTGTATTCATCATAGCTATTTTCATTTTTACTGATAAGTAGTTTTCAAAAAAGTGATATATATTGCATTTAAAGAACATAGTTCTTATCTTTTCCATAGTTCTCAGCATTGGAAAGGTTAAAGTCTTCAGATCATGTGTGTGCTCTAAGTGCACATGGGTCAAGACTGACAGGGGCTTCCAGAATGACTGACTTTTACTCCAACTGTGGCTATCTCATATAATGTAGTGAACCTATGAGATATTAACCCTTATGCTCCTGGTGGCTAATTTTGCCGCTTCAAAATGATGCAAAAATACTGAAAATGATCGAAGCCCTGGCATATGGGTACTCATTTGAGAGTATATTCATGGAGGGCTGTCCAATGAATACCAACAAGATAGGGTTTAGATGGTTTTCAAAAATCTTTACATCTTTGTTCTTTGGATGAAAGTAGCCTCAGCATTGGAGGGTTTAACCCATTCCTGCCTGACGTTTCTCTTGGAGTTGTAATTTGTTTCATGAAGGAATGATACATAATCACACAACATTTTAAAGAGAGCTGTAGTTGAGTACTGATCACAATTTTCCCTTAAGCCTTCCAATTCTAAGGTTACTTTTTTCCAAAGAACAAGGATGCAAAGATCTTTGAAAACCTTTTAAACCTTATCACGTGGGTATTCATTAGATAGCTGTCACGGAATACTCTAAGATGAGAACCTATGTGCCAGGGTTTCAGTCATTTTTCTGGTTTTTTGCATCATTTAGTATTAGCCAAATTGGCCACCAGCAGCATAAGTGTTAACCCATTTCTGCCTGATGCTTCTCTTGAAGTTGTAATTTGTTTCATGAATACCTTAGAAAAAGATAATGGAATGACGCATGAAATCACATAACATATTAATGAGAGTTGTGGTTGAGTACTGATCACAATTTCCCCTTTAGATTTCTTTTTAAATTATTGAGTAATCACCATGAGATTTTTTTAGCGCAACTGCTGTGAAGGGGTTAAACAGTATCTCCCTGTCAGTGGTCTCCTTAAATTAATGTCTTTGGGAGTGTGCTGCAGAGTTGTGCTTAACTTCCTGAAATGCAAGGAAAAGTTCAGTGGGTTGCACCCACTTTTCATGTTGACAGCCACATCTACAGAGCTTCTCCTATGTCTTGTGACTCCATCAATTCTAGTCCATGTTCCTACAAGTGATTTATTGAAAGAGGTCTATACCAGTCTTGTTTGGATTGTCAAATATGTTATCTCTTTCATTCCTACCATCCAGCAGGTCTTAACCACAATACCACAATTATCATTAGTGGCATAGTTGAAATGTAGAATTTTGAACAGATTTACAATTAAAAATCCATTTTTAACCCTTATGCTGCTGGTGGCTAATTTTCCCAATACAAAATGAGGCAAAAACCCTGAAAACTGACTGAAATCCTCGAACATAGGTACTTATATGAGAGTACTCTCAGTGAGCTAAGTGAGAGCTATCAATTGAATATCAATATAGCAGGGTTTAGATGTTTTTCAAAAATCTTTTTGTCCTTGTGCTTTCAACGAAAGTAGCCTCAACATTGGAAGGGTTAAAAAGTCTTTAAACAGTGCTTCCTATCTTAAAGATTAAGCTGCTACAGAGCCAGAATATGAGTTAGCATATAAGTTGTGCCAATATGTTTGAAAGCATTCCCTATATCTGCTTTAAGAAGTTTCCCATCTGCCTACAGTTAGTATAGAGACCAGAGAACCTAGTTTAATAGCATAAATTATTGGGAGCATTGCCTACATGTGTGTATATGCTCTTCTCTTCAAACTCTTCAATTAGTGATTCTCTACAGCCTTCACCTGTAGAGCTAGAAGTACCTTATTAGCATAAACTTTGCTGATAGGTTTGTGGCCATTGCCAAAGTACATGTGTGTATATATACTGTTATTCTCTTCAAGTGGTGTATCTAATATAGCCTTCAGCCGAAAAGCTTGAAGAACCTATTTAGCATAAACTTTGATGGTATGTTTGTGAGCATACCTTTAAGTGCAATACATGCTGTTCTGAGTGCAGGTTTGTGGCCATTGCCTACATGTGTGTATTTATTCTGTTATTCTGTTCTAGTAGTGTATCTAATATAGCCTTCAGCCGAAAAGCTCGAAGAACCTAATTAGCATAAACTGTGTTGGTATGTTTGTGAGCATACCTTTAAGTGCAATACATGCTGTTCTGAGCGTTACAAGTAGCGTCTCTATACATCCTATGGCTGTAGAGCCGGGGGACTAAGTTAGCATAAGCTTTGCCAATGTGTTTGTGAGCATTCCCCGCTGATTCTCCAGCACCGCACGTGGAAAAGGCCAAATCTGAACCTCCAAAGAATCGTGCTTATTTGAAAGCTGCTGTAAATGTCAGTGGCCTCAAGTAGTCAACGTGTCTTACAGCTTGTTAGCCGGAGTCCTTCCATCAAATGGCGCTTCCACACTTTTTCATCCATTCGTTTTTGTTTACAAATGGCTTTTGGAAGAGTTGACGACTTGATAAATAGGTCTGTAGCGTAGCCTCGTGACAGACTAAACTTCTCTGGCAACATCATAAAGCCCTTTTCCTGTGTTTAATGTTACATGTATGTGTTAATGCTAAGCTGGGTTTGCGTGATCGTTGTTTTCCTATTAGTTACGTGTGATCGATCTCTATCATCAGCTCCTCCCTACTCTTCGATTTCGCTACTCGGCAGTCTTGGACCTTCTCCAACTTGGAAATCACGGCCGAGACCCGACTTTCTCTTGATTCTGATACAGTTGACTCTCATTCATCATCTGTCTCATGGTATTCTATCCTGTCACGGCTGTTTTCCCCTGGCTATTGATCTTCTCTAATCTGGACTTTTCATTCGGGCGGGTTTAGCTCATTGACTTATGACTTTTGTCAAGGGTATTTTTGAATTGTTGAAAGGTCCCTTAGGTTTGCTGCAGTATGGGATTTAGGTGGTGGATTAAGCCATTTGGATTAAGCCATTAATGGTTAGAGTTCCCCTTGAAAAGATTCATCTGCATCTAAAATTCTTATATGCCAATTAGGCTTAAGAAATAAAAAAGGTGATTGATTTTTGATTAGCATTTCTTTAACAACTATGTTTGCTTAATAGCTTAAATCCATCACCAAAACCTTAGGTTTTTGGGGGTTTCTTTTGGTGGGGGGGGGGGGGGGGGGGGTGGGGACCGGTGGGATGTGGTGGGTAGGAGCAGGCAAAAGTCTTATATTATGTATAACAGCTTTGAATAACAGCTTTTTCCCTTAAGTCAGATACCACCTGATATTTCCAGATCTCAATACAATATGTTTGGTTTTCTATTTTGTTTCTGCCAAAAGCAGTATATCTTACGGTATCACATGACCACCACACATTCATTTCCTGCCCTACAGAGATAGACACGCTGTTGCGTAAAAAAACAAAACCTATTGAGGTTGGATGGCCACTACTTCCCAAACAACTATAACAAAATGGTAATTTTGGACCTAAAGATCTGACCGATGCACTTTGAATTGAAACGATGCACCTCCGTGAGTGACCGATGCACATGCATCGATGTAAACCAGTTTGGATCCGCGCCCGTATAACATGAGCACAAGAGGAGAATGTATTATTTAACTCAAGCCATGCAAGTCAGACTAACAGTCTATAATGAGACTGGCTAATTGTCATAACCTTCCCTAGATTTTCGAAAATATGTTATTTTGAAATGTTTTAGACTTACAAAAGACACGATTTGGCAATTTTATGGGAAACGTCTGATACAAGTCAGACTAACAGTCTATAATGAGACTGCCTAATTGTCATAACCTTCCCTAGATTTTCGAAAATATGTTATTTTGAAATGTTTTAGACTTACAAAAGACACGATTTGGCAATTTTATGGGAAACGTCTGATACAAGTCAGACTAACAGTCTATAATGAGACTGGCTAATTGTCATAACCTTCCCTAGATTTTCGAAAATATGTTATTTTGAAATGTTTTAGACTTACAAAAGACACGATTTGGCAATTTTATGGGAAACGTCTGATACAAGTCAGACTAACAGTCTATAATGAGACTGCCTAATTGTCATAACCTTCCCTAGATTTTCGAAAATATGTTATTTTGAAATGTTTTAGACTTACAAAAGACACGATTTGGCAATTTTATGGGAAACGTCTGATACAAGTCAGACTAACAGTCTATAATTAGACTGGCTAATTGTCATGACCTTCCCTAGATTTTCGAAAATATGTTATTTTGAAATGTATTAGACTTACAAAAGACACGATTTGGCAATTTTATGGGAAACGTCTGATACAAAGTTTCATATTTTCACCTACATCAAAATCTATTATTTCTATTAAATCTCGAAACCCAATATTGAGGCTAATCAGGATAAAGGAAGTTGACTAAGATAATGATAAGATCATGTATGCTAGAGGACTTACTTCTCAACAGTGTCTCATCTTTTTAAAAAGCTATTTCCTGCAATGTTATGCCCACAGCTGTGCAAGCACTAGATTGGACTCAACGACTGTCAATTTGTTCAAAGCAGCCAATTCATTTTCCCGTTAAGCCTATTTCCTGCTATTTTTTTTCATACTTACCAAAAACCATCAGATGTGACATTAAAATGAGATCGGTTAGCCAATTTAGCAAAAAATATAGATTATTACACAAAATGTTTAGCATATATTTCATTGGTTGTAAGAAATCCCTATCTAACCTTTTCCTCATTCATGCCTTTATTGCCTAAAAAGGGCCTTGTCCTAGTTTGATTTTATCTCTTTGAAATAAGCAATTACCTTGGGTATTGTTAACCCTTATGCTGCTTGTGGCTAACATGGCCAATACAAAATGACTGAAACCCTGGCACATGGGTACTCATCTGAGAGAACTCGGCGAGAGCTATTTAAATTATTCCAACTTGACAGGGTTTAGATGGTTTTCAAAAATCTTTGCGTCATTGTGCTTTGGACATCAGCATTGGAAGGGTTAAGAACCTACCACTCTATTTCTCTTATTTTGTGAAATCATGCATTATTCGTAGTGTCATACATCAGGAGGATAACTTTCAAATTCAAGAATATATCTTGGCATGAATTTGTTTGATACGTTAATTGATATAATCTTCCTTAATCTTACCAAAACACTTTTTTCATATCTAACTGAAGGAGATATGTATAGTAGAGAGCTCAACCCACAAATCATTTTCAAATATCTATTTGTACTTCCCAATTTCTTTCTAAAGAATCCTAGTTCCACAGGACACTTCTGAAAGTGATAATTAGGTAAAAAGTGTAATCATTCAATTATTTATAAATGCATTCTGTCAACCAGTCCGCTTCATCATGAGGCTTCTAGCTGGCCATGAAATATTTGTAATTTACATGATTGTATTCAGACGGCCTCATCTGGACCTGTGAGTTATGGCACCTGTTAATGGAATGCTGAAACACGCATGAAACATACGCCATATTTTATTTAAGACTCTGTTGCATGAATCTGTGACGACTGCTCTTCACTGGAGTTAGCATTGCCTTTTTTATGTGTTTTTTTGTCAATAACAGTTTCAAGAGGAGGTAGAATTGGAAGGGGTCAGTATTTAGGGTTTGATAAAAAAACTCCATCTGTATCAGATTTTTATTTTTTGTTTTCAAATATTATCATGATGATGATGAGGAGGAGGAGGAGGAGGATGTAGTTGAAATTGATGATGATTATGATGATGCTTATGAGGATGACAAAAATGATGATAATCAAGTTACACAGTATATATTAGACTACACACGATGCTATTAATCTAGATAAGCTAATTATCAGAATATTTGACCAATGTCATGAAAATTCTCTTAATCTCGAGCCGGTAAGCATCAAAACAAAACAAATGCTTAGAACTTGCACTCATTGACCCTTTGAAACCCTGAGTTGCGAGTCCAGCTTGCAACTAACAGGAGTACCTCTATTGTTGTAGCGATATTTGATGAATAATTAAAGGAGAGTTGTTGTGTCAAGAACAATCACATTTAATCAAATATTCTAAGTGATATTGGATAATTATTAAAATGTTGCATTTGTGCCAAGTGAAACAGACATTTAAGAGCGAATGCATTAAGATTTCTACTTTGTCCTTAATTCATTCATGCCTGGCTGTTTTGCTTAGATCTTTTTTTACAAGAGCATTTATTTCTGAAAATATTTGAATGAGAAATGTTTATCTGCACCAATTACCCAAATTCTGATTTAGATTTCTTTAATTTTTTGTGATTTTATGCTTAACTGCCAAGGTTATTTGAAAGATATTCATTGGAATTTTAACCCTTATGCAGGAGCTAGCCACTTTGGGCAATACACAATGATGCAAAATATCTGAAAAATGACTGAAACCCTTTCACATTGGTACTCATTTGAGTACTCAGTGAGCGCTATCTAATGAATACCTACTTGACAGGGTTTAGATGGTTTTCAAAAATCTTTCGTTATGTGCTTTGGACGAAAGTAAGCTCAGCATTGAAAGGGTTAAAGAAGTTGAACTATATTGATAACAAAGCTATTGTTTCCGATATATTTCATTGAAAATACTATTCCAGTATTAAGTTAAACAATCCTTCCTCATAGTTCTTTTCAAAATATAAGATTGAGAGTTTGACGAGTAATGTGCCAAGTTTTCAGACCCTTCAGACACTTGAGATGCCAATGGCTTGATTCAGTCTGGCTACCATTATGTGTACCTGTTGCAGTTTCCAGCAAGATTGAACTGTTTTAATAATGACTTCTCTTTATTTATTTCAGAGACTCTTGGCTACCTTTGGCGATTGGGATTTCAATATATTCAGCTTAGACAAATTAACAAATGGTAAGTACTATAATATTAAACATCTTTTATATTATCTTCATCTTATTGTACCAAACTCATAATATGCAGTTTGGGTACTAGCATGCAAAACATTTAATTAATAAGAAAGCGATGCAATATGGCCCTCACCGTTCAGAAAGTAATGCAATATTGCCCTCACCTGTAATCAGAAAGTAATGCAATATTGCCCTCACATGTAATCAGAAAGTAATGCAATATTGCCCTCACCTGTAATCAGAAAGTATTGCAATATTGCCCAGACATGTAATCAGAAAGTATTGCAATATTGCCCTCACCTGCAATCAGAAAGTAATGCAATATTGCCCTCACCTGCAATCAGAAAGTAATACAATATTGCCCTTACCTGTAATCAGAAAGTATTGCAATATTGCCCTCACCTGCAATCAGAAAGTATTGCAATATTGCCCTCACCTGTAATCAGAAAGTATTGCAATATTGCCCTCACCTATAATCAGAAAGTATTGCAATATTGCCCTTACCTGCAATCAGAAAGTATTGCAATATTGCCCTTACCTGCAATCAGAAAGTAATGCAATATTGCCCTTACCTGTAATCAAAAAGTATTGCAATATTGCCCTCACCTGTATTCAGAAAGTATTGCAATATTGCCCTCACCTGTAATCAGAAAGTAATGCAATATTGCCCTCACCTGTAATCAGAAAGTAATGCAATATTGCCCTCACCTGTAATCAGAAAGTAATGCAATATTGCCCTCACCTGTAATCAGAAAGTAATGCAATATTGCCCTCACCTGTAATCAAAAAGTATTGCAATATTGCCCTTACCTGCAATCAGAAAGTATTGCAATATTGCCCTCACCTGTAATCAGAAAGTATTGCAATATTGCCCTCACCTGCAATCAGAAAGTAATGCAATATTGCCCTCACCTGTAATCAGAAAGTAATGCAATATTGCCCTTACCTGTAATCAAAAAGTATTACAATATTGCCCTCACCTGTAATCAGAAAGTATTGCAATATTGCCCTCACCTGTAATCAGAAAGTAATGCAATATTGCCCTCACCTGTAATCAGAAAGTAATGCAATATTGCCCTCACCTGTAATCAGAAAGTATTGCAATATTGCCCTCACCTGTAATCAGAAAGTAATGCAGTTAATTGCCTTAACATATAATCAGAAAGTATTGCAATATTGCCCTCACCTGCAATCAGAAAGTAATACAATATTGCCCTCACCTGTAATCAAAAAGTATTGCAATATTGCCCTTACCTGCAATCAGAAAGTATTGCAATATTGCCCTCACCTGTAATCAGAAAGTATTGCAATATTGCCCTCACCTGTAATCAGAAAGTAATGCAAAAATGCCCTCACCTGTAATCAGAAAGTAATGCAATATTGCCCTTACCTGTAATCAAAAAGTATTGCAATATTGCCCTCATCTGTATTCAGAAAGTATTGCAATATTGCCCTCACCTGTAATCAGAAAGTAATGCAATATTGCCCTCACCTGTAATCAGAAAGTAATGCAATATTGCCCTCACCTGTAATCAGAAAGTAATGCAATATTGCCCTCACCTGTAATCAGAAAGTAATGCAATATTGCCCTCACCTGTAATCAGAAAGTAATGCAATATTGCCCTCACCTGTAATCAGAAAGTAATGCAATATTGCCCTCACCTGTAATCAGAAAGTATTGCAATATTGCCCTAACCTGTAATCAAAAAGTATTGCAATATTGCCCTTACCTGCAATCAGAAAGTATTGCAATATTGCCCTCACCTGTAATCAAAAAGTATTGCAATATTGCCCTCACCTGCAATCAGAAAGTAATGCAGTTAATTGCCTTCACATATAATCAGAAAGTATTGCAATATTGCCCTTACCTGCAATCAGAAAGTATTGCAATATTGCCCTCACCTGCAATCAGAAAGTATTGCAATATTGCCCTTACCTGTAATCAGAAAGTAATGCAATATTGCCCTCACCTGTAATCAGAAAGTAATGCAATATTGCCCTCACCTGCAATCAGAAAGTATTGCAATATTGCCCTCACCTGCAATCAGAAAGTAATGCAATATTGCCCTCACCTGTAATCAGAAAGTAATGCAATGTTGCCCTCACCTGTAATCAGAAAATATTGCAATATTGTCCTCACCTGTAATCAGAAAGTAATGCAGTTAATTGCCTTCACCTATAATCAGAAAGTAATGCAGTATTGCCCTCACCTATAATCAGAAAGTATTGCAGTATTGCCCTCACCTGTTATCAGAAAGTAATGCAGTATTGCCCTCATATTAAGTCTGAGAGCTAGTTTTTCATCAATAAGTGCCTACTCACTTTAAAGTAGATATCAAAAGAAACGATTTGGAATGAATCAATAAGTGTTTCATTTACAGGCTTGGGAGTTTTTCTCTATAACTGCAGGGAGGTCTTTGATACTTCTTTGCAAAGGCTAACTTAAAACATTATTCTCATGCACTGTAACCTTTTTCCTATTTCAGGTCGAGCGTTGTTTTTCGTGGGCCTTCACGTATTTCAGGAGCATAACCTTATACAGCACTTTAAATTAGATATTGTCAAGCTTATGAAATGTCTCAGTGAGTATGCCTTCTACTTATATTCCTCGTCTTTCTGTTAGCAATTTTCTCTGAGAAATTCCTTTGTTTCCATTCAAATAATTGATGTTTTTAATTTGTACATCTACTCAAATCTGGTGATGTTATTTTGTGGGCCCTCTTAAAGGCTGTAGTATTAGAATTTCTATGGGAGTAGTTGTAAGTTTGTTCAGCCTACAAAATAGTTCAGTTCATTGACCTGTATAAATAATACACTTAGTCTGGCCCTATTTCACAAATTCTCCACAAATTCTCAGACTTGACATTCTGTCGGATACACGGTTACAAGTCCTTCAAAATATGTTTTTATTCATCCGCAAAAGCTTATATGTATCTAGATGAATAAAATGTTTTATATAAGCGCTGTGTTTTCCAAACAGAGTAGTCTTCAACAGGATAAGGCTAGGCCAGAACCTTTTCCATAAATCTTGTCTAACGCATGTAGGGGTTCCCTTTGTCATCTGAAAATCAATTACGACAAAAGAATTAAATGAAAATCACAGATATGGAGATTATTTTTAAAAAGTTGTTGATTTTGTTCTCATGAAATATTTCCTTGAGATATTTTCTGAATGATTTCTTTTGTAAGATATCGCCAAAGTTGTCTGCCTGTATTTCATGTTTACAGTCTTGAATGGGTTAAAGGCAATTCTAAGGAATAGCACAATCAGTCTGGTTTTTTATGTCGGTGAACAGGAATAGACGGAAATATATCCTCAATGACAGGAGAAAAATCCTGTGGTATAAAGAAATTTGGCATTTGAAGATTGTCTGCAGTAAATGGGAGATCTTTGCGGGAGTCGGACCGTCTGAATATTCTGCGTTACATGTTTTCCTTGTATTTCATTTCC
>OZ012684.1:82476867-82491867 GCA_963942565.1 Maea johnstoni | reverse complement strand
TATCTTATAGACGAGATTGCAATCCTTCCTGGAGTCACGCCAGCATTCCTACACAAACCTAATAATCTTGGTGTGCATCTCCACTCCCAACAGCATATCCTTCCATTGGCAACTCACGTCTGGAGCATAGAGACACTGACACACATGTCAGTAGTAGTAGTAGTAGTAGTAGTAGTAATAGTAGTAGTAGTAGTAGTAGTAGTAGTAGTAGTAGTAGTAGTAGTAGGAGGAGGAGGAGGAGTAGTAGTAGTAGTAGTAGTAGTAGTAGTAGTAGTAGTAGTAGTAGTAGTAGTAGCAGCAGCAGCAGTAGCAATAGTAGTAGTAGTAGTAGTAGTAGTAGTAGTAGTAGTAGTAGTAGGAGGAGGAGGAGGAGGAGGAGGAGGAGGAGGAGTACTAGTAGTAGTAGTAGTAGGAGTAGAAGTAGTAGTAGTAGTAGTAGTAGTAGTAGTAGTAGTAGTAGTAGTAGTAGTAGTAGCAGTAGCAGCAGCAGCAGCAGCAGCAGTAGTAATAGTAGTAGTATTCTAATAACCTTAAATGATTGCCTAATAATCTTGAGGTGCATCTGTCTGGACTCTACTAGCATATCCAGAAAAAAAACATATTCATTTAAGAATTTTGTAATCAAAAGTCATTCTTGTTAGGTGTAAAAGCCCCATTTCCAATAGAGTGTAGGGTAAATGTAGATGTATATGATGAGTTGTGTTTAAAACTGTCAGACCATGTGTGCTCTGCAGATGCAAGGGGGTTAGGTTAAGAAGGAGTTGACATTTTTCTCAAGCACGTTCCATTATAAACCTAAGATAATGTGAAGAAGATGTAATGAAGATAGCATCTCATTCCATATCACTGAGATGTAATGATTTTAGTATAAGTCAATGCTCGAGCAAGTGAGATATTTGATGAGATTAAATCATCAAGAGGCATTTTAAATGGAGGATCCCTTTTTGCAATTCACTATGATACACTTTAAATGCTGAAATATTGCATTTATATAGTGGTCATGCTAAAAGGATGCAGTGACCTTCAATCTACAAACCCAAAACACCATTCTGTTGTATTGCAATTTTATTAGAAGAGCTTGAAAACATGCTTGCCAACAGTAGATAGCCCTTATATTATGCCTGAAAAAAATTGTACTCATCCATCCATGCCTCTAGTAGTCAAAAAAGGCCCCGATATTTTGCACATATCTTTTTTAAGAAATGATCCTTTGGAGATAATTAAAAAAATGGATATTCTACAACTTTCTTTCATGTTCTTGCCAATTTATTTTATTTAAATACTTTAGATTCTTTTTTATTCAAAAGTAATATTTGTTCTAGTCAACTGTTTCAAAGGGAGCTCTAGGCATTATAAGGGTTTAGGTGCTGTTTTAACATTGTTTTCAATTATGGAAATATTTCCTTTTACTATATAAATAACTTGATGCGTTATTTCCAAACTATTTCATTGTACATATATAGTCTGTTATGTTGGGCAACTATATTTTCTTTTTGTCCTGTAGCTGGGGTGATTATATTGTATATGCTTTTAATCTTGTATTTTGGGCAATTATATATGTGTTTTGTTTCTTGTCTTGTAGCTTGGGTGATTATATTGCAACTGTTGTTTTTTCTTGTCTTGTAGCTTGGGCGACATGTGAAACCACTGGAGGCCATGATGGCCCTCTTGTCAGCGGTCACTCATGACCTTGACCATCCAGGGGTCAATCAGGCATTCCTTATAGCTACATCTAATCACCTAGCCGCATTGTATAAGGTAAGAGCTGCAAATTATACTGCTGTATAACTGGCATTTAATTTTTACAGGCATTTAATTTTTTCTATTTTCACACTCCCTATGATAGCACCAAAATAAGGCCTTAGACCACACGGCCATTGGGGCAGGCCCCTGATGCTGTGAGCTACAGCGCTGCTGTACGATGACTCGCTGGAGGCTGCATGTTTGTCCTGCTGCTGTCAGTGGCAACGCCTTAGACCACAGGGCCATTGGGGCAGGCCTGTGATGCTGTGAGCTTCAGTGCTACTGTACGATGATGACTGGCTGTAGGCTGGATGTTTTTCCTGCTGCTGTCAGTGGCAAAGCCTCAGACCACAAGGCCATTTGGGCAGGCCGCTGATGCTGTGAGCTACAGTGCTGCTATACGATGACTCGCTGTAGGCTGGATGTTTTTCCTGCTGCTGTCAGTGGCAACGCCTCAGACCACAGGGCCATTGGGGCAGGCCTGTGATGCTGTGAGCTACAGTGCTGCTGTACGATGATGACCCGCTGTAGGCTGGATGTTTTTCCTGCTGCTGTCAGTGGCAATGCCTCAGACCACAGGGCCGTTGGGGCAGGCCTGTGATGCTGTGAGCTTCAGTGCTACTGTACGATGATGACTGGCTGTAGGCTGGATGTTTTTCCTGCTGCTGTCAGTGGCAACGCCTCAGACCACAGGGCCGTTGGGGCAGGCCTGTGATGCTGTGAGCTTCAGTGCTACTGTACGATGATGACTCGCTGTAGGCTGGATGTTTTTCCTGCTGCTGTCAGTGGCAACGCCTCAGACCACAGGGCCGTTGGGGCAGGCCTGTGATGCTGTGAGCTTCAGTGCTACTGTACGATGATGACTCGCTGTAGGCTGGATGTTTTTCCTGCTGCTGTCAGTGGCAATGCCTCAGACCACAGGGCCGTTGGGGCAGGCCTGTGATGCTGTGAGCTTCAGTGCTACTGTACGATGATGACTGGCTGTAGGCTGGATGTTTTTCCTGCTGCTGTCAGTGGCAACGCCTCAGACCACAGGGCCGTTGGGGCAGGCCTGTGATGCTGTGAGCTTCAGTGCTACTGTAGGATGATGACTCGCTGTAGGCTGGATGTTTTTCCTGCTGATGTAATGCAGGCTGGAGCAAAAAGACAGAGTGGGGTCGTGGCATTTAGGTGACAGGATGTCAACGCACAATGTGACAAAATGAAATTCTGTTTAATCAGAGGGGCATGGATTTCAAATGTGCTTGGGTAGAGCACCATGGATGGCCTTCGAGGGTATCACAAAGGCCATATACTACACTCTAGGAAACAATGATGTAGGTAATATAGACCTGCTTGGATTCATCGTGATTCAATAATACTCCTATGTATTATGTTACATCAGCTCTTTTAATGTTAGATCAGTCTTACTCGATGACCTCTCCAAAGTATACTCCGCATTCAGATGGTTATCAACCAAGTGATCTTATTACTATTATTTGATTATTCAATCTTTCTTACATGGATTGAACCTATTGACATACAGTAAGAGGAGGGGACATACATTTATAGAAGTACAAGATTATGAATATATATATATATATATATATATATATATATATATATATATATATATATATATATGTATATATATATGTATATATATGTATATATATGTATATATATGTATATATATGTATATATGTATGTATGTATATGTATGTATATGTATGTATATATATATGTGTATATGTATGTATATATGTATATATATATATATATATATATATATATATATATATATATATATATATATATATATATATATATATATATATATGCCTTTGAAACAGACTGATTAGTTAATTACTTCTATTTGCTAAAGATACACTCCTTCCCAAATGCTCTTTTGAGGACTGACTTTTATGTTGATCATTCCGTGATTAATTCAACATTTGCCGTAACTGAAACGTATGCCTCCCACTCACTGCATAATTCAATAGTAATATATTCAAATATTTCATTCAATGAGAAAGGCTTTCCACGTCAATACTTTAGATTACTGATTCAATATCATAATAAGGAACATGCAATACCACGTATCTAGGGGCCCTCTAAGCATTTGAAATATAACAATGCACAAATCGCCTGCTGTAATTGACTGCAGTGTTCTTGCCATTTATTTATTGTATTATACAGCGATATTATCCATTTTGAATGTTATGAATCCATTACATACAAGATGAATATCTTTGGTTATTAGCTAATTACCATCTTTAGTCATTTGATAGTTTCCTTTAAATACAACAGAGCAATTATTGAACCATCAATTTTTCGTTAACTGTCGCACCAACGTGCGACAGAGCTAGGCCTCAAAACGTGCTACAAGAAAAAATGTTCAATCGCTCTTTAACTCTGAAAATGTACTTGGAAGCACGTCCAAATGAGTGTCAGATGTTTCACCTGCATTTTAGATTTTAAAAATGTATTTAGGGCAAACTCCGTTTATTGATACCATCTATTGATAACGCTCTGTCGTTTTTACTGCTATAAATGCTGATATGGTGATGTCAGCTGGTGAAAATATTTATTAGAATAATTGTCATACAGCGACCACCGAAAATTGCTGTGCTCTGGCCAGGAGCAATCATCTGTGCTCCAGCATTTCAATATTTGGACACCCCTGCTTTCAGTAGTGAGCATCTGAATGTGATGGTCTACCTCAATATTTTATGGCTATTTGCCGTCAGGGTGATAACCAAAATATATTTGTTTGCGCTGCCCCTGAAAACTTTGGCATAGATAAAACACAATATAACCACTGGAATTCCCCTGAGTTATAAACATGTTATCATATGCTATTGTACATTCCTTATATTATCATTTTTAGTTATTGTTTTAAGTAAAAACGTTTCCTCTTCAGAACTCATCAGTATTAGAACATCACCACTGGCGTTCGGCTATAGGGGTCCTACATGAATCAGGCGTGTTTAGTCACTTAGATGCTGAGACTTGGTAAGTGTATTTCTCATAAATGTCTCTCTTTAACCCATTCATCTCTAGACTTCCAGTTAAAAAGTGACATCTGCATTTATAATACTTTCGGTTATAACTCAAAAATGAAACACAATTTTTTAAAAAATCTTTGAAGGAGCGTTGTTATTTGCACTTTGGTTAACATTTTCCTTCAATTATTTACCAGATTATTTTCTAGATTTATTCATGTGACGCTTATTGCGGTTAACTCTAAGCATCAGTGGGTTAATGACCTTCATCTGTATATCTTCATCATGCGTATATGAGGTGACAGACACATGTCTGAAAACACTTTTGTCATTTATGAATATCTCATTAGATGCCACCTGTATTTATTAGATTTTATTTTAGTACCTTAAAATGTGAATTGCTTGATTACAATTTTAAGTGATTTTCAAGGGCATGGACCTCTTTACTTAGAATCATGCGTCACATGAAAGAATGTAATTAAGAATTGTGAACACTCCGTACTGAACTAGAACTAAAAGATAGTCTCATATGATAACTGAAAAAACAAAAACAAAAACCAATTAGGAACGGCGGCATTTTATGTAAGGTTTCTGTGAAAAATTGATAATTAGATAATTTATTGAAAGATCAGGTATGCTGATGTTGATGAATGATTTGAGTATCAAAAAAGCTGTTGACAGTTAATTTTCCAGGGGAATTCTAAGGCATCAATTTTGCTTAAGAAATAATGTAATATAATTTCTTCCTCCCACTTCAGGGCCTCTGTGGAATGGCAGCTGAAGTCGTTGATTCTAGCCACTGATATAACCAGGCAGCAAGAGTTCCTCTCCAGTTTCAAGGTATGTACCATATTGAAATTACTTAACCCTTCTAGTGCTGAGGTAGGCTACCTTTGTCCAAAACACAAGGGCACAAAGATTTTTGAAAACCATCTAAACCTTGTTGTGTTGGTATTCTTTGGAGTGCTCAGTGAGAGCTGAGCTATCCAGTGAGTAGCAAGCAACATGACAAGGTTTAGATGGTTTTCAAAATACTTTCCTTCCTTATGCGTTGGACGAAAGTAGCCTCCCCATTGGAAAGGTGAAGTTGTAAGTCTGATACAGTAAGATACATTTATCCAGTCATTCTAACAATTCCTTTGATTCTAAATTGCCCAATTTTGGTAACACCTTATCTTGTCAATAAATTTGATATCCTACCAGCTTTCACATTGCATGTGAGAAAGTTCCCAGTGACTTGGGGTTAGGCTGTGGTTTTCGCCTGGTACTCCGGTTTCCTCCACCAGTAACAACTTGCCAGTCACGACTAAGGTGCAATGTGGCAGAAAAAGTGACAAAAAAAATTCCAAATGCAATACTTTACTCTGGCTATCTAGATCAGGACAAGCTGAGCCATTCGAGAGAAGAAATATCGAAAAAAAAAAATTCAAAGAAAGTGTCCCACGTCCCCTCCCCTCTCTGACTCTCGTGCATGCACTATTTTCATTAGGTGAAATGCCACACCTAGCATGTCTAGTGCAGTCTTGAGGATCTTCCAGGGCTTTCCCAGATTGGTCTCTCACCCTCCCCCTTCCATTGACATTTTGTGCGGCCCGCGCGTCCGCTGCGGAGATCTGATAGATGTGCTTAAGTATAATATTGTCATGTAGAGGGAAGGCAATCAGGCAGACTGCGCCAGCTCAAGTGGCGAGTAGTCCTTCTTGGCCCTACCTTCCCACTGGCGTTCTGGAATATTAAGAGGTGTCCAGTTGTCGCTTTTCAAGCAGTTCCCCACTTTACTTTGCTCAGGTCTTGATCAATAAGGTTTATTTTTACCTCACGTTTATGTGTGGCTGAGCCGCAATGATGCTGCCTGAATATAAACAGGAGGAGAGTTCCTGGAAAGGGAGGTAGTTGAAGTTGAGTCTGGTCTGAATACATCATGTCTACTCACGCTCTATATCAGCGACTGACATGATAATCACTTCTCTCTCTTCCTACAGCATTCCTCAGCACACTTGCAACCCAGCAATCGCGTGATTACCATATACAAACCTGAAAACATGTCAAAAATTCACAACTCTTTTGAAATACAATCAAACCTGTATTAAGAGACCATCCAAGGGAAGACCAAAATATGGTTTCTTAACCCTTCCAAAGGACAATGATGCAAAGATCTTTGAAAACATCTAAACCCTGCCATGTTGGTATTCATTGGATAGCTCTTATGTAGTACTCTCTGATGAGTACCCATTTGCCAGGGTTTCAGTCATTTTCAGCTTCTTTTGCATCATTTTGTATTGCCAATATTAGCGATCAGCAGCATAAGGGTTAAGACAGATGGTCTCTTAATAGAGGGCCATTTAAACTATAATGTTTGAGCACGGGAAATGAAAATGTGCTCTCTTAATGGAGGTGATCTCTTAATAGAGGTGGTCACTCAGGCAGGTTTGACTGTAGTAACAAATAAGTTAAAATAAGTGATAAATATGTGACAAATAAGTGATAAATATGACAAATAAGTGATAAATAAGTGACAAATATGTGACAAATATGTGACAAATATGTGACATAACTTCATTTTAGTCATTAAGTCTTAGTCAGAACTTTTCCCAAATTCTATAGTTGAATAGAATAGTAGACTATATATATAACATGCATCCAATGTCTTATAAGTCAATCACTTTTTCTTGCAAAGATAGTGGTGTCTAAAGAATGAACATATTTACACCTGCACCGATTTTGACCTATTGACCTCTTTATCTAAGTGTACACAATGTATGACACTACTGGAAATATTTTGATAAAAAAAGCAATTCAAATGTGAAATATTTGACTGAAAATCTGTTATAATTTTTCATAATTTTGTTTTCAGATATAACTCATTTGAAATAATATCTCTTTAGTTGTCTGGCCACGTTTCCAATCCAGATTCAGTTTGTTTATGATCAACCACCCACCAAAAAATCTGGTTCTAAAAACATTAATTAATGGTGTGCTTCTACTCTGAAATATTCTTTGGACACGCCATAGGAATAGTTTCCCAGTTGAATATCTTGTTAGAAACAGGCAAACAAGATGGTGAATGTGACTCTCTATCTCTCTCTCTCATCCTTTTCAGAAACACAATGACATCAGTGATCTGAGCCTACAGAATCCAGAGCAAAGGCACTTTATATTACAGGTAAGTCTGATATGCTAATTTCTACTTGTTATGTGCACTTATTGAGTAGAAGCATAATAACAGAGATAAAATGATGCACCTGTTACCTGTATCTTATTGTTATGGATTGGAGTCAGAACAGGTCATGGAACACATACATTTATTCATGTTGGATTATGTAGGGATCAGTACTACTTTTAACCCTCATGCTGCTGGTGGCTAATTTGACCAATACAAAATGATGCAAAGAACTTGAAAAATGATTGACACCCTGCCAAATTGGTACTCATGTGAGAGAACTCAGTGAGAGCTATCTAATGAATACCATGTTGGCAGTTAGAATTATTTTCAAAAATTTATGCCTTGTAATTTGGACGAAAATTGCCTCAGCATTGGAAGGGTTAATTTTAAGTACTTATGAACTACACAACCTACACTACTGATGGAGTCTGTTGGCTAGAAGGAACAAAAACCAAGATTTGTCTTCACCTGATCTCACATCTAGTGCACACACTTTTAAGTCTGCAACATAAGGAAATATTTGATGACAATGCAATATTTTTATTATTATTTTTTTTCAAAAAAGTTGTTGTTCTTGCTTTGTATAACAATACCCCTGAAAATATTGCGCAAATAGTATTCTATTTGCTGAGGTATATCTAAAATTGTCAGGCTCTGTGTGGACATCAGATACTGATAGGTTAATGTTATAACCTATCATATACAATAACACTACGGTACACTGTTAAGGACCTATATTGCAATAGAAAAATGTCCTCCTGATTTAGATCAGTAACATGGCTGACTATCAATAGGAATGTCAGAAGGCGTCCAAGGGGAGCTACTAGATTCCCACAACAGCCTGCCATCGCCACCGCAACCACACATGTTGGGATGCGGCGAAAGTTTGCTATGTGCCAGTTTCCTGGCATGTCTTGAAAAATTGAGATTGATTTCTGATCTAGAGCATTCATAATAAGAATACGTGATTTGTGTATTTCAGATCTTGAGAACTTGAGAATAATTACTGATCTAAAGTATTTCTAATAGGAATTTGTGATTTGTTTATTTCAGATCTTGAGAACAACTTGACATTGATTTCTGATCTAGAGTATTTCTAACTGAAATGTATCACTATGATTTGTGTATTTCAGATCTTGAGAACTTTCAAATGATTTCTGATCTAGAGAATTTCTAATAGGAGAACTTGAGAATGATTTCTAGAGTATTTTTTCATAGAAACTTGTGTATTGTGTATTTCAGATAGCCCTAAAGTGTGCTGATATCTGTAATCCCTGTAGGAAGTGGGATATGAGTAAGAAGTGGAGTGAGCGGGTCTGCGAAGAGTTTTTCCAGCAAGGTCAGTGTCCCTCCTCCCCTGAATTCTCCAAGAACCTTTTAACCCTTCTAATGCTGAGGCTACTTTCGTCCAAAGCACAAGAACGCAAGGATTTTTGAAAACCATCTAAACCCTGTCATGTTGGTATTCATTGGATAGCTCCCACTGAGTGCTCTCAGATGAGTACCCATTTGACAGGGTTTTCAAAATTTTGTATCATTTTGTATTGGCCAAATTAGCCTCCAGCAGCATAAGGTTTAACCCTTATGCTGCTGGTAGCTAATTTGGCCAATGCAAAAATCCTAAAAAAATCACTGAAACCCTGGCACTCAGCGAGGGCTATCTAATGAGTATCAACATGACAGGGTTTAGATGGTTTACAAAAATATTTGCATTCTCGTGCATCGGATGAAAGTTAAGCCTTAGAGAAGCTTGTATAATCTAGTAGGAAAATGATAGTCTCAGTTCTTTATAATGCTATAAGCTGCCCCTAAAGATAAAAAGAAGGGAGAGTTTCTCTTTTCATCGTTAGACACTACATTTACTTTTTAAATTGTGGTCTCAGTAACCATTGTGTGTGGAGGTGACACTGCCAACTAATGCCTACATGTGTTTAACAGTTTCATGTTCAATTGGCCCAAGATTCCTGGCCATTTAGAATTATTAGAAGAAGGTGTTGACTGTTACTGGCTTTGGGTAGCGTAGTTGGTGATATTTCTGTTACTTTTTGCTTTGATCATTCCCTGATTTTTCCCTCTTGCAGGTGATTATGAGAGGAAACTGCAGATACCAGTCACTCCGCTGTGTGATAGGTATGCAACCACTGTGGCCAAAATACAAGCAGGTAATACACTACATAGCAATTAAACTTAACCCTTATGCTGCTGCTGGCTAATTTGGCCAATACAGAATTATGCAAAAAAAGCTGAAAAATGACTGAAACCCTGGCACATTGGTACTCATCTGAGAGTACTCAGCAATGAATGAATACCAACATGACAGGTTTTAGATGTTTTTTAAAAATCTTTGCATCCTTGTGTTTTGGATGAAAGGGTTCCAGCTCTTGTTTGGGTTAAAGTCTTTTACTGTCACTAATTCTTTTAAATGGGCCTAAGGCCATTGTGTACCTGGACTAGTGAGAAAGCCACTATTACCCATTCATGCCTGTAGAGCCGTGACTATTTTGGTAATATCTTGTGACTCAGGTAGTTTTTTCGTTAAATATTTGAAGGACACTGCAATTTTTCTCCTAACCTGTTGCCTGCAAGTGTGCTTAAATGGAGGAATATGGCATACATTTTAACAGGAACTCTAAGCTGGAATGTGTTAATGTTTTGAGCTTGTGGTGAGGTTGATTATCATGAAATAGATGCTGCAGATGTGCAGACATGCTTCCGGTGAGGAAGATTGAGTGGAATGAATTGCTTTAACATTTGAGTACAATTTATTGAAATGTATTCATTAAAAATGGACAAGATAAATCAATAATCTTGATAAAACATCCAGGAACATGACATAGCACAATGGTATGAAATAACAAAAATCTATTATCCTTACATTTATTCTGTGACCTCTTTATAGGTTAGATGTGACCCACTGTTCTTTTTATGAATAATTAATCTGTTTATAATTTTCACAAGGGAATACTAAATTTTGGCAAGTAATTTATCTACTTTTGAGTGAATGTAGCTGTTTTTAAACCTGAAGTACTTTCTCCAAATGGGCAAAATTAACTTAGTCAATGGTTGTATCTTAAGGACGATGTCGGGAAAACAGCCAATGCCACCAACGACCGAATATTGAAAATCCATTTGAATTCATTTAAGATATACCTCGCCATTAGAATTCCGACTTTGCATGAGCTATCCTTGTCAGATCCCCTTTGGGAATCCAAAATATAAAGGGGGGGTCACTAGTCATCCAGACCATATAATTGGTGCCAAAGTGGCGCTAGATTTGCAAATTTTATGTCTAAAATTGAAAGTCCATTCAAAGAATACCCCGCAATGAGAATTTTATGAAATCTTGCACAGGCATTCATTGTCATTCAATATCCAAAATAAAAAGGAGGGTCACCAGTACTGCCATCGATATAGGTGGTGCCTAAGTGGCAAGCAATATAACTCGCAAACGGAAGTGCAACTCTCTTCTCCAATCAGATATTTTCTTTCACTTATTTTATACTCTATATAAATTCTCAATACTACAGAGTTTCATCCCATCTATCATATAAAGAAGATTCTAGTCTCATTGATTCTCCTCTCCCGCCAGATATTTTCTTTCACTCATCTTATACTCTATATAAATTATCAGTACTGCACAGTTTCATCATGTCAATGGTATAAAGAAAATTCTTGTCTTGATGATTTCATCTTACATTGCAGGCTTCATGCAGTTCGTGGTCGGTCCGTTGTTCGTCGAATGGGACCGGTTTCTGGACACGCCGCTCTGCAAGAAGATGCTCGACAATGTGTCGATGAATAAGACGACCTGGCAGGAGATTCAGCGTGAGGCCGATGCCGAGCTCGACTGCAGCCAGGACGAGGAAATGGAGGAGGAGAAGAGTGATGAGGATAAGGAGAATTTACCTCAGATCGCAGAGAGCGAGGGGGGTCTGTGTTCGGAGAGCGGGAGTAGCGGGGAGGATCCGGGCGAGCTTGCGCCCATGCTGGAGCCGCGCTACGACCTCTCGCCTGTGGAGGAGGATATCAGCTACGGCGTGGGCACGCGCAGACATAGCATGCCCCCTAGTGTGTCGCGAAGGGATATTACGAAGCTGCACACGCATAGGGATATACTACGAACTGAATACTCACGACGTAACAGCTTGCCAACGAAAGCTGCGTCGTATATTACTACTACTACTACTACCTCTGCTGAAAGATTCAATCGAGATTTTGCTTATAGGACTTCATTACTGGAAGCCATAATTACTCGGCCTCGGATTACCACATTGACATCAAGTGTCGCGGCGAGCCGACTAACCAGTCACCTCTCGGGCGAGGAGAACTCTAATAGTAAGTTGCTGATCAACACCTCCACCTCCTCGCAAAACAGGACTAATAATAATAACACTACTACAGCCAATAGGATAACTTCTGTGCCATGCTCATTTCTACCTTCAGAAACGGAGAATAGGAGATCTTCCTCATCCTCCTCGCGCACATTCCAAACCAAGCCGGTGCTGGCCAATCTATCTAGCCACGGAAATGCACAGAATAAGTCTGCAACTAGCAATAGTAACAACAAACGAGAAAGCATTAAACCTTTGGACTCTAATACCAGATTTCCCCCAATGGGGTTGAACCTAGGGAGAAGGGCGTCATGTACAGAAAGCACACAAACGTGCGATGGTCTGCAGGTAGACATAATAAGTAATCTACCCTACGTAAGGCCCAGAAGTCTTTCCTTAGATGTAGAAAGACTATTACCTGATAGCAAAGCACCCAAAAGGAAGTCTTTTTCAGGTGAGTGTGGCATTTGTTTTTAAAGGAATGCTGTATATCGAGTAATTTCATGTTTGGTTTGAATTTGTTATTTGCCATTTTTTGCAATTTGAATCTAGACAGCAATTTTTAAAAGAATTGAAAACCATACATTGCAGTTAAATATGGTAAGGCATTTTAGGTTTAGCTAAAAATGGCAATATCTGAAAGAACACTTCAACAATACTTTGCTGATGACAATATTGCCTGATGCACAGTAGTTTGTAAGAAACTAGCATATCATTAGAAAATGACATATAATTTTGATTTAAAAATGTCCATGTATGGGTTCCTGATAATCAATGTGAATAGTTCCAATGATAGTGTATTACTGAGAATTGGTTGAATGAATTGAATAATTATCAAAAATCCATTTTTTTACATGTAGTTGTACCCATTCATATATGTAACACACAAAAAGGCCTAACGCTTTTGGTTACATATATATCTTATATTTTGGTTATAACAGGAGCACCCTTTGGAAAATATTTGAAGAAGGTATATTAATGAGAAGCCCAAAAGCAGACTCATCAGGTAATTTTTGAATGTGATAAATTATCGTAAACCAAAAAGATACTTTCCAATGAGATCTCTGGCAGTGAAATAGTGAAAGTGAGTTGATTATTGAAATTAACTTGAATAAAATATATTGTTATATTTTATATTTTGATATAAATATTGATAGATAAATGGCTACCAAAAAAACTGCATGTTGAAATATCAAGTATGACTTTGTTTTGTAGGAGAGTCTGCCTTGTTCCAAAGTGAAATCTCAACATTTATCAGCACTTCTAGTTGTGAGGCGGCTACCATGACGATGCACTCCTCAACCGAATCCTTGCTTATGCACACAACAAGAAATCCCGTATCCAAGGACTTGCGACCCAGCAAGACCCGGAGGAACTCGACGGAGAATGTTTGAGAGGCATTGGCACTCAGTATTAACAGCATAATTTATTGAATTTTTATGCAACAGGAAATGGACTTCGCTGCATTCCAATATGAAAAAAACTTTTTGTACATACTGCTTATACGACACGGGACCTGTGTCCGCCTCCTCTGATGTTGTTGTAAAATGAGGCAAATGCAGGTTTAGGTCTAACGATTTTCTTACTGTCTGTTGTGAAGTTTCCATAACTTTGTTGGTGCCTCTACTGTAGGTCAGTTGTATGAGTGCTTGTGTAGGCTAGTTGACCCATTCATCTTGGCTTGACCAATGATTATCTTGAGAATAACCTTCGTGATAATCATTAACCCTTCCAATGCTAAGGCTACTTATGTCCAAAGCACAAGAATGCAAAGATTTCTGAAAACCATCTAAACCCTGTCTTGTTGGTATTCATTGAATAGCTCTCACTGAGTAATCTCCGATGAATACCCATTTTCTAGGGTTTCAGTAATTTCTCAGTTTTTTGCATCATTTTGTAATGGCCAAATTAGCCAGCAGCATAAGGGTTAATTAACAAAATATTTGAAGGAGAGTTGTGATTTTGATTTTGATCAGCAACATTTCTTCAATGATTCTTATGAAAATGACTTAGATATTAATCACAAATTCACAAAATGTGTAGAAAATGTTGGTTTGTTTCTGATCAATATTTCACGCTTTATATTTAAAGAAAAAGAAATCCACTGGTCAAAAAGTTATCATAAGATATTCAGGATGATTTTGGCTGTGCAGGTATGAATGGGTTGATACATGCATGTAGATGACTGTGTTTTTCTTTGTCACATATCAATTGCTATGTCATAGTGCCAACTTACTTATGTGTATTAGTGAAGTCATGTGACCTGGAATACAGAGTGACCATTGGTCAGTGCTCAATGGCATACTGAGTGGCATTTTGTGAACACAAGTTCTGATAGCTCATCAACAATTATGCTGCTTGAACTGAGTTGTACGTATGTGATGTAGCTTGCCTTCCTTCTCTACAGAGACAGTGCTTATTGAGCTGTTTCTATGTGAACACACCTTGGTTGCTAGGTAATTTATATTTCTATTGATGCTACTGTATTACAATTTATTTACTGGTATTTTAGATATGAACTGAAAATTAACATTATATATGTATATACATATATATATATATATATTATATATATATATTTATATATATATATATATATATATATATAATATATATATATATATATATATATATATATATATATATAAATATATATATATATATATATATATATATATATATATATATATATATATATATATATATATATATATATATATTATATATATATATATATATATATATATATATATATATATATATATATATATATATATAT
>OZ012684.1:82412460-82476667 GCA_963942565.1 Maea johnstoni | reverse complement strand
CTAAGTGTACACAATGTATGACACTACTGGAAATATTTTGATAAAATAAGCAATTCAAATGTGAAATATTTGACTGAAAATATGTTTTAATTTTTCATAATTTTGTTTTCAGATATAACTCATTTGAAATAATATATCTTTAGTTGTCTGGCCACGTTTCCAATCCAGATTCAGTTTGTTTATGATCAACCACCCACCAAAAAATCTGGTTCTAAAAACATTAATTAATGGTGTGCTTCTACTCTGAAATATTCTTTGGACACGCCATAGGAATAGTTTCCCAGTTGAATATCTTGTTCGAAACAGGCAAACAAGATGGTGAATGTGACTCTCTATCTCTCTCTCGTCCTTTTCAGAAACACAATGACATCAGTGATCTGAGCCTACAGAATCCAGAGCAAAGGCACTTTATATTACAGGTAAGTCTGATATGCTAATTTCTGCTTGTTATGTGCACTTATTGAGTAGAAGCATAATAACAGAGATAAAATGATGCACCTGTTACCTGTATCTTATTGTTATGGATTGGAGTCAGAACAGGTCATGGAACACATACATTTATTCATGTTGGATTATGTAGGGATCAGTACTACTTTTAACCCTCATGCTGCTGGTGGCTAATTTGACCAATACAAAACTTGAAAAATGATTGACACCCTGCCAAATTGGTTCTCATGTGAGAGAACTCAGTGAGAGCTATCTAATGAATACCAACATGGCAGTTAGAATTATTTTCAAAAATTTATGCCTTGTAATTTGGACGGAAATTGCCTCAGCATTGGAAGGGTTAATTTTAAGTACTTATGAACTGCACAACCTACACTACTGATAGAGTCTGTTGGCCAGAAGGAACAAAAACCAAGATTTGTCTTCACCTGATCTCACATCTAGTGCACACACTTTCAAGTCTGCAACATAAGGAAATATTTGATGACAATGCAATATTTTTATTATCATTTTTTTCAAAAAAGTTGTTGTTCTTGCTTTGTATAACAATACCCCTGAAAATATTGTGCAAATAGTATATCTAAAATTGTCAGGCTCTGTGTGGACATCAGATACTGATAGGTTAACATTATAACCTATCATATACAATAACACTACGATACACTGTTAAGGACCTATATTGCAATAGAAAAATGCCCTCCTGGTTTTGACCATTAACATGGCTGACTATCAGTAGGAATGTCGGAAGGCTTCCGGGGGGAGCTACTAGATTCCCACAACAGCCTGCCATCGTCGCTACAATCACACATGTTGGGATGCGGCGAAAGTTTGCTATGTGCCAGTTTCCTGGCATGTCTTGAAAAATTGAGATTGATTTCTGATCTAGAGCATTCATAATAGGAATGTGTGATTTGTTTATTTCAGATCTTGAGAACAACTTGACATTTGATTTCTGATCTAGAGTATTTCTAACTGAAATGTATCACTATGATTTGTGTATTTCAGATCTTGAGAACTTTCAAATGATTTCTGATCTAGAGAATTTCTAATAGGAGAACTTGAGAATGATTTCCAGAGTATTTTTTCATAGAAACTTGTGTTTTGTGTATTTCAGATAGCCCTAAAGTGTGCTGATATCTGTAATCCCTGTAGGAAGTGGGATATGAGTAAGAAGTGGAGTGAGCGGGTCTGCGAAGAGTTTTTCCAGCAAGGTCAGTGTCCCTCCTCCCCTGAATTCTCCAAGAACCTTTTAACCCTTCCAATGCTGAGGCTACTTTCGTCCAAAGCACAAGAACGCAAGGATTTTTGAAAACCATCTAAACCCTGTCATGTTGGTATTCATTGGATAGCTCCCACTGAGTGCTCTAAGATGAGTACCCATTTGACAGGGTTTTCATTTTTTTGCATCATTTTGTATTGGCCAAATTAGCCTCCAGCAGCATAAGGTTTAACCCTTATGCTGCCGGTAGCTAATTTGGCCAATGCAAAAATCCTTAAAAAATCACTGAAACCCTGGCACTCATGGAGGGCTATATAATGAGTATCAACATGACAGGGTTTAGATGGTTTACAAAAATCTTTGCATTCTCGTGCATTGGATGAAAGTCAAGTCTTAGAGAAGCTTGTATAATCTAGTAGGAAAATGATAGTCTCAGTTCTTTATAATGCTATAAGCTGCCCCTAAAGATTGAAAGAAGGGAGAGTTTCTCTTTTCATCGTTAGACACTACATTTACTTTTTAAATTGTGGTCTCAGTAACCATTGTGTGTGGAGGTGACACTGCCAACTAATGCCTACATGTGTTTAACAGTTTCATGTTCAATTGGCCCAAGATTCCTGGCCATTTAGAATTATTAGAAGAAGGTGTTGACTGTTACTGGCTTTGGGTAGCGTAGTTGGTGATATTTCTGTTACTTTTTGCTTTGATCATTCCCTGATTTTTCCCTCTTGCAGGTGATTATGAGAGGAAACTGCAGATACCAGTCACTCCGCTGTGTGATAGGTATGCAACCACTGTGGCCAAAATACAAGCAGGTAATACACTACATAGCAATTAAACTTAACCCTTATGCTGCTGCTGCTGCTGGCTAATTAGCCCAATACATAATTATGCGAAAAAAGCTGAAAATGACTGAAACCCTGGCACATTGGTACTCATCTGAGAGTACTTACTCAGCAATGAATGAACAGGACCAACATGACAGGTTTTAGATGTTTTTTAGAAATCTTTGCATCCTTGTGTTTTGGATGAAAGGGTTCCAGCTCTTTTTTGGGTTAAAGTCTTTTACTGTCACTAATTCTTTTAAATGGGCCTAAGGCCATTGTGTACCTGGACTAGTGAGAAAGCCACTATTACCCATTCATGCCTGTAGAGCCGTGACTCAGGTAGTTTTTTGGTTAAATATTTGAAGGACACTGCCATTTTTTCCTAACCTGTTGCCTGCACGTGTGCTTAAATGGAGGAATATGGCATACTTTTCCACAGGAACTCTAAGCTGGAATGTGTTAATGTTTTGAGCTTGTGGTGAGGTTGATTATCATGAAATAGATGCTGCAGATGTGCAGACATGCTTCCGGTGAGGAAGATTGAGTGGAATGAATTGCTTTAACATTTGAGTACAATTTATTGAAATGTATTCATTAAAAATGGACAAGATAAATCAATAATCTTGATAAAACATCTAGGAACATGACATAGCACAATGGTATGAAATAACAAAAATCTATTATCCTCACATTTATTCTGTGACCTCTTTATAGGTTAGATGTGACCCACTGTTCTTTTTATGAATAATATATCTGTTTATAATTTTCACAAGGGAACACTAAATTTTGGCAAGTAATTTAACTACTTTTGAGTGAATGTAGCTGTTTTTAAACCTGAAGTACTTTCTCCAAATGGGCAAAATTAACTTAGTCAATGGTAGTATCTTAAGGACGATGTCGGGAAAACAGCCAATGCCACCAACGACCGAATATTGAAAATCCATTTGAATTCATTTAAGATATACCCCGCAATCAGAATTCCGTCTTTGCATGAGCTATCCTTGTCAGATCCCCTTTGGGAATCCAAAATATAAAGGGGGGGTCACTAGTCATCCGGACCATATAAGTGGTGCCAAAGTGGCGCTAGATTTGCAAATTTTATGTCTAAAATTGAAAGTCCATTCAAAGAATAATAATAATAATAATAATAATAATAATAATTGATATTTGATATAGCGCCCTTTCCACCTATAATGTTCAAAAGCGCTTTAGAGTCATTGGACAGTTGTCATGGTCCAAATAGTCAATTAAACTCCTTTCAAAATAGCAATGTTTTCAGTTGAAATACCCCGCAATGAGAATTTTATGAAATCTTGCACAGGCATTCATTGTCATTCAATATCCAAAATAAAAAGGAGGGTCACCAGTACTGCCATCGATATAGGTGGTGCCTAAGTGGCAAGCAATATAACTCGCAAACGGAAGTGCAACTCTTCTCCAATCAGATATTTTCTTTCACTTATTTTATACTCTATATAAATTCTCAATACTACAGAGTTTCATCCCATCTATGATATAAGGAAGATTCTAGTCTCATTGATTCTCCTCTCCCGCCAGATATATATTTTTCACTCATTTTATACTCTTTATAAATTATCAGTACTGCACAGTTTCATCATGTCAATGGTATAAAGAAAATTCTTGTCTTGATGATTTCATCTTACATTGCAGGCTTCATGCAGTTCGTGGTCGGTCCGTTGTTCGTCGAATGGGACCGGTTTCTGGATACGCCGCTCTGCAAGAAGATGCTCGACAATGTGTCGATGAATAAGACGACCTGGCAGGAGATTCAGCGCGAGGCCGATGCTGAGCTTGACTGCAGCCAGGACGAGGAAATGGAGGAGGAGAAGAGTGATGAGGATAAGGAGAATTTACCTCAGATCGCAGAGAGCGACGGGGGTCTGTGTTCGGAGAGCGGGAGTAGCGGGGAGGATCCGGGCGAGCTTGCGCCCATGCTGGAGCCGCGCTACGACCTCTCGCCCGTGGAGGAGGATATCAGCTACGGCGTGGGCACGCGCAGACATAGCATGCCCCCTAGTGTGTCGCGAAGGGATATTACGAAGCTGCACACGCATAGGGATATACTACGAACTGAATACTCACGACGTAACAGCTTGCCAACGAAAGCTGCGTCGTATATTACTACTACTACTACTACTACCTCTGCTGAAAGATTCAATCGAGATTTTGCTTATAGGACTTCATTACTGGAAGCCATAATTACTCGGCCTCGGATTACCACATTGACATCAAGTGTCGCGGCGAGCCGACTAACCAGTCACCTCTCGGGCGAGGAGAACTCTAATAGTAAGTTGCTGATCAACACCTCCACCTCCTCGCAAAACAGGACTAATAATAATAACACTACTACAGCCAATAGGATAACTTCTGTGCCATGCTCATTTCTACCTTCAGAAACGGAGAATAGGAGATCTTCCTCATCCTCCTCGCGCACATTCCAAACCAAGCCGGTGCTGGCCAATCTATCTAGCCACGGAAATGCACAGAATAAGTCTGCAACTAGCAATAGTAACAACAAACGAGAAAGCATTAAACCTTTGGACTCTAATACCAGATTTCCCCCAATGGGGTTGAACCTAGGGAGAAGGGCGTCATGTACAGAAAGCACACAAACGTGCGATGGTCTGCAGGTAGACATAATAAGTAATCTACCCTACGTAAGGCCCAGAAGTCTTTCCTTAGATGTAGAAAGACTATTACCTGATAGCAAAGCACCCAAAAGGAAGTCTTTTTCAGGTGAGTGTGGCATTTGTTTTTAAAGGAATGCTGTATATCGAGTAATTTCATGTTTGGTTTGAATTTGTTATTTGCCATTTTTTGCAATTTGAATCTAGACAGCAATTTTTAAAAGAATTGAAAACCATACATTGCAGTTAAATATGGTAAGGCATTTTAGGTTTAGCTAAAAATGGCAATATCTGAAAGAACACTTCAACAATACTTTGCTGATGACAATATTGCCTGATGCACAGTAGTTTGTAAGAAACTAGCATATCATTAGAAAATGACGTATAATTTTGATTTAAAAATGTCCATGTATGGGTTCCTGATAATCAATGTGAGTAGTTCCAATGATAGTGTATTACTGAGAATTGGTTGAATGAATTGAATAATTATCAAAAATCCATTTTTTTACATGTAGTTGTACCCATTCATATATGTAACACACAGAAAGGCCTAACGCTTTTGGTTACATATATATCTTATATTTTGGTTATAACAGGAGCACCCTTTGGAAAATATTTGAAGAAGGTATATTAATGAGAAGCCCAAAAGCAGACTCATCAGGTAATTTTTGAATGTGATAAATTAACGTAAACCAAAAAGATACTTTCCAATGAGATCTCTGGCAGTGAAATAGTGAAAGTGAGTTGATTATTGAAATTAACTTGAATAAAATATGTTGTTATATTTTATATTTTGGTAGAAATATTGATAGATAAATGGCTACCAAAAAAACTGCATGACGAAATATCAAGTATGACTTTGTTTTGTAGGAGAGTCTGCCTTGTTCCAAAGTGAAATCTCAACATTTATCAGCACTTCTAGTTGTGAGGCGGCTACCATGACGATGCACTCCTCAACCGAATCCTTGCTTATGCGCACAACAAGAAATCCCGTATCCAAGGACTTGCGACCCAGCAAGACCCGGAGGAACTCGATGGAGAATGTTTGAGAGGCATTGGCACTCAGTATTAACAGCATAATTTATTGAATTTTTATGCAACAGGAAATGGACTTCGCTGCATTCCAATATGAAAAAAAACTTTTTGTACATACTGCTTATACGACACGGGACCTGTGTCCGCCTCCTCTGATGTTGTTGTAAAATGAGGCAAATGCAGGTTTAGGTCTAACGATTTTCTTACTGTCTGTTGTGAAGTTTCCATAACTTTGTTGGTGCCTCTACTGTAGGTCAGTTGTATGAGTGCTTGTGTAGGCTAGTTGACCCATTCATCTTGGCTTGACCAATGATTATCTTGAGAATAACCTTCGTGATAATCATTAACCCTTCCAATGCTAAGGCTACTTATGTCCAAAGCACAAGAATGCAAAGATTTCTGAAAACCATCTAAACCCTGTCTTGTTGGTATTCATTGAATAGCTCTCACTGAGTAATCTCCGATGAATACCCATTTTCTAGGGTTTCAGTAATTTCTCAGTTTTTTGCATCATTTTGTAATGGCCAAATTAGCCAGCAGCATAAGGGTTAATTAACAAAATATTTGAAGGAGAGTTGTGATTTTGATTTTGATCAGCAACATTTCTTCAATGATTCTTATGAAAATGACTTAGATATTAATCACAAATTCACAAAATGTGTAGAAAATGTTGGTGTGTTTCTGATCAAATATTTCACGATTATATTTAAAGAAAAAAAAATCCACTGGTCAAAAAGTTATCATAAGATATTCAGGATGATTTTGGCTGTGCAGGTATGAATGGGTTGATACATGCATGTAGATGACTGTGTTTTTCTTTGTCACATATCAATTGCTATGTCATAGTGCCAACTTACTTATGTGTATTAGTGAAGTCATGTGACCTGGAATACAGAGTGACCATTGGTCAGTGCTCAATGGCATACTGAGTGGCATTTTGTGAACACAAGTTCTGATAGCTCATCAACAATTATGCTGCTTGAACCGAGTTGTACGTATGTGATGTAGCTTGCCTTCCTTCTCTACAGAAACAGTGCTTATTGAGCTGTTTCTATGTGAACACACCTCTGTTGCTAGGTAATTTATATTTCTATTGATGCTACTGTATTACAATTTATTTACTGGTATTTTAGATATGAACTGAAAATTAACATTATATATGTATATAAATATATATATATATATATATATATATATATATATATATATATATATATATATATATATATATATATATATATATATATATATATATGTTTATATATATACACATATTAAAGTATATATATAATATAAAATCATGCTTAATTACCATTTTTGACTGGAGGCATCATTGACAAGCATTGTTTGCAGCTATGATACTTGGCAATTAAATTCACAAAATATTTCCGGATGACTTTTAGGTTGGGTTCTTAAACAAAATCATCTTCACTTATTATTTTTTAAAGTATCATAGGTTCAGATTACTCTTGTGAAGGAGAGCTTTAGGCATTAAGGGGTTAAGGAAAAAAGGGTTAACCCTTCCAAGGCTGAGGCTTCTTTCGCCCATAGCGCAAGGACGCAAAGATTTATGAAAATCTTCTAAACCCTGTCATGTTGGTATTCATAGGACAGCTCTCAATGAGTACTCTCAGATGAGTACCCATGTACCAGGGTTTCAGCCATTTTTCAGATTTTTTGCATCATTTTGTATTGGCAAATTAGCCACCACCAGCATAAGGGTTAACACACTATGTCTGGCCACTTGGATGATGATGATGAAAATCTTATATGCAAGATAATCTATTAACACTCATGATTAGATGAAGATTTTGATGTAAAAAAAAAAATTCCGTTTAGTACAAAGATGGTATTTATATCAAGGGTGGCCTTGTTCCTTACTTTGCTGTCAGTTTCACATTTGATTACATATTATATGCTGAAAGTTCATCCTAGTGCAGTTCTAGTCTTATGAATTGTTTTTGGTACATTTAGACTCATTATGATATTTTTAGACTAACTATTTCCGTCTTATCTTAACTTCTGCAATGCAGTTTATTTTCAAAGATTTTCAAAGTAAATCGCAACATTACATTCATTTTGGAATGTCTAAGATTTAAAACGTTACTTTGCAAATTATTTATTTAGGTGAAAATGCATTTGCAGCTTCTTAAAGAGGGAAATTAAGGGATGAATGATGGTATTGTGTGAGTGTGTGTGTGTGAGAGAGAGAGAGAGAGAGAGAGAGAGAGAGAGAGAGAGAGAGAGAGAGAGAGAGAGAGAGAGAGAGAGAGAGAGAGAGAGAGAGAGAGAGAGAGAGAGAGAGAGAGAGAGAAGAGAGAGAGAATAATATGGTGATACTTAGTGGTGGCATTACTATCTTGACTCACCCTAACCCGATCAATGAGTAGCAAGCAACAATACAGGGTAACAATAGGATGATTTCAGCAATTGCAGGATGTGAGAATGCTGCACAACGGGTAAAATGATGGTTAACTACTAAAAATAGAAAATACCTATCTTTTCAAGAAATAGATATTATATTAGGCAATTAAAAGAAAAATAACTTGGTTATGGTTAATACTGTTAAGAATTGCGTTATACTGTTTCTCAAACTGGCACAGTGGCCCCTGGATATTTAGTATTGCCAGTTCCCTAATAGTGTTTAATCCTTATGCTGTTCGTGGCTACTTTTGCCTATACAAAATGATGCAAAAATGCTGAAAAATTACGAAAACCCTGGCGCATGGCTACTCATCTGAAAGCACTTAGCATGAGCTTTCCAATGACTACCTATATGACAGGGTTTGGAAGGTCATCAAAAATCTTTGCATCCTTGTGCTTTTGACGGAAGTAGCCTCAGCAAGTTCATAGTGTACATGTACAGAAACCACATCAAGCACATCCTTGTGCTCTGGACAAAAGTAGCCTCACTATGAGAAGGTTATGGGAGCTTATGTTCATAGTGTATATGTGCAGAAACCACAGTAACAGGCAGCTGTCAGCAATCAGAGCTTGTGTTCACAATATACTCAGTCAAGGAACTACTACTACATGTGTGTTTATGTTTTTGTAGGTAAAAGTGTCCTTGTTTACTTATGTATCATGCATACCAGTATTTTGCATCTCTATGGAAATTATCATAAATAAGCGTCAGTACATACACCTTCGCACTGTGGATATTGTTTCAAAAGTTGGTTTATATTCCAATGTGAGAAGTTGGTTTATATTCCAATGTGAGATTTTCTGTTTATTCTGTAGAATTGAAAATTTCAAAAAAAAATGCAAGTTTTCTGAATTCATATTGGATTTCTTCCTTTAATACCCAATATTGCAAAGAATATCTGTATGTGGCGAGCAGTGGTGATAAGGTTGATAAGATCCAGGTGAATTGGACTATTACTAAATGTAAGTTAATCAATAGTATAAATTATAAATAAATGAATACAAGCTAAAAACAATATATATATATGTATATATATGAATATATAAATATATATATATATATATATATATATATATATGTATATATATATATATATATATATATTTATTTATATACATATATATATATATATATATATATATATATATATATATATATATATATATATATATATATATATATATATATATATATATATATATATATGTGTGTGTGTTTGTTTATGTATATGTATATATATATATATATATATATATATATATATATATATATATATATATACATATATATATATATATATATATATATATATATATATATATATATATATATATATATATAATTATATTTATTTATATATATTTATATTACTTGCTACTTTTTTGCCAAGTTACCTATTTATAAATGTAACCAGCTGTAATACCCGAATTAGTTAAACCAAGCTAACTCTGTTAACATGTTAGCAAACTTTGGCATGATAATTTTCAAAGGCAGAATCTTCCATTTGTGAAATATCTAAGCAATATATTATTTTACTCACTAGCTTGCTTATGTGAGAGGTAACATGATGGAGATAATCTCTTTTAAATGAATTCAGTACCGTAAATTCTTGGAAATTTAGACCTTAGGAATTTGGGCCACTATAATTATTTTACAAAATAATTAATGGGAAATCTGGGCAACCCTCGATCTATCGCCATTTGCCATCGCACAAATTATTGACCCTAGTTGTAAATCTTGCTGATACAATATCAAGATATTTTCAGAAAACGTGGGGCACCCTGAAACCATAGAAATTGTTATTATTAAAAAGTGTCCCAAATTGTTATTATTAAAAAGTGTCCCAAATAACTGAAAATTTACGGTACCAACAATGGGCTTGTGATAAGAGCATGTGGAGGTAGAAGTAATTTATCCATAGTTTTGTTTAACTAACTTAATCTATAAGTGGTGAGATCCACTCAATATTTAAGTGTTTATCTTTGAACTGACTTATTCTTGCTAATTTCCATTGTTCTAGTTTGCAAGCTGCTGTTCTTTGCTACGGGTCTGTTCATGTTAACATGTAGGAAATGTTTAGAATGTTCTTTGTGATTTTTATACCATTTGTTCAGTCTAGAGGCTTGAATTACTTCTTATTTATGAACAAATCACATTATCTGTGACAAAAGGCCTATTGTTTAGGAGCTTCAGAAGTTAGCCAATTCTACAGATATTATATGTGGGAGGGGGTAGGTTCTCAGCATATATATATATATATATATATATATATATATATATATATATATATATATATATTTATATATATATATATATATATATATATATATATATATATATTTATATGTATATATATATATATATATATGTATATATATATATATATGTATATATGTATATATGTATATATGTATATATATATATATATATATATATATATATATATATGTATATATGTATATATATATATATATATATATATATATATATATATATATATATATATATATATATATATATATATATATATATATATATATATATGAGGTCTATTTATAAACACTGTGGTAGAAAAAGGGGTAACTGTGACAAGTTCATATATTGATATATAAATATATGTTTACATTTATAATTTTCATACATTGGATTTTGGTTGTGCTGAATCTATGAATGTCAATCAATGCCTGAAAAGGAATGCATGCATTTCTGGTCAATGCAAAACCTTAATTAAACACAGTACATTAAGGAGCTATATGAATATATCAAAGATTAATGCCTGTCAGAATATAATTTGAGCTTTTGCAAATTTGCTCACCTAAATGTGAAGAAAAAATATTTATTGCTCATTTTATGATTATTATCCTTCTCTAAATGGTTGGTGACAACAATACTAAACCTGAATGACTTCATGTGCTTTTGTTGAAGATTTTGGCAAATTAATGCAATCTAAGAAATGAATTGCATAGGTTCCTGAATATTCTGCATTTAAATAATTTTATTGGGTTTTGGTCTCTGAATGTAGATGTTTTGCCTTACATACGTCAATATAAGTAACCTATTCATGCATCTATCTAGCACCTCTTGAAGGCATGACCATTTTACAACTATAAAATCCAAATAAACACATATCTTGGAAAGTATATCAAATCTTGGTCAGAAAAAAAACTTCTTTAATATAGTATTTTTAATTAGTGCTTTATTATTTAATAAATATTAACAGCAAGATATTTATTTAGAGGATCTGAAAGCATGAATGGGTTAAGGTAAGCTTGCACAAATTCTACAGAAGAGGGGAAGACTCCTCCCAATAGCCAAACATCCAATTCAAACCAACACTGCCAAATATTCATGAAAGGGGGATTCCACATTCAAAATGCTACTATAATTACATTTATATACTACGTGTGTTGTCTGAGGGCTTGACCTGAAAATTATGTTTTCCCTTGGCCTTTACGAAGTGGCAGTGGGTCACTTAGACTACCCCATAGAGGGGCAGGGAAGAAATGACAATAGAACTTAGTGTAAGTAAATGCTCAAATAAATTCTGTCTACCTACTTGTGTGTTGTCTTCATTCTTTTTCTATACTCCTGCATATAGGGCTGTCCAAGGTTAAAGTGCCTGTTATACACTCTGAAACTTCTGTTGCAAACTAATAGTGATGTTCGGTTTAATCGGAGATCTCACTATTTTTACTTCCAATTTTGATTAGTCGCTTTTTTTTAAGACCAGTTGTTTTTTTTTCGATTATTTGCATACGATTAATAGGGCATACTTTCTTTTTCATATCTGTTTTATAATTAATAGATATACTTTGTGTTTCCATTATTAATATTACATTGTTTCTGCAGGAATAAACCTAAAATTTCATGAAAAATGCACAACGTATGATGTGTGATGCACATGGGGAAAACATCTACAAATAATAACTGCCATCGATCACTTTGGTGGAACAATGATCAGTCCTCAAAGTGTGTACCGATTCCCAACACTACAAACTAACAGTTCTACCTATTACCCCTGGGTGGCATTAGATCAGTTAACATTTTCCCCCAGGTTTAATATAAAGCAGGTTCCCAAATAGACTAATCATATTTCATAATTCGGGAAGATTAATAGTTTTCAATCATGTTAAACTATACTATACCCTCATGTACACAGGTCCCTGAAGAGGAATGCTATTTATAGAGCAATTTTCAGTTCTATAGCCATATTCTTTAACAGTCTTAACTGCTTGAATTTACAGAAATTTAGAATTATATGCCCTTTTCATAGTGGAAAATTTGCCTTTAAGGTCTTACGACACTTAGAAATCAGTTTAATTTTCCTGAAAATTTGCATGAGGGAAGAACATAGCATAGTGATCTTCAAAACAACTTAAAATCATGGGGTCATTGACTTTTCACAGATTTTTGAAAAATTAATGCAATTTTTCCAGGTGTCAGGTAAACTGTAATAAATTATTTTAGTTTGCCCAAAACCCAATAGGTGTCACCGGTATAGAGTATCGTAAGACCTTAAGGGAGGCTTGTTTGACACAATGTTGATTTGTTCATACTTCAAACCAGGGTCAATAAATAAAACAAAACACAACACACATATGATTATGTACAGATTGCATTTATTATATACATGATATAGGCCAGATGCCACAAAAAATTAGTCGCTTCTTAGTAAAGCTATTTATACATTAAAATAGGGTATGAAATCAATTTCTATTTTAAAAGAGCAGTTTTTGATCAGACCTAAAACCAGAATAGATACAAACAACCAGGAACTTTGATAAAGACGTCCACACTTTGACATACTGCTGTTCCCCATATTTCCCCACACATTCTCATTCATTTCAACACTGGGGAGCGATACGTTCCCATCCAACCAGAAATTTTGATCCAACCCCAGAATCTTTTTCTTTTTTTTGCTCTAAGGGTAATAATTCTTGTTCTGGCCAGACTATCAACCACTACCATTGTTCACTTATAACTAAGAGAAAAAAAAAATGCAAAATAAATCTTTGGATTTCACAACATTGAAAGACACATAGTTGTGGAAACAGTTTAAGAGCTAACCACTATATTAAAAGAATTTTTCTCAGTCATCACAGTGCTGAACTACTGAATATAAGTGCAGAAATCATTCAGGTCGTGGGTCATATGAAAACCTCAAAAGACAATTAAAAATATAAATAGAGCAGATGATAACCAATCTGTACTCCGGTCTTTTGTGAACAATAAGTCACTATAACATCTACACGTCAATGCCTTCTAACCCTTATGCTGCTGGTGGCTAATTTGGCCAATACAAAATGATGCAAAAATCCTGAAAAATGACTGAAAACCTGGCATGTGGGTACTCATCTGAGAGTGCTCAGTGAGAGCTATCTAATGAATACTAACACGACAGGGTTTAATTAGTTTTCAAAAATCGATGCGTCCATGTGCTTTGGTCGAAAGTAGCCTTAGCATTGTAAAGATTGACCAATCCATGCATGTAATCAAATAAAACCAAACCAACAACTCTTCTTCAAATATGTGAGTTACATTAGTATCAAAGGTACATAATTTCACTACATAAGAGCTAGATACCCAAGCTGTAGCTACTATCCCTGATATTTTTTACTAGCCCCGGGCTAGCAGGATACCCATTTTTGGAAACCCAAGTTTTAAAATCCTAAGGCTCTAGCTCAAGCTACTAGAGGTGATCAAAAAGAGTTTTCTATAATGAACATAGGGATTGTACAAAACAATTAGTAGTTTTGCTGGAGCATAAAAGCCATACTCATACAAATGCCACTCCTTTACTGCCATATTTCAACTTACTTCAGTAACATGCAAGATAATTCAGCTCCCAAGGCACTTATTAGTGTGTATTTTGTGTGTGCCTACTAGGGAAACACCGCACAAATTATCAAAGTATGGTGGGTTATACCCCAAACATTATTGCTATATTGCTTCGCTTTATAATCTAGCAACCTCCAGAGATGTGCAAGGAGGTTTTGTAGATTGAAATCAATGTCATTGCCATATCGAAAAGATCTTAAAGCTGCAATACTTTTACGAAAAGTGCATGCCACTTTTAAATTCAGTAAGAAAACACATTGTGGATGTTAGGGGTTATAAGCGTTTCTTGCCAAAACAGAATGCAAGACAGTATAATGAACTTCTGTTCATTAAAATATGATAGGAGAATCTTTCTCTCGAAATCATATTTTGGAAAATATTTGAAGGATGAAAGTGAATAAGAACCAAACCATAAACCCATCTTCAAAGATTTTAAGAATTCATTATTTTCCTCCCAGGGTTATTTTCAAACGTATCATAGGTCTATCTTTCTCGTCCGTGTAAGGCTAAGCATTGACATCGGCTAGAGGTGAGATCCCGGAGCGGCGTCGTGGCTTCAGACCAGCCTGTCTCAGACATCTGGTAGGTCTCAGAAGATGTGGTGTAAAGCTAAGCATTGACATCAGCTAGAGGTGAGATCCCCGAGCGTCGTCGTGGCTTCAGACCAGCCTGTCTCAAACATCTGGTAGGTCTCAGAAGATGTGGTGTAAGGCTAAGCGTTGACGTCAGCTAGAGGTGAGATCCCGGAGCGGCGTCGTGGCTTCAGACCAGCCTGTCTCAGACATCTGGTAGGTCTCAGAAGATGTGGTGTAAAGCTAAGCATTGACATCAGCTAGAGGTGAGATCCCCGAGCGTCGTCGTGGCTTCAGACCAGCCTGTCTCAAACATCTGGTAGGTCTCAGAAGATGTGGTGTAAAGCTAAGCATTGACATCAGCTAGAGGTGAGATCCCCGAGCGTCGTCGTGGCTTCAGACCAGCCTGTCTCAAACATCTGGTAGGCTTCAGAAGATGTGGTCCTGGCTGAAAAACAACAACAACAACAACGAAATTAATCTAAATCTTAAGTAATGCCTCCTAAGTCCTAACTATATCACCCTTGCTTCAAAGTGGTCCATTACAATTTGACTTTCAGGGTGAATGGACAGAAATCCCCTACCACTTTTTCAGGGCAATTGAGACAAAAGTTGATATTGCCCTTAAAGCAACTTGACGTTTCAGAGACTACAAAATGAAGTCAATATAATAAATCAGTTTACTTACATCTTTATAGTTTTGGAAATGAAATGTTTTTTAAAATATGGAATGACTTTTCTATCGTTCTACAGTATCCATGCCATATGTGCTGCATTCAGATGTTGATGCACCAAGGAAGGGGCACTCAGAAATTTAGAAGGATAAATCCCTCTTTTTTACCCGCATGCCCAAGGACAACTGAGATAAAATATTGAAAGTCATACCCTGCACTAGATAAGGGATGATTGGGACACCAGATGTAGTAGAAATGGGAAATGAGGGTGCATTTAGGGTGGTCACTTGCATAGATAAAGAAATATACAAATATTAAATTTAATTGTTTCAATGTGGAGATTTGTGAATTGACACTACCTTTCAAGAAGTTTATAAATTAAAACATCTTTTATTCTATAATCTAATTTTTTTAAATCAATCAATTGGTAATTGGTATTGCACCTATCATGTACATTCAATACTTAGCAGACCTGTTCAGGCATTGATCCATCTTATCTACCATTCTCTCGATAGAGGAACCTGCTAAGTCTATCTAGTCATTTTAAACTGTAAATTGTTTTTATTCAATTACATATATTCAATAGGGCCATGATCATTAAGAAAAAGTATACATAGACAATAGATAACTCTTATGAATGAGTTACTTACAGGTGTCTTTTTAGCGTGAGGTGATGGGGAGAAACTGCTGTTAAAATCATTTTCTTTGTCTGGACTATCTTTGTGAAGTCGATGTGCAAACTTTCGCTTCAGTGCCTGTGCGATCAGTGAAGCTGGGTCTGTCCCGCTTGTGGGCTCTGGAGCCTGCCGGAGCGGGGTGCCCCCTGGAGACCTGAAAACAAAGCAAAATGATGTGTACTAGTGCTGGGAATTGTGAAAATTTTCCTCTTAATTAATTTGACAAAAACTTCGAAATTGAAGATGATAATAAAATAAAATATTTGGAGAGTTGTAGGTTTATGTTCTGATTAAAATTTCTCCATCAACTACTTTCCTGACATCACTTTGCCTGCAAGATTTGATTAAAATCATAAGGCTGTTTTCGGTAGCTGTTGGACACCCAAACCCTTTAAAAGCACCCCTCAGGGCACCCAAAACTTTTTGTGAGGAATTTCTTAAAATGTCAATCTCAGGCATGTAATTGATTTTTTCATCTCCATATGATTTCTATGACATTGTGTAAGCATATCGTGCCTTATTTTGATGAATTTAATCATGTTTATGGTTGAAATCTGAGTATATTGTGCTCCCCCTTAAAATGTGGACGCCCCAAAATTTTACAATTGCCAATTTTGGGCACCCAGTTTCTAATTCCTGGCTAAGACCCTGGCTGTGAGCATTAATGGGTTCAGCGATGGGGAAGCAATCCAGGCAGCATTGACCAGGATTCCTGAGTCTATTCTCTGATTCAGTATTCATGTGAATTATTTTAATTAAGCAATACATAGTGCATTAAAAGGTAATCATGCAGCCCTACTAGTTTATTCTGCTTAGTCTCTTATCTATTTTTTATCTGGGTTTAAATACCCCTATGAAAGATGTTGTTTCTAACATATCAAACAATCTATAGAAACATATATAATAACGAAGTTTGAATTGAACAATGAAATCCCTGACACTTCATTATAATAAACTTCTCTTTTCACAATGAAGCAACATCCCTCATGCAGAGTGTGCTATCATCAACCAAGGCTCACCTTTTCACAGATTTGAGTTTGACGGAGCTTAGTCCCTTGAGGATGTCTGCCATATCCATTGGTCCTGCTGGCTTCTTAGCACTACTGCTGCTGCTAGTGTTGCCTTCGTCACCGTCTCTGTTCACGGGCTTGAGCTTGACCGTACCCAGGCCCTTCAGGACGTCTGACATGCTCACAGGCGCAGCAGCCTTGCTCTTCACCCCTCCATCCTCTACTGCTATACCTTTCTTCAGCTTAGCCTGAAAGAAACAGCCAGTAACATAAGCAGGGAAAACAACAAGACTTCTGAGAAAAGAATAATACTAAAATGAAAGATCATTTTTCCATGCTGTCCTCAGAGCAGTATTTTTTTCTTTTTATAAATAAGGGAGTTCTTTTTTCATTTGAAGGATTATGTATCTGACAAAATTTGGGCCATATCACAATAATTGCGACGGAGAACTTTAAAAAAATTTTTCATTTTACCAATATGAATTGAAGACGTACTGAAAATAGACATCCTAGAGTGTACACAAATGAAAAAAAAGCAGAACTTAAACCCCTCCACCTCACATAAAATTGACTTTTTACCTTAAAAATAGTTTTTTTAGTGTTGCGGACGGAAAAGTGATTAAAATCATTTTATTTTTGATAGGGTTGTCAGAAGTACACTTTTTTGCTGTCTTTTTGTAGGTGTGAGGCTGAAGTACATTACCACTGAACATATTTGATCTGGTGGTCATTGATCAATGAGGTATTGAACTGGTTCGATAGCCATTTTCCCGTCCGAAACAAAAAACTTTGAAAAGTTTCTATAAAAAATTAATTTTAAGTGATAATGTAACCATTTTTGGAATCCTCTTACTTCATTATAATGCATATCTATTAATGTAAAAAAATGAAGAAAATAAATCACATAACTTGTAAAAATGGAGTTTGAAAATTTTCCGTCCGCAACAGTTAGTGCTGTTTCGGACGGGAAAGTGATTGGGACAGAAAGTATGACTGGAAGGCAAAAGTCAGGTTATCAATGGCAGCTATGGATTTTCATCTAAATAAAAGATTCAAGGCACATCCATCTTCCCTCTATGGGTTGGGGAATTTTCAAAAGAAAGAGATCTCTGTTGCTTTAATGGTATAATATACAGAAAAGAGGATTACACTAGTAGGTAATGGGCCTTGGAGGTATGAGCAAAATTTGAGTACCACTCTGTTTCTTACATACATACTCAGCATAATAGTTCCAACTGACTTAGGTGTGATGCTTCCTTTAGAACATTAAACAGGGAATGTTATGAAAAGCATAATTTAGTTTATGTTCTCAGAGGTAGATGATTTCACTCACCACCTAGTCAGTTCTAACAGGAACAAAAATTCTATACTTCCTGGTTTTAATCACTTCCTATACACAAATTAAGGTTGCTGGTAAAGCCCAAACAATGTGGATTCTGTTTTACCTTCACTTCCCCCTCTTATCAACACCTCTGATTCTCCAGTCTGAGGAGAAGAATAGGGTAGGGGAAAATTGCATTTATCTCTGATTCTCCAGTTGTGGGAGGGAGGAAAGAGTTGGGGGGAAATTGCATTTACCCCGATTGACTGAATAGGTGGCTTCAGGATTAAGGATGTAGGGGTGCAGACAGGATGAAGCTTCATGTCTAGACAGTGCTGAATGTGTACACCTGTACATTGGTTGGATCATTTATTATTAGACCTATGTTAGAACCTATGAGAACTCATTATGAAAATTAAAAAATTAGCTATATCAGTAAATTAGATGAGCTGGTAGAAAGCTAAATCATTTCTCCTCATTGTATCATCAACATGGCATCAGGTACAGAGTGTTCAAGAAAAAGTTGAGAAAAACAGAAAGGATACTGAGAAAGTTGCTTTAAATGAAATACCAAAGTATCTGTATTCTGAATGATTTAGGAATATGTGTAGTTACTGAGTGTCCAGTTTGCTAAATACTTTAAAATACCTATGTGATATTTTATTCATACATATTTGATCTTATTGACAGTTGGCTCAGATCTAACATGTCTATTGGGTGAATGGAGAATTTATGTAGGTGTGCATTAATATCCAGTATTGGATATGAACTGAATTTGTAGTCCTAACCAAACATACATATCATGAAAATCAGTGGTATATCTAAACTTGTAATTTAGCATTGCTAGTATGTTTTAAGTTGCACTTAAGATTTCAGTGCTAAGATCTGGGTATAAAGCCCTATTGCAATTTGGAGCACCAACATCGCTCCACACCCTGGTTATAAGAATCCTTTCTTAATTTGCTTAAATTGCTGTATATAGTTATCTTTTCTAATAGAAAGAATGTAGAATTCTTGTTTTGAGTGTTTTCAATGTTTAAGCCACCATATTTTAAGAACGTAGAATTGAGAGTACCAGTCTCTGAGCTAAATCCAATGAAATTTAGTTTCAGATATCATTTTATCTGTAGCTCAGCATTTAGACTACTGATCTATGAATAATGTTGTATAAAACATTCTTATGTCAGTCTTCCAAATGACTATTTTCAATTTTTGAGTGATGTTATCAAATTTTGACCTCTTACAAATGTTTTACGTGCTGAATACTTCCTCTCCTGTACTTGCGACGAAAATTTCCCGTCCGCAACAGTATGCATTTTCCGTCCGCAACACTGAATAAATTCTCCAAAATTTGAATGGGATGATCAAAATTTGAAATATATGCAGAAATAGAGAGTTGAGGATCTTGGCTACATTGCACATATGCAAAACTTTAATTTTCTTCAGTATTTGAAGAAGGATTTCTGTTTTTGTGAAGGTATCTAAAACCTTCGTCGCAGAGTTTCCCGTCCGCAACAGCAGGAAATTCATTAAAATCTACTATTTTTCAAAAAAATTTAACAAACTTTTTTTATAATAGTGTTTTAGAATGATATATCTATAAAATAAAACAGCCAAAATCAGGAAGTTTACATGAATTTAAGGAAAAATATTGGATTTAACTCTCTAAAATTCCCGTCCGCAACGATTTGAATAGCTTGATATGGCCCATTTAATAAATATATGTAGGCCTATCTATTACACGTATGGCATAGTCTTAGCCAGCAGGGCGTATGGGCATCTTTTGGACACCCATCACACCCTCAGAAACCACCCCTCAGGACATGCAAATGTTTTATGAGTAATTTCTTAAAATGTCATTTTCAAATGTGTTTTTTAGATACCTAATATAAATCCCATGATAGTGTAGAAATAGTCTGATTTCATGAGTAAATGCATGTTTATGGTTGTGATCTAAGTATATTGGGGTCTCCCTTGAAAAATAAAGACACCCTTTTACTTGCCAATTCTGTGTCCTACAAGTTATTGATTTTGAACATTCAAAGCCAGGCATTTTCTACTTCCATCAAATAGTAGCTCTTATCTTTTTGTTTATATATCATTCCATTTTAAATTTCCATAACTGCTTTTGAAGAAATTACTTGGTATACTATTCTGCCTACAAACAGGCCTTGTTAAAGGGTCTTCCATGACTTACCTGTCTAATTTGTTCAGCTACTGATGTTTTTGGTGCCGACTGCAGGAAGTTGGGAGGGGGTGGTGGTGGAGGGGGAGGGGGCGGGCATCCTGGGGGTGGGGGTGCACCTGGAGGGGGAGGGGGAGGAGGAGGAACACACCTAGATGGAAGAGGGGGAGGAGGGGGAGGGGGGACTGGAGCACCGGGTGCATCAGTTACTGAAAAAAAGAATAAGTCAATGTTGTTTTAAGCAGACAGGATTCAGTTGTAATCAGTAAACACTAAACAGGGTTTTTATCTCAAAACATTAGATGCTTCTGTAACTCAAAATTTCAACAAAAAAGAATATAACAAGGGGCAACCATTCATCATTTTAACAAATGTTCAACCGCATGTAGTACTTTATATGTAGCAAAGTACATGCTACCATTATGCTAATTCCAATGACAAATATTAGACATTCACATAAGACTATGTGCAGTATATGGTACCCCAATGCCTAAGTGAAATCCACTTTCCCCCACAGTCTCTTTTTTTATATTTCCATGCGAGTGGCTGTAAAAGCACTAGAGAGCATAGAGCTGGGTGTCTGGGCATCATTTGGACACCCAAACCCTCAAAGATCACCCCACAGGCCACCCAATATGGAGAGGAATTTCTTAAAAAGTCAATTTCAAGAATATAATTTGAATTTTTCACCTCAATACAATTCCCATGACATTGTATAAGGATATTATGACTTACAATGTATCTTATTTAAATACGTAAATTCATGTTTGTGGTAGTACTCTGAGTGTATTGTGGTTTCCCTTGAGAAATAAGAAACATTTTGCTAAATATTGCCAAATTTGGGCACCCAGTTTCTAAATCCTGGCTAAGACCCTGGCAATACTTACTTGCAGGTGGTCTGACCACCATCTGTGACTGTAGGAGCGCTAGGGAAGCGATCTGGTCTTTGAGAGTGGACAGCTCAGACTGGAGCTGGGAGATCTGCAAGAGGGCAGCGGGATCGGGGGTGGAGAACGCAGTGGGGGCGGGGATGAACGCTGGAGTCCCGGGGCGCTCTAGTGTATTATCGACTGTCGAGTTCATCAGGGGAGGACTTCGTGGACGCAGGCGTCGATTGGGCCTCATCACCTCAGCCCTGGAAAAATACAATTCACATAATAATTACTGAAGGTATTTAACAATACTATATATTGCTCATGTCAACAACAACAATACTGAATGATGAGGATCATAAAAAAATCAAGATGGCCTTTGACAGGATATAAAGAATGCCTGTCTAAAATAGCAATTACAAAATATCTGCCAGTCCAGAAATACTAGTAGCTACTCCACCACTTAAAATCCATATACCAACTACTGCCTAATGCAATAAAAAGGGGAAAAATCACACTTGTATGTTATGTGATGTGTAAGAACAGAGTTTGTTAGGAAAAGATCTGGTTAGTATCTCAAAAATGTCATAACTGAAAATTCTTCATACAAATTTTTGCTCGCCTAAAAAATGAGTTTTTAAGGTAACTGCATGTCCAATATCTAGACAGGCTAGACAGGTCCTGGCTAAGTGTTCATATGCATACATACCTGAATTTGATGCGACTATCTTCATCCTCCTCATCTATCCAGGGAATATCAGCCAGATTTGGACAGCCGGGTGCCATCATCGTCTTCTCAGCTGTCTTCCTAGTGTGTCTACCTCGCTTTTCATGGCCAATCACTTGAGACTACAAGACATTTTAAAAGTATGGTTGTTATTTAAGGAGATAACATGTTCTGAAAGCACCAATCGCGCACCATACATAAACTACACAAAAAACCTATCCCTGAAAGAAGCCACATGACTGACTTCACTCAGTTTTTTTAGCTTACAAGTACATCTGTACAATCTCTTTAATATTTTCAATGATTTTTCAAATAATACTTCGATTTTCTCCAAATTGAAAAATTATTTTATTTGCAAGATATCCCTTAAAAGTAGATGTAACTCAAGCACCAATAGGTTTAAAAATTATGTACAGTACATGTATAGAAATTTAATAAATCAAAACTATATACATACTGAGAACTTGACTCTTCTGACAGGGCCTATGGGTAGACTTGATCCTATTCTTCTGATCAGGCTGCGCTTACGGATATCTTGACATCCTATCTCCCAGGACGCTCCTTGTTCAGGAAACGGCTGCAAAATTGGATCAAATAAGAATCAATATGATATAGAAATGATTTTCAACTTGGTCTGAATTCATATGAATCCTCCATGATTGCTTGTTAGTGTTATGAAAAAAAATCAAGATTTTCAACACAATTTGCATTTAGTGTGAAACACTTCTAAATGTTCCATGTCCAGAATTCAAATTTAGACAAGACAGTGAGTTCAATTTCGAAGCATTTTAAGAATTTTACAACTGTATAATTTGTAAATCAATATATAAAGTAACCAATTTCAAATATTTTCCAGAGGAGTAGAAAGTTTTTGCAGATTTTTGATAAATTTTTGTCCTTTCTTGTGTCCTTCATCACAATACTATTAACTTCTAAATTGACATCTAACTATAAAGTAATATCACATATCAATATTAATGGCTTACATTAAGCAAATCTAGTCCAAGGTAGTCCAGCACCATCCTTATGACGCGCAGTATTTCATATGGCTCCATGCGAATGACAGCATGGAAACACTACAGACAAGTCAGCTACCAGCCTACAACTAGAAAATAACAATAATACATTGAAACAAATAGATTCACTTCTAACAAGACCCAATGTTATGGTTACAATAAAACTTAGATCCCCAATTTCTAATCTATAGTCTGTCTGACCTAGAGTTTGGCACACCGCTTTTTCAACTTTTTCAAAACGTTTGAGTTTGCCATCCAAACTTGGCAAACCTCTTTGGAGCACCACTACCGTACTATGTGTATGTATAAACACACCTTTTGTCTCAACTCTGCAAAATGTTGATTTTGCTCATTTATAGGTCCTATTGTAAAATGTGCCCATTGCCGACAATACAATCTCGCATATTTGTCTGTTGCGAATAATAGTAGTGCTCCAAAAAGGTTTGTCAAGTTTGGATGGCAAACTTGAATGTTTTGATACAAAAAAGTAGAAAAGGCGGTGTGCCAAACTCAAGTCCTGGAGACATCTATGATATCTCTCTTCACTATGTTGATATTCCCAGTGATGTTAAAAACAATTCTAAGGATAGTCAGCGGCCCCAAAACTCAGCCTTGAAATCGGATATGCACCAGCTGACCACCTCTTCGATCCTGGGTTTCACTTAATTCCTACAACTTAAACAGTCCTTGCACTGCCCGTTTGCTGCAAATTGGAGTTACATCATGGTCTTAGCCAGCAAGGCGTCTGGGTGTCTTTTTGGACACCCAAACCCTTAAAAAGCACCCCTCAGGACACCCAATTTTTTTGATGAGGAATTTCTTAAATGTCAATCTCAAGCATATAATCAATTTTTTCATCTTCATATTATTCCTATGACATTGTATAAGGATATCATGCCTTATTTTGATAAATTCATACATGTTTATGGTTAAATCTGAGTGTATTGTGGTCCCCTTCAAAAATTTAGAGCCCAAAAGTTTTTCAATTGCCAATTTTAGGCACCCGGTTTCTAAATCCTGGCTATGACCCTGAGTTACATTTCTAAACATGGTCTTAGCCAGCAGGGCGTCTGGGTGCCTTTTTGGACACCCAAACCCTTAAAAAGAACGTTAACCCCTCAGGACACCCAAATATTTTTGTGTTGAATTTCTAAAAATCCCAATCTCAAGCTTATAATTGAAGTTTTTCATCACCATATAATTTTCATGACATTGTTTAATGATATCATGCCTTATTTTGATGAATTTATACATGTTTATGGTTGAAATATGAGTATATTGTGATCCCCCTTAAAAATTTGGACACCCAAAAAATTTTACAACTAGTTACCAATTTTAGGCACTGTTTCTAAATCAAAACATCAATATCATCCGGTTTACCAGCATCATTTAACGGATGTGGATTAGGAGGCAAACAAAACAATGTGGAAGAAATTGATCTGGTTGAAAAAGGGAATGTCGGTCAAAATCGCCGATCCGAAAATCGCTGACTAGTTACCTAAATGCCAGTAAATGGCCGATCGCAAAAATGGCCGATGACTCATTGGGCCCTCCTGAAATAAACCTTCATATTCCCCTATCCAGTAATTGAACTTTTCATTCTCCCCATGTCAAGTGTCATAGCATTCTTATTAAGTTTTCTGTCTTTCAACATGTTTTTGTTAAAATCTGAATGTTAATTCTAACGTAATTACGCCACAAAGCCAAGACCTCCTAGTACAGAACATTATAGCGGCTAGCTATACGCCGACTTTTCTTTTTGACATATTGTTTTTTAAGTCCAAAATCTGTCTAATGATAAATGAAATCCTTTAAAACCAATCCAAAACCTTTTTTATCCCTTTCCACACTCTTATACACGGACACTAGGTCTAATCGATTTTCTAATTGATTTTAACCATCAGCCTTTTTGCAAACGGCGATTTCGGAATCGGCGATTTTGACCATATACCCAAAAAAGAATACATTTCTGATATGTCCTGTGTTATTTTTTAAAACAGGCATGATCTGATGATGTGGCATTTGAGGTCAATAGGTTGAAAAAAGATAAATAAACAAGTAAAAAGTAGGCATATTATACAATGATGCAAAATGGATATAACATCTAGTTCCTTTAAAATTCAAGTTTGGCCAAGTTTTACAACTTAAGCTTATATTTACACAAACAGGCTGAGGCAATGATCAATCTTGAACTTGAAGTTGAGCATTTTGCCTTGACTTGGCCATGCACAGATCACAGACTGTTGTGTTGAGTACATTTAATCATACTTCGAGATAGTTTTGTGTTATCTTCGGATACCCAATAGATGAGACATACTATAATATTACCAAAAGATTAAACAGAAGGATATGGATGTTTGAGACACCTTAACTTTGCACTGATTTACACTTACGTGTTGTGGGCCCTGCATGAAGTCCACCATTTTTAATCGTTTAAATTTCATTGCGTGACGTCATTCTGGGATATTTTGACCAATCAAAGAGCGGCTTACAAAAAAAGGACCAATCAAAATCTTTCTCTTATAAGGGGCACCAAATTTAAAGATCATTTCACGTGGGTAAACATGTTTTAATCAAGAAGCCTACAGTTTGCAACAGGAAATCAAGATATCTGGCTCATTTGACGACTTTTATTGGAGATTTGTTTTAATAAGGTAAATAAGTGTTACATATGTGGAATACTGCGTTCGCTGAAATTCAACCACACTTATCTAAAGCGCTTCCCATTATAATCTTCACCTGCCTATCTTCACTGGCTTCGCCTTCAGCCTCGCCCTGTCAGTGTCACTTGAACAAGACAATACATACCAGGTAGAAAGTTTCAGAGTGGATGAGAGAGGGGAGGCGGATATAGGCAGTGACCATAATTGGGTCTGGATGGATATTAGAGGGGCTCTAACAGAGAAGGGTAAAGAGAGGGTAAAGGGTAAATGGAAAATAAATGAACAGACAGATTGGGCAAAGTTCAGACAGGAATTAGGAGAGGCCATTAGAAATATGAGAGAAAGAAGAGTAGATAGGAATATAGAAGCGGAAGGAATAGAATTGGAAAAGTGTTTGAAGAGGGTAGCGGGGAGGACAATAGGGAAAGTGTATGGCAGAGCGGCAGTGAGGAGTATACCAGCAGAACTAAGGGAAGCAATAAAAGAAAGGAGAGAGGGATTAAAAAACTATAGGAGGACAAAAGAAGATCTGGGGAGATATAAAAGGGCAAAAATTAAGGTAAATAGGATGAAAATACAGGAACGAAAGAGGAAGGAATTGAAACTGATAACCGGGATGAAAAAAGGGAACAGGAGGGAGGTGAAACGTTTCTGGAGGGTCTACGGAAAACAGAGACAAGGAAAGAAAGGGGAGGTAGTTTTAGAAGAGGGGGGTAGAGAAATAGTGGATAAACAGGAACAAGCGAATTTTGTTAAAGAATACTGGAAAGCCTTATATGCGGCCCATGAGGTAGATGAGGAAAGGGTAGATGGAAATGGGGAGGATAAAGAAGAGGAGGGAGGAGGGGGCCTGGGGGAGGCCATTGAAAAAGAGGAAGTACGGGTAGCGATGAAAGAAATGAAGAAAGGGAAGGCAGTGGGAGAAGACGATATACCCAGCGAGTTCCTTATGGAAGGGGGGGAGGAGGTTCTAGAGTGGATAACAGAGATTTTCAATAAAGTGCTAACTGAGGAGAAAATACCATCAGCATGGAAAAAAGGGATAGTGACAGCTTTGTACAAAGGAGGGAGAAAGCAGGAGTTAGGGAATTACAGGGGAATAACAGTTAACAGTAGCATGTACAAACTATTTACTAGAATCCTCCGAAGGAGGCTGGAAGAGGAAGTAGAAGAGAGAGGGATACTAGGGGAGATACAGTTTGGTTTTAGGAAAGGGAAAAATACTTATGACGCAGCGTTCATTTTAAGACAGATTTTTGACCAAGGGAAGAGAAAGAAAAATACTAAGGTAGCCTTTTTAGATGTAAGGAAAGCATATGATAGGGTATGGAGAGAGGGCTTATGGAGGAAAATGGAGGGGTATGGGTTCGGAGGGAAATTTTTACGAGTCCTAAAAGAACTATACAAGGAGGGCACGTGTAGGGTAATTTTTGGGGAGATAGAGACAGATTGGTTTGGGGTTGAGGAGGGACTAAAACAAGGGTGTTCACTGTCCCCGGTGCTTTTCGCACTCTATCTGGCAGAGTTAGGAGAGAGGTTAGTACAGAGTGGACTTGGGGTCAAAATTGGGGATGTGGTAGTACCAGGGTTGTTTTTTGCAGACGACATGGTCGTCATGGGGCAAGGGGAGGGAGATTTAAGGAAGTTGTTGAAAATGGTAGGGGAATATGGGAGAGAATGGAAAATGCAGTTTAATTCATCTAAGAGCAAGGTAGTAAACATAGGAAAGAAAAGTAATAAAGACAAAAGGTGGCAAGTTGGGGAGGGACAGGTACAGGAAGGGGATGACTATTGTTTGGAGATTAAAGAGCAGGAAGAATACAAATACCTAGGAATATGGTTCTCAGGAGTTAATGGCATTTTCAAAACGCATGTAAAAAAGACAATTAAGAAAGCAAAAAAATTGAAGGGGGTGATAAAGAATGTAACAGCAGATACATATCAGAGGGCAGGAGTAGTAACGAAGCTATGGGAGACTTTGGCTATACCTAGCATTCTATATGGAGTTGAGGTTTTTGATATGGCAGATAGTGACAAGCGTAAGTTAGAGATCATAGAAAGACAAGTAGGAAGGTGGGCAATAGGGGGTAATAAAGGAACAGGATGGGAGGCAATTTATGGCGACTTAGGGTGGATGAGCCTAGAAAGTAGGATAATAGAGAAGAAGTTAATATTTGCAGGTAGGGTAGCATCCCTTGAGCCTGAGAATTGGACTAGACAGGCTTGGAATATGGCGGAGAGTAAAAGATTACCGTGGGCAAACAAAATAAGAGCATTAACCGAAGAGGTGGGGCTAGGCGGGGAAAGGGTAAGAATAGGCCAAGGGACATGGAAAGCGGAAGTCCAGGTAGCAGTGGATGAGAGGGATAGGCTAAAGTGGCGAGAGGGAATGGAGAATAAGAGCACCTTAGAGAAATATAGAAGTAAGGAAGAGAAGAGTTTCGAGGACTGGTTAGATAGAGAAGAAGGCAGGATAGTTTTCAACATCAGAGCAGGATCGCTAGGTTTAAGAAATAGAACAGGAAGGACAGCACAGGATAAGACTTGCCAAAAATGTAGGGAGGGGGAGGTCGAAAATGAGCAGCATGTGGTGCTTAAATGCCCGGCATACAGAGTAGAAAGGAACAGAATGTTGGGGAAGGTAAGACGAATATGGGGGGAAGAGAGATGGGGAGTTTGGATGGGCAGGGAAGAAGGGGAGCAGCTCAAGGAGATAGTAGGTTTGTTTGGGGACCCATCGGAGGTGTTAGCCAGAACGGTGGGAGAAGGGGTGAGAAAAATGATGAAGGAAAGAGAGGGGTAAAAAAAAAAAGAGAAATGAGACAAGGGTGTGTTGTAATTACATGTTTTAAACCACTGTATAACACTGTTACTTTTGGTTCGTACTAATCGGAGTATTAAGCGAGTAAGAGGAAGGGAGCCACTTAGGTAAGTGAGGGATGCTAAAACAGGTTAGCATGGAGGAAGTAGGCGGGGAGAGTTTTTTTTTGTGTGTTAAGAGATACTATTAGGATAAGGCTGTTGAAATTAATAAGTAACACAGTTTATATGTGGGTTTGAGGGGTTCATATGTGTGGGGGTTATTTATATGTATAGGACAGGAAGACAGGGAGGGGGCAGACCAGATACTTGGTAGGATATCTGTATAGGACAGGAGGACAGGGGAGGGAACTGACCTGATGCAGGATGCATGACAAAAAGTATGGGGGGATAGGGAACATGAAGAACAACGAGGCCCGGGGGTGACGAGTGGCCTGGGTGGTAGGGGAGCTTCTCCGTAGGTCCTCCCTCGGGAGTTGACCCCGCGGGACAAATGCGGGTACGGATCCAAAACAAACAAACAAACAAACCTTAAATTACATATCTAGAAACAGTTAAGTTACTAGTGATTCATCCAGGCAATAATGATTTAGGTCTTAAACTTAAGCCAATGTTTCCATCATTTCATTCTTCTATACAACAGTATCACATGCATAACATTCTTGAAATTGTACTTTGGTTGTGACCTGTCTTGTGATGGGATCTTTCATTAAGAAAAACAAGGCAGTTGTAACAAGTGGATATGAAACCAGCCGGTCAACCTGAACAGGCTGGCTGCGGCGAATATCCCAAAACTCACGTTCTGCGCATGCTGTTGCGCAAGTTTCTCTATAATGTAAACGATACAAGAGCCCTCATTGCTCTTTGTCTGCTGGTGATGTCACATTTAGGCCAGATTCGTGACCTCTGGCATAGCCAGTCACTATAGCGCATATATATAGTAATTGGTCTCTTGCTACGTCTCCATTCTTTTCTCCATCCAAGGATGGGGTCATGCATGATGTTGTCTTGCAGTCAAACTCAAAGATTCGCAATTTTTCCATGCAACATGGAGAGATGTCCTACTTAAAGACATGTCTTGACACTACTCCCGATAAGATCTTTTACAAGTTTCTCAAAAAAATATATTTAAGTAGATAGACTAGAGGTTTTGATCTAACGAAACAATTTAACTTTTTTTATTGTCTTTGTTTTTGAGTAAGAATTGCCCTCATAAATTAAAATGGACTTGAGTTTGCAAACATTTAAACTCATTTTCGTATTCATGATAAAATTTGTATTTTTTTAACAATAAACTGGATCAATAGGATTATAATGAGAAGTGAGTGATCCAAAATTGCCATGTAGTCATAAGCAAGCAAACAGCAGAAAAACAATAAATGTACATAAACTTCTGACATTTTCTCGGTAAAAAAGGATACAGGACCTGGTCTGTCTAATATCAAAAGGACTACGTGACAAAATGTAAGTCATGACCAAACTGTCACAGTAACCAAAGAGCTAGCAGCCTTGAAGGCAGTGGCTAACTGGTTTGAGCCTATAATTATCGCTTGCTTTTTAAGCTAAGCGACTCCGAACTACATTTACCAATGCCACCTCCTGACCTTGTTTATGTGTATGGGGTCCAGTGCTTAGTATCTTTCCCCTGTCAGATTAATTTTGTTTCAACTTTCTTTATCTGACAGCCATATACTGCTCAAGATTTTCTGGTAACTAGTACTTAAAAGTAAGAGATAGATTTTTGTAATGTCTGTGCCTTTTTCAAGATCCACTTATCATAATCTAATCTAGTATGTCAATGCTCTATTTTTCAGAGAAATACACACAACCACAATGGATGATGCCTCCAAGAGCATGGTTGAATCCTACAAAAAGCTTATTGAGGATTCAGCCACAAGGACTGCAATAGTAAATGTAAGTAGGCCATATAGACATTGGAAGTTTATGAAAGGCCAACACTTTCACTAGTCCTGCATGGCCAAAAATTAAGAGCCATTCATGAGTTCTTACTAGCCCCAGGAAAGTCGGATGCCTCTGATGATAAGCCTTTAAATAAGTTGTCATTTTTGTTGACACATCTCAAGATGAAATATACATGTTGGTGTTCAAAGCATTTTCACAGTTCAAAGGTAATTTTAAAGAAAAGTTTTTGCATTGCATTGAGTGTTTTTTTTTTTTTTCAAGGGAAAAGGTTGTGGACTAGAATTATAAAGAGACTAACCTGTTGTCAGCTGTGTATTTGACAATCCTGTAATGAAAATAAACCAACTTCATTCCTGATCTAGTTAGGTATAAAGAAGACCTGCTGATGATGTCCTTAGTTGAATGCAATAAGACATGATAGCAATTAACTGTGTGTATCATGCATCCTGAGAATCAAGGCTTGTGCTCTTTGTGAGATAACATGATTTGTTATCTCAGTTAGAAACTCACGTGGGTATGATAACCTTGGTGTAAGTAAGTAAACACAGATTGCAATTAAGTAGTGTTTTATAATTAAATGAATGCACCTTCCCTAGAGTGGCGTAAGTTATATGGCTTCTAAGATAGATCATATGAAGTGCATACATGTACATGTTGCCTAAATTCCACTTATTGTATGTACTTTGAATCTTGTTTTCCATTCTCAAACATTTCTCATTTTCTGTACATGTAAATGCCTTCCCCTATATCTTCCTACTATATCCATCAGGGCTTGATAATTTAAGACACTAGGTTGGGCTGTCCATTTTAAGTAACTAATATCAGCAACTATATATTTAACTACATGTATATATATATATTTCAAATATATAGTTCCTGCTATTATGAATTCTATAAGAATGTGTTGAAGAGAAACATTTACTTGTTGAATGTATGGGAGAATTTTACGGCACATTATTTAGATTTATTACCAGTATTTATAAACAGACACTGTCACAGGTAAAAAAAAAATGGATAAATATGAAAATTTAAGGTCACTCGTCATTGAGACAAGTGCATCAACTTCCTTGGATAAAACACTACACCCTGTATCAGTATGTGCAGCTGATAATTTTGTTTTGTTCATTACTAGTTCTGATCACGGTCTTGGCCAGGATTCAGAAACTGAGCACCCAATATTGGCAAAAATTTGTAAAATTTTGGGGAGTTAACTTTTTAAAGGGATACCATTTAAGTATACTCAAATTTCAACCATAATCATGTATTTACTCATTGAAATAAGGCATAATATCTTTATACAATGTCATGGGAATTGTAGTGAGCCAGAGGTTATAAAATTAATTATTTGCTTGAAATTGACATTTTTAGGAATTCTTCACATAAATTGGGTGTCCTGAGGGGTGAATTTTGAGGGTTAGGGCGCACATATGACCTGCTGGCTAAGACAATGGTTCTGATACGTGTTAACATTTTATTTTAGGATCCAACCTGCTTTGGTGCACTGGTGCTTTTACTTGACTGTGATGAACAGGAGATTTTTATAGTGAATGAAACTCTGAAGGTAAGAGACAAAAGACAAAATAGTGTGAAGCGTTAAAGCTCTAGGTGTCCATTGATTATTACCACAATTTGTGCAACGTGTAGGGTGTGTCAATACCTCTTCTAGTAAAAAAAATCCTAACTTGCTACTGGCGCGTGCCCTTATTTGGGCGAATATGGTAAATAAGATTTGTTTTTTATAACTAATTCACATTCATGTGACTTTTTCTCACAGAAAAACTGACTGTATGAATTGATGAAATCTAAATACTTAAGAGTCTGGTTACACATAGGGATAACAGTCAGGTTAAGACATGATTACAAAGACTTCTATCTTTTTCAGATAATGCTGAAGCTTGCTGACGATGCTCCCAACAGACCAACAATGAAGACTTTTATAGGCATGATGGAATCTTTGGATTTTATCATCAATCGGTAAGTACTGTTTCAGGGTTTGACTTTCCCAGGGGCATATGCCCCTAGATTTTGCTGTGGGCCCCTAGATTTTTCAGACTAGGGGCCCGAAACAGTATATATATTATAATACAGAAATCTTGTTTTTGACCACTTAACTTATCAAAAGACCTTTTCGGGCCCCTAACCTGAAATCTAAGTGTCAGACCCTGACTGTTTACTGGCTTTTACGAAGATCATTATTTCATATATTTTTGGGTGTAACACAGTATCCAACAATAAAGAAGAGGAAAGGTATCCTGCTTTGTCAAATAGAACCTGGATTTGTATGTTTATAATTAATTCCATAACAATAGCCATACTATAAAACTTGAACTCATTAGGTAATCTATTACAAGTGTTGTGCCAGTTGTGATTTCAAAGTTTTCTATATAGTTGCTGATTGAATCTTGTTTTTATTGTTGTTTGATGAAGAAATTTTACTAGATATCAGTCATTCATCTGCATCTGTTTCTTTGCATTCTAAATTGAAAATAAAAATAAAAACTGGTTTATTCTTTTTTTTATAGGCCCAACTGTGATCGTCAGACATCATTCAATGCCGAGACACTTCAAGCTCTGCTGACAGAGAAAAATTATAAGCCAGAACAGTACTATCAGCACCCTCTTAAAGAAACTGTCAATTTACAAAGGTACATACATATACTGATCTTAACCCTGGTCCTGCTGAACCCGGCAGTATCCGGGAGACACTAGCTAAACAGCTGTGCGTAGCCAGGAAATATCCATCTGCACTTCCTGACCTTTTAATGACCATTCGGATGAGTTAGTCAATAGGACCCCCCACAGAGTCTGTACATGACCCATAACAGCTTTCTTTTGAAGACCCCTCTTAGACCTTCATTTAGACATATGACAAGTTTGAGGTAACTCCTCAAAGTTCAAGTTGTGCCCCTAAATTCCTGATGGTCAGATTTGTCGCAGGGACCAAAACAAAGCAGTTGGCAGGGTAGATTACAACCAGCAATTCAGCAGGACAATGGTTAATCTCTAGTCCATAGCCTAGTAAGTTGACAGAGTGAAACTATAAACCAGAACAGTGCTATCAGCACCCTCTTAAAACGGAACTGAGCTGAGCTTATAAAGAATTAGATGTAATTAAAATTTGGGTATTAAAATTAACTATATACTATACAATATAAGGCTGAATCTATAAAATTAAAACTTGCATGATTTCTTTTTGTGTTAACTCATAAATTACTGGTACCTACTCATAACTGCATTTGATATCTTATACCTCTCAAGAATATACCTCTTGAAGGAAGAATATAGATACGAAAATACTTTTTTGGCTCTCTTATTGAGTTTCATTATACTGTTTTATGAGATGATTACCTTTTTCAGACATCCAGGAAGGGGGAAAAGGCGTTCCAACTTTTTTATTCAAAATCCAGGAAAATCCAAAACAGTAACTTTGCAGATCAAGGGACTAAATGACAAGGTAAGGTGCTGAGGAATATTTATTGAATCTCTTCACCATAGATGTTGGTGATATTGATTAAAGATGCTGATAAATCACATAATAAAAGCAGTGGATTTCAGCAGGTACACAGGTAAAATATGTTTGACTTGGAATACATTATTAAGCACAGAGATTCTAACAATTGATCTTCCTTTGCTTCTTCCAGAGAGATTTTTATGTGTGAATTGTGAACTATCTTTTCAATTTTCTAGAGAGATTCTGACCTGTGTAAAATGTGAATAAGGAGCATAGTCTAAGCCAGGATTCTAAAAGTGGGTGCCCAAAATTAATTTGTGTATCATGAACTTTTGGGGCGTCCAATATTCTGAGAGACCATAATATCTTCAATTTACAACCATAAGAAAACACTTACTTATTAAGGAACTGAAATTCCTATTAGTAATGTCCTAGAGCATTCACATTAAAGTCAACCTTTCAAAATGATTTGCTTGAAATTGGCATTTCTAGAAATTCATATCAAAAACAAATTGGGTGTCCTAATGTGGGATTTTTGAGGGTTTGGGTGTCCACCCAAGTGCCCTTGCTGGCTTAGAGACTGACTAGGAGTATCTTCGTTGTTTTCCAGAGAGATTCTGACCTGTGTAAGGAGCAGCTGTTAACAGTTAAAGGTGTCATCAGCATCACATTTGACTTCTCCAAGAAAAGATCCGTTGTGAGACTGAGACCCGACATCAAGCCAGAGGTAGGTGCACCACTTGGTTTTACATGCACTTATTTATTTGTTCATCTCATTTGAGAGTTTACCTACAAAGGATCCCAGTAATATTGAGAGGGTTAATTATTTTAATGTGTATTGTTGTAGTTGCTTTTCTGGCCTTGACATGTATGTTATGTAGTTGAACCAGGTCGTTTAAATAACTGATGAAAAGCGCTGTTCTATGAAGTTGCCAGGACCTGGATTATGTGCTTGAGTTATTGTTGTAGTTGTTAGGAATTAGGTCAGGGCTTGACATTACAGATAGCCTCATAGTCATGACTATCTAATCATGGAAAAATAGCATTTCGGCAGGCTGAACAAACCCTCCACTTTCCCCGCTTCACTATCTAACATTAGAATGGAGATTAAGAGGTACATTCATTGAATTCCTAACAGGATCTTTTGAATAGAAATATAGTTGACAGCATCCTTGAAATGTCATAAAAGGTAAAGGGTGGAAATACAATGGGCTAGAATACTATACAGAAATAACATCAAACCTAAAGTTTAAAAAAAATAAGATTTTATTTTATTTTCTCGATGTCAAGGTTAAAACAAGGCTGATGAAACTTGAGTTGAACGCCTGGTGGGGTCATCTGATTTTGTGTCCAACTTGCCCTGCCTGACTAGCTCAGTTGGCGGGGTGGTGTTGAGCCCTGTAGGTGATGGTAAAGTTAAACCATGTCTTTGTTGCTGTTGTTGTAGTTATTGATCCAAGCTGTAGCCAAGACTGGGATAACCAATAGCTGTATTTAAACAATGTCTTTGTTGCTATTGTTGTAGTTACTGATCCAAACTGTGGCCAAGACCAAGATAATGATTATGCTGTAGTTTAACTATGTCTTTGTTGCTGTTGTTGTAGTTACTGATTCAAGCTTTGGCCAGGACTGGGATAACCGATTATGCTGTAGTTAAACCATGTCTTCGTTGCTATTGTTGTAGTTACTGATCCAAGCTGTAGCCAGGACTGAGATGATGACAGCAGAACAGGTGGTGAAGGATGAACAAGGACAGGAGGTAAGATCATAAGCACACACAGGGTGTAACATAGGTTACAAAACATTACTTGCCGAGCGGGGCAAGCTGCCCCTCACGTTTACTTGCCCTGCCTACACGTCCTTTTGCCCTGCGAACCTGTTAAACAAAGGGGAGTTGCATTGCGAGGACTCTGCCCAAAACATTACTTGCCAAGCGGGGCATGTTAGGGTCTTGTTCTGATTGCCGTTTTTTTTCCGAATTCACTTGCAACAGGGCAAGTGGTTATATTGCACGCTGACACAATATAAAATAAAGGGAAACCCAACCTCCCCTATCGCATGTTTCCATGTTAGCTACATGACTGAAAGTTTCTGTGCTGCCTCTAATGAAATAATGATAGGATGAATATTGATTTTAAAACCAATTTTCAACTTAGGCGTAAGAAAGTGTGTTAGTTGTAAATGAATATATGATTCTTTGGAAGCATAATGTTTTATTCAATTATCATTTCCTTGTCATTGAAAATGAGTGAATTGGTAAATATTCAATTTGATTTCAAAACACACGAGGGTTTACTGTTTTGTTGATGCAGACCCCAATTTTACTCATTACCTCAGGACCTGCCCTTATGGCTGTGTTGTCCAAGGCGTTGCCACTGACTGCTAGCTGTCTCTAACCACTGTCTGGGTTCAATTCCCACCTAGGGTATGTGAGAAAGTTGCCAGTGACTTGGGGTTAGGTGGTATGGCAGAAAAAGGTGACAAAAAAAACAAAATCCAAATTCCGAACTCATTACCTCCTATTCCTCTGCAGCTTTTCCTGTCATTTGGTGCCAACCCTGCAGAGATGGAGAAAGAGAACCTGACCATACCCGACTACCTCCCGAGCGATGAGGAGGAGGATGAGAATCCACAGGCCATCACGAGGAGCAGGAAGAGTACATCGCAGGGGGGCTGGATAAAGACTGCCGCTAACTTCCTCACTTCATCGTTTTATTGGTAATGAGCTACAAAAGCAGGTGGCTTTTGCTGCTGCATCATCATGGTGCTACTTGGTGTATTGTCGTGGTGTTTGTGTGTTGTGTCATTCATTGTACTGCCTGGCATGTTATCATGACACCACCTGGTGGTACGTCATGACACTGTCTGGTGTAACATCATCGTGGTACTACCTGTTGTAACATAATGGCACTGTCTTGTGTTATGTCATAACACTAGCTGGTGTAACATCATGGCACTAATCGTTGAAACTTCTAACACTATATGGTGTAACATCATGGTACTACCTGGTGTAACATAATGGCACTGTCTGATGTAATGTCATAACACTAGCTGGTGTAACGTCACAATATTACCCAGTGTAACATCATACTGTAACATCATGACACTACCTTGTGTAGCATCATGGCACTACATGGCGTGACATCATGACACTACCTGGTGAAACATTGCACTATCACCTTGTGTACTGTCATGGCATTAGCTGGTGTGTTGCCAAGGTACTACTATGTATATTGTCATGGTACTACCTGATGTATCTCCAAGGTACTGCCTGGTCTCTGCTCTTTGCTCTTACCTGCCTGTGTCTTACAAGTGTCTTTGTAGATAAAATTGCATTAGGCATTAGAGTTGATCTAAAATGTACAAATCCATGATCAAAGAAAGCTAGAGCTGGTATTCTTCTAATATCTCTTCCTTTATCCTTGCTATGTACATCAAACATACTTCATACATTGCTTTCAATAGATGATATTGCCCAATTGGCATCTGCATGTGTATTAATGGATCATAATTTGGACAAAACTGAAATTAAAAGGATATTGTCCTCTTCTTGTTTTCAAATAATGATGGTGTGTAATTGCAAGATCTTTTGGAATTTTAATTATGAAGGTAAGGTTATTGTAAGCATTTGTTCATCAGTATCAATTATTTCTAATACTAAAACTAACACCAGTGTTTTGACCAGCAGTATGCAGATATATCATTTATATAAGACACATATCTTTGATTCCCATAATACACAATGAATTTGTTTTAGTCAGGAATTTCCAAATTTATCAGTTTAAAGCAAATGGTATAGAAACCTGCCATTTCTTGTTATAAGATTGATATATGCTTATGACTGTTCCATAAAAATCCTGCGGTTTCCCTCGAGAAATATGGGAACCCAGTTTTCATAGCTTTTTCCAAATACTAGTTTGGACCCAGCCCTATGTCGCCCTTACCCGAGTCATGAATGGTGGAATATCCATGTCAAGTGGCATAATGGTCACCATATATGGTGAGACGACATTGTTCAATTGTATATAGCTGACAGAATGGTTTCCACATAATGACACAGTTTGGCCAGCATGTTTGTAAATAATGCTCAGAGAAAGGATGGCTCCAGTGTGGATAAGCTCTTCCACAGTAGATTGTGTGCAAGAATGAATATTTTAGTTCGTAACAAACAAACATTCAGAATCCTATTGTTTAGGATTTCTTTGTCCTTTTTAATGTGTCTATCACTGTTGTATGAATGCGTTTTATGGTTGTGCACCTGAATGTTGTCAATTTACTTCTCTTTTATTGGATGATGTCAAGAAAGCATGGTTTATAAATATCCATCAATTACATTGAGCTTGTAAATAAAGTACTTCATAATTCATACTTATTTGTTGTTGGTTTATAATGTTTCTCAAAAATGCAGCTGTCCTCTCTACCAGCTTAACCCCTACCTGCTTATTATTCCCTTTGGTGATAAGATTGGATAGGTTTTATTCATTACTTAAAATTAATTACAAATTTTGCTTGCATTCATGAAATATTTGTAGGAGAGTTATGGCTAAGGTTAAATGAATATGTTTTAAAAATGTATTTGTCAGACAGATATGACTTAAAGTGTTATACAGTATAACTGGTATTTTTTACAGACATTTGTTTTTTGCTAGTTTCTCCCTCCCCATAATAGCGCCAAAATAACATCTTTTAAATGAATATCCTGCTTTGTTTGGTTTAGTTTGAATGCACAAATACCCTCCAGCAGGGTTGTAAAGCGAATTTTTCAGCATTCCAAGTTAAAGCCATATACAGTAGTTAGTCGTGTTTTTAAAAATATTTTCTGAAAATTGGTCTGGTCACACAGTAACTAAGGCCTGCTGTTTTTGGACACCACAGGCAGGAGTGGGGTGAAGCTCTTAATCGATTCTTTGGCCTATAAGGCATGAATATACATTTTTAAAGTGGATGTAAAAAAAGGAAAGGTGATATTTTGCATTCTTTATTTTGTGAGTTGTGTGTACATTTCTGCGTAGGGAATGCCTTCACAAGGTACACAAATAAGTTCTAGTTGCGAATACACACACTTTTTTATCAATGGTAATTTTGGTATACAAATAACAACTTGATTTATTTGATTACCTCAGCTAGACCTACTTATTCCAAGCATAACTACACAGGGTTAGACTTTCCCATGGGGTATTTGCCCCTAGATTTTTCAGACTAGGGGCCTGAAATACAAATGGTTTTTGACCACTTATTTTTATCAAAAGATCTTTTTTCCTAACCTGATATCTAAGTGTCAGACCCTGACAACATCTGTACACACACAAAAGAGGACAAGCTCGGTTGAGTAAATTTATTCAAATAAAACAAAACAACATTTCATTGACATTTCCTATTTTTATTCACCTAGAGTAAACAGAATCACTGATTACAGACCTGTTTTCGAAATCCGATTCAATATCATGTTGACTACACACAGATCTCTTATTATACCCATTCAAGCCTCAAGCTCACCTAGAAACAGATCTGAACTTTACGATACTTGAAGAATTAAAACATATGCATGAAATGGACAAAATATAAGGGAGAGCCATTTGTTGAGTTCTGATCAAAGTCCTCTTCAAATATTTTTCTTAAGATACCTTTGCATAAAAGGTATCACCAAAATAATTGTGCCATATTGAGTCACTTCAGGCATGAATGGGTTTAACTGTCAGGTCACAAGTGATAGTCGTCTTCATCAAAACCTCGCTACACTACCAGGAATGTTCTCAGCTCTCTCAATATCACCAAAATATACATGCATGGTATGTATCAAGGATAGAATTGGAGAACAGCATGATCGATATTTAGGTACAGTACCACAGTGCCTAGTCAGGCTAGAGAACTGATACATTGTAAAATGTTCCTACAGTCATCTACCATGGAGAAATTGGATATGTTTCAATACAGCTTTTTGTTTGTACAAATATTCAAGGTGGCAAGTTGGCCTAGTAAGGAGTTCATTCATCCACAAAACACCTTGAAGACATAAAATATTTGTGAAAAATTTGAAATAATGAAAGTCAATCCAGGAACAAGTTTTTTTTTTAAAAAAAAGGGTTGTCTGATTATTTAGATATCATACGTGGAATTTTTTTTCAAAATACTAAAAAGAGAGTTGCAAATTTCCCTACCCCCTCCCAATCAAAATATTATCTTTAAATATTTAACAAAATAAGCTAGATTTGGAAATATCACCAACATTTTTGTGCTTTTTTGGCTGCTACAGAGATGAATAGATAAAACAAACTAACATAGTGTTTGAGAGTAAAATGTAGGAGTTCTCTAGGGAGTCATCCCATGGAGATATCAGTGGGAACTTGGAATGGTACATTGAAAAGCTTCCATAGGATGTGGAAAGAGAGGAAGATAATAGTTGCATTCTTAGTGCTCATCACGACCCACAACCTCCTAGTGGGGACTCCATATACTGGCAACTACGGCAGACCTCTTCATAATCATGTTCTTGTTGTTTGCAATATCTCCCACTACATATAACAGGAACTGAATTACATACATCACGAGTTTCAGATAATATTGTATGTGCTTATCAATAGTACACATCTTATCATTAGTATAAAGGCCTAAAAAGGTTGTTGGTTTCCTGTAATCCTACCCTATGTTTTTACTCAAAAGTCCCCACCCTAATTTTTTACCACTCTTCCAACTCCAAAAACATACATGAAACACACATTTTTGAACAAAAAAATAATCTAAAAACTTTTTTTTACCTATTTTTTCAGACAGTTAATACAGGAAACAAACATTTTTTCTAGGCCTAATAATGCCATAAATACTTGCTTATTGTCACCGCAAAAAGCATGTGATTTATAACAGGGTTTACAGTGTACATTATTAATGATCTGCAGGATAGTTTTTTCCTAGGAATGTGCTCAGTTCACCAGAGTTAAGGATATAATATCTACACACACTAAACACCCATCTATGGTCCGTCACATTGATGCTTCTTGTTGGGGCCCAGCTACCACATGGCTTTGTTTGTACCATGCTACAGGGAACAGAAACAGATCACAGCACACTCATAAGTCCCTTCATGACTAGAGTTCCACAAGAACCTGTCACCTGGATCTAGTGCTGGGATGATTGATCGATTAATCGATTGTTTTAATAATAATAGTAATAATAATAATAATAATAATAATTATAATAATAATAATAATAGTAATAATAATAATTGATATTTAATATAGCACCCTTTCTACCTATAATGTTCAAGAGCGCTTTAGGAGGAAAAGTCAGTGGACAGATGTTTATTGTCCATGTAGTCAAATAAGTCCTTCCAAAATAGTAATGTTTTCAGCTGTCTTGCCATGAATTCTGATTGATGGATCATTAAAACAAATGATCGCTCATTTTCAAATATGTACTCTGCTCACAGGGTCAAAGTTTCTGTTTAAAATGGGCCTTATTTATCATGAAAACCATGCATAGAAGTAAAATATTATTGTAATAAACATAAACTATGAGCACCTGACCATTTATCATTCAAAATTTAGGGATAATCAGCCATGCATCGGACACTGACAAGTGTGCATATTAACATTGATAATAATAGATTAATCGATCAAAAATTTGGACAATTAATCAAGCTGAAATTTTCTAACGATTCCCAGCACTGCCTGAATCTATGATCTATGATGCTTATCTAATAATTTCAATGTAGAACTCGAGACATGAAGGGGTTTGAGAAAACATATAATTTTAGGCATTATTGCACTCAACAGTATTTCTCACTTTAAAGATTCCTGTTCTTCATATATCATGACAATTTCATTTCTCCATTGAAAATCTCATTTTTGCAAGAGCCATAAGAGAAATAAGCAAATGTAGTAACAAATGAGGTTGCTGGCCTTTGGGGTCAATACATGCTGGATCACATGTGTATTTTACCTCCTAAATCGCAGAGCTTCAGTAAATAGTGAGAATAAAATAAGGCAAGTAAGGCTTAATTGTGATAATAGCAAAGTTAGTAATGGCACATTATCTCTCCCCTATCAACTCATGATTATACTCAGCATTCTGAGGCAACTGGTACCATAACAAAATGTAAGGTACAAATGTACAAAATACAAAATGTAAGGTACAATTTCTATAGAACTGGTTTCTCGAACTTCAAAAATAATTCCGGTTGCAAAGAGATGAAAAAATTTAAGGTCAAATATTTATGCCTGAGGAACACAAATGAAATCCCAGAAGTAGTGAGAGAATTAATGAGGAAATAAATTGTGGGTGCTAGGAGATAACAGTACAGTGCTGCCACCTTTTGGGAGCAGACGGTACCATAGAGCAAATTAAACCCTTCAATTGTTGTAGTTTGGGCCAATGCTGCAAAAGTGTTACATGTGACCCTTACTTCTAATAAAAATATAGAAGACAAACTCTGTCTCAACACACCTAAACATCATTCTTTAATCCATTCATTCACAATGCTCAGGCTATCTTGGCGATACCTTTCTGATAACAAAAGATCTTTAGAAAAATAACTCAACTAAAAATTCTTTTAAGTTGCGACTAAACGTTTATTTCCAAAATATCATAGCATCCACTCTACAAGTTTAAGGTAATAACTCCCTTAAATATATCATAAATTTATCAGCTGCTTATTTTAATATTCACTTTCAAAAATATCCTAGCATCCAGGTGACCATTTCTAGGTGAAACTTTACACATGAATGAATGGTTTAAAGGATGCATAAGTTGAACTATCCTTTAGTGGTATTATGCACATCACTTCTCACCAAGTTCTATGTATTCTATATGGATTTTGACAGAAGTATTATAACTGTCATGATAAATACTTGATTTACTAACAATCAATGCAGTACACCCTGAATCTGCCTTTCAGATAGAGCAAGTACTACGTAATTCACAAAATGCCCTTTACCTTAAGACACACTGAATCTACCCTTCAGATTCAGTATGTACTTCGTAATTCACAAAATGCCCTTTACTATAAGACACAAATTACACATAAATATTCATGTGCCTCATCGTATTCCCTTTACTCATATTGTACATAACCTAGAATTACTCATAGATAACCCATCCATGCCTGTAGCTACCCAAAAAGTACACTACTATGGTAATATTATTCTAATAAAGTATATTGGAGGAATGTTAATCAGAATGCAAATAACCATTCTCTTTCAAGTAATTTGCAAACCCATGTTATTCTCAAGTTATTGGCAAAAGTAACATGAATATTTTTTCGGGTAACTTTAAGCATGAATGGATTAAATTGATGAATCATTGAGAATAATGTAGGGAAATCATACAAGAAACAGCATTAAAAGGACAGCAGGTCTGTCCAGTTACGTCATACCAGTGAAGTGGATTTTTATTACGTTGTATCACGGACAATATATAATAATGAGGAACAATACACGCTTCATAGGCCTCTTCCACCAGTTCACATTTACAATAAATACAAAGTTATCTATAGCAGTGTATATTATCAACTCACTGCCTTGGAAGCCACAAGTAATGATGTATTGTATATTCATAATATCCCTTCAGTGGACTTCGCATAATAATTCATTGACATACACAATCGACATTTACTATCGACATTGAAATAAGACATCCTAAGGGTTCCCTCTTGAGAAGTTTCTACTAAGAAACCATAATAATCTTCTTCCACTTTATTCTATAGACCTCTCAGCACGTTAGAACGGCACTAGATTCTATAATGTTGCTGTACCATCCATAGGGACTAATGGCTTTTTAACCCTTCCAATGCTGAGGCTACTTTCGTCTAAAGCACAATGACGCAAAGATTTTTGAAAATGATCTAAACCCTGTCATGTTGGTATTGATTGAATAGCTCTCGCTGAGTACTCTCAGATGAGTACCCATGTGCCAGGGTTTCAGTAATTTTTATATTTTTTGCATCATTTTATAACGGCCAAATTATCTATCATCAGCATAAGGGTTAATGCCGCTCCACGTAACCTTGTTATAGTATGGGTGTCGTAAAACCTAATACAATATAGTTGAAGCAAAGTGCACAGTGATTGAGTGACATAAATGTTCCTCTCTGAGTGCTGTGGCATGCTGCTAGGTAAGATATTACCTTAGGGTACTGTTATATAACCATTAACTTCCCCAGGTGTGATCATCATCTCATATCATTCCCTTTAACCCATTCATGCCTGTAGTTCCCACAGACTGCCTGGCTATTTTGGTGATATCTCACGTCTCACATCTTTTAGAAAATATATTTGAACAAGAAATGTTTAGCAAAAATCCCAACCATTGAATCTGAAACATATTTTGAGAATTCATGCTATACTCCCAATTCATTTTCATAAGTATCAAAGTATACAAACACATTTTGTTGGGAAGTCTAAGTATGAATGGGTTATTAATAGAAAGTGCTCACATGATGTGGGCTATAAATAGATTGCTGCTGTCACATAATAATACCGGGCAATATGACACCAAGAGTACCCTAGGGTCACTGTTCCTTTAGAATTTTCCTGCAACAGAGGCCATATGTTTTTCTGAGAATTCATTGTGTCCGGTGAATGTGAGCGTTGGCATCTGGTGGTCAGCCAGTGGATGCAGGCGGTCAAGTCCTCCTGTTACCTGCGTAGGAGTGCTGAGCACTGGTTGTGGCTGGTCAAACTAAAGGAGCTTACGCTGACTAGTACAGCTGCATCTCCTTGTAGTTCTCTTTCTAGTAAATAGCACACAACCACACACAAGAGAAAACTCCAGATTCATTATGTGAATTCCCTCAAGAATGTTGCATTCAGTGACACAGACTCTGATTTCCCTCTTTCTATGGGATTATATCACCTAATCCTTGTTATTTTGTATTTACCTATAAAGGGACTCGTCAAGTAGACAGTACACAGTGGAAGACTTGGCAAATCCTGCAATATAATTTCCTTATAGAATGTAGACTAAATCCAGCAACCCATACTTCATCCATACCATAACCAAAGGAACAAAATCTTGAGTAACAATTTGTTGTATAAACAGACATGAATGTGACAGTTATAACAAATGACCATAAACAATTTATATCAGGACAAAAAATATCAGTTAAAGGCTAGATCATTATTGCAATGTAACAATGTATGAATGTATTAATCCAAAAATAAGATCATGTAGTTCCTCCTAGAAAATGTATTTAAACATCCTTTCTAACCATTCATGTCTGTAGCAGCCAAAAATGGCCTGTAGAATAAGACAAGGATGCATTAGGAACTCAACAATTCTGAGTGGGTAGAACAAGCATTAGCCCTACTGAAATGGCTGGTCTGCTACCTGTCTTCATTTAGTAGTTAAGGGATTAAGAGTTGTAGCTCCGCTGATTGCTTTTTAAGACTTGAGATCAATGCTTATAGCGTGGAGGCCATGTAACTACTCCCATCACAGCCCATAGAAAGGTCGCCACCCCTTGCTGTAAACAAGCCAAGTTAATAGGATGGCGGCATAAGGAGTAGTGGATTTAAATCCAATTTCAGGAACATAGCTTAGAGCAATAAACCAAAATATACTCATTTCCATATGTGAAGGGTCGGCAATAAATCAAAATATCTTCAAATTCCATAAGTGAAAGGGAGTTCATACGCAAGATTAAATTGAAATTTAGAAACTTTTCATGGCCAAGTCCCCATAATGGCCTATTTAAGTATATTTTGTTGGCATATTTCCCTTATTTAAAGGTAAAGGTTAACCAGAACCTAATCAACAACTCTTTTTCAAATATTTTGTGAGATTATCCTTTGTTTCAGGGATATTTTCATAGTTTCATCAGCATGACCGGTTATACATTGTAGCCGTTACTGTTTTCAACGTTGAAAGCTTGGTTATTGAATGCCATGGTCACAACTTAGATGAAGAAAAGAATGGATATGTAATGAGAGACCAATTACTATATGCGCTATAGTGAAGGGCTGGACATGCCAGGGGTCTCTGATCTGGCATCAGTGTGAGGTCAAGTGAACAAGGACCAATCAGGGCTCTTGTACCATTTACAATATGCTCAGAGCACGACTTTTGGGCTATTCCTAGAGGCTAGCCTGTTCAGGTTAACTGGCTGGTTTAATATCCACTTGTTTTTATTTATCTAAGGTTATAAGAATCATATTAAGTACCCATCACAATATCATACTGCAGTGTATACTAGTAACCTGCCAAGTCCACCACTGCACACACTAATACATACAGAAAAAATAAAATACAATTCAATTATTGGCGTCCATATAGTAGCTGTGTATTGTTTCATTAATCCCCTTTCTTGGCTTTCCGAGGTTGTTTGGAGCTCTGTTTGTTGCTGTCAATCTCTAGCGACTGCCACGCATCATCCTCCACCGACCAATCATTATTCCAGCTGCCCTCCTGCTTATTATTCGAGTCCTGGCTGTCCCCAAAATCTATCAAGTTAGCTATCTGGGGCTCCTTGGGCTTGCTCTTAGCCTTATTTTTGTTTTTGTCCCTAGATGAGGTAAAACTATCCCATTCCTCGTTCTCCCAGCCGTCGTTTTGCTGTTGTTTTTTCTTGTTTTGCGATGTCGTTGTTGTGGTGGCGGAGGTGACCGGTTCCTTGCCCCAGGACCCCCAGTCCTCCTCTTCTTCCTCCTCCTCTTTCTGGTCGCGGAATTTATTACTATCGCCCCAGTCCTCTCCATCTCCCCAGCCAGACCACGAGTCGTCCGCATCCTTGTCAGAGGTCAGCAAAGGTCGCGCATTGCGATCGCCAAAGTCACCCCTGAAATGTACAGATAAGACATGAGTCAAAGGTCATACATATATTTTTTTCATTTCATGGACTGTCATTCCAAAATTGCTTATTGGTCTTATCATAGCATTTGGCAAAGGATACATGCATTTGATGAAAGTATTTCTGGCTGTACATTAACCTATTGGTGAACCTACCAAGTGACTTTCATAACTAAGGTCTACTATATGCAGGTGACACTCAGTTGCCAGCTCAACTGCTACACATGTGGAATTGAGACTATAAAATGAGTATAAACCACAGTGGACCAAAAACTTCAATAAAACTTATGCACCCTTGTGCTTTGGATGAAAATAGCCTCAGCATTGGAAAGGTTAAGGAAACAAGGGCTGAGAGTTAAGCCATAGCTACCATCAAGGTAAACCTAGCATGGTCCTCTATCACCCACAATGTGAAGCAGTAGCAGTTGACCACGGGATAAAACACCAGTACATCTCAAAGGTACTAACAAAGAAAATAAATCAGGCTGACAGATCCTTGCTCCAAGTATGTCATGAATAGGAAGACCTCAACTTATACATGTCTTAAATTCATTCTCCTAAATGTCATTCTGCTGATGATTATTTGTGAATAAAGCATGACCTTACACAATATTTGTAAGAAACAATAGTGTAGGTCAACCCTTGTGATGCTGAGTCTACTTTTTAGTCCTGGCACAGTACCACAAACATATTTGACAATTAGCTAAACCCTATCATGTTGGTATTTATTTAATTGGAAAGCTCTTGCAGAGTTTTATCAGATGAGTACCAATATGCCAAGGTTCCAGTCGTTTTTTTAACTTCTTTTTCAAATTATTTTGGTTTGTCCAAATCAGCCACCACCAGCAGAAGGGTTAACCCCTACTTGACATTTTTCTTAAAACAATTTCCTTCAAATGCATTTGGCAGAAATAAAATTTACCAAAACAGTCAGGCCGTTTTTGTCATTTAAGGCATGACTGAGTTATAGAGGCTGAATGTCATATAGAATAAGGCATCAACAAGAGCAACTGTCAGGATAATATATGGGATAAAAGATGCTTAACCCTTATGTTGCTGTGGAGTACTCAGAGTACATCTTAGAGTACTCAGCGAGAGCTATCCAATGAATACCAAAATGAAAGGGTTAAGATGGTTTCAAAAATCATTTGCGCCCTTGTGCTTTAAATGGAAGTAGTCTTAGCATTGAAGGGGTTAAAAATGATAAGCCTGTTTTAGAGTTTGAGGTATATCTATAATTTAATCAATCAATAAGGTTAGGTGAAAGGATTGGTAAAAGGAGGATTGGTAAAACTGTATGCTGGTACCAATGGGTCTGGAGGGGAGAAGGTTAATTAAGTTTATGCATGTTTACCAAGAAGTGTTTCTGCTACATGGTTGGTACATACTGGTGAAGGGTGAACAAAAATGAGAGAATATCATTGTTTAGATGCTATGCTATGTATGTACACACCCTCACTCAGACACAAACATATACACACACACACACACACACACACATGTATATACAAATGTGTGTGTGTATATATGACATTTCTGCATAGAACATTTACTAAATGATGCGAAAAAACACCCTGAAAAATGGATAAAACCCTGGCATATAGTTACTTATCTGAGAGTACTCAATAGAAGCTATCTAACGAATACCAACATGACAGGGTTTAGATGTTTTTGTCTCCTTGTGCTTTGGATGAAAGTAGTCTCAGCATTGGAAGGGTTAACCCTACAATTTCTGTGGTGGTAAAATAAAGCCTTATCGCTCATGAATGGGTTCCATCTCCACATCATTTGGCTGTCATTATTGCTCATATCCTGAGGTTGCCACTTTGACTTTGACTTTTAGAGTTATGAGGCAATGTTACTTTTTTTACTTTTTGTATTTTTTATTTATTTTTATATCTACCTCATCCTCTCAATTTTTTCTTTTTGAAAAACGGCTCCACCATCATAACTACATAAATAATTATTGTTTAGCTTTTAATACACAGATTTTGTAAATAATTATAAAAACAACTAGCTCCATACTCAACAAATATATCAATAAATATCAGGATATTATCATTTATTATGTACATTGTAAAATTGCATGTTTTCTTTCAATGACATTGTCATGCCAAACATATGCATGCAAGTCAGATCACCTAGATATGATAATGAATGAATTGTTCTTCCACTGTCCTTGCTAAGGGCCTAGGTGCCTGTGTGACTGCGGCCTATGGGTCTCTAATCCCCTATCACAGATAGACTGTGTTCTACTCCCAAAAAGAGATTACATGCATCCCATGGCCCCTGTAGGTGCCATCGATCCATACTGCTAGTTACGCAAGCAGCAGCTGCATCTCAGCTCGTTTAATGCCAACATCGCCCCCCCCCCCCCCCCCCCCATTTCCGCTGCTGATACTACCGAGAAGTGCTCACTTTGCTACTGTAGAAAAGAATTAATATAATATCATATGACCACTATAATATCAATAGAGACAGTCACCCTTGTACTTATGTTAAAGTTATCCTATTCATGCTAGAACTCCTTTTAAGATCCATTGCCTAGATCTTAGATACCTGTTTAAAAGATTTAAGAATAATACATGAATTTAACCCTTATCCTGCTGTGAAACCTATGAGCACTGCTGCACACCATGACAATTGTTGTGGTTAGCAGGATAAGGGTTAAGAAATATTTGAAGGAGAGTTGACAACTTTTCTTTAAATATTTAGTGAATCATTGTTTTATTCTAAATGGATTTTCGAGAAGCCTCATATATTCTGATACATCTTCCAAGGAGATCTTCACCATTTGTGAGAAAGTTGCCAGTGACTTGGGGTTAGGCGGTTGTTTTTGCCGGGTACTCCGGCTTCCTCCATCAGTCATACCTGGCCAGTCACGACTTTGACGCAATATGGCAGAAAAAGTGACGAAAAACAAAAATTCCAAGATCTTTAGGCATAAATGCGTTAAAAGTAGCAAAATGAGATGCATCCAGAGAAAGGAATGCTGCAATAAAAGCAATTAACGTTATCATCAAATATTCCTCCCACACACTCACAAGGACAGAATCAATACCACATCTCTAATAAAACAGATTATCTTCTTTGCCATTTCTCATTTCCTGTAGTTTATTGAAGAACACTTCAGAGAATGTATTCATCTTCTTGGCGTCACTCTTGTTGGGGATTTGTAAGGCAGATTCCTCGCCCTCATCATCACTCGACACATGACTGAATTTAACCCATTAACGCTCACAGCAGCTAAGAGCAGCCCAACAATTTCGATGTAAACTTGCAAGCACAGGGAAATATGGGAAAATGTTTGGAGGAGAAATGTTATTCTGAGCACTTCCAACAAATTTCTTTCAAACATTTTGTAAAATCATTCTTAAATTTTGAGTTTTTATTAAAAGTATCAAAGTCTCAGATGTCAATTTGTAGGGGCACCCTTAAGCAAAAATGGGTTAACCACGTCACGCCTGACCATTTTAGTAGTATTTCTCTAACCGAAATTTTTTGCTAATAGCAAAAATTAATAGCAAAGCATCATAGCTAAAACAACAGTTTAACCCAAGTGCATACTATTCGTGCAAGCGCATTATGAAATAGTTGCATGCATCTTCTTCCCACAGTCTGGATGTGAATAAAATACACACAGATCACTAGCTTTTCTTCACTGGCAGGCACCAGTGTATCCTGTCTAGGCAGCTCTATCATGTTAGAAAATCCCTGAAACTATCAATCTTACAGCACTGTTTGCATGTGGATCTCGCTCTTCCCAATATCACCATAGTGTCTCATTCAGGGCATACTGTTGATTTGTTTCTAAATCCATCTCTAATATAGCAAGATACTGAGTCTCCTACAGTGCGCCTAAAATCTCCCCATATTGTCTCATTCAGAGCAAACTGTTGATTTGTTTCTGGATACCTCTCTAATATACCAAGGCGCTATTAGTCTCCTATAGCGTGTCTGGGATCACCCCACATGCCTCATTCAAAGCATACTGTTTATTTACTACTGAATCTCGTGAACGCCTGAAATCTCCCCGTATTGTCTCATTGAGAGCATACTGTTTATTTGTTACTGGATGTCTTATTGACATAATGAGATACTAGGTCTCCTATAGCGCGCCTGAAATCTCCCCATATTGTCTCATTCAACGCATGCTGTTAATTTGTTACTGAATCTCTCTTTGACATACTAAAATACTGAGTTTGTATCTGTGTATCTGAGATCTCCCCATATTGTCTCATTCACAGTGTACTGTTGATTTGTTACTGAATCTCTTCTTGATATAATGAGATACTAAGTCTCCTATATGCGCCTGAAATCTGCCCATATTGTCTCATTTAGAGCATACTGTTCATTTGTTACTGACTCTCTTATTGATATACTGAGATACTGAGTACCCTTTAGGACGCCTGAAACCTCCCCATATTGTCTCATTCAGAGCATACTGTTTATTTGTTTTTTGAATCCTTCTCTAATATACTGAGGTACCGCGTATCTATAAATCTATTATACTGAGATACTGAGTCCCCAATAGAGCACATGAAATCTCTCCATATTGTCACATTCAACACATACTGTTTAATTGTTACTGAATCTCTTTTAGATACACAGAGATATTGAGTCTCCTATAGCGCACATGAGATCTCCCCATATTGTCTCATTCAAAGCATACTGTTTATGTCTTTCGAATCCCTCTGTAATATACTAAGATACTATTAAGTCTCCTATAGCGTGTCTGAGATCTTCCTATTATAAGAGATTGCCACCACAGATAGTGCTATTGGCCTGTTGGTTTATTCTAGCACTCAGTCACTGCTTAATCCACACTTTCATTTCCGGCTAATTTGTGGCCAACCTTGCCGGCGACTAGAGAAATCCCTGTGAATAATTACACCTGAGAGACTGCGACTGTTGTTAACCCTTCGACTGCTGAGGCTACTTTCATTCAAAGCATAAGGACACAAAGATTTCTGAAAACCATCTAAACCCTGTCATGTTGGTAGTTATTGGATAGTCAAGCACTCTCAGATGAGTACCCATTGACAGGGTTTCAGTCAAATTTTAGGTTCTTTGCATCATTTTGTATTGGCAAAATTAGCCACCAGCAGCATAAGGGTTAATGATTGTCTGAGGTAGGAGTCTGCAACCTGAGGCAGTATACCAAATATCCTCTTCACTTCTTAGACATTCACAGATCCCCATATAATATTGAAATGTGAGTGAGTGCAGTAATGGAAAGCCTGTGTATTGCTAACCCTGACAGCCATGTATAGCCTGTTGGGTACTGTACCCCCAACCAATGTACTCTGCAAAAAGGGACGCTATTCAACCAGCTGGGGCAGTTATTGGTAATTGATTGTCATAGATGACCCCCATAATCTATATATCTCAAAGTCAAGGGGATCTAATGGTATGGAAAGCTGGAGGGAAAAATAACTTAGTTATAGGGCGAACAAGTCACTTCTGAGAACTAGGTACGTACATTGTTCAATGCCTATTCCAGTCAGATGGGTATGTGATACATTGTATCGCTGACTGGTATAGGCATCTACACTGCCATTCAGCCCAAATGCACAGCAAACGGGGTAGGTGCACAGCCAGTGGGATCCAGGTAGATTTGAACAAATGAACAGCTTTTTGGATTGGATATAAAGTAAACCCTTATGATGGTGGAGGCTTATTTGGCTAATACAAAATGATGTAAAAAATGATGCAAAGAAACCCTGAAACATGGGTACTCATCTGATAGTACTCATCGAGAGCTTTCATATGAATACCCACATGACTTGGTTCGGATGATTTTCAAAAATATTGTGCTTTGGATGAAAGTAACCTTAGCATTGGAAGGGTTATGAGTTTTTTTGGTGTAACAGGCAGTGCCTGTAATGACCACTGCTCTGGAGAGCGTCAATATGAAAGCTCAGCTAAAGATGTGTGAGCCATGACAAAAACAAATCTCATGAGATCTAGACAGCCGCATTGCTTATGTATGCAGTATGGATCCTGACAAAAGGCATGGTGTGCGAATTGTTGTCTGTTCTCTGTTCTAACAGGCAATAACTGTTCTGTATATGACAGTAGATTTTGTGCCGGATGTAAATTCTCCATAATTTGGGACACTTTTTAATATTCATGATTTTTGGAGGTTCAGGGTGGCATAATGTTTTCTGAAAATACCATGATTTTGTATAAGCAAAATTTACCAATTTGCCATATTTTGTGAAATGGAAAATGGCGATAGATTGAGGGTTATCCAGATTTCCCATTAATTATTTTTCAAAAATATTATAGTGGTCCAAATTCCTAGGGTGGTTTAAATTTACGAGAATTTACGGTATGCCATTTGGAAATAAAGACAGGTTTTGTAATTTTGCAAGAATGTGTAACTTACATCTATTTTGCCTATATGATCAACAAAAAATGGAAGAAAGCATCTGTTGGTGGAGAAAATATAATGGTTCTAAACAAAGTAGGTCATACGGTAACAAATAGAAACCTAGGACCAAAGGAAATGATGGTCTCAACTGACAAGTCTTGAGGGTCTCTCAATTTCAAATGCAGTGAGAGCCCTTCACAAGTCCACACACTTCTATGATGAAAGTATAGTCTCAGCATTGGAAGTAATAAAAAAAATGAAAAACTGTAATGTATTGTAGTGTAGGCACTTACTTTTTGCTTCCGAGAAGAGAAGTCTCCTCGCCGGGAGAAGTGTCAGCTGTGGCTAGTGTAGTTTTGGGCTCTACAAACGCTGACTGTATATCTCTCCATCCCTTATAGCTGATATTTGACACCTAGGGGAGAGAAATACAACCAATCACAAACACTTCTTAACCCATCAACCCAACACATAATATGATTTATGATTATGTAAATTTCTCAAAATTCAAGCTTAATCCTACATATGCTACCAAATTTTATTGAAGAAAATCTGATGAAATTTAGTTTTCAAAATTCTAGCATTAGTATTTCCATTAATTGTCATGTTTTATAGTTCCTAGTACACAGAAAGTGCAGTGATCTTATTTCATCAAGAACTTGATAAGACTATAGAGAGTTATATGAAGAACACAGTGGTGGGGCAGGGGGGAGGGGTGGTGATGTCTAGATCCCACGTGGATGTTGTTGTATCCCATGTCTATACTGGAATATTGACCCTTTCACATTCGTATCCCCATTTACCCCAAATGCAGTCAAAAGAGCCTGATTGTTTTGAGGAAATATTTCTGAAGAGAGCATTTTTTAGAAATTATATTCATAAGATGCTCATTTTCAAACTGTACTAGTGATACAGAAGACTCTTTTTTCAAAGGGAGAATGAGCGAGAAAAGTCATACATCCTTTACCTTGATAAAACAAATATCTTTTTTAATATATCTGAATGCCATTTTTATCTATTTGTTTCAGTTTTCATGTATCACATTTCAAAAATTCTCTCAACCATACAGAACATTTGCATTACTGTTGCAACACTTATAATTTAGGTAGGGATGGGTGGGTACGTTTCATATGGGGTCTATAATAAATAATAAAGTCTTTGGGAGCTATGGAATAAAGAGCCTACATTGCAGAATCCCAGGTTAGCAATAGCAGAGAGGTGAATAAAAGTTGGAAAAAATTGAAATGCAGATTAATGGCCAAGATCAGAATAAAGAATTAGGCAAAAACACAATCCTGAATGAATATTTCTCAAATATAAATCCGAAGGATAATGATATTGAGGTTGAACCAAGATACAATATTTTATGATCAACTTAGAATATTTCTGAACCCATTCATGCCTATCATGCCATTAAACAGCCTGACTACTTTGTAAATATCTTCCTACTAGAGGCACTTTTTGAAAAATACTTGAAGGAAAAGTCATAATTAGAACCCAACCAACACAAATCCTTCAAACATTTTGTGAATTCAAGTTTTCCCGAATTTCTTTCTATGTTAAATGTATCATAGATACAGAAGGCTCTTTTCATAGCAAACTCCAGGCATGAAAAGGTCAAAGCTATGTTCATTTATAATCATATTTATAACAAGCCTCATGCAAATTAATATCAATGACCTAGGTTTCACACAATTAGATTTCATAAGTAAGACTTAATATTAAGGAATGATGAAAGGTAATAATTGATAACAAAATTTTACAATTACATATACATATATATATATATATATATATACATATATAATTATATAAATATATACATACATATATATATATACATACACACACATATATTTATATATTTATATATATATATATATACATATATATTTATAAATATAAATTGCATATATCTAATGGTATTTCCTGTTCTTATCTCACAGAAACTAAATAGCAATGTACTTACCTTAGAGGCAAAGCTGCTCATTCCGGTCGACATATCAGTAACTAGTGATCCGTCCTTTACCTGCAAAGATACAAATAAACAGTGTGCTTAGCAAGATAGTCTGTCTGGCATGGTAGAACTGAGGAGAATCTCATCTCCTCATCCTGTAAATATCAATAGTTCATCAGGAAAGATATGTATTGATTAGGTATACTTCATAATGAAACGGGATCGATACTTCCTATTTGATCATAAAGAAACATCTGTCAAAAGCAGAAGCATAACCATGGAACAAACAATACACTACAGATACTAAACATATTTCATTTGTAAGATACACGCTACACGAAAAAGACACCTAGGAAAGGCGGCGTAAATGATGATGGTGATGGCGATGACTGTAAGGATGATGATGATGATAGTGAAGGTGGCAAAAAGCATATGTGTTCATGAGACACACACACACATATATATATGTATATATATATATATATATATATATATATATATATATATATATATATAAATATATATATATATATATATATATATATGTATATATATATATATATATGTATATATATACTGAAAACCCCAGTGAAATGAATCAGAAGAAACAGTCATACTTCAAAATATTTTAGCATTCAGCAAATAAGATTTCTTAACTGATGAGCAAATTCAAACGCATGCCTATCGTTGTTGCTACACCTTGGTGCTTAAGAGATGAATGTGCTGAAGCCAGGTCAGGTTTAAGGTAGTGTTACAGTGGCGTTTAAGTGTTTATTTAGTGTTCCCTACGTGCCTGATCCCACTAAGTCATGGTTGTGTGGTAGCATCATGTATAAAACATGCTGCTGATAATTCTCCAATAACACTCCATGAACTACGTGTCAGCAGGACAATACAGCAAGGTGAGTTATGATGCGTTTAATACCGCAAGTCAAAGATAACCTTTTTATAATACACGGCACCCGATCTTCAGCTTCTACATGCTGAAAACATACATTAATCAACTCACAGAGGAGATAAAAACAAACCCTTAAAGGTTTTCTTGGAAATAATGTGTTTTGGATATGTTTTAGATTGCCTGCCGAGGAAATCCATTGACACTTCAGTATGAGACATAGCACTCAGACATTAACCCTTTTATTCTCAGAGCATATGATCAGTACAATGAAGCTGGATGCTAAGGTAATTGTGAAAATAAATTTGGGAGTATATAAAATGGACTGTCGTGAGTGGAATGAAATGAAGTAATTATGTCACAAAACCTCCAGCCTAAAAAACAGGCATATAAGTGTTGTCTGAGTGAGAATTATTTTCAGATCTAATATAGATGCAAATCTTTATATTTACAGCCCTAAGTTATTAGGAAATAGCACAAAATGGTAATAAAAAGGTCACATATATTCCTTGGTATGTCAATGCTCACTGAAGCTCATGAGATGACATGAGAAAGAGAGTACAAGAAATGGTAATACAAAGCTCACATATATCTTCCACGATATGTCAATGCTCACTGAAACTCATGATATGACGTGAGAAAGACAGTACAAGAAATGGTAGTATAAAGCTCACATATATATCTTCCTTGGTATGTCAATGCTCACTGAAACTCATGAGATGACGTGAGAAAGAGAATACAAGAAATAGTAATACAGGAGCCATATACATCTTCCTTGGTATGTCAATCCTCACTAAAACTCATGAGATGACGTGAGAAAGACAGTATAAGAAATAGTAATACAGAAGTCATATACATCTTCCTTGATATGTCAATCCTCACTAAAACTCATGAGATGACGTGAGAAAGACAGTGTAAGAAATAGTAATACAGAAGTCATATACATCTTCCTTGGTATATGTCAATGTTCACTGCAACTGATGAGAGAGAGAGAAACTGAGCCTACAAGGAAATGGTAATAGCGAGCTTGTTTGGCTCACAGAGCATTCTCCTTAGTATGCCCCACCTCACCGCAGCTCGCGAGACGATGTCATTTCCCTGATCTTTATCTTCCAGGAACCTGCTTGCTATTCCGGCCGCTGCCCGGGTCTGACATACTTCCTCAGCTGAATGGGGTTTTACCAGTCTCACTAAACAGGCATTTCATCTCTCCCACGGCCGGCAAGACAAATAGCAGTTACTCACAATTTGTCTGATGTCTCTCTGGGTGGATGGACATTGTTGTAGGCTCAGATTCAGCCCATTGGCTAGCTCTGAGGCATGGTAATAACACCTACTATACATAAGGAGTTTTGTATGTGGTAACTTGGTATGGCATGGGCCTTAGCTAGGATTTTTAAACATGGTGTCAGATAATCTAGATTTTGAAATTTGGATTTTCGTTTTGTCATCACTTTTTCTGCCATATTGCAGCTAAGTCGTGACTAGCCAGTTGTTACTGGTGGAGGAAATCAGAGAACCCGGTGAAAAACACCGCCAAACCCTAAGTCACTGGCAACTTCTCACAAGCTGCCGGTCAGATGATCTGAAAAAATTCCAGTGTCAAACTTTGTGAGGAAGACAGCAGGAGTTTCAGAATACAATTATTAAGGATTGGCGCCTTTTAGATTTTCATGGTAAAATACAAAATCGTTATATCCTTAATGATCCGATACCTTAACAATATTTATAGCAATTATAACTGCCTGCCTTCCAGGGATCTAACTTTGTTAAATCTAGCATTGTCAGCTTTGGAAATTTCACTAATAATTTAATGTATCTAAAATCTTAAACAATTTACAAAATATTTGAAGGACATTTGTTGGCTGGGTTTTCAGGGTCTGACACTAAGATTTCTGGCTAGGGGCCCGAAAAGGTCTTTTGATAAAAATAAATGGTCAAAAACAGGATTTTAAGTTATTATGTATACTATTTCGGGTCCCTTAGAAGTCAGAAAAATCTAGGGGCCCACAGCAAAATCTAGGGGCATAATGCCCCTGGGCCCCTGGGAAAGTCGAACCCTGGTTTTGATTAATCTTGCTAATATCATTAATTTCCAAAAGATGGTTCAGTTAACAATAGCCAGGCCTTTTTCGGCCACTGCAGGCATGAATGGGTGTATTGCTTCATTCTGCTTTAGTAGCTTGAGTGATAAGTTATAACTTGACATATTCAGCCCAAGGAGGCAGCATAGGTTCAAAGGGATGCACATTTGGGAAATATTAACTTCCCACACTTCCCCTTCCAACACCTGCTCCTATGATAAATAAGATAATCTTTTATTTGACCCAACAGCAATACAGAATACGAATAGTGCCACAATGCATTCCAAGAAAAAACTTCATCATGTTTCTTTAAAAATTATTCAGGGATCTAGAATGAACTTCTCATAAGGACAATTTGCAGTGTAAAATATCTTTCATTCGAAGAAAATCATTTTAGACTATGTTCAATGGAGTTGTCATTATGAAGACGAAATAGTAACAAATTCACACAAAGATCTGAAAACAGTGGCAGTATCTATATAAAAGAAAGCAACAATAGGGAAATATTGATACCCTTTCCAAGAGAGGGATGCACACCTTTTAGTAAAATACTTTTGCAAAAGAAATTCCTGCTTTAATGATTATTAGTGTTTGCGCTTACCACTAGGAGTGCTCTGGGCATGGACAATTTTAACTTCTTATCTAAAAAATCTTATCCTACAAGCATTAAGCAAGGCTTCAAGTGTTTAGCATGCAACTGCCAAGCACTGATTAGCAAATCACAAATTTTGGGCTTTCAATTACTTCCATTAAACCCATTCATGTATAGAGCTTCCCTTGAGAGGTGCTTGCCTGAGTATTACCTCAGAGAATTGGCATATTCAGCTGCACTCACATGCTAATTCTTCCTTTAAAAAAATGTGTATATTTAACTCAAGAAAATAACTTGGGAACAACTTATTTCGCAAAAAAAAATAAGTTGACCAATGCATTTTGATTAACATTTTCAGAAAAATGCTTCTGTTAGAGATACCACTCGATCAATATTACTTCTCAGGAATTTCAGAATAAAGCATTTATTCCAAAACATTTGAAGGGAAGTTCTTTATCTAGTTCTGATGAACATTTCTCCTGCATACATTATACTAATTCAGCTTTTATTAGAGAGATGTCACCTTGAAAGTCTGGCCTTTTTTGCCACTATGAACACAATGGGTTTATTATCCTGAAACTATGTTCGACATTATGAGAAAGGCAGTTTTAGAAAATATAATTAGAAAATATTACACAATAAAGCTCTCAAAATTGTAATGTAAAATCAGATGGTTAACTTAAAATGAACTGAACATTAGTAAAAACATATTCAAATATTAGAGAAGGCTAACAGCAGTTGTCAAGGGAGGGGGTCAAAGTAGAAAGCATAATGTATCCCCTCCTATTCTGAAATACAGCATGAATTCAAATATATTAGAATTCAACACATCAAACAATTTCCTTCATAGCATTGTTGCCATTGCATTAAGCCTTAACCTATTAGCCAAACTGAGCTAATATATAATACTTACTTTGGTGGCAAAGTTGGACATGGTGTTAGACACATTATCCATGACTACCCCTTCTTTTACCTACACCATTATAAACAGAACAAACAAATATAAGCCGTGCTCTAAACATCAAACAAAATATGTGCAGAACATGCCATACACATTTGTATGTAAGTATGTATGTATGCCTGTATGTATATGCATGTATGTATGTATGTATGTATTTATGTGTGTGTGTATATATGTATATATATATATATATATATATATATATATATATATATATATATATATATATATATATATATATATATATATATATATATATATATATATATATATATATATATATATATATATATATATATATATATATATATATATATATATATATATATATATATATATATATATATATATATATATATATATATACATATATGTGTATATATTATTGAAGAAATGGATGAATAAAAACAAAACCAATAAAATAGAATAAAGAAATTAAATCTTAGTCTTTGACAAAAAAGGTGCACTATTAAATCATTTTGAACTTGCTAGTGCAAAGATCACATCCAGATTCACTAGTGCATGGTTTTACATAGACCTAGTTCTAGGTATGATCTATTTTAAGCATACACTAAAATAGAGAGGAACAGCACAATTTAGTAATATAAATGATTTGACAAACTTTACCTTTTGAGCTGTTGGTTTTATCACCGATTCATTGAGGCTGCTGCCTATCTCTTTGGACTTCTGGACAGTCGACGATGCTATTTTAGTCGCCTGAAAAACATAAAAATAACAACTGTATATGTAATTGTTTCAAGGTTATAGAGGCCACAAGCCCTTGTTGTACCAAGGTCATATATGTGGAATAGTTATTACTTTTTTATCTATTACATCAATATCTTCCATAAAGTAAAATCGTCCACCTTACGTTAGTTTAAAGTAATGCATTGGTGATAAACTCTGGGTGCTGGGATATTTTTGATAATAACCTAAGAATGAATCTTAAAGCTTCCTGCGTAATGATGAGGCTACTTTTGTCCAAAGAACAAGGATGCAAAGCTTTTTGAAAACCATCTTAACCCTGTCATGTTGGTATTCATTAGATAGCTCTCGCAGAGTACTCTCAGATGAGTACCTATGTGCCAGGGTTTCGGTCATTTTTTCAGTTTTTTGCATCATTTTGTGTTGACCAAATTAGCCAGCAGTGGTACAAGGGTTAAGACAAGAGTGCGTAAAGGTGAACACAGGTTGATGTTGAACTCCCATCTCTTCCGCTTTAAATCCTCCCATCCCATCCATCTTGCAGCAGCCAAATATTCTAATAGAATCCTACTTCCCTGATCAAGTCATTCCTTCATGCAAAACCGCCTTCGCCTGACCACTTTGCTGCCAGTCCGGCTCGGCCAGAAGCTAATTTCTAACAGACTCAATCAATAGAGAACATGCCACAATTTCCAAGCCATCAGGCCGGGTGTAAAACACAGATAGATTGAGTAGCAGAGCTTTGAATGAGTGATGGCATAAACAGATTGGCTGACTGCTGCAGGAGTCAGGCTTGATGTATCTGCTCAACTCTTGTCTGGATATAGGGTACTTATAACAAAATCTAAAAACTAAAAAATAATCTATAAAAAGTTTGAAGAATAGACAGCTTTTGGTTGGGATCTGGTTAATTTTTTTTCAAATATTTTTGTTTGATAGGTACTTTTGTCGAAAAAAAATAACAAAAACAAATAAGCTGGCTCATATCAGGAGAAAAGCTTCATATATCAGCTGAATTGGAGGAATTGAAGAGGAATACGGTACTTCGTGTTGTGCAATCAGACATTGAGAACCAAGACACCTAAAAAATAATTTCTTGGCCTTGAGCATCACAATTTGTCAAAGCATGTGGTGCTATTATCGAAAGCATGATTTACAAATCACCACAGAATAAATATGCACGCAGGCATTTCTCACATCTTATGTGATCATTCTTATGCGTCCTCGCTGCCTGTAGCTGGCGTTAGAAAGGTAACGAAGTTAGAGGCTTACAGCACGCCCGCTAACTCAATGATAATCCCTCAATCAACCAATGGCAGACTCATCAAGGTGCAAGCAGCCAGCAATTTGCAACAATCAGCGCACTTCTCGTTTGTTATTATATCCCACAACTTGATAAAATGTAATGGGACTGCGACGGCAGTTGAGGGGGCTGCAGGAGGCTTATATTTTACTCCACTGCAGCAAGGTGGCGTGATATATGAAATATCTATTTGGGATCAAAATTTCCCAAGGTCCTACTCCATTGATATGTATACTTTTGAATTTATTACCTTTGCAACAAAAACATAAATCTGATTTTCCCTGATCTTTAAATCATTTTAGCCCAAATAATATTATTCCCAAATAATTGACTCAGTGGTCCCTACAGTAGAAAAACTTCCAATTTGTACCGCAGGCAGCAAATGGAAGTCTTGGCCTGTAATAGTAGATATCAAATAGCTATCCCTACTTCCAATAGTCAACATGACCTTGTATAGGGAAATGAAATCAATATGTTTTTGTAATTGAGATAACTGAGATAACTGCATGCAATCCTCCTGCTGCTGCTCCTGCAGCCAAGTCACTGGTGCATTTCCGGTGGCTATTGATAGGTCATGCCAACCATTGCCTATCAATAGGCTCCAGAGGGCAATCATCCACCTTCAAAGTGACCGCGATGAAAGGGAGACAGCGGCGGCGGGAAAACGCTAGGTGCAGGATTGCCGGCTACTTGAAATCTCAAGCAGAGAAATAATCGACGCACTACTGACATAATCAGAGCGATAATAGAAGCCGCTAGTGTTAGCGATCTTGGAACGTCCGGTCTGGAATCTTCGAATGATAGGACTATTTCCTTTGACACACTCACGCCCGTAGCAGTCAAAACTGCCTGACAGTTTTGGTTATATTTCTCTAACAAAAGAAATATCTAGAAAATATTTGAAGAAGAATTGTTCATCAGTAATCTATCTACAACCCTCCTTCAAATATTTTGTAAAATCTAAGCTTCATTCAAAGTTATTTTAGAATGACAGATCCAGACGACACTGGTCAAGTAAATCTCAAGGCATGAACCATTGACATCTTGCCCATACATGTGGCCTGACAAATATGGAGATATCTCGATAACTAAGCAATATATAGTTTCAAAATATTTGATTGAAAGTTTTGGGTCTTATTAGGTTCAACAATCTCTTCTAAAATTATATTTAATAGTTAAATTTTCAAAGTTGTAAGACCATGTGGGTCGATTAAGACTTTTCCTGTTTGTTAAAGATTCTACGAGTACAATGTAAGTTTGTTTCGTAAAATATGATGTTTGAGACACATACTTATTTACCTGCAGTAACTGAAATGAATATTGGAAAGTTCCCATCTGGATTTTAGCTAATCGTGCTGGTAACTGCCAAAAATAGACTGAAGATTGTGTTCTTGGTGTTACTACCTTTATGACCAAAGCATCTTTTGGGAAATATTGCATAAGGGTTAAATATTCCATGTCAGATTGTTTTTGTTAGAGAGGTATCACCTAAGTAGCCAGGTCTCCTTGGGCTGCTGCAGGCATGAATTGGTTATTTGTACATGTAATGAACAGCTCAAAAGAAGAATGATGTCTTCTGAGGAAGACAGACAATGAGGTGGCAGCTTTGGCCAGTATCACCTACTCTCAGAGCTCGGTCCTTTTTCTCTGGTGCAATATTCCAAATCCCTCTTGTAGGAACGGAGACATGTTTCCTGCTATAGGCAGTATCAACCGTGCCCAGACTGGCCTTGCCACAAGTGAATAACCTTTTTCGCATTAACTCTCTTGTAATTACTCAGTCTACAAGAGGCACTATCATCTTTCCTCAGACCTCCTTTTTAATTAACCCTTATGCTGCTGGTGGCTAATTTGGCTTATACAAAATGATGCAAAAAACTGAAAAAATTACTGAAACCCTGCACATGGCTATCCAATGAGTACCAACATGACAGGGTTTAGATGGTTAAAAAAGTTGTTTGCATCTTTATGCATTGAACGGATTGTAGACTCAGCATTCGAAGGGTTAACTCTTTTACTATTACTCAGTCTACAAGAGACAGGATCATCTTTCCATGCACAGACCTCCTTTTTAAAGAACGCTGTAGCTGAGCTTTAAAAAATACCTTTGGTGCTAGTTAACTAAAACACTGTATATTTTAAGTAGCTTTTATAATCCAGCAAACACATATTTCCCAAGGAGGTTCATCCCACTTTGAAGTTGGCAG
>OZ012684.1:82234361-82412260 GCA_963942565.1 Maea johnstoni | reverse complement strand
AGAGAGGGGGGGGGGCACATATAAGGATAATATATTTAGTTAGCCGGTTGGTAATAATGGGAGAGGAACATGTCTAAGTATGTTCTACGGATGTGGGACTATTTCTGTTAGAAAACCGGGTACAGAAATCTTGGGAGACTGAAATGTATTCATGTGCAGGAAATGTAGAGTCCTTGACGGGAAGAAAAATAATGATGGCAAAAAACAGATAATAAAACAATTTCCAAGAGTCTCTCCAGTGGTGAAATGCTGCAGTGACGTAGTGTAGTGGGTACCCTTAGCCTGTGGTGGAGTGTGCTTCAAAAGGAAGTTACCTACAGCTGTAAGTCGTATATCACAGAGATGGAATAATCTCAAGCTAGCATCTCTTCTGCCCAGCTGAGCACTGTGGCCGAGTCCTATATTATCAAACTGATAACTTCATTCTATTACGCAGAGGCCTCGGGGACCTTTCTCTAAACAGCTCATTGGAGCAGGGCATCTCATAGCTGCTCTTTAATTGTTTATCCTTCATTACTCCAGTAGAAACAGAACCTGCTCTCTCTCTCTCTGCTCTCTCTCTCTCTCTCTCTCTCTCTCTCTCTCTCTCTCTCTCTCTCTCTCTCTCTCTCTCTCTCTCTCTCTCTCTCTCATTCTTAGTCTCTCAGAAGAGTACCCATGTGCCAGGGTTTCAGTCACTTTTTGGTTGTTGTTTTTTTCTTCACTTTGTATTGGCCAAATTAGCCACCAGCAGCATGAGGATTAACAAGGACCAAACCTGGGCAACGTCATTGTTGTTAAGGAACAAGTGAGTAGATGAATAGTAGAAGGTGGAATTTTGGCACGTGCAGCCAGCAACACAATCCTTGCAGACCTCAGCTGCATGTAGATTAAATACACATCTTAACCATTCAAATGCTGAGGCTACTTAAATCTAAAGCACAAGAAAACAAAGATTTTTGAAACCATCTAATCCCTGTCATGTTGGTATTCATTGGATAGCTCTCATAGAGCACTTTCAAATGAGTACCCATATGAAAGGGTTTCAGTCATTTCTCAGGTTTTTTGCATCATTTTGTTTTGGCCAAATTAGCCACCAGCAGCATTAGGGCTAAATGTAAACATGGTATGACACGTTAACAAATCTTAAAAACAATGCATATTTCAGCTTAAAATTTCACTGACAGTTACTGTACCTGTTTGTTTCAAGAACGCCTTTCCATGTATTTTTACTCAATTCGAAGAGTTCCTCAGATCAAATGAGCATCCATATGCCGATGGTTTGAAAGTTGTTGTCAGGCCATCCCTGGGCTCAGTTCTACATCAAATAATCTAACACCTCCCACGTGAAAGTCATCCATCTAGCTAGAGACAGGCCAGGAAGACACCTGCAGCCTCAGCCCACGTGTACAGGCGAGGACAGATCATAGAGGTGTGGAGGAAAGCAATGAGCATTTCCTCCCACACATAGTAGTACCACAGAGCACTATGTAAACTAGCAGGACTAAAAGTCTTAGCAGCACGTTTTTTCTGATTCAGGAAATGCTTGTTTTCAATCAATCATCATCCACACTGAAGCAAAACCTTCCAATGTCGAGGCTACTTTTGTCCAAAGCAAAAGGATGCAAAGATTTTTGAATAGCATCTAACCCTTGTCATGTTGGTATTCATTGGATAGCTCTCGCTGAGTATACTCTCAGATGAGTACCCTTGTGCCAAGGTTTCATCTATTATTCAGATTTTTGCATCATTTTGTATTGGCCAAATCAGCCACTAGCAGCATAAGGGTTAAGAAAATAACATGTTTTTTCTGATTCAGGAAATGCTTGTTTCCAATCAAACATCATCCCCACTGAACCAAAACTTAAACATAATTTAATTTAGGCTGCTATTGTGTTCATTTCAATAAGTTTTATGTTATATCCACAATACATATATACTATCTGCAGTGCTGTGGTTAGGGTTATTATGATCATTACTGCAATATTTCTCATTAGCTTTTAGGTGCATACAAGAGCAGGTATTATCTAACTGCCCTACCTTCAATCACCTGGGAACTGACCAGTGCTAAGCATCAGGGTCTCAACTCTCCCCTTTTACATACTCACTGTTCAGGGCAGTAATCTCAGAGCAGACATAGGCCTGATTATATGCTAGGTTGGTTTATGGCAGAACCATAATGAAACCTGGTGCTCCACTTTAACCTACTCATGCCCACAGCACCTCAAAAGGGTATGACTTTTCAAAAAATGTTTCCTTAATGCTGGTCAATTTTTAAAAAATTGTCAATAAGAAAACAACTAAAAACACTATAATGTGAATTAGCCTTTTTTTCTATGTTAACCCTTCCAATGGTGAGGCTACTTTCTTCCACAGCATATTAACAGGATGCAAAAATTCTTGAAAACCATCTTAACACTATTATGTTGGTATTCATTAGATAAATCTCACTTTCAGCATTTTTTTGGCTTTTTTGCATGATTTTCCATGGCAAAAGTAGCATCCAGCCCCATCAGACTTCAGTTATATTTGAAATTGCCAAGAATTCATGCAGCATTTGCTGCAAAAACTCCAAGTCTGAAATGGCTATGAAAGGCTAAGTGCATATCTTCCCCTGAACACAAGAGTTAAAGATATTGATGAATGTGCAGCATGCCAAATCTATGGTCTAACTATATCCATTACCTACGCCAGAGTTTTGATTAACTTGGAAAGGCGAAGGATAAAGAAGCCATCAACACTCAATAACAGCCCCAATGTGTTAATTGGGACCATGGCAGCTACAAGGAAAGATGTGTATGAACCCATTCATGCTCAGAGTTCTTAACCCTTATGCTGCTGGTGGCTAATTTGGCCAATACAAAATGATGCAAAAAACCTGAAAATGACTGAAACCCTGGCAAATGGGTACTCATCTGAGAGTACTCAGTGAGAGCTATCCAATGAATACCAACATGAGAAGGTTTAGATGGTTTTCAATGCATTCCTGTGCTTTGGATGAAAGTAGCCTCAGCATTGGAAGGGTTAACACTCGCCATCTCAACTGAATCTATGAAGCTTGTAAAAATAACCAAGAAAATGAATAATGGTCACAAAAAAGCTGAAAAATGACTAAAAACCCTGGCATATTTGGTAATCTTCTAAGAGTACTCAGTGAGAGCTATCTAATGAATATCAACATGACAGGTTATCTAAAATCTATGCATCCTTGAGCTTTGGACGAAAGTAGCCTTAGCATTGGAAGGCCTAAACTTGAAAATGACTTACATGTTTTTGTTATCAAAGAGGTCAGAGTTGACTTCACAAAATAATTTCCGCATGACTAGGTACTTGTCATGTATCACAGGTAATGACACCTGTTTTCACCTGTACTGCTGAAGGAACTTTGTTCTTTAAGGAACTCTACCCTACGGTCAGCCTCTCATGGAATATTGATGTCTTTTGATCTCAACACAGCTGCCTCACATTAATCAAGGCTGTTTAGTGGACTTATCCATTCTTAGACATTATTCATTGTCACATTACGGCCCGGCCCGTAAATGCTTAAAGGACAATTACACCATGAATAAAACATAGGCCCAACTAGTTTCTTAGAGTATTATCTCCTACTTAAGTTCACACCACTGTCAACCTTCATGCAAGAAGTATATTGCTGTTTAAACACATCCTAACGCACAAGAAATGGGGCTATTGGATGTGGCCATTTTAGTCTATTAATAACTGAGTACAATAACATAAATTTACAGAATATTCAAAGGATGGTTACTTTTGGGGATTTTGTCTGAAATTCATCCTCAATATACTTTCCCAAAAGGCTTGGTTGAAAAATTATCTTCGATTATCTTTTTGGGGTCATCGCATGGTTTATGATAAGATATCTATATTATTTCTACTTTCACTTCTTTGAAAGGTTTTGTAAGGCAAAAATGTTTTTCTTTAGTACAATGTAATTGATACTCATTAAGTTCTCTCGCACAGACCTATCTTTTCACTGAAGAAATGGGTCAAGTGTTTGATGAGTGATGAAATCTGTTTGAAACAGACGTCTATACCGATATACCTGACCCAGCTTGATCTCAATGTTCATAAATATTTCAAGGTAAACAGCGTAGCTGTTGAGAATGGCATGCATGATATATATGTCATGTACATGTCTAGAGGCATCCTTAACTGTCTCACTATCATAGAAAGGGTCCATGCACACAACAAGATATTAACAAATATGACAGTTAAGGTCCAACACACAAATATGAAACATATGAAATGCCTATTATTTCTAAATTCTTATGTGTGTGTGTGTGTGTGTGTGTGTGTGTGTGTGTGTGTGAGTGTGTGTGTGTGTGTGTGTGTGTGTGTGTGTGTGTGTGTGTGTGTATATATATATATATATATATATATATATATATATATATATATATATATATATATATATATATATATATATATATATATATATATATATATATATATATATATATATACACACATGTATATTCATACATGTTTGTGTTTGTGCTGTGTGTGTCTATGCTTGTGTGTGCATGTGTGTGGGTGGGGTGGGTGGATTAGAAAGATCAGCTCTTTCCACAACATGAGAAGCCCTATAACTCAGGCTGGAAAGGAAATCTAAATGACTTATTCAAATGCTGAATCTGCTGCCAGATTCATTGTGTGCAGGATCCCAACCTTGGGAATTCTATCTCGTCCAGCAAAATACCTATTTACCATAGTCCCATATAAATAATTCAATCTCACTTCCTTCAACAAAATATACTGCCATCAGACGCAAAGCTGCTTCATCCAAATGGTTTTATTAGGCTTTATGGCTTCCTTGGGAGTTTGGCCGAGAAAGAAGATATTATGCATCACAAAGGTTGTGTTTTGTATAGGCCTTATACTACCTAAGATATATAGGTAAATCTTTCTGACAAATCTATAATCTGGTCATGTGACAAAGGACCGCCTACCACAAAGGTCATGATAACATAGTAAATGCTTCAATTGGGGCCAAGTTACATCTTTTCAAACTTCCGTACTTGGTTGTATCCAATTGGTATAGCTCTAAAGCTTAATAGAGCAGGATGTTTAAGTAAACATCTTGCTATACATTATGGTTATGGCCAAACCTCAGCAAGACTTAGACATTCAAATCCCAGGTATTGTTGCAACTATGTTTATACCCTTACCAAATGAATCTTAGAATACCAAGGAATGCTGAGGATTTTATTAGGAAAATACCAGTCTGAACTAAATTTGGTAAAACATAAAGTGTTGGCAAGGAGTAACCCTTATGCTGCTGTTGGCTAATTTGGCCAATAAAATATAATGGAAAATACCTGAAAAATGACTGATACCCTGCCACATGGAATCCCTGGTACTCATCTAAGGGTGCTCAGCAAGAGCTTTCCAATGGATACCAACATGAGAAGGTTTAGACATTGTTCGAAAAGAACTTTGCATTCCTGTGCTTTGGACAAAAGTAGCCTTAGCAAATTGGAAGGGTTACGGCGAAAGGACAGGTTTTTTCTAGGGCTGCCAACTTTTTATTTCAAGCCCACCCACAATGCAAAGAAGTCTACAAGAGTGCAGTGTGTTGAAAGTGCAGCCCATGCCCTGCTAGGGTCAGTGAGACACAAGGGGTGCCTGTCCTATCAGCCGGGAAAGGGGACATGCTTTATCTACCTGATAACAGCCAATGAAACTGACACATTCAGGATATCCAGCCTACTGTACCTTAATCCCACCCTCCACCATAATTATGCCAGCCCGGACTCAATAGACACACTCTCTCACTGCTCACCTCTAGACAGTGCTAACCACAGGCCTGTACACGTTACTGACAGTCACACTAACTACTAACCATATAACCATACCTGTTCAGATCGATTGCTAAAAGCGCTCAAGCAGTTGTAGATTTTGCTTTACATAAAACAAAGAACTTGCAAAGGTCACACACACACATATATAAATGCATAATTATAAATATATATATATATATATATATATATATATATATATATATATATATATATATGCATAATTATAAATATATATATATATATATATATATATATATATATATATATATATATATATATATATATATATATATATATATATATATATATATAAATTTATTGATATGAACACACACCTTATTGCTTTTGTTGCTCCTGTAAGTCTGTAAGTCAAGCGGTGTGTTGCGAGAAAAGGGCTAAGCTGCATTTGTGATATTGATGATGCTATCTAGTGAAAAATCTAAATCAATAAAAATGCAATACAAGCCAGACATTATGATTTCAATATTTGTTCCATTTATTTTTATTGATCCCAGCATATCACCCAGTGGTGCACTGCATACACATATCTGTCCTACACACACAGGCATTTATCTCTTTGCCGGTCGCCCCTATACTTTATACTGGCAATATATGTCTTGGTAGGGTACGTTATTAGCTTTCATAACATTTAATCAGAAAAACATTTTTATTACATAACATCCTAAACCTTACTTGAGTTCCCCAGGAAAAGTAACACCTGATCCTATGATACTTTTATGAATAACAGAAGAATGCTATCTGGGTTTATATTTGGAATGGTGTTTGAGTAGTTTAGTTCTGTTTAATATTACTTCACCAAATATAAAGCTTAAAATAGCAAGGAAATAAAGCTTTAATAGCAAGGAATTCCTAGTATTTTCTTAGGAAAATGCCAGGCTCACTGTCTCAGCTGCTAATATAGTAATAAATTTCTCCTTTAAAATGTTTTATAACATGCTTTGGTCAAAATATAAGGCCAGGATATCCAGGTAGTTTTAGGGCTGCAGCCCTAGTTATTTGTCCTACAGAATTGTAAATTTCCGAACTACTTTTTGATAAGAGTTAGTTGTTTATAGGTCTGCTATTTGACTGGAATTATGGCAAAAATATTGCTTTGCCCTTTAAGGAGAGTCCAGGAGGAAATCATTTTCAATTTTATCTAATGTCAAAAAATATTTTTTGATATTTTCATTTGAGTTGGCTGTTACATTGGTGTCTGTGTAAATACTGATAATTTCCACATTTCAGAATACCTTGCCTCATCACCATTAACTGTATATCTGACCTAATAAAACTTGCCCAGATGAGACCCAAACTTGCCTAGTATAATGGATAAGCCTAAATGTCAATCTTCATCAGGCCAGAATGCTAACTCAAAATGTTACTGGCCCCCTAGGACTAGCAACACCTTAGATTTACTGGTCCAGCACAATTTTTACAAAATACAAATTTTTCTTTAACATAATAAGAAAAATATTGCATGAAATTTACTGACAACATTTATTTTTGTTTATCTTATCTTCATTTATTTCAAAAACATTTGGGGACTTTTAAATGTTTTCTGGCCCTGTAGGACCAGTTGAGGTCTTTTTTACTGGCCTGAAGGGGTTTTGGGAATTTTTACTGGCCTGGGGCTAGCGGTTCATTGTTTGCCCTGTTTATTGTAAAGTCATGCGAAAAGACCACTTTCATCCTGTAACATTTGTTGAACCCATCACCCTCCATTGTATATCACATCTAATGATCCTTGTCCCTAGGGTATAGTTATACTTGCTCAAGATGACGCGAAAGACCTTAGTGTAACACCATGCGTAAGGACATTTTGCACCTTGCAGTATACGTTGAACCCCATCACCAACCTTTTATGGATATCCGACCTTAAGCCTTCTCGCGGGGTTTTGTTGGTAAAAGGATTTCTTCTGACCCATTAGACGTGCATCGTTCTTGTCTCTTCTAATCTCCCTATTCCCCATTGCAGACCACTGGACCTTTCCCATAAGCTGTTTTCCGCTGTTACGGTAAAATGCACCCTTAGAGGTTGTGTGAAGGAGACAATATGCATTCTTCTATACCTGGTTGTGCAAGCCTGGCAGGTTAGGAGGCAGCAGAGAGAGCATGTGGGGCACTGCATGTTCTTATCAATAATAATTGAACAAGATCAGGTCAAAAAACAATCAAGAATGAGTGCCATTGGCTGAAGACGTAGGAAGGGTGACCTGCATGCAAATCTAAGGTTGGCCTGGTGAGCCCTTATTTTTGGACTACCTATGGCCACTTTTTTCCTGTTTTAGGAAAAATACCTTGTTGATTTTGGGCCCCTCATTAAAAGAAAAAAGTTAAGGAACGTTGAAAATTTATTACCTAAAAGCTATATCTGTGCATGTTTTGTAAAAGAAAAGAGAAAAAATATATACATGTAGTTTCCAAGTCGCTCAATAGGTGTCATCAATATTGATTATCATTTTACATCATTTTTTTTTTGCTTTTCTTTCTTAGTTCCCTCTTGCATAGCATATTTGACGAGGTGTCAGTAAGCAACAGATATCTTCAGTGGTGAAGCCCTATCATAGACTCAGCTTACCCTCAGTGTTGATCATAGACACAGCTTAATACCTTCCTACCATAGTGCCATCTGTAACACCAACATGAGTGTCAGTAAGCACCAAATAGCATCAGTCAGCGGTGCAGCCGGGCTACAGTAGGCAGTGCTCCCCCGGTCTCCCAGCTGGCGGAACCACCGGTATATTGATCCGATGGGCATCAACTCAGAATGTGCCTCCGGGCAGCGATGGGAGGAGGGGAGAACTCAACTGCACTGGAAATCATAATTGAATATGAAGAGAGCACCACAGATAGCATATCAATACCGTCCCTTTCTACAGTACCACTGTGTGTATGCAAAAGAATGAAGTCAGTGATAGCCACAGATATCTATCCATTCAAGCCCAGTGACCAATGTAGTTCTGGCTTGCTCACATGCAATTTTCTAATTAATAAATGAAAATATGTTATAATTGTGGAAACCAAACTCAATGTTTCAAGTTCTAGTTTTACAATTATTCTAATAATCATTTATTCTTCATCAGAATCTTTTATAATTGGCATAATTCAAATTCCCTTTGAGCATGATTGGGTCAGTCAAGTCTATAGAATTCTTCAGAACTTGCCAGTGGTCACGAGAAAAAAATTGAATCTATTCACTTTGCAACCCATATTCAAGTCTGCATCTGTATCTGTTTTATATAGAAATCAGAATCTGTCTCTGTTTATTTATAAACAATTAATACCAACAGAAGACTGTGTACAGCTTTCAGCATCATCCATTATCATAGTAATGATTAAACAATGATAGCAGATATTGCAAACACAAATGATAAAACAATTATTCTTAGTGTTTACCTTTGTGATTAGTAGGTCGATATGACATCATCATGCTCAGGGATGGCATTTTAATGCTTAAAGCACAAATAAAGCCTATCATCTTTACAATTAAGTACAAAATTGGTTTCCCTGACAACTGCATCTCATTATTCTTTAATCATTGTATAATCCTATGTCAGACGTCTACTATAAACAACATGGAATTGTTGATTGCAAAGATAAGCCTAATGAGCATAAATCTCAAGCTGATATCACAAAGGAATGGTAATTCATTCTTTGATGAAATCTGATGGCCCACCTAGGATTTAAGACATTTATTGTGTTTCAATTCCTTGTTGGATCGAATAAGATTTCAGGCCCTGGGGCATGATTGCAATCAAGACAGATAGTTATCACCCAACTAGGCCTTTGCTGGCCGGAAAATAGTAGACATCAAGGCAGATCAGAAGGGAAAATAGCGGATACAGAGTGTCAGAGGAGGAAGGGTGTTAATTAAGAGAGGGGATTCATCAATATAGGGTCATCCAAGGTAAGCATGACACATAGTCAGTAAATTTGAGCGCACTTGGTTCTAGCATGCAACTGAATACATGAAGTATGTCTGGTACATGCTTTAAGTCAAAGCATGGATTTTCAGGCATGAGTCCCATGCATGGAACATAACTTAGCCCATTCCATGCATGGAGCCCAAGGAACTACCATTGAATTTCAGGCCATTGAAAGATAAGGACTATTTCAGTGGTATCCATTTGACTTCAAAATGTATTGATTAAGAAATATTGATTGTAACTCAAAGCATCTACCCCTCAAACGTATCACAGATCCAGACATTTGTCAAGTAGGTATGAACGGCTCAATATGTACCATAAATACTTACAACAATACAGCTATACTGCATACTGAAGTAAAGCACATGATAAAATACAGCTCACACATACAGTAGAGCTATGTGCAAGGCCAGAAATAAAGCTCTCAAAAGGTATAGGACTACTCATATATACACATATATATATATATATGTATATATATATATATATATATATATATATATATATATATATATATATATATATATATATATATATATATATATATATATATATATATTATATATGATGAATCATGCTTCAATCACTTCACATACTTCCTGCTTTAGTGTTCTGAGCTTTAGGGGTCTCTATTTCATCACCTGGGATTTTCCCTATATAGCATAATACAGCCATTTCATCACCTGGGATTTTCATGACATCATACATCCATTGCATCACCTGCTATATTCATGACATAATAAAGCCATTGCAGCATGTGGGATGTCCATGTTGAAACAGGTAGGAAATAGGAAAAGTAGGTGAAGTGAATGTGCAAGCAAGCAGGTCTTCTGGGTGTCTTTTGAACATCTAAACCCCCCAAAACCACCCCTCAGTATTTTTTTCTAGATGTCAATTTTAGCATATAATTGAAGATTGTCCAACTCAATATAATTCCCATGACATTGTATAATGATGTCATGCCTGATTTTAATGAGTAAATACATGTTTATGGATGTTATCTCAGTATATTGCTGTTTCCCTTGATAACTAGGGCGCCAAAAAAGTTTACAATAGCCAAATTTGGACACCCACTTTCTAAATCCTGGCTAAGACCCTGGCTGGCATTTCCACCAACTCCGCATATTGCAGAAGACGTTTTCATTGAGGGGGAGTAGGAGGAGGAGGAGTAGGAGGAGGAGGAGGGGGAGATTCAGCAGGTAGAGCGTCTAGACAGTTTCTAGCCCTGTAATTGGCAACAGGTGGCCAGCTGACTCATGCAATCACTGTTCTCTCCTCCTCTCCTCCTCCTCCTCCGGCTCAGGTACCAATCCATAACTCAATCAATTCAGTCCTCATAACAAAAATACACACACAGATAACAATAGTGCACTAAAAATGTCACAGGTGTCGTTATTGTTGTTGCAACGGCTGATTCTGAAGTTGTTTTTGTAGATTTTAGTTGTTGTTGTTGTAATCTTTGGTGTTATTATTGTAGTTGTTGTTGTTGTTGCTGTTGTTATTATTTTTGTTGATTTTATCATTGTTAATGTTAATCTTGATCTGTTGTAATTTTCCATGTTATTGATGATGTTGTTATCACTTACGAGTTTGTTTTTGTTCTTGAAATGTCCATATTGTTAGTGTACTATTGGTAGCGTAATGCTAATAGTAATAATGTGATCTGCCTTAACATTCCTTTACCATTTACATAAGACCTACTTGACATACATACCTGTCAGAGTAAATAAACAAGTCAGGGCCAAGTTAAGTACAGATTGTATGCTCCTTAATTCACTGGCATACTATCAGTCTGAATGAAAATAGTTGCTGTACACCAAAAAGTGCTGGCTTACTTAACCCTTATGCCGCTGATGGCTAATTTGGCCAATACAAAATGATGCAAAAAAGCTGAAAAATGACTGCAACCATGGATACTCATCTGAGAGTGGTCAGTGAGAGCTATTCAATGAATACCAACATGACAGGATTTAGATGGTTTTCAAAAATCTTTATGTCTGTGTGCTTTGGATGAAAGTAGTCTCAGCATTGGAATAGTTGATGCAATAAGGTTATATAATAAAACTCTGCTCACTCACTATATCTACCTGTAAATAATGGACTGATCTATCCAATTTAAATTTCTGTTTTGGTTAAAAATTCATCACTAGAATAGTGAGGCCTTTTTTGTCTCTACAGGCATGAAAGGGTTGGGGGAAGTGAGGAAATTGTACATTCAGGTCATGGAGAGTCGGTACATGAACAAAGACAGTAATGAGTGGCATCTAACTCCTCACCTGTTAACACATGTGACAGTTCTCACCTGGGAGGTGATCAGGGTACGTTAGCATCATGCCCACTCATATATTTAGTGTACCTGGGGAACGGGTACTTGTTAGTGGTTGTCACACATGTGTATCTGTCCTTGTTACTAGACAGCAACACAAGTTTCAGAACAAACCTACCATACCGGGCAAGTAGTTCATGATTTTTACTTGTCCGATGAGATTTTTGGCTTGTCCAAAATAGGTTATAACATAATTGCTTCAGTGGCATACATTATTCATCATAATTTAATAATTTGAAAACCATTTTCTTTATATAATTGTGTTGCATTGTTTGCACTTTTCTGGGTATTTGTGCCATTTTCTATTAAAAAGAAAAGTGTAGTCCTCAGAAAATCAGCATGCTAGAAAATGTACTTGCACGAAGGACCTTTTTTCAATAATTCACTTGCCGGAGCAAGCGGGCAAGTTCTTATGTCAGTGCCTGGTTACATTAAATGAAGGTTTCTCTATCTTCACAGGTGATCAGGGTAGGCTATCATCATGCCTACTTGTAAATCTAGTGTACTTGGGAAATGGGTACTTGTTAGTGGTTGATGCATCAATGTAAAGATGTCACACATGAGTATATGTCCTTGTTACATTAATTAACATCTTTACATGTGATCACACCCACTCATATATCAAGAGTACCTGGGAGAATGAGTCCTTATCTCATAAGACTCGTGTATTGGTCTCTTTTTAAGTTATCAAGATTCCTTCTTCTTTGCAGGTAGACTCACAAAAAAGTGAGGATAACAGAGGAAGAGTGGACAATAACTAAAGGAAGCTTTCCAGGATTGCAGTAGTTGGTAAAAACATTAGACCTTCCAATGCTGAGGCTACTTTCATTCAAAGCACAAGAACACAAAGATTTAAAACATAACATTTTAACCTTGTCATTTTGGTATTCATTGGATAGCTCTCACTGAGTACTCTCAGATGAATACCCGTATGCCAGGGTTTCAGTCATTTTTCAGGGTTTTTTGCATCATTTTGTATTAGAAAAATTAACCAGCAGCAGCATAAGGGTTCAACCCAGTATGGGATTGAACTGACAAACATGTACTGAGGGTCTGGTCACAATTATCACACCTACTCCTCCTCTAAATGCAAAATGTAATTTCTCCATCAGATACTCAGAGAGTCTGCCGAATATATAATGCTGGAACAACTGCCGCCCTTTGCCATTCTGTGGGTACAGCTTATTGAATCCCCTAACTCATTACCATACTCATAAGGGAGGCAATAGCAGCTGTTTGTTTGCTTTGATAATATCCTATTTCAATATGAAATTCATGAAAAGAACACTGCAAGGAATTATCTTAGAGCAGCTCTGGCTGATCTGCATTTCAACTAACTTTTAACCCATTTATGCCCTTAACCCTTATGATACTGAGGCTACTTTCATCCAAAAAAACAAGGATGCAAACATTTTTTGAAAACCATCTAAACCCTGTCATGTTGCTATTCATTGGAAAGCTCTCGCTGAGTATTCTCAGATGAGTACCCATGTGCCTGGGTTTCAATAGTCTTCAGGTTTTCTGCATCTTTTTGTATTGGCCAAATTAGCCACCAGCAGGATAAGGGTTAAGTTTAGAATTATCTGCCATAATCTAGTTGTTATGATACCTGGCTCTATATATAGCTTGCAACCTTAACCTGGGTTTGGGTCGAAATTGATCCTCATTAACAGTTTGTTGTGATTGTTTTCAACAAAAGTATATTTTCAAAAATATTTGAAGAAATGTTAGTCATAGCATGACCCACAAATCTTTAAACATTTCAAGCTATTCAAAAATGACCTAGAACTGGACAATAATTACAAGGGTAACTCTTGCATGTGAAATAGTGATCTTTTTCGTCAACTCTCAATATCACTCATACATGCTTGGAATTTCATTTTTCCTCACTTTTTCTGCCATATTGCGGCTAAGTCGTGACTGGCCTGAAATAAGAAAGTAACTGGTGGAGGAAACCGGAGTACCCGGCGAAACTATCTCACATGCCCAAGGTGGGATTCAAACCCAGTATCACTTATATCCTCCTGCAATAGTACAGGGACATTTCTCTCTGATGTACATCCTCCACAAATATCATAAGATTATTCCCCCTGGTAAATATCCCCCTGCAATATTACAGGGATTTTCCTAGAATAAATCAGATCTGCCTGTGATGAGAGTGTTGACTGAAGTCATGTAATTGCCAAGATCCTAATGCTGAGTAAATATAATGTCTTCTCATTATCAGCAAGTAGTAGTAGCAGAGTAATAGGAGAAATCAAGATATCACTAGAAAGCCATGGGCTAGCAATTTCATCCTAAGTACCTTCACCCTCTTTAACCTGTAGTCCTTCTAATGCTAAGGCTACTTTCGTCCTAAGCACAAGGACGCAAAGATTTTGAAAACTATCTAAACCCTGTCATGTTGGTATTCATTAGAAAGCTGTCATTGAGTTCTCTCAGATGAGTACCCATTTGCCAGGGTTTCAGTCATTTAAAAAAAAAAATTTGCATTATTTTTTTAGGCCAAATTAGCCACCACCAGCATAAGGGTTAAAATAAACACTGTGGGGCAGTCAACTTTGGAATTGGAGTAATTCACAAGAAAAATGGAGTTGATGGATTGATTCATGTTGAATGGTGGCTAATGGCTAATCAGAGCATTTTTTACTATTAAAAAATACACAAATAGAGTGCTTGGAAGACAAATTATCACATCTACCTTATTGTTTCCATAGAGATTGATGATCCATTCATTTCTTTGCCGTTATCTAAAGGTATATATTCTGAGACCAAGTAAGAGGTAGTTATCGTAAAAAAAGGGTATAAGCTCATAATTTTATATGTATCAGTGATCTTACTAGTCTCTTTTATGTCTCACGCCTTGCAAGGTCTTTTATCTTGTAAATATTGTACATGTAATGTAAAACTCTAGGGAGACAATGAACTTTATCAAAATCCAAAACCATAAATCTATAAGCCACATTTGTCAACAAGTAAGTGTAAAATATGCAATGCAAAATTAAACCCCAGAAAGTGATCTGAGTAGGACATTCCAAAGATGAACTTGTTTAAAGATGTGATATTCTGACCTTGATGATAATATAGTCTATGCAATGAAAATACAAGGCTATGAAGTAAAGATGGTATCCTGCCTTGCCAACATCTACACAGAGTATCTGACCAGTATCTGAGTATTACACATGTGTGAAATGATATTTAAGTATTACACCTGTGAAATACAAACAAGCACGGTTTTAGCCAGTGGTGTCTGGGCGCCATTTGGAAACCCAAACCCTAAAAGTTGGCACAACAGGATATTCAAAATATTTTGTGAAGAATTTCTGAAAATTTCATTCCTCAAAGCAAATTATTGAATATTTTCAGCTAAATATGATTCTTATGTCATAATTAACATACGGATATCATACCTTTCCTGAATAAGTAAATATATGTTTATGGTATTTATCTGAATATACTGTGGTCTCCCTTGAAAAATATGGACGCTCAAAAGTTTTACAAATGCGAATAATGGGCATCCAGTTTCTAAATCCTGGCTAAGTCCCTGCAAACAAGGTACTTGAACCATGCTTCAACTTACATGACCTATGCTGCAATGTATTCTCTATGAGTGTTCTCTAGTGGGCAGGTGTTACTGTGTGAAGGGTTGGAGGACACCGTAATGCACTTATTCTATTTATTTCAGGGACAGATCTATCGATGTCCTAGTGGACAGGTGTCACTGTCATGTGTTAATGGTTGTATGACATTATATTGCACTTATTCTGTCTATTTCAACTATAAATCCATCAAGGCAGCATCTCCTCTTTGGCTAGGTTACAGGGTCATGCAAATTTTTAGATTTTACATTAAAAAGCACATACAGCCATTGACATATATCACTCAAACAGAACACACAGTAGCATTTAGAAATTCCTTTTGCTGGGGTAATTCAGTATCTGAATATGACTGCTTTTCTCTCATGCATAATTCTGGGTGTTCTATGGAAGGCATGGATTCTCTGGAGGGATGGTGTCGCTAGGGCTGAGTAAGCACTACCTGTAGAGAGTACAGCAGCTCCTACAACGTGCCCCCAAGACACCTTACACTAAAGCAGCTAATACTACAACAGGTATTCCTACACAGCTCTCTACTTATCCTATTTCAGAACACGACCAGCTCTAGAGAGGTCACATATGTTCAACATGATGTACCTGGGAAACATGTTCAGCGTATGTTACAGACCCGCATGACTGGCGGCCGGCCCACCGACCGACCGGCACTACAGCATGGTTGAGCAAAGCTAGCCAACTTTAAATGATAATACAATATCTTCCCATTATTGTGCACTCACCTAAGCCCATGTAAGTCCTGACATTGTGCAGTATGTGGGATAAGTCCTCAGGTGTTAATTGACCAGGTGAAACTCAGGTGTGCTGTGATGGAGGAGGCGGTAGTAATATTCCACAGGTAAGTCACAGCGCACTATGGTTGTACATGTAGTAGCTGCAGAGGCTATGACTCACTCACACACTGTGTGCTGGTGGTGGTGGTAAGAGGCGGTGGAAGCAGGCGGCGGCGGCTCAGGCGGCACAAGCGGTGGCGGGCGGCAGAGTACCACCAGGGCAGCCAATGAGCAGAGCGGGCGGCCGAGAGGCTGCAAGACATGCTTCAGTAGGCAGAATTGACAGCCGAAACCAGTTGTGCAAATAATACACTGGAACCCTGCCTTCCCATATAAGCCCTTCCTTCAACAAACTACCGCAAGTCACCCTGGATTAACACACAACCACAAACACCACATCTGGCCCAATACCAATAATCTGTACAGTGGGATCATACCGTTCATGGTATTTAGTTATGTTCACCTTTCAAGCAATGTTTAGAGTCACAGGTGAAACATTCTATCATGTTACCTTGTGTGACATAATCAGTGCAGTTAAGTGGACGGCATATTTGATTGTAAATCGGGAGAGGCTGGTTTTATTTGTAGCTGTTTCTTGGCAGTGTTTGTTCCAATAGAAAGGTAGGTAGCGAGAGAGGAGAGGCTGCCAAGAGAGTTGCACCCTGCCAGAATCTGCTGGAATAGGGGAGGATATGTCATTCAAAGAGAGCTCTGTAAACAACACATGCCATGGTATGACAAGTGAGTCGACACATCTACATGTATACGTATCATATTGGAAATCAGTAGCACTATAATCGTAGGAGATACAGTGTCAGTTTGAGGTATATCTCAAAATGGAAGTTAACCCTTCCGATGCTGAGGCTACTTTCATCCAAAGTACAAGGACGCAAAGATTTTTGAAAACCATCTAAACCCTGTCGAGTTGGTATTCATTTGATAGCTCTCACTGTGTACTTTTAGATGAGCACACATGTGCCAGGGTTTCAGTCATTTCTTTTTAGGTTTATTACATCATTTTGTATTGGCAAATTAATGCCTGGCGTTACAGGCACAAAAAATGGTACAGGCTCATTTTTTATTTTAGGTTTATGTACATAATTGAAACAAGCTTCATGTAAACCAATGCACACAATTTTTTCAGTCCATCGACTCAATCTGTGGTAAAGTAAATACTTTGTGCCTAACCTAGATAAAGATGCGCTACTGTTGGGCTCTTAATTAGGAATGCCCACAGAAGGTAATTTAATCAACTTGTATGAGCAGGGATATGAAGAGTCACACATCAGGGGCCTAATCAAGCGCGACTCACAGGCAAGCTAATTAATACAGCTTATTTGTGCCCCATGTGCTTTAATCAAAGGATTTATTGATCAATAAGAATATCTCTCCATGCAACTTCTACTAACCTAGTGAAGTTACAGCTTATTCTATAATACCGGCCAGCATGGGTGCAGGGTTAGACTATAAATAAATAGTACTTGGACATCCTAATATATAACTATCTCTCTGACTCTCTTTATTTCTCTCTCTCTCCCTCCCTCCCCCTCTCTCTCTCTCTCTCTCTCTCTCTCTCTCTCTCTCTCTCTCTCTCTCTCTCTCTCTCTCTCTCTCTCTCTCTCTCTCTCTGCAGTAATCAGGTACATCAAGGCCCCTCTGATCTGTCTGACCCCCACTGGGTGTGTGTTTGCAGAGGCAAGTAGATCACACAGCTAACTCCACACACTGGCCATGTTCAATGCTACAGGGTGTGCCATACAGCACCCCTGGATTGGAAAATACTAAAACAGCTGTCAAGGCACAATGAAATACACATACATATAAACATATACATATACATACACAGGTAACTGATAGGAGCAACTGTGCTATTGTGGCCCCAGCTATTAAAGCTTCATTTTTACACTTGCGTGTACAAAATTATAGGCGAATGAATATATATATATATATATATATATATATATATATATATATATATATATATATATATATATATATATATATATATATATATATATATATATATATATATATATATATCGATAACTCTCCTAAAACAATACAGCCTGCTTTCACTAGTCAAAAGGATTAAAAGATTAACAATGAGAAAAAAATGGTCCAAAATAATATAGTCAAAGCAAAAAAAAATTCTCCAAATATAACAGCACTACATTACTTTGGCAAATAATGATTGGTAAATACAGCCCATTTCTTCCTAAATCTGACTTATTACTTCCACTGTCACTCAGGGATAAAAGCCAATTCCTGGAGTTTCTATTATAATAATGTGTTGTCTGCTTGCCACATGGAATCTTCTAAGCTAATGGAAGAAAATGAATATCAAACAAGTACTCCCAGCGGCTAATTTGACTGATTTAGAAGAATATGCCCTAATGACTGACGACATTTGAATGGCACTCTGATCACAAATAACCCTCAAAACACAACCATCAGTGCAGAGCAGCATTTAGTGTGAATTGCAAGATTTAAACTGCACTAACTACTAGGGTGACCCAGTATCGATCTAGGGTCCGAGCAATCTAAACATGCTTCTGCAGATGACATCATAATAACAGCAAGGGCCTGTTTAGGTAATAATGTGTAACATAAATGCTAATCCACTAATGGACTTGTCAAACTATCTATCAGGGATGATTATTACCCAGCTCTGAGGTGATTCATCACCTCTCCTGACCCTATCATAATCCAGCAACTTCACATCATCTTACTACACCATTCCTAGGCCACAAGCTCATGTTACTATACTGGTTCATACAGGATGAGTTCTTATATTCACATTCAAGCTACACTGAGTGTCAAGATAAACTTCAACTATTCAACGATTAAAAAGATAGTTTGAGCATTCACATCATCTTACTACACCATTCCTAGGCCAAGAGCTCATGTCACTATACTGCTTCATACAGTAAGAGTTCTTACATTCAAGCTACAGGAATTTACATCATATTACTACACCATTCATAGGCCAAGAGCTTGTGTCACTATATTGCTTCATACAGTATGAGTTCTTACATTCAAGCTACAGGAACTTCACATCATATTACTACACAATTCCTAGGCCAAGAGCTCATGTTACCATACTGCTTCATACAGTAAGAGTTCTTGCTCTATTTCTGTCTGTTTTCCAGCATGTATCTCACTTTCTCACCCACTCTGCCTCTCCCCCTGTCTCTATCTGTCTCTCTCTCTCTCTCTCTCTCTCTCTCACTCTCTCTCTCTCTCTCTCTCTCTCTCTCTCTCTCTCTCTCTCTCTCTCTCTCTCTCTCTCTCTCTCTCTCTAACTCTCTCTCTCTCTCTCTCTCTCTCTCTCTCTCTCTCTCTCTCTCTCTCTCTCTCTCTCTCTCTCTCTCTCTCTCACTATCTGCTTGTCTATGTATCTGTGTCTATATTTCTCTCTTTCTCTCTGTCTCTGTCTGTCTGTCTCTGTCTGTCTCTCACTCACTCTCTCTCTCTCTCTCTCTCTCTCTCTCTCTCTCTCTCTCTCTCTCTCTCTCTCTCCCTTTCTCTCTCTCTCTCTCTCTCCTCTCTCTCTCTCTCTCTCTCTCTCTCTCTCTCTCTCTCTCTCTCTCTCTCTCATCTCTCTCTCTCTCTCCCTCCCTCCCTTATAATTGAGTATTCTACACAGAAAGTCCCGTTTATTTATTGACATTTGACAATTCTCCCAGGGGCTCCAGAGTGTGGCAATGGTATTACAGGTTGCCTCCCAGCTATAATTTACCTGTATAGGATGCGGCGGCGGTGGCATTTGGCTGAAGTAAAGTGTTCCCTGGCTGAAGCCGGGGAAGACGACAATCCTAATTACTTTACAGACACACTGTACTTGATTTACACAGAGCGACAGGGCAGACTGCCAGGAAACAGTGCTTACACAGCCCGCCCAGCCTCTTCAACCATGATGCACTTCTACATGTTGTCCAATCACTGAGCAGCCAACACACCCATGCTCAAATTTCATTTATCATCACTTTTATCTGCCATCCTGGGACTAATCCATTCAATTCTAAATAGGAATGTCCACAAAAGTTAATTTAATCAATTTTTTTTATGCAGGGATGAGCCAAACATCAACCATAGTACACTCCTATATGTTGGGCAATCACTGCAAAGCCAACACATTTCATTTATCATCATTTTTTCTGCGTTTCTGAGGCCAGTCTATTCAATTCTTAACCTTTCCAATGCTGAGGCTACTGAGCACAAAGACGCAAAGATTTTTGAAAACCATCTAAACCCTGTCAAGTTGGTATTCATTGAATAGCTCTCGCTGAGCACTCTCAGATGAGATACCCATGTGCCAGAGTTAGTCTTTTTTTTTTAAGGATTTTTACATCATTTTGTACTGGCCAAATTAGCCAGCAGCAGCATAAGGGTTAAATAGGATTATCCACAAAAGGTAATCTAATCAACTTGTATCTGCAGGGATGTGCCACACATTAGGAGCCAAATCAAGCTTGACTCACAAGCAAGCAGTAGTTTGCACTGAAGGGAACCAAATACCCAGGGAAACCAATGGCTAACCCAAAGTCACTGACAACTTTCTCCCATGCCTTGAGTCAGATTCTCAGGCAGTGGTGAGTGACAGCTAGCAGTGAGTGGCAATGTCTGGCCACAGCCATGAACTCGCATTCATTTGTTTGTGTTTTGGAATTCCCTCACTTAAAATCCTGGGTTTTATCTAGGCATGATACTAAGATGAAAACCTCTCTCACCATCAAAACCACGTTGAGTTTTCAAGTTGCAAAGAGACCTTTGACAGCACCTCAAAATACTAGGACCCACTTTTGAAGCAGACACTTTAAAAATGGACATGAATATATATCTAGAAGACATTAATATTAAAGGATGTTGGTTGGCTGAGTTTAAACAGTAATACCCTCAATATTATTCATTCAGTCCCCATGGAATCAATCTCATCTTGTCTGTTCTCCGATCCTATTGGCTGAGGTCTAACATTCAGGTCAGCCACCGAAAAAACAGTCTCTTCGATACTCCTCGCTCCATAATTCTCCAAAACTACCATAAACCAATGCCCTGGAGTGAAACATAAATGTAATTTTCTAAACTATCAAATTTGTCATGACTGCTTTAAATGCATAGCTTATAGTATGTATATCATGAATATTAAACAAGCTCTGAATCACCGTCGTACCCTGCATGTGATTGTTATACATGACCAACACATATATGCCACCCACACGTGAGTATTAAAGCAAGATTTTAACAGAGAGGACCTGTGACATTTGGCAACTCTTTATGTTTGGTCCCCCGACATGTGAGTCACACATGGTCGGCCATTGCATGACCTTTGACCTCTGGTGGATATTAGACATGCACTCCATCAAGGTGGATGATGGGAGCTGGTCACAGGATCAGAGGTGTGGAGTCGTGTCGTGGGGACCTAATAGCATGCTTAACTAAGCACCTAAGCCAGCACTCCCGCGGCAATCTATCGCTCCTTAAGAACGTTGTCCAATGATGATGCTACTTTCATCCAAAGCACAAGGATGCAAAGATTTTAGATAAATATCCAAACCCTGTCATATTGGTACTCATTAAAAAGCTCTCACTGAGTGCTCTCACTGAGTACTCTCAGATGTGTACCAATGGTATCACACATTTTTCAGCTTTTTTGCATCATTTTGTATAGACAAAATTAGCCACCACCAGCATAAGGGTCAATAACGTACGGCCAACAAGTGCAAAAAGCCTGACTCTCAAGGTAGGCTTTCATTGTGTGGATGTGCATGCCATTAGCCTTGCCATTAATTCACATACAACCACAGAACCACACAAGTGAAAATGATATGTACTCCAAATGCTCCTTGTAGGAATTGACTGGATCTTTCTTATTTTTGAAAATAAAATCCTAATGACACATCATATCACAAAATATTTGAAGCAGAATTTTCAACTAACATTTCTAAAATTTTTCTTTAAAATGTTTCTTCAACCATTCTACAAAATGTGCTTTATTGAGAAAGATATCACCAAATTAGTCCAACCTATTATGGCATTACAGATTTGAATGGATTGACTTAAAAATCATCCTGACCACTAGCAGAAATACAGGCTTGCTATATCAGGGTTCTATCCCAGCTCTATAATTCATCCAAATGATGATTGGGCATGAATGCCACATGATTGAATGAGTGGGTCGGAGACCGACTCCATTATAACCCATCTGGATCTAGAGTGCACACACTTTGAACATAGCTCCTCAAATAGTGATATATCTGAAAAAATGATTAACTCCAACAGGAACAATGACTTTCTTTCAGATATTTTCATGAATATTGCATTTATATTAAGATCTTTCCATAAGAGTTGGACCACATGCATACAGCAGATGTGAAAAGGTTATGTTCAGTGCTGCTGGCAGTGTCTGGTATATGTGAAGGCTCAGGTGCTCCCTTCTCTTCGAGTGGCCAGATTGTCTTGGCATCATCAGGCCAGCTGCGGGCACAAATTACTGAGAATATACAGTAAAGCTGCGGGCCCAAAATACTGAGAATATACGGTACAGCTGCGGGCCCAAAATACTGAGAATGTACGGTACAGCTGCGGGCATGGTCTTAGCCAGCAGGGCGTCTGGGTGTCTTTTTGGACACCCAAACCCTTAAAAAGTACCCCTCAGGACACCCAAATTTTTTTGTGAGGAATTTCTTCAAATGTCAATCACAAGCTTATAGATGAATTTTTTCATCTCCTTATAATTCCCATGACATTGTTTAATGATATCATGCCTTATTGTGATGAATTTATACATGTCTATGGTTGAAATATGAGTATATTGTGATCCCCCTTAAAAATTTGGACGCCCAAACATTTTACAACTGCCAATTTTAGGCACCCAGTTTCCAAATCATGGCTAAGACACTGGCTGCGGGCCCAAGTTACTGAGAATATACAGTACAGCTGCGGGCCCAAAATACTGAGAATGTACGGTACAGCTGCGGGCCCAAAATACTGAGAATGTACGGTACAGCTGCGGGCCCAAATTACTGAGAATGTACGGTAGGTTATTCACAGTGCTGCTGGCAATGTCTGGTATATGTGAAGGCTCAGGTGCTTCCTTTTTCTCGAGTGGCCAGATTGTCTTGGCATCATCGGGCCAGCTGCGGGCCCAAATTACTGAGAATGTACGGTAGGTTATTCACAGTGCTGCTGGCAATGACTGGTATATGTGAAGGCTCAGGTGCTTCCTTTTTCTCGAGTGGCCAGATTGTCTTGGCATCATCGGGCCAGCTGCGGGCCCAAATTACTGAGAATGTACGGTAGGTTATTCACAGTGCTGCTGGCAATGACTGGTATATGTGAAGGCTCAGGTGCTTCCTTTTTCTCGAGTGGCCAGATTGTCTTGGCATCATCAGGCCAGCTGCAGGCGAGGTCTCATCATCACAGAGAGAACCAGCATACAACTCTTTGATGCTGGAGCGGCGTCAACGAACACCTCTAAGAACAACCTCTTGGAAGACAAGATAATCACAGATGTGGCCAGCTCTGATCAGCATCAAACACGTACAGCAGCCCTTTCAAAGACCCCCATAAATGATTCACTTATGAGACAAAAAAAGGTTCGAAAATATCTAAATCAAGATTTTGAAAAAAAAAAGTTCACTTCGTTAGAAATATCAACTGGATATATTTTTCAGAAATTTCCCATTTTTGCTTAAATATACCTTTACTTTTTATCTACCCCGCAATCAGAGAGTAATTCTTATGAAGTGTTTCCTATCCCTCCCAACAAGTAAAAAATAAAAAATACCCTTATGTATACCCATATACCTACATTCAATACTCAACAATGTAGTCGGGCTCGACTGGGACTTCCAACTCATAGGAATATATATGCCTACTTTGTATTTCAGACTGCCTACACCTATACCCATGAATATGGTATTCCCATACCTTGCATATATGCTACTGTTTATGATCTGCAGAATGACACATTCATATCAAAAGGAAAGAGAAAGAGAAACTTTCAACAGGAAAGCAAGAAAAAACACACACATCACAGCCTTCTGATTCTACAAGGTTGGATGGAGCAAGATCAAAGACTGCTGAGTCTTTTGATGCAGCTGAGCCCTGCTTCATCATGGAATCAGCTTTGTCACAGAAAACCTATTTTGGACTTCAATATCATCCTTTTATCATTAAAGATATGATAATAATTTCATCATTTACAGAACTACCAAACAATGGAATTGCTTTCAGGTCTGTTTCTTCAGAGGATGAAATAGAACTACCGAAATTTCTAAATAGAGTTCCTACTAGTAATATGAAGCACATTGAGACTAGATAATACTCAAGCTCCAGCCTAATTTTGTTTCTAACAATATATCTTCTCTCAATATGAAATTCAAATTTAATCTTACCCAATAAATTTATGAAATACATTTATTCAATTCATCATGAATCTTTATTTGTAAGTAGATTTAAAGTTCATATTCTCCATAACATATGAAAATATAAATGAAAACATATAAATTAACAAGACAGGGAAAACTATAACAACAATTAATGCAGCTAAGAATGTGTCCTCTTTGTGTGTCCTCCTCGTCCATATTTATATTGTTACCTGGTCTGACCTGATAAACCAAAGTAAACTCGCTCAGCTCTAGAAAAGCATGTACATTTTAAACAACAATGATGAATGGCTTGAGATATGGTATGGTATATATGTATGTTTGTTTTAAAAGGAGATAATCAATCACTGTGGTTATCTGTTTGACACAGCCTAAAGAGGACACAACATAGACAGTATATCAAAGCACTGCTACAAATATCAACCTCACTGATAATAACCCTTCCAATGCTGAGGCTATTTTCATCCAAAGCACAAGGAGGCAAAGGCTTTTGAAAATCATCTAAAACCCGTCATGGTAGTACAAGTATTCATTCAATAGCTCTCGTAGAGTGCTCTCAGATAAGTACCCATGTGCCAGGGTTTCAGTCATTTTTCAGTTTTTTTCATCATTTTGTATTGGCCAAATCAGCCACCACCAGCATAAGGGTTAAGCCTAGATGATAAGTTAACCTGAATAGAGGCTGTGTCCTAAGACCATGTTAGTAAATATAGAAAGAAATTTAACCCAGTTATGGATGTGATGTATGCCTTTTGTTCTACACTAGCCTCTCCTATCAGGGCGATGAATGAAATATACAAATATATAATTTCCTATACCCTTAAAGTCTTTTCTTTATAGGTTTATATCATGTCAAGGCACAGCTGGTATGACTCATGTAATGTTGTGAACTATTTCAACAAACAAGTCTGTACCTGGTTTGAACTTGCCATTAATTCTAACACAATTGCTAAAGTGACTTGTGGACTAGTTATAAATAAATATATATATATATATATATATATATATATATATATATATATATATATATATATATATATATATATATATATATATATATATATATATATGTATATATATATATATATATATATATATATATATATATATATATATATATAATATATATATATATATATATATATATATATATATATATATATATATATATATATATATATATATATATATATATACATATATATATATATATATATATATATATATATATATATATATATATATATATATATATATATATATATATATATATATATAATTGATAATAATAATAAGTTGACATAGCGCCCTTTCCATCTATAAATATATATATATATATATATATATATATATATATATATATATATATATATATATATATATATATATATATATATATATATATATATATAGCCACAGTCTCAATGTATCAAGGTATATGTATCCTTGGATTGAATCACTCGCAGCTGTGTTTATGTAGAAAAGTGTGTTGATTAATAGCACTTACCTAAAGTGATGGAAGGGTGGATATTAGATAAAATATACATTGGAGAAAAGACATCATCTTTACCTGTTGATTCTTTGAGCCTACTTTCCTAGAACTGAGCGAAAGCCAAAGGTACAACACAGCCTCACAAAATACTGCATTCAGAGTCATCAGCAAAACATCAAAGAACGTATTTACCTCTTTGATGTAACAATGCGGATTGACTGTATGGTGACGGAAACCAACTGTTCTTCCTTTGAAAATAATCACGTCATAATTAGAGGAAAAACACGCATGTCAAGGCGATCCAGTGATCAGAGTGAGATGCTACCAAATGATTAGTCTCGATTTCTATGCTGTCACATGTATTTTTTCTGTCATGTTCTATTACCAGGCCCCAATTAGTTCAGGTGACCATAGTGGCCAATCTAGTTTACAATCATCTCACCAGGGGAACAGAGGACTCTGTTTGAGATAGGAGAGATAGGAGGATCAGGTGGTGCCATCTATCTACCATACCTGGTACTACACCACACTGCTTGGTCAACAGAGAAGGGAATGTCCACTTCTGAGGGACTAGGAGCCTAGTCTACCAAATGATCAATGGACTCAATATCCTCATTCTCCCTCTTTCACAATAACTTGAAAATATGAGAGGTGACCTTGGCAGCAATTAGAGAATGAAAGGTTCGAGTAGAAACTCTTGTACCATGATAAGTTGGTGTGAGCTATCTCCAGGGCAATGCCTGTTTTTGCTGATGTCTTCGAACATTTGGGGGAAAATTTTCTTTCATCCTTTCTCATGATATGCTGAGCTATCTTAGACAGGAGAGTGGGTGGCGGACAATGCACCCTGACCCTGATTAGCCGTCTAAGGCATCATTTAGCCTAATCCACAGTGAGCCAGCGATCATCACCCGGCGAACAGGGCATGCAGGGTCTCTCCCTCATCAGTCATCATCATCAGGCATGCAATCAGACATACACCACTACAGTCAATTAGCCAGCAGCACACCTTACGCAAGGGGCAATCAACTCTCAGGGGAGTAGGACAGACCAGGAAGGTAAATGCTACACTGTAATAATCTAGCTGCAACACTTTATAGAAATGACACATCTCTGAGGATAAGGACAGTGCAGAATTGCTAATTAAACTGTAATAATCTAGCCCACATTCCTTACACAAGTGACATATCTCAGAGGAATAAGAGACCAGGAAGGTTTGCTACACTGTGATAATCTAGCTGCAACACTTTATAGAAATGACACATCTCAGAGGATAAGGACAGTGCAGAATTGCTAATTAAACTGTAATAATCTTGCCCACATTCCATACACAATTGACATATCTCAGAGGAATAAAAGAGGCTAGGATTGCTTATAACACTAATAATCTAGCCAACACATCTTAAATGACTGATATACTGATAGTGTATTAACCGTGTTAATTTTGCATATACAAAATTATGCGCTTGGCAGGCAGCTGCCTTTCATGTGCAGTTTAATTTCTGCAAACTGATGTTGTATGACAAGCTATCATGCCAGTGTGATATATGATACTAGCATAGGGATCGGATGTCCAAATAATAGTGTGCAGTTCAATAAATGCGGTCTATAGGTGTGTACAAAGTATGCATTGATTACAATGCCGCCATATTAGCACTTTATACAGTATCAAAGAGGATTAAGACAGACCAGGATTGCTATCACTTTAATAATCCTGCCAGCTCACTGTATTGAGTTGAATTAAATAGCCAGAATAACTTATTATAACTGTATCAATCGCTGTATCAATTTCCTTTGAATGGCTTTTAGTGGGATGAAAGAAATAAAAACGGTAATGTATAATAATAATGAAATTGTCATAAGAACATGCATTTCCTACTGTATTTACATCTGATGACTGCATTCATCCTTTAAGTTCCCCTTCAAGTATTGTCTTTCATCTTTCCTACTTTTGATTAAAGAATTGTTGTGATTTATCAAAAATACATTATACATTTCAGAGAGGTTGGCTAAGTTCATGTCAATGTTTCTCATTTCGGAATTTCAAAAACAAAAAGAAGCTTTATAAAGATATCACAAAACAGTCAGTACAACATAGGGGCTACAGACATGAATGGTTCAAGAGCTAGACTTGAGACATGTTGTCTTATTGGTATCATTATCGTTTTGGAAAACACACCAATACCACATTTCTCTACCACTATAAGATCATTTCTGTTGTATATCAATGATAATCAGATTTCCCTTTTCCCCATTGTTGATTCTCCTAATCACCTGCACAACAATGGTCTGATTGCTATAGACAATAGGATTAGATTTCAGCATATTTCACATTCCTTTGTTACTCCTACCATTCTCATGCCAGACAATGGACTGATTGTTAACCCTTCCAATGCTAAGCCTACTCTCATCCAAAGCACAAGAATGCAAAGATTTTTGATAACCATCTAAAGCCTGTCATGTTGGTCTTTACTGGATAGCTCTGGCTGAGTAATTTCAGATGATTACCCATATGCCAGGGCTTCAGTCATTTTCCATCTTTTTGTCATTTTGTATTGGCAAAATTAACTTCTCGCAGCATAAGGGTTAAAGACAATGTGGTCAATTTTCAGCTTATTTTCATATTCTGCTATTAGTCCTCCCATTCCCCTGCCAGACAATGGTCTGATTGCTCTGAGACAATGGGGTCAATAATCAGCTTATCATTGTTTTATTGCCCACCAATGACCAGTATTTTGGCAAGCCAGCAACAGCTGTATACATAAGCCTGAGCCACTAGGAGTAGATGGGCGCTAGGCAATATGCTACGCTCACATATTTACACCTCAAATGTCAGGATGTGTCGGTAATACCGCACATAATGCTGTGGGATTATTTGATTGGCAACAAGGGCTCTACTATTGCCTAGTCTAGGATTCTGTACAGTCTGATTCAGAAGCATTTAGAACAGTCTCTTCTCTGATGGTTGGATAGTGGTTGGTGAAACGTGTATTGTAGGATACAAAAAATATCAAATAAGAGATAATTGATCATGTAGTTCCATTTTTAGTTTCATATTTAGAAAAATATGCTTGTAGGAATTACAGTAAATTGAGTTTAACAAAATACACCTATCCATTTTAGTTTCATAATTAGAAAAATATCATTGTAGGAATTACAGTAAATTAAGTTATCCAAATACACATATTTTACCATTTTACACATTCAAACAAAAATACCTTAAAAACCAACTGCACGAAGCAAGTAAAAAGCTTAAACTGGCCAGTTCACCAATTGATGACTAAGAAAAGTGCTGTCTGCAGGTACTTCAATACTTATGGAAAGAGTTTAATTTGTGTTTTTTATCTGGGCTTTAAATATATTTAGAAATAACAGTAAAATTGATCATAGATTAACAGGATATTTGAAGGAGAGTTTGGTTCAGGTCAATATTTCTCCTTTATAATATTTCCTCTGAAACACTGTGGTCAGTAGGATATTACCAAAATAGTCAAGAGGTTTTGGGGTGCTACAGAGATGAAAGGGTTAATTCTGTCTGTCACCTGCTAGTGGCATGGGTTATTTATCACACCAGGTGGACAAAGGCAGCCAGTCAAGCAGCATCAAGTACAGCAGGAATGGGAGGGGTCGTTGCACTGCCTTCACATTGATTCAGTCAGGCGCCCTCTTTGACAAGTGCCATCTCCATCTATAATACTATGGAGAAAGGAATTATAATTTAGTTTGGATGGATGATTGATGGTTGAGTCTTGAACCATGTTTCTTCATTAAATATTTACACGGAGGTGTCCGAATTTTCACATCCTGGAGCACAGACAATTGGTCCTGGAACACAGCAGTTTTTAGTGGGCGCTGTGCAAAAAATCAGATCAGGTGGCACTACCGTATTAGTAAAAATGAAAACCTATATCACTTAATAGGTGCTATCAAAACATGTAGTTTACACATACAAATAAAACCTGTGTTTAAATATGCATGTGAAACATTAAACAGAATCATTTGATCGTGCTTCCCGTATATTTCTTGAGTTAACCAAAGATTAAAGGGCTTAGCTTGTCTCGCATTTGAGGCCTCTGTCGCATGCTGGTGTGACAATGCGACCGTTGGATGCCCCTGTTACACAGATACACTAGTCAAACAGATATTCTCAAAATAATGGGGAATGGGTTAAATGATTACCAAACCAACAACCCCTAGAATGTTTTATGAATTTCTTCTTTATTCTTGAGAAAACAAACTGTAGATCAACTGTTATTTAGTATCAACTTATTGCACACATAATCCAATTTAATATAACCTTTGTGTTTGTAGTCAAAACCACAACACTGTTCATCAATCAAGAGATAGACATTGAAGCTAGTGCTACAGCGATCAACTGCACTTAAAGCCATACAAACCGGACGGTCTGATTTGAAAATAAACATACCTGTCAGAATGGGATCAGCTGCATGTATTATCTCTCTAAATAATCCTATTGTGGATGAAGTCCCTTGGTTAATAATCCAAATGCCACACACTGAGCAAAACGCGTATCAAGTCCAGCACGTAACTCCCTGCACCGAGACCTCGTCTAAACAACTGGACTACACAGGAGTTGAGAGACGATTTGTCACAACAAAGCGTAGGTGCATGTGTTTCTATATTTCACTTGATTCTGACATCTGTCCTGCACTGCCTGATGCTGCAGATATTGATATGTCCATCATCAAAATACATGTTCCCACTCCACTCTAAATATCAATTGTTCACAGGTGTGCAAACAGAAAGACATCACTTTGTTATACATGGTCCTTTTATAATGCATGTATTCAAGGCCCTGGACTGTGTGTATTCGCACTAAGAGGATTAGTTCCAGCTGCTGCTACTCCATTGTCCAGTCTCCCTCAGGCAGGTAATTATTTCCCTAACAATGCTTTCCCTTAGTCATAATGTCTCCAAGCTTTTGTCTCCCTATATTACCTCCCTTTGTTTTCAATTGATGAAAATTATACAGACCGAATGGCGACTCCATGTCCATATGCCACTCAACTGTAAGGATATGTTGTTTAACTTCCCAACTTTAATTAGTAAATTTTGAAGGGGAAAGGAAATTCCATACCATTTCCAAACACTGTTTCTGCCAGTTAGGTGACTTGTAAGTTGTTTATTGGTGTAAAAGAAACTAAAGTGCACTTAGGGGAAGCCACCACATTATTCCTAGTCAAGACTTACCATAACATGCTCAGGTTAAAATGTCACTGTTTCTTTTTTCGTATCTCTGATTCTTAAGGAAATGATCAGAGAAAAGAGGTAAAATTTTAAAGAAAAATTGTTGTTTGTGTTTTTTGTTTTTTTTCTCATCCAAGTAAATGCACTTATGCCCTTATCTCTTAATAAAGACTGCTTCCCCCTTAGTGAGAGTGCTTATCTTGCTGAATAGGCCGGGTGGCAGTGGTTGTTTGTGTTGCTTTTTGTTTCTCATTCAAGTACATGTAATTGTACCCTCATCTCTTAATAAATACTGCTTCCCCCTTAGTGAGAACCCTTGTCTTGCTAATTATATAGAGTGGGCAGTGGTCTCGATCATTTAAGTACATTTACTTATACCCTCATCCCCCTAATAAAGACTGCTTCCCCCTTGGTGAGGGTGATAATGAGTGGGCAGCAGGTGAGACAATGACCCCCTTCACACCTGTATGACACCACCAGGTGCTGCATGTGACACTGAGCTGTTATATAACTATAGACCATCTCTTTCCCTCAACCCGTCCAATGCTGAGGCTACTTTTATCCAAAGCACAAGGATGCAAAGATTTTTGAAAAACAGCTATACCCTGTCATGTTGGTATTCATTGGATAACTTTCACTGAGTACTTTCAAATGAGTACCTATTTGCCAGTGTTTCAGTCATTTTTCAGTTTTTTTGCATCATTTTGTATTGGCCAAATTAGCCACCAGCAGCATAAGCGTTAACAAAACCACAATCAATCAATAGGATAAATATGAATGTAGGGAATATTCTGAAATTACTTACATAAACAGTTCATGCTCACAATAATATGGTTATTTAACTATAGTTTAAAGAATGGGAGCATCAATGATGAAAGGCATATCCTGTAGTCACTTCCCCTTACAGAAACAGTTCTTGCATGATGATAAGGGTGAGGCTATATCATTATTAAGCTATAGTTGAGATTTCATTCTATTCTCATCTAAACAAAACAACAATCAAGTATCAATGATGATGAAGGGTGCATCCTGTAAAGGAGAATGGATAACTGAGTATGAACGTCCCTGATCCTGTGAAATACTTCTTCTTACATAAAAAAGTCCACACAGACGATATGGTTATATAAAATATAGGCCACAGCAGAGATCTCCTCTCATTTTCATAAAACAAAAGTGACAGTGCGTTATCTTTCATTAATGTTTATGACAATGTACAGCGCTTTTGAACATTTTATGAATGGAAATGGCGCTATATTAATTCCAATTATTATTATTATTATTAAGGATGCAACATGTTATTTTACCTTTATACATAAGCTAGCAATATTGTATCTTATTGAAGGGTAGTACAGAGATGGCAACAATATTGTAGATGTGATGCTCTTGCTTTTTTTCATTTTAAACCTCATGCACTAGACCCTACAATTATCTAGATTGAACATCATATTGATTGAAGTACATAACGGGTCAAAAGATCGTAAATGATAGTGAAGTTGCTTTTTTCCAAAAAATCTGACATAACACATGATACTTATTTAAAATAATTTACCCAATTCTGAGCAGCCAAAATTTTGAGTTTGCTACAAAGACCTCTGTCCTTGGCAGGTAACTGGTTGTCAGAGACTGGTTGTATTTCAACAACTGTTACTGTCAGATACATTGCAACATGACACTAATTACAGCAACAAAAAATAATGATTGACTGAACATGTACAAGATTATCTTGTTGATAAATAAGAGTGACCATGTTAACACATTCAGCTTTTTCTTCTTATCTTAATGCAGGCAATTTGGAGGTCAATAAAGTGCATAAAAGGATTTTATCTCACCGTAAGTGCCTTTGTTAGGTGATAAATTAAGTAAAGTGAAAGCTAAGTGCTCACCTTACGCGTCATGTGCTTAACCTTTTCATGCCTTAGCCCTCAAAAGAGGTCACTAGCAAGGGAATGTATTAAGGATCAAAACATTTTTCTTTATAAAGAAAAAATGTTTATCAAGTAGTCTTTTATTCTAAGGATTTGTCCAACATGTAAATAAATTATGCTTAAGCCAATCACAGACCTGGATCGCAATGACTGCGTTCCACGTGACCACACAAAAGGAAATATTATTACCTTTGTAATGTTGCATTTTGCACATAACAAAGAATAACTAAGTGATAATGAATTGGACAAATATGCAGAGATATAAGTTAAGGATCTACCCAAAACCATTCCACCTAAAGCTAGAGTATTATCAAAATGAACAGTCAGCCTAGCTTGATCAATCCACATTCTATCACAGACCAGACAAATATCATGATATAACTATAACTAAAGTTATACCCAGGATAAATGTTGTCAAGAACTTTTCAAAATAACTTGGATATCAAGTTCTGACACACAAAGCATTTATAGGAGAGCTGTTGGCTTGGTCCTGGTTAATGTTACATCAATGTTTTCCACAAAATCCATGGAAAAAAATATATCATCAAAATAAACAGAAGTGGGACTATTCCATATGGATTATGCAATTCAATTACAGGCTTAAATAAAGCAGCTATACCTTTCTGTCAGCGAGTATTCCTTTCTTGTACACAAAACGCAAACACGAAGGAGAGAGGTTTGTATCCAACCAACACACACAAACTAGGTCTATAGTAATCGCCGTCTGGTATTGATATAGATGTTCACTACGCAGCAGATGTCATGAACCGATCCCTGTGAACTTGAACAGCATTAAAAACGTGCTGAATTTATAGCACCTGTAGAGACACAAGTCAATATAACTAACCTCTTTATCAGAGACAGCCAGACCAATCACACAACCTACTTTCTACCATAGCTAGCTCCCACAGAAGTGAACCACAAAACTTAATGTACCTGAGTACAAGTTTTTTTATGGTTACAATTAACCCTTTGGTTGCTGGCGGTTAATTTGGTCAATACAAAATGATGGAAAAGAGCTGAAAATGACTGAAACTCTGGCAAATAGGTACTCTCATCTGAAAGTACTCAGCGAGAGCTTTCCAATGGATACCAACATGACAGGATTCAGTTGGTTTTCAATTTCTTTTGCCTTTTTCTGCCATGGACGAAAGTAGCCTCAGCATTGAAAGGATTAAGCTACCCTATCCCCATTATAAGACACACACTTTATTAGAATTAGCTACCATCATCTCACAATCTACTTCCTAACATCAGCAAGTTACTATTTGGAAATAAATAAAATTTCTGTGCCTGAGTACTGTATACTGCTTTAATTTGGAGTGCTAAAAATTATGCTTTACAGCCCTGCCAGATGGTATTTGTGCTACTTTAAATTCACACATTCAGGCACTCAAACTAAACTATATATTTATTTGATATTTATTTTAAGGATGTTATTTTGGCACTAGCATGGGAAGCACGAAAATAGCGAAAATTAAATGCCTCTAAAAATTACCAGTTATACAGTAATTCTTTATGAGGAAAATCAACTCCTCTTTATTACAAATCAATAAGCTAAGCTCACCTACTGAACCTCGTTTTTCATATGGAGGAGAGCAAACCCCTTCCCCTCACAAATATTTCACACCATCATATTTCATCTACCCGTTTTATTCATTTTCAATTGATATATTCATCTTTCAAATATTTGCAAAAGAGATGCTTTTTGCCAGAGATACATTGCCAAACTAGTCAGCCCTTCTTGGGCGAATGGCTGTGGCACTCAGCATTTCCTCATTTCCTCATTTTCCTATGATAAGCTGTGGCCTATAGTGATAACAATGCCTGGCTCCCAAGTGTGAGGTCCCAGGTTCGAGTCTCCGCTGGATCCCCAAGCGGGTTGGCCTGGTTGCTATATAAATCTGCGGCATTGTGGAGGGATGTCTATGGCCCTTCTGAAACTGAAAGACCCCTCAGAACTATTCGCGAAGAAAAGAGAATTTCTTACCTGTTCCAGGTTTCTGTCTCATCGCAATATGACCTAAGCTGTTGAAAGCAACTTAAAACCCCATTCCTTCCTTCCTATAATGAGGAAGGTGTTTTTGAAGACATTATAGGTGTATGATGAACATGATGTGCCTGGTGGTGTGGCAGAGGTGAGTCACGTGCCTCCCCTAATCCCTCCTACAGCATGTAGTCACTGACACTAAAAGCCATACAATACTTAACCCTTATGCTGCTGGTGGCTAATTTGGCCAATACAAAATGATGCAAAACACCTTAAAAATGACTGAAACCCTGGCATATGGGTACTCATCTGAGAGTACTCAGCAAGTGCAATCCAATGAATACTAAACATGAAAGGGTTTAGATGTTTTTCAAAAATCTTTGCGTTCTTGTGCTTCAGACGAAAGTAGCCTCAGCATTGGAAGGATTAACCCTTTCATCCAGGCAGTGCACCAGGAAACCGTAACTTTTTAAATAATATATTTTTCACACCAGTACTCTTTAGAAAATCTTTGGTGGAGAAGGACCCTGGAAGGAACTACTCTGCAAATATTTTGCCAAATTGCTGCTTCATTCATAGGTCATTTCTAAAACATCCAGACTGCAATTCCAAGGAATCCAGGTAAGAATGAGTTAAGAAGAGGATGTTGCAAAAATCCCCTGGACTATCATGTTAAGCACTTCTCTATCCTCTGTAAGCCCCTTTGAACTTTTACACCCTGCGCATACTGTTAACCCTTCTAATGCTACTCTCGTCCAAAGTAAAAGGATGCAAAGATTTTTAATAACCATCCAAACCCTGTCATGTTGGTATTCACATGATAGCTCTCACTGAGGTCTCTCAGATGAGTACCTATTTTGTACAGTTTCAGTCATTTTTCAGGGGTTTTGCATCATTTTGTATTAGCCGCCAGTACCCTAGAGTTACCTTCAAAGGTGCCATCAGGTGTGCATACTTTTGAAGGTAACTTGAGAGTAAAGCATAAAAACTTGAAAAAAAGAAGGAAATCATTGATTTGAAGGAGCGTTAATGCAAAAAATCTGTGAGAATAAATTTTTAGGGACACAAAACAATATCCTTTAAAATGACAGACAACTTGACTGCTCTGGATATGAATATTCATGCTCAAAGTTCCTAGTGAAATTTCCTTTTTCCTTGAGAGTGATAAGAACAGTTCAATGTTATACAAACTCCCACCCACTGACCGCGTTAGAAATGAATATTTCATCATTCATAGTAAATGAGTGGATGTTTAATTACATAATTACATAGTCTGGTGTGCTCTGGTAACAGACACACATCACTGGCATTCCTTATTGACCCCCTCTCCTCCAAGTCACCACTGCTTATTGTAATTAAAGGTAATTACAGGTAATTACAGGTGAACCAGGTAAATCCATGCGAGCATGAAATGTCACAGCCTGACTTCCTATGGAACTAGGAAATCACTTAACCCTTATACTGCTGGTGGCTTATTTGGCCAACACAAAATGATGCAAAAAGGCTGAAAAATGACTGAAACCCTGGCACATGGGTACCCATCTGAGAGTACTCAGCGAGAGCTAACCAATGAATAACAACATGGCAAGGTTTAGATTTTTTTTAAATCTTTGTTTCTATGGAACTGGGGAACACATATAAGTGTGACAGCAGGCAAGAATGGGAACCTATACTATCAGGCTGATAGCTGTGGAACTCCTCAGAAGAGGGAGTCAGTAAATAATCTCCATCATATCAACATTCGTGGCTTGACAACTTAATGGGATTTATATCAGGATTTGTGCCCCTCACAGGACTGTGACAGACACTTGCCAATAATTCACTGCAAAAGAATAGATTCGGTTGCATACGGTAATTTAATTTTTCCCTCAAAATGTCAAAAGTCTGCAGCCGTGGGCAAAATAAAAGTCCCGCTTTGATATCTTTGCATCGCACAGAGCTCGGCATCATCCAACTCTGATCTAGACTCTGGGCCCAAGGGTGGAGGAAATTGTAGGGTTAAGGCCCCTATGACCTGTCAACCTATCCATCATTGCTTAAGCCAGGGAGCTGACCCTAAGTGCCAAGGAAATGGGGCACTTATACCCGTTGACCTTTTTACCCATTCTTTCCACATTTTGATATGCAAATTTTTTGGTGAATATCCAATTTAAGATAGGCTTTTAATTCAGGACTGTAAGTGGCACTCTTGAAGCTACCTGACCTGCAGCTAGTGACTCTGATCGTTATGCATCTCTCTCTCTCTCTCTCTCTCTCTCTCTCTCTCTCTCTCTCTCTCTCTCTCTCTCTCTCTCTCTCTCTCTCTCTCTCTCTCTCCTCTCTCTCTCTCTCTACCCCTTTCTAATCATGTCTGTCTCTTTTTATTTATTTGCAATTATTGTTTATCAGCATCTTAGCTTTATACCACCAAAAGGCAGTACTTCAAAAAAATCTCCTATTCAATTTGTAGAAAAAATCTAACTTTCTCCTAAGGAAATATTCAGGGTTAAAACATTAAATCATTGTTTGTGTTGGTATGTTACTATTCCCCTTGAATGTCACTCAATTTGCTCAAACACTCATCCATATCTACTTCAAATGTTTACAGCACTACTATACTGTATTATACATTATAAGTAATACACATCAATGCAATAGAGATGCCACTTAGGCCTAAAAAAATGAAATGTTTGTTTCCTGTAACCCTACCCTAACAAATTCTTACTGAAAAAAATCCCTACCCTTAAGTTTTTTCCACACTTCCAACTCCAAATAAAACATGTACAAAACATGCATTTCTGAACAAAAAAATAATCCCCCCCCCCCCCCAAAAAAAAAAGAAAAAAGAATTGCCGACCTACCTACCCTATTTTTTTCAGACAGTTAGAGGAAACAATTCTTTTTTCTAGGCCTTACTAGTTTCTAACTCTCTGTTCTGGCCAAGCAAGAAATAAGAATTGGCAGGATACACGTCTGTGCGGAACACACACTGAGTTACTGTTACTATTGTAAATCAATCGGGAACAACAAATATGTCCCATCTCCCACCCTGTATCTGTTGGCAGGATCCCATACTAGCCCAGCAAATCAGCAGTTACAAATAGAATTAGCACTGGGGATCAATTTGATATTGAGAACAGTTAACGCTACCCTCTTGGTCAGCACAGAGGGCTGGAAAGCATCCAAGTCTTAGATGTGTGTAGATCACAACTCAATGTCACAGACACCCTGAAGATAAGTGTAGTATAGCAATGGAGAGAAGAAAGTGCAACTGCGCCAGCCCCCAGCCCCCTCCCACTCTCTCATGCTCTCTTCCCCTACTTCCTTCTAGCTGTCTGCCTGCCTCTGTCTGCGCCTATCTCTCTCTCCAACCCTTTTCTCCTTCCCTGCCATCGCCTCTCTCTCTCTCTCTCTCTCTCTCTCTCTCTCTCTCTCTCTCTCTCTCTCTCTCTCTCTCTCTCTCTCTCTCTCTCTCTCTGTAAATAGGAAAGTTGTGTTCACTGAAGGAACTTAGTGAACCTCTATCACCCACAGGCACTGGTCAGCATGATTGTCTGGCCAGGATCAAACTAGTTATACACTTGAGTTACACCTAAGATGAGTGAAAATCCATAAGGATTAGTTAGATCATCATAGTACCCCTACTCTGCTCTGTCAGCATGATCAAGTTTGACAGGGTTTACAAGTTACAGGCGGGATAAGTACAAATCAATGTCTACGTAAGCCTACTCTCCTTTCTCCTACCACCTAGACACACACTTCAGAGCAGGCTATGATGTTGCCTCCTCACTCTAAGCTGTGTGAATTGTTTGGAGTTAAGACACAGTTGCAGACAGGATGAGTGCAGGATAATGTGGATCACTAAAAGAGGCCTATCTTCTCAGTATCTCTTGACCCATCCAATGCTAATGTTACTTTGGTCCAAAGCACAAGAACACAAAGAATTTTAAAAACCATCTAAACCCTGTCATATTGGTACTCATTGGATAGCTCTCACTGAGTACTCTCAGATGAGTACCCATATGCCAGAGTTTCAGTGATTTCTAAAGATTTTCACACTATTCTGTATGAATCAAATTTGCCACCAGCAGCCAAAGGGTTAACATGCCTCTAGTGTTAGGGATCCATACAATAGGGATAAGAGCATTTTCCCTAATATTCCTCAAACGGGATATAGCCAGTATTATTCCAGATGTCCTATTGTGATTGCACTAAAACCATTTGTATGGAAAACAAACGAAATAAATTGCTCTAACTCTTATATAGCTATGGTGGCTATTTTTGGGTAAATTTCAATGAATAGCATGTTTTTGAAAATATTTGAATCTTTCAGTCAAACACATAGTTGTGAAATATTTGCAATATTTGGTTATCTACCAAAAAGCTTTTCTCACTTCAAATAGTTTGATAAATAAACCTTAATTTCCAAGTTATCAAGTTATTGCCAAAAGTACCAATGATCCAGATGACGATTTCTCTCTCTCTCTCTCTCTCTCTCTCTCTCTCTCTCTCTCTCTCTCTCTCTCTCTCTCTCTCTCTCTCTCTCTCTCTCTCTCTCTCTTAGGTATGAATAAGTTGTAGAGGTTTTGCTGCGGGTAGAGCATGCTATGATGGATGGGAAAAGGTTTGCCTTTATTTTATGTATAATCCCACCTGTTCCCCCACAGCCCAGGACTCATTTGTGACCAGTGCCTGATGAATGTGAAATCAATACTGGAGTATTTTTGAGGACCCAGTTGGCTGTGTAGATCACAGTAACCTACTGATAGGTTCAAAGAGGAGTCCCGACACAGGTCTCCAAGTCCTACTTTGTCTTGCAAGAAAGATGGCACGCAGGGCAGAGGGGACAGACATGGTTATTATAGATTTCAGCAGCCTATATACTCGGACACAACTGGAAGGATGATAAATGAATGACACAGATTTTTTCAAGAAAAATACCATGCTGTTTTAAAAAAACTCTTCAAAAATCCCTTTTACATGGTACCAATCTAAATAAATATTTGTTTGCTTTTCTTCATGGCTCCAAACCTATTTTTGTATTCCCAACCACTCATTAAAATCAATATGTAACATTCTTAATATTTCTAACAATTTACCTGGAAGAAAAATAGTAGGAAGATGCAGCCACAAGCCAAATAAAACACAATCACATTGGGACCCTTGTGCAGTAGACACATACTCTGATGTTAGTGAGTTCCCTGCTTCAATAGTCTCAGATGATATGAGCTACAACCTTGTAACACTGGAAATCAATGCTTATAACAAAAGCTAAGAAGACACCCTACTGGCTAAAACACTGCATAGAATTATAACATGACTGCAGTGATTTCTTCTAGAGCTGCACTCACCACTCACAAACTCGAGTGGCTCGAGCCCTAAGGCAAACTCGCCGAGCTCGAGCTGAAATGTTCAAATCGTGAGCTTGTCTATGTTGGGAACACAAACGTAACACAGAGCACCTCACACACATTATTAACATACATAACTGCTTATCGTTGTCATGCCCTCTTTACAATCTCCAATGTATACATTCAAGCGGTGTTGAGTGTTATACTGACCTTTGTACCTCGTCAGCATGTTTTAAAATTAAATAATCAGAGCAATGTTAATAAATCTCCGCCAATAAATATTCATTTCTTTATAGCTGGGCTAGAAAATAGGTATTTTGTTGGAAAATCGGAAAGGTCCGTGAGCTCATGAGCTCACGAGTCAAACGGGTGGTGAGCTCATGAGTTGATCTCCCTCCGTGAGTGCAGCTCTAATTTCTTCAGTACAAAAAATCATGTTAGGTAAACCCATCCATCATGACTGTGAAGAGCCAATCAGATCCCATTGTTCATTGGGCCAATCAAAACTAGTAATGGAAAACCATTAGGTCGGTGACATAAGCCAATCAGATCCCATGGTTCATTCAGCCAATCAAAGCTAGTAATGGAAAACCATTAGGTCTGTGGCATAAGCCAATAAGTAATCAGTGAAAAGAACATCCGAGCCACAACATGTGGCTTGATGCCAATTTCGGATTTCTAAATGACTTTAATTAACTCTTAATTGCAATATTGCGATAGCAACATATCATGGTCTATCATCAACCCTTATGCTGCTGGTGGCTAATTTGGTCAATACAAACTGAAGCAAAAAAACTGAAATATGACTGATACCCTGGCACATGGGTACTTATCTAAGAGTACTCAGTGAGAGCTTTCTAATGAATACCAACATGACAGGGTTTAGATATTTTTCAAAAATCATTGCGTTCTTGTGCTTTGGACGAAAGTAGCCTCAGCATTGGAGGGGTTCAGATATTCTTTAGATAATGTCTAGCAGTTGGAAGACTCTTCCAGTAGAGTGAACCAGCAGCTGATTACTGTAACAGAAACCAGTGTAATTTCCACATGGTTTAACAGTTTAAACTATTATTAACTCTTGGGAATTCTCAGGAAGGTTCAGTTTAAGTTCAAAACCTTGAAGTAAAGAAATCAACAGATCAGGGAAATACCAAAATACCAAAATTGGGGTTGTTTAACACCTTAACCCATGCTTACGATTCATACTGGGGGATGTGATGGCAATGGTTATGTGCAGTAAAAGTTTAACAAATAAAAAGGCATTTCAGTATATATGAATAAAAAAAGAAAAAGAATAAGTCAAAAACCCATTCCCATATAAAACACATCTTTGGTTACTCACTGCACTTCCCCCATACCACACAACATTGCTGAGGCCACAAATTGACTGCAAAGTAGAATGGATCTCTGAAATCATGACTGCAAAAAGCCTAGTTGAAAAGGAATTTTATGTTGCCTGTCAGAGGATTGACATAAACATATTCATAATGCAAGGCCATGAGTGTGAAACAGAATACTCTCAACTGAGATGTCTGATAACTTTTCATGAATGCCAAAAGAAAGCACTGGCTCTTACAATGTGTGTCAAACCAAGCAATTTCACCTGAAAAACTCTTAGATGAATAAAAGAATGGATATGTAGCGAGAGACCAATTACTATATGCCCTATGGTGAAGACCTGGCTATCCCAGGGGTCTCGAATCTGGCCTTAGTGTGACCTCACTAGCAGACAAAGACCAGTGAGGGCTCTCGTATAGTTTGCAATAAGGAGAAAGCTGCACACCAACATGTGCAGAATGTAACTTTTGGACTATTTGCCGCAGCCTGGTTGTTTAGGTTGACCAGCAGCTTTTATACCCACTTGTTTTTATTCATCTAAGGAAAAACTAGAAAATGCAAAACAATATCATTTAATAGAAGATGTCTTACCTTTTCTGTAGCAACTGAAGCAAATTTTGTGGCCCCGACAGCGAAGGCACTCCAGCCCTGGAAAGAAGCAGAATTGCCTATTATCCACGAGTGACAAACAACACTTCTATCATAACAGGGACGGCTGAGGATGTTAACCCAGAAAGTCGGGCCCTGCTGTGCCATCTATTGACAGAAACAAGAACAATATAGAATCTGGTCCTATAACTGAGCATATAGTGATGGGCAAAATATTTCAGGAACTTGTTCAAGTAAAATAGTTACATCAGCCAAATTGGCTGTGATAATATTGTGGAGAGGAATTTGCATCCATTCAAACATAGACAAAGGGTGTGCTTAAAAGGAAAATCCTGAATTTGACTTAGCAATACCCTGACTAAAGGGCTAGGTTTTATTCAACACTGAACCCTTATGCAGAATACAGTATAGAAGTCACAATGGATTATTCATGAATTCTACAATTGTGTTTGTTTTTTCCTTTCTATGATATACATAATTCCATTCATTCAAATTCATTCCTGATTGACAAATAATTTGTTTCTTGAATGGTGTTGCCTTTTAACCCATTTTCATCTGGAGTGCACACAGGGTCTGACAACGTTGAGTATAACCCATCAAATCAAGTAATATTTGCAAAAAAGTTAACCCATTAACACTTTAAAAAGTTACTCTTGAAATTGTTGTCTGGATCTTTAATACTTTTGGCAATAACTTGAAAATTAAGAATGATTTTACAAATTATTTGAAGAAGAGTTGTCAGTAATGATCTGATGAACATTTCTCCATCAAATAGATTCCCAAATGTTCTTTTGGCTGAAAGATTTCACCAGAATTGTCAGGCTGCTTTTGGCCACTGAGAGCATTAAAGGGTTAATAAGGGGTCATTAAACTAAATTGGAACAATAAAGTTCAGCCCTTCACAAAATATGGTTTTGTTATATAACAATACATCCAGATTTGCTAGACCATGCATAGTCTCTCTAAATATAAATGGGTTAACCAGGCTTAATCAGCATGAAAAAAAAAAACAGGTCAAAATCATTTCACTCTCGGCAACCAGTCATAATTGAAGGAAAGTCAATAACGACAATAACAGCAATAGTGAATTCACTAGAGAAAGAAAATTTTGTACAGAATACTTAATGTCCATCAAAATGTGTAAAAATAATACAACAGGAACACTGAAAAGCATATTTCATGCAAGAACTGCTAATTCATTACCCCATTCATGGCAATCTCTATCCATGATACTTGTATTACTGATAAAAAAGTAACTCTGATATGAAGCACAAAATATTCCGAGAAAAGTTGTTTGTTGAATTCTGATAAAAATTTTAACATCCAATATTTGACATTCAATAAATGCCTTTATCTGGATCCTATTCACCAGATAGTCAAGCTTTCGAAGTGTTAACCCTTATGCTGCTGGAGGCTAATTGGAGCAATACAAAATGATGCAAAAAACCTGAAAAATGACTGAAACACTGGCATATGGGTTCTCATCTGAGAGTATTCAGCGAGAGCTTTCCAATGAATACCAACATGACAGGGTTTAGATGGTTTTCAATCTTTGCACCCTTATGCTTTGGATGTAAGTAGCCTTAGCATAAGGGTTAAGAGTACTCAAGATATGATTGACATGAATGGTTTAAAGAATATCAAACACAAACTCAGCCACTAAGTGAAATTGATGGTAAACCTAAATATATCAACAAGCAAACTAGCACAAGTGTGAAGATAGAAATATAGACAAAGCAGGTAGAATCAACAAGAGTGCATGAGTAAACTTCACACAATTCTAGGGTTTAAAGAAACTGAGGTCTCTTATGAAAATCATATGTACATATGCGCCTTGATGGTTTACAATATGGAAAGATATATTTTCCATACCTAAATGTACAAACAAGTGATTAAGCTGGTGTGTTTTACTATATAGTGGATATAGGTGCAGGACAGGTGTTTAACTATGTTCTGTAATCTAAGGTTGGCGCCCATCCCCAGCCCTTTTGTGGTGAGGTAAACTTTTTTACTCATTAACTCACGTCAACAACATTTCTTCATTCAGTCACAAATATCTAAGTGGTAGGAACATTTCCAGCTATACAGATATGTTGCTATAAGGGTATTTACATGGAATATTTATCAATTTAAATGTTAACATCCACTTATCCTAAATTTTACTATACCTGTATTCATAAAGAAACTACAAACTTGTTTAATTCTTCTAAGTGCTTGGTACATCTAAGACTAGGTTAGTGTGTTTATGAATAAACTGAATACAAATAGTCTGTAGGATGGGTGCAAAGCTAACAGGTAGTAATGCATAGAAATATAATGCAAATATATAGAAATGGAAATGAAATTTATTTTGAAAAAATATAATTTGATGAAATAAGTTGGTTGTGTTAAGATCATAATTTCTACTTGTGTTCCAAAAGATGCTTTTGGAAGTGAAATATCAACAAAATATTCTGGCTGTTTTGAAATGCTGATGAGCAGATTGAGTTAAAGCCATACTGCATAAAGAAAAATGGAAGAAAACGTAATGCACAGCCATGATAACCTCTTGATTAAGGCATTCCTTAGGACAAGAGGAGTGACGTCATTTTTTGCATGATCAAGGTGAATAATGTGGGTTACATACTGTTATTTTTTTTATAGTGGTGCATTCATATTTAGGTTATCAAAAACATCTTAAGTGCCCGTATCATACCTAGAATGCACAAAGATAGGTGCTGTCCCGATATATGATACTTTTGAGAGTAATATTGGAATGGCAAAAACCCACAAAAAATTTGAAAGAGAGTTGGATTTCTCATTCAGATATTTATAGGTGTTTTTGTCACCTCTTATGGCAGGACTCGACACTAACAGTGAAATGCTGGCCCCAGGCCAGTAAAAATTTCCAAAAATGGCTTCGGGCCAGTAAAAACAGAGTTCAACTGGTCTTACAGGGCAAGTAAACATTAGGGGACATTCTTGTTTACAAGTTTTCCCCCACATCAGGTACATCAAATGCCTGATAATGTCATGAGAAAATTTTCTAGGACCATTAAAAATTTTGCAGGACCAGTAGATCCTTGGTCCTTCGGGGACAGTAACTTTTTAAGTTAGCATCGAGGCCTGTTAGGCATCGCAGGCATGAACAGGTGTACACAGGTGGTGAAGGGAAAAGAGAATGCTGTACTGTTCTAGCCTGAAGTTATTTAAAGCGAAGTAAATACTTGTGCATGTGATAGAAATATTATGCAAAATCATCAGTATAAAAAAAGAGAAATGTAGGGAGAATAACAAAAATATTTGATGGTTCTAAAACACTTAGAAACTTAAAAGAGTGACACTCGGTGTCTACTGTCATCCTGTGACTTACCCAGGCGCTATACTGTGGTGAAATAAATTATGAAGAACACAAAAGGACAATTATTTTCTCAATTTCTACCATATAATAATTTAGAAGGAATTTGGATTTATAGTTGGCCATTAACCTGCCTATTACTCATTAACCTAGCAAAACCTTGCATGATAATAACCAAGAAGATGTCAGAAGAGCCTTTTATTTTATTTCAGTTCCTATGATTACAACAATTTTATACATCCCAAGCTTAATCTAAGGGTACTTGATTAAACAAAGTCTATCATCCATTTCAAATCCTTTTGACTGTAAATTGAGATATTCTGATAGTAATATTTCCAACTTCAAGTCTAAAAATGTTTATGAAATTATAACATGTACAAATTTAACATCTTGGTTTTACAAAATTTTGAAGTAACTAATAGATTGTCATAAAGCAAGCTACCAGTAATAAGGGTTTTGTAAGTTTCTATTTAGCTTGCTGGCATGGTTACTATGCTAGCTATCTAGCTGAGAAGGATAGGTATTAATTCTAGTGTTATAAGTATTCAACCAGCACCAAAGATACATATCATTAAGTGTGTTATATTTCAAGCAAGTATTAGACCAATTGCAGACTGGTATTATAACACATAGGGTGCAGCGCAAACATAATGGTTACATTGGGAGAAATGAAATGACTTGGTTTCATTCAGACAAAAGTATTACAGCAAAAACTAGCATAACACTTTTTTTTAAATCAACACACATATATGCTGTTGCACATAAATATCAACCACATCCAATAGGCAAATTAACAAGCAGGTGAAATTAAACCTTCATTTCCAGTTTTCAAATTTCAATTAAACCAATTCATATTTGGAGTGCACATGTAGTCTGACAACATAGAACAAAACTATTCTAATAGAAATATATTCTAAGTGAGATGGTTAAATTCAATGAGTTCACAACCCTTTAACTTTTTCTCTCAGTTTTTGGTTTCTTGCATAGATACTTTATTGTCTTAGACCATGTGTACACTCCAGATGCAAATGGCAGGAGTTGATAATGATAAATCGTATACATATTCAAATGCTACAAATTTTAAATACTTCATTTCAATATATATATATATATATATATATATATATATATATATATATATATATATATATATATATATATAATAATATATATATATATATATATATATATATATATATATATATATATATATATATATATATATATATATATAAATATATATATATAATATTTGCTTCTTGGTTTCAATAAATTTTCATTGACAGCATATAACAAGAACTTAACCATTTATTTATGTAATAGGTTTTATACTTGATAAAGGCGTATGAGTATACTTACAGTTGTGAGGGAGGACATCATGGCGGAGTCGTCCTTGGGAGGAGGATTGGGTGAGCTGCCAAAACCAACAAAGCGACCCCCTTGACTGGGAGGTAAGTTACTGAAGGGAAACAGAAATCAATCAGAATACAGGTAGATATATCAGAAGCACATACAGCATGCAGCAAAAAGACATCATTGTGGGGGGGGGGGGGGGGGGGGGGGGGGGGTCCTGCAGATAACAAGTAGGTGGACATCACAAAAAGATATACATAGCATGCAGCATGCAGGCAAGACAACATCATGGCAGATTGTCGAGCATGCTTCTTGACGAAAAGGGTTTTAGGTAGCTCATACATTCCAACAACAGAATGAAGCAAAGAATACCTAGTGATTTCTAGGAATTGCTAAGAAAATGCCAAGATTCCCTAGGAAGTCTCAGTTATATTCAGTAGTGGTGGGCTGCCCAATGAGCAGTCAGTGACTGGAAGTGCTTATAAACATCTCACCTTCACAAAATATCTTATGAATCCAGTATGACACACACATATGTATTCAAGTAAGTTTGATAAATTGAAAAATTGTTTTTAGCAATTTTTGGTGCTTTTTTCATTTCCGATCTTGAATTTGTTTGGTACAAACTTCTAAAAAGTATGTGTAGCTTCAACATTGCATTTGCATAGTAAAAAGATCATTATCATCGATCAAACTTTTGTTTGTTTTGCCAGACATTTTTTTCCTATTATTTGCTATGAATGAAAAATGAGCCATCCTTTCATTATTGTGAAATAAGAATACAGAGTTATGTCCTCTTTGAGATGAGTAGGAGAAAAGCAACCATTGTAAGAATGTAATCCTCATAACCCATGTACTGGGTAGAAAAAACATAAATTTATGTGAGGACCTAACTCAACTATATGCAACATATACCACAAATGAAACAGAATAAATACAAGGAAAAATAGTGCCACCCTTTACCAAACTAATATTAATCATTAGAAGAAGATGGAAACTATTATCCTAATCGCCAATGACAACATATGACCCAAATCGCAGACTTAACTAAAAAATAAATATTGCATTCACCTAAGAAAAATTAAAAGGAGAATTGTTGGTTGGGTTCTGATCAACATTTCTCCTTCAAATATTTTCCCCCCAAAAAGTGTGGGTTAAAAAGATATCACAAAAATAGTCAGGACATTTGGGGAGTGGGGGGGGGGGGGGGGGGGGGTCATTTCAATGGATGGGTCAAAGATAAATAAAATACTTGTTTAAGAATATATAACAAATGACATGTATTGCAGTATCTGCATACTACAGATGCCTAAACAGTGCTCATGCCACATTGTGAGATAAATTATGATGGAAATTACCTTATTGTTACCTGTTATCTTATTGTTAGTGTCCTACCCATAGATACAGTACTGACTTGCTACATTTACCACACAGAAACTTCACATTTCACAACTAACGGTCTGCATGCATATCTCCAACATTACAATGCATGTGTTTAAACATCACTTACAGAAAGCAAGCTTTTTTGCATGCAGCTCACAACAGCAGGTCAACTTTATAACAAAATCTAAAGGTGTAAAAAGGGGTAAAATGTAAAAATGGTAAATTGAATACCAAAAATCAATGAAAGTACTTGAGACAGATTACAAAATTTGGACGAAAGTGAAACCACAATATCTTTTTAAGTTAGGCAAAGGTTGTCTTTTTGATAAATGTGAATACGGACGAAAGCTTTTGTCAGAGGTAAAAACAAAATCCGAGTAAGCCAATTTTGCCTATGGTAGCCAATTATCAGGCCATTTAAACATATAGGTGATCAAAAACCTGCTCAACCAAATTACAAAAGAGAGACAGCTTCCAGTTAAAATCAAGTAAGGTTCCAATTGTTTGCATAAAAAGGATTGTTTAACAGAAAATGTTCTCAAAATACTCTGTAGTATTTCCAAATTTAAGTACTGAAGAACAACATCTCCTGTTTCTAGGAAATTTCCCACATGTATTCTTTTAGAATTTAATTTATGAAATAGAGCCAATCAAGTCCATCACAAATTGGATGTTCTGGATCAGGAGAAGATCCAGCTCAGTTTATAAAAGGTAAAGAAGCAATAAGATACATAAGTTTCGTTCAACATTTATATATATAACAACTAATTTTTAACGGGTGTGTAAACAAGCTATCATCCCAGAGGCATCACATAAATTCTTTAGTGGAAACATATGAGCAAATCAGTTAGTCTGATGTCATCTCAAAATTGCAAGTAAGAAAGCAATACGAAAAGCTTTCTTGAGAGTGTAGTTCTCTATGGAACATAGTCTTAGCCAGCAGGGCATCTGGGTGTCATTTAGACATCCAAACCCTCAAGAACCACCCTTGTGGACACCCAACTTTTTTGTGAGGAATTTCTTGAAATGTCAATTTTAAGCAAAATATTGATTTTTTCCTCCTAAATTTAATTCCCATGCATTGTATATGGATAGTATACTTTATTCAAATAAATAACTACATGTTTATGGTTGTACAGTGAGTATATTGTGATTTCCCTTGATAAGTTGGACGCCCAGAAATTTTACAATTGCCAATTTTGGGCACCTAATTCCTAAATCCTGGCTAAGAACCTGCTGTGGAATACAAACCACTTATGTCTAAACCTATACAGCTAGCTCAGTAAGTTGTGTCAAATAAAGAATTCAACAATTGAGTATTGCAGCATTGAGTATTAAGTACTGAAAAATATGGGGATTTCAACTTAATCAAACTGCCTTGATAGTTAGTTTTTCATATTTACAGCTACTAATAAATAAACATTGCTATTAGGTTTGTCTTTGACAAAGTTAAAGTCATTTTATATATAGCAATCAAAACCATTGCAAAAGTAATGGATTGTGTACCTGGAATAGAATGTCATGAGGTCTTGTTACAGTAGGAAGTGTGTATATACCGCCATATGCTTTTCCACTGTGAATGTTGCAGGTTAGTATTTGCATTTTTCCAAATGACTTGAGAGTTGTATTTATTATCTTTCACCTTGTGTATAAGGTGAACTTAATTATTTAGTACTGAAACATCTAGTCTTTCAGTGAGGCTTAAATTCAAGTGATAAAGCCAACATGAATACAAGTTATCCAATGAGTTTCAAGTGTTATAGAGAGATAGAGTTTTTAAAGAAATCATGTAAGCAAAGTTTGTTACAAGCATATTCAATCGAAGAGAAACAGTAAAGAAATGTGCCCTATGCAAACTAAGGTTTAGTTTTACAATGGAAACGGTAGTTTGAAAGAGAGGTGAATGCTAAGTTTGGTTAGATTGAGAATCAGACATGCCAAAATGGCATGACATAACTTAGATATAGCAATAATAATTCACTTACTCTGGCCTACTAGCATTCTCTGACTGCATCCTGGAAAAGAAATCTTCCTTTGATCGGTTGATGTCGTCCCTGAAATAGTTATAGTTGAATGTGATAGTTAAATATAAGTGCACCAGGGGGTGTTATCCCATTCATGTCTATAGATCCCATTACGGATGCCACCTGAATCAATGATACTTTTCAAAATAATTTTGGAAGTAAGCATGAATTCTCTACATAAATGAAGGATTGTTGTGGCATGAATTCAGAGGAGGATTTCAACTTTTCTCCAAGGTTTTTTTTTTTCTCAAAGGTTTCTGAGATGAGAAAGTTTGATCACCAAACGAGGAGGCCTTTTGAGGTTGATATACATGTATGAATGGGTGAACTTCTTTTTTTTTTTATTAAATACCATATTATTTCAAATAATAGCTAGATTTGTGATACCTCATTACAGCTAAAGAATAGAACAAACAAGTTTTAAAACTAAATCCCCATGATATTGATTAATTGCAGGAGACTTTACTTTGATATCTGATTAACATAAAATTCTTCATAGGATTTTTTTCAATAATATGTTATTTGGAAATATCCCCCAAATCATGGTCTTAGCCAGCAGGGCGTCTGGGTGCCTTTTTGGACACCCAAACCCTTAAAAAGAACCCCTCAGGACACCCAAACTTTTTTGTGTGGAATTTCTAAAAATCTCAATCTCAAGCTAATTATTGAATCTTTTCATCTCCTTATGATTCCCATGACATTACTTATTGATATCATGCCTTATTTTGATGAATTTATATATGTTTATGGTTGAAATATGAGTATATTGTGATCCTCCTTAAAAATTTGGGCACCCAAAAACTTTACAACTGCCGATTTTAGGCACCCAGTTTCTAAATCCTGGTTAAGACACTGCCCCAAATAGCTAAGTATTTTAGAATCAACATAAAATTCTTCTCAAAAATATTTTCGAATGACACTTTGGTCAGAGATATCCCCTAAATAGCCAGGTAGTTCTTGGGCAGCCCACTACTGGTATGGCTGGTATAACTTACTTTGACATGCCTGTGGCGTCCTCAATGGTGCTGGCTCCCCCGCCACCCTGGTAGTTATCCTGATAACTGGAATAGCCCCCGCCGCCGGAGGAGGAATGGTTTCCGAAGGAGGACCCGCCGCCGTAACCGCTATTGGACGTTCTGTTATTGCTGCGGGGAACATGGGGAACATAGTTCCGGGCAGAGGAGGTTTCTTTGGACCATGGACGCCCCTCTGCTTCAGTTAATATCTGGAAGTGAAATTCAAAGAATACTTGAAGTGTAATGCTCTAATCTAAGACACTTTTTGTAAATCTAACATACACCATAAATTAATGAACTCTAAAGCCATACTTATCGAAATTAGTATCTATTCATGTATCTAGAAAACACTTATCATAATAATGATAATAATGATAATAATAATAATAATAATAATAATAATAATAATAATAATAATAATAATAATAACAATAATAATAATAATAATAAGAGGTTAAAAATCCTTACATGAAAGTGATGAAACTATGACTTACCTTATCTCTGTAGAGGGCAGCAGCTTTACTGTTGTATTTCTCACTGAGTGACATATTCTCATCGTAATCATCCTGGGCCTCGAAGAAAAGGCGAGCCTTCTTATTGCCACCAACCTTCATCTTCTCCAGCTCCATATCTTTCCACTTATCCATGGACGCAGATCGCACAAAACTGAATCAATGAACGCAATGTATGTAGTTTATTGACTGAACAAGCATGATACAGAACACAATACAAATATAATCAGAGGAAATAATAAGAAACAGGAACACCGAGAACATAAAGAGAACAAAATGGTAATTAAATAAGAACACCGAGAACATAAAGAGAACAAAATGGTAATTAAATAAAAAAGAAAATGAAAAATAAACAAAGCCAGTACAGAGGTGTTCTATGTACGTGCTACATTATATATAGTCCAAGAGGGAATATCACAGAGACGATATTCGCTAAGTAAAAAAGGAGATAAGTGGAGTTTTGGATTTCATGATTAAAAAGGGCAAATGCACCATCATGATGATTTAGGTTCAAAATGTGCCTATACGTGTCACCTTTCAAATAAGACCACCCGCAAGTCTGTCCTCCTCAGCACTCCTCAGATATGGCTTATAAAAGTTAGTAAAACATCTGGCCTGAGTCTGGGCATAGAGGCTGACATTACAGGGCAGGGCACAAATTTAAGCCCTTTAAAGACAAAACTGAAAGAATGAATTGCAATGACTATCTATATATGATTTAGCTAAGTTCAGAATATTAATGTCTAGAATGGATTTTGAGGAGAGTGAAAGGGATCGAAGGACACCACAAATCCCATCAAGTGTTTGTATATTTTTAAAAGTCAATATGTATCTTTCTTTAAATTTTGGTTCAAAATGAACATCAGCCAGACCTGCAATTTTATATTTTTCTGCTCGTAAACTTACGGCCATTGTCTGACATAATCTATGTCACAATAAATACAAACAAACGTGATGCAAATTAAGAATACTTAAAGTAAAGCTGAATTTGAATACATATACGGATGTCTAAATTCCATTTAAGCCAAAACATAAAGGTTTAAATGTATTTCCAGCAATCAAAATGAATAAATAATTGTATCATATACATATACAGACCCCTAAATTCCAAGTTAAGCCAAAACATAAAGTTTAACTGTATTTCCAGTAATCAAAATGAATAAATGATTGTATCTAAAATGGATAAAGTATGTGATAATTAAGATTTTATATTCTGCTATGCACAGCGAACTTAACATAACATACAAATTTCATGGATAGAATCTCGACGATCCCAAAATAAACATCTTTCCTTTGGTTAAATCACAAAAAGCTCTGGAGCCTATTATCCCAGAGAAATAGATTGCCTGTCCTGTCTGTGTGTGATTGTTGAACGTGATGAGTGAGGCACTATAAGCACCTGTGGTGGACATGTGATACCCACAGCCCCAAAATAAACATCTTTCCTTTGGTTAAATCACAAAAAGCTCTGGAGCCTATTATCCCAGAGAAATAGATTGCCTGTCCTGTCTGTGTGTGATTGTTGAACGTGATGAGTGAGGCACTATAAGCACCTGTGGTGGACATGTGATACCCACAGCCCCAAAAAATCAATAGCACAACTATTGATTTTCCAAAAGCACCAGGGTCTGGAGAAGAAATGTTGCTTGCGTTTAAGGAGATAGAGAAATCCACCTTTATTGCATGCTTTTATCTTGCCAGACCGCTGGTTTTGGCCGAAATAATATATGGTTTCATGTTTGATGCAATAACTGAACAACTTATGAGTTATATATATCATATGAGAGAGAGAGAGAGAGAGAGAGAGGAGAGAGAGAGAGAGAGAGAGAGAGAGAGAGAGAGAGAGAGAGAGAGAGAGAGAGAGAGAGAGAGAGGGAGGGAGGGAGGGAGGGAGGGAGGGAGGGAGGGAGGGAGGGAGGGGAGGGAGGGAGGGAGGGAGAGAGAGAGAGAGAGAGAGAGAGAGAGAGAGAGAGAGAGAGAGAGAGAGAGAGAGAGAGAGAGAGAGAGAGAGAGAGAGAGAGAGAGAGAGAGAGAGAGAGAGAGAGAGAGAGAGATTTATCATTCATTTTTTTGGTATCATATATTAGGAAAATACCTGGATTTATGGCAAGTCCAGTTTCATGTATGTTTATACTGACTTTTGATAGTTTTAAGAGCATGTCCTAAACTTATACTGAAAAGTGAACCAAGTGGAAGAAGATCAAAGTTCACACATAGATCCACACATAGTGATTAAAAATTCTTTACAAATCTTGAAGTATGCTTTTAGAGGCCTTGGATCCATTTAGACAGGAGCTCTAATTTGAACATTCAATGAAATAAGTACAGTGCAGTATAAAAGGATCAACAGGGAAAAGGTCTAAAGAACAATTCAAAGTAAATCAAGTCTGATTATAAGTATAAATTATATGTTTATTTCTAATGCACCTACACCCATTTCATCTCTCTCAAGGTAAAATTTAATTAGTAAATCACGTCTTATTCAAGCCATTTCCAGGTGGAGAAATTTTGTCTTGAGAAAGTAATCTAATCGACTTCAGTCAGAACTTACCTGAGATGCACTCCTAGACCCCTATGTTTCCCAGAACACTCCAAGCACACCCATATTCCATATGAGACACTGACCCACTGTGGGTTATGAGTATTACACTCAAAACAATGCTGAAAGAAAATAAAACATTGGATGTTGACATGTGTTGCTATAAGCCTAGAAAGATAATTTTGAGCATCCCTTTGCTTAACCCTTAAATACCTGTACATTGCCTTGGTCATCAGGACATTAGATACCGTTGAAAATAAGTTTGGAATAAATCATGAATTAACAAAATAAAATTGATGTAGAGTTCACTTGTGAGTTGGATTTTGATTAACATAGTTTTTGCATAAATTCTCTGAAAATATCTTTTGTTAGAGAGATATCACCAAAATAGTCCTGAAAGGCAATTTTGTGTGCTACATGCATGAATGGGTTAACTGATCTGTCTGATCAGAATATCACTTTCAACAAGATAAATAATGAACGTAACTAATTAGTAATTACAAGTCTCATCCCTGCAGCCTTAGTAAAAAGACATTTTGAAAAATAGAAGTAACTCTTTGCCACTGATATGATAGAAACTTGAAAATGGTAAAATCTTATATTGTACATATATATATATATATAACAAATATTGGTAATTATTCGAAATTTATGTAGGAAATATAATATTGGTAGGAAAAATAGGTCATTGATTAGGGAACACGGAAATGCAACTATTTGACATGGTTATAATATAAATGAAACCATGCAGGTCATGTGATCCATGAGCATCATCTCAACACATGAGTCCAATTATATCGGGGTCAAGCAAATAAGCGTAAAAAAGAGTTGGGTCAAGATGGAGACCGTACAAAGATGGGGACCTAACAAGATGGGGACCTACATGTATGTAATAGAATAGGACAGTGACTTTCCATCATAGTCTTAGCCAGCAGGCATCATTTGGACACCCACACCCTCAGAAATCACCCCATCTGAACACCAAATCTTTTTGTCTTAAGAAGTACTCTTGAAATGTCAATTTCAAACATATGGTTGACCTTTTTATGGCAATATGATTACTATGATATTGTGTGAGAAGATTTCCCTTATTTCAATTTAAGTACAATAACACAAATGTTTATTTACATGGTTGTAATCTGTAGTGCTCGGAATCGTTGGAAATTTCATGGTCGAGTAATCGGCAGAAGCTGCCGACCGATACTCGACCATGGTCGACCATGTCGGGACAATTCAGGAGCGGCGCCGGTCCCCCGGCGCAGTGCGTAGTTAGCCATGTTGTTTACAACGCCGAAGCGCTGGGTGGATAGGGTGAAGAAAACAACAGAAATAACAACATAAAGGTAAGTTTATTTTCATTTTATTGTACATAATTCGATAGATAGGAAGTCAGGGATTAGGTTGGCGGCGTGGGAAGTTACTCGCATTGTGAACTATTTTTGGTTTTAGACAGACTAGCGCTAATGCATTATACTCGATTTCGGTCGACCATTCCGTGCCATGGTCGACCATGGGTCGAGCATGGCGTGACGACCGAATGCTCGACCATACGAGTAATCGTCCGAGCACTAGTAATCTGAATATATTGTGGGGACCCTAGAAAAATAGGATGCCGAAATATTTTACAAAAATTTTGCAAATTTTGGGCACCCAGTTTCTAGATTATTCCTGGCTGATACCCAGTTTCCTATCGACAAATATACAGTTTAGCTTTAAAACATTTGATTTATGCACTTAACCAGGCCCTGTTCTCAATCAACAAAACTACTTCCTATATCAATACAATGTCACAGGACAAACTGCACTACCGTATATTCTCGCAAATCTCGGACACTTTTTATTAATTACGATTTTCGTTGGCTGATGGTGGCCGAAATTTACTGAAAATAGCGATCAAATGTCAGACACCGTGGCCGAGATTCGTCGATATTACCAATTGAAACGAAAGCTACATGTAGATGGAACTGAAAATCGATCGCTAACTTCGTACACAAGAATACAATTTTCCCCCACAAAACCCTTATTAGTGTTCATGAAGTAGAAGCACCTTGATTTCGGCCATTTTGGATTCGCAGTATCGAACATTTTTCCATAATCAATAAGTTCAACTTCATTGACGTGTTAGTTGCTTAATAATTACAAACCAGTAAATTAACAGATGATATTATTGTTCCTTGACATCTATTTGACTTAGATGTCACTTATTTTATCCTGAATATGTCATGGGAATAGCGCTATTGATCGTGTACAAAACCTTCTTCTTCTTCTTGGATATTTCCTCCTTTATAGGAGCTGTATACATATTAATTCACATACAATTACAATTCAATTCAACAATATCAACTACAATATTTCTAATTTCTAATATTTCTAATTTCTAATAAAGCAAGCACACGATCAATAGCGTTACGATCAATTTCGCCGTTAGCGCTGACATTGTATTTCATGCAAAACATCGTTCCGTTCGATGTCTTGCTTGTTTGTATTTAATAAACTCATGAATGTTTTCTTTTAAAATCTTGATAAAAACTTATGCATGAATAGGTGGCATACATATCTCACCTATCCAGATCAAACTTTGCAATAACTCACCGTATTTATCGAGTATGGCCCATGGTCTTAGCCAATATTTGGAAACAGGGTGTCCAAATAGAGGTTTCATAGACTTTTGCGTGTCCAAAGTGTGGTACAAAGTACATACTACTAATAAAATAAACCCTATATATTTACAGATTTTGCTTTTTTAGGCCAGTAACTGCTTTGCGTGTCTTTTAAGTGACATTATAGCTTCTACATCTTCTATCTTCTAAGAAAAGTCATTATCAGTAAATTCTGATAAAAAAAATTGGGTGTCCAAACTGTCAAAAAACAGTGTTTTGGGTGTCCAAATGACACGCTCGACGTATAGGCGGCTAAGCCCCTGGTATGGCCAACCGGTGGCCGACTTTTGGTGAAATGTGTCCTTGGATGAATCGGGGGTGGGCGAAATTCCCCAGTAATTATTTTGTAGATGAATTATAGTGGCAGAGTTTCCTAGGGCGGCCGAGATTTGCGAGAATTTACGGTACTTAGATTTGAAATGTCTATGTTATGCCCCAGGCCCAATATGCCTCAAATTTAGTTGCCTCTAGTCGTTTTAGTGTTTCTAATTCATCTTTATCCTTTTCCTTTCCTTTCTTTTTTCTTAGTTGTTCATCTTCATAGTCCTACTATGATCCAGGGCTCGACGCTAAGGGTGAACCTATGGCCCCAAGCCAGTAAAAATTACCAAAAACAGCTTCGGGCCAGTAAAAAAAGACCTCAACTGGTCCTACAGGGCCAGTAAACATTTGGAGACATTCTTGTTTTAAAAAAGGTTTTCCCCTGAGAATGTCCCCAATTGTTTTTGAAATAAATGAAGATAAAATTTATAAAGATAAGTGTTGTGGTGAATCTTACGCAATGTTCTTTCTTTTTATGTTAAAGAAAAAATGTAGGGCCAGTAAACATTTTGCAGGACCAGTAGATGCTAGGTGTTACTGGTCCTACAGGGCCAGTATCATTTTCAGTTAGCGTTTAGGCTTTAGGCCTGTGATCCATTTTTTTTTCAGGTAATACTCTCATCATACAACATTAGACACGAGAGTGAGATTATCCTAATTTAACTAGATTTTGACTAAAACTTTGAATTTATCACAGGTCTCTCCTGTTCCAGATGCAAGCTTTATTATTTACAGTTATCATTATATATAGTAAACTTCACTATTACCATGTGTGCCTTGTACATGTTAGGATTTATGTCAGAAGAAACAGCAACCCTCACCCTTGATGTACACAAAATAATCATAGGTCTAGGTCATATGATAGGCCACCTAGTCTTTAAAAGTGGGTGTCTGGTCAAAATCGCCATTTGCCATAAGGCCAATGGGTAAAAGGGCCCTATTCATTAGAAATCAATTAGGCCTAGTATCCGTGTATGAGAGTGTGGAAAGTGATGAAAAAATTATTGAATTGGTTTAAATCCTGTACTAGTTAAGTATCAGATCTGTCATATGTACTCACACAAGATCAGCCATGTGAGTCATCTGCCATAAAGCCATTGCTGCCATTGTTACGGCCCTCATTTCATACTAGTTTTAAAAGTACTATGTAGCCTGTAAATTCATTTTTACGAGCATGACAACTCATATGGAGAATAGTAGAACTTTGAAGAAGTAATGTCATGTTAAAAAAAATATCATTTGACAGATTTTGGATTTTAAAAAGAAAAGACAGCTTTGCTAGGCGCTATAACTGTAAGAGGTCCTGAACTTGGGACATAAACAGTGGTTAATACACCTGGAATTAACATTCAAGATTAAACAAAAACACAGAAAATTTAGTACAAATTATGTTTATAACACTTTAATCGGGGGAATATGAAGGTTTGTTTCAAAAGGACTTCATGAGAACTTTATTCATTGGCTGTTTTTTGATCAGCTATTTATAGGGCTAGGAATCGTTTTGAAATTATGGCTCAATTAATTGCCGAAGTTTCCTACTGATCAATCAATCATTTATAACAATTATTTTAAGTGTCCCTATATTAGGGCTGTCATCACTATGGAATTTTTAGCGATTCGATAATCGAAAAGATTTTTACCGATACGGCACTTCGATCTGCTATCAATTCACACTAGAAATTGTCTCACACTTGGTTTTCGGCTAATATTAATATATACGCAATTAGCCCACCACGCATTATATTTTCATTCCCCGACAATCCCCGCCTCTAACAAAAATATTAATATATTTATTTAACTAAAAGGTACCTACAATTTGCGATCTCGCCATTAGCGCCAATTATGTCTTCGCCCGTCGTCTCGACAGGACCCCACAATGCATTGCGCTGACCTGCGCAGTAGTGCGCCAGAGATCGTCCGTTCTCAATTCAACTTCCGTGTTTGAATTGGGGTAAGTTATCACTGATTTGGACATTATTTTGAAGGATTTCTGGTTGGTAACGGCAGTTTCTGTATCTGTAGTCAGTGGAATGAATAGCCTTGAAAGTAAGTGGTCAATATAGGGTTTGAGGGGAAAATTGCATTCTTTTTTACTAATTTAGCGCTGTGGGCGATGATCAGAAATAAACGATATTCCACAACTTGACTCAAGCCGTTCAGAATTCTTGCTGATCCGATCGATTGATCGAGCTTTCGATTGATCGTCCTAGCCCTAGCTATTTAGGCTGTCAGCAATTTTGGGATTGGCAATTTTGACCGATATTCTCTAAACAGACTATGGCAATGTGGCAGGGCCTTAGTTTGTCATTTTTCAATATGGCCATCATCACCAGTTTGGACAGATATTCCTAAAGCTAATGTTATGATTTAATCAGTTAAATGTTTAGAAAAGACGGATGACAGAGACAATAAAAAAGATTCTCGACCTTAAATGTGTGTACCTTGATTTTGTGTTGGGGAAATGGTAGCGGATTTGGAGGTAGTTTTGTTTAAGAGAATGAATGAAACTGTGGTACTTACTGCATTTTCATCTGACACTTTCAGTTCCTTGAGAACTCGTCTTGTTCTTGGACTGGCCATTTTCAATGGAGAAAATGATTGAGAAAATAGTAGTGCCGGTTGTAAAACGTATATACTCCCTCCTTCAAATATCCAATCCAATAGAAAATTGTGTCGATAAATTCACGCTAAATCAGTATTTTACAGTAATTTCTTTGATTTTGGTGAGTTGTCATTTACTACACCGGAAGTTGAATGCATCTCGTCATAAGACATAGTTTCGAATTAAATCAAAAATCTAGTAATTCGTGCAAAAATCACAAAATATATCCAATGATTTATAAGATCAGATAAATTTATAAGTTTGAGTGTTTAGAATGACTTTTCAAAATTTATCTAATTCGAAAATATGTCTTAGAGAGTGTCAAGTTCTATTGAGCGATAATAAGTGAATTTAGTGAGGACAACAACACATAGAAGGAACGATATATGTCAGGATATAGGGTAGACCAAGTTAGCAGCACAGTAAATGTAATGAAATAAAGACATTTAAATTGATTCGAACCTAATCCTCCTGACACAAATGGAAGGAACTACTCTAGGACCAAAAATAAGCATGGCTTTTCTTCAAAGATAAAGACAGACTTGAAAATGAAGAAGAATAACAAAGATGAGAATTTGCAGAGGCCATTCAGGCTAGGTAACAATGTGCAATCTCTCTCTCTCTCTCTCTCTCTCTCTCTCTCTCTCTCTCTCTCTCTCTCTCTCTCTCTCTCTCTCTCTCTCTCTCTCTCTCTCTCTCTCTCTCTCTCTCTCTCTCTCTCTCTCTCTCTCTCGAATGTATATTCTTCTAAATTTCTCCCTCTTTTGACCCTGACTTGCTGGTTCTTTCTCCCTGATTCAATTGCTCTAAAGTCTTCTTTCTCGTTCTAAATCAATTGCCTAGACAATACTGTAAAACCCATTTTTATCACGCTCCTTTTAATTTCACGCATTTCGCGCTAGGTGATGCTAACGCGTATATTACTGGCGCTGATATACGTTCAAAATAGCAAAACAATGCCCCAACTAGTGGTGATAGCGAGCGAAGCTCGAAAGGCCGTAGGACTTTCGCGAAGCCTCGCAATCCGTCAATTGAGCGTGTGTGTATATGAGTGTATATGACGTCACTATCACTATAAGAAATACATACACGGACCCAGAAAGTTGTCACCGTCCCACGTGCGGGACAACAATATCGTCCAACGTGCGAGGCAACGTGCGGACCACTTCCGTTCTAGAGGAATCTTTAGTAGGTTAAGTAACGACCGATTTCATTGGTCGACAATGACGTAATGTGCAGTACAACAATACCAAACACTTACATGCACGTGCGTGAATGAAAGTGGCCGCTACTACATGTATATCCACGTTAAAACTTAATTTCTCGCCCGTCCGTGGCTCAATTCTAATGCAGTTTAGAACCGCCAGAATTCATTCTACTGACCATTGATTTCACTTTAAAATCGGCTCGCTTCCTGGCCATACCACGCCGTGGCCGCTACTTTATCCAAGTTAAAACTGAATTTCTCGCCTGTCCGTGGGTCAATTTTAATGCGGTTTAGATCGATAGAACCGCCAGAATTCATTGTACATACTGGCCATTGAATTCTCGTCAAAATCAGTTGCGAAATATGAATGAAAGTAGCCGCTACTACATGTATATCCACGTTAAAACTGAATTTCTCGCCCGTCCGTGGCTCAATTCTCGGCTCGCTTCCTGGCCATATGGCACGCCGTGGCCGCTACTATATCCAAGTTAAAACTGAATTTCTCGCCTGTCCGTGGGTCAATTTTAATGCGGTTTAGATCGATAGAACCGCCAGAATTCATTCTACTGGCCATTGAATTCTCGTCAAAATCAGTTGCGAAATATAAATTTTAAGACAGTTAAAAATGTAATGTTTTGTATGCCATTAATTTACGGTCAATCAATGCTGTATTTTGGTCAGAAGTAAAAAAAAATGATCATCCAAAGCTTCGCTCGCTTCTTGGCCATGCCAGCGTCATATTACAGTTGATGCATGTAATTAAATGGCCATGATCAGATTCAGATGGCAGTTGCGTGAATAAAAAGGGGCGTGGTTATAGCGAGCGAAGCTCGGAAAGGCCGCAGGCCTTTCGCGTAGCCTCGCAGTCAGTCAATTGAGCGTGAGTGTATATCATCACTATAAGAAATACATACACGGACCCAGAAAGTCGTCGTCGTCAACAATATCGTCAAACGTGAGCGTACCACGCACGTCCAACAATATGGGACAACGTGCGGACGACTTCCGTTCTGGAGGATTTCTTTAGTAGGTTAAGTAACGACCGATTTCATTGGTCGACAATGACGTAATGTACAGTACAATAACAAACACACCCTCCCATTGGATGAAATGTACGAATGCACATGCGTGAATGAAAGTGGCCGCTACTACATGTATATCCATGTTAAAACTTAATTTCTAGCACGTGCGTGGCTCAATTCTAATGCAGTTTAGAACCGCCAGAATTCATTCTACTGACCATTGATTTCACTTTAAAATCGGCTCGCTTCCTGGCCATATACCATGCCGTGGCCGCTACTTTATCCAAGTTAAAACTGAATTTCTCGCCTGTCCGTGGGTCAATTTTAATGCGGTTTAGATCGATAGAACCGCCAGAATTCATTCTACTGGCCATTGAATTCTCCTCAAAATCAGTTGCGAAATATGAATGAAAGTGGCCGCTACTACATGTATATCCACGTTAAAACTGAATTTCTCGCCAGTCGGTGGCTCAATTCTCAGCTCGCTTCCTGGCCCTACCACGCTGTGGCCGCTACTATATCCAAGTTAAAACTGAATTTCTCGCCTGTCCGTGTGTCAATTTTAATGCGGTTTAGATCGATAGAACCGCCAGAATTCATTCTACTGGCTATTGAATTCTCGTCAAAATCAGTGGCGAAATATAAATTTTAAGACAGTTTAAAATCGTACTGTTTTGTATGCCATTAATTTACGGTCAATCAATGCTGTATTTTGGTCAGAAGTAAAAAAAAAAAGATCATCCAAAGCTTTGCTCACTTCCTGGCCATGCCAGCGTCATATTAAAGGGTTTTACAGTATTGAAATTTGAATATCTAAAACAGGCAGTAGTTATTTGTGCCCGAACCTGTTTGTACCCAAGCAGATTTGCACCTAGCCTAGTCCTAGGCTTAAGCAAGTGAAGCTCGGAAAGGCCTCAGGCCTTTCGCGAAGCCTCGCAGTCATGCAATAGAGCAGAAGTGTATGATGTCACTCAGAAATCCATACAGGGACCCAGAAAGTCGTCGTCGTCCCACACGCGCGGCTGACTTCCGTTTTTGTATGTAGTAGAAGTAACGACCAACGTGACATTTTTGAACCTTCAAACTTAAATTTGAAAAATCATGATCATGGCGACAACCCAATTAATGGATAGCATACTGTTGAATATGGTACTAAAGCATAAAAATGAGAAAGGAGCTTCACAAAAAATATTCTAACATGTGAAAAATGTGATTTTATTTGAAGCCATGACATGACCTGAAAATTTTGAGATTTTTCATTTTCGTTTTCACTTTCACTGTTTGCTGCTCAAATTTTGATAATCATGTTTCATAATAGATCTAAGTGTTTACTTTAAAAGTATATATGCTTTAATTTGTATTCTTTTATGGCTTGAATGATTTTGGACCATTATTTTTTTAAACCCTGAGCCAGGGTGTGACGGGCCAGGACATGACTGTTGGTTCTACATTGATATGATACACATTTACCATATATAACTGATATATTTTTAAATACCATATATAACTGATATATATATACTTTTTAAGACCTTGCAGCCTCAAAATTGTGTTTGGAATAAAGGAAAAAGACAAAGTCACAGTTCATTATAAAAATAATCACATTATATTTATCAAAACATATCAATGTTTACATACATCATTGTGTAAAAACAGTGATTGATGTCTCTGGTAAAAAGCAGCACAAAACAAAATTTCAGTAGAAATTCATTAGGCAAGTAAAAGCAGCTTGTAACATTCATATTTAGAGGTGTTACTGGGTTAAAAAGAATGAGAACCTTTATTTCTTGTTAGTTGTGTATTTGGTTTATTACCCCAATCCAAGTTGGAAATAACTCTACAACATATAGTAGGAATTTTCCTAGCTGGCTTCCGGCATAGGGTATCCTTTCCTAACCACCTAGACCTTACCTTCAAAGCCCTACTTCTTAACTGTTAAATGCCTATCTACATGACCTTAAATAACATCATCTTATGCAAGGTACATTGCAATTACAACAAAATACAATAGTGATCAGACATGCTAATGACGCAAGGATAATGCTAATTAGAAATGGCAACTCCTAGATCAAGGATGGGCCCATTGGGTTTTGTAATCTGTACTTATCTATATCATTGCAATCAAGTGTCACCTCTTTACACTAGGTGTGGCCCATACCTTGTAATCAGTAGTCAAGCTATTAACACTATTGTGATGACATGTCAATATCTTTTTCACTAGGTGTGGACAATACTCTTTTAAAACTGAAAGTTATTAGATATTTCTAAGTGGGTTATTGATAACTTTTTATGATCATTTCCAATAAACACCATTTCCTATTGATTTCTCCTATGACAAGTTCATAAGCCTCAACACATCTCAACATGCTTATTCAGCATTTTTATCTCCATATTCTCTTAACAGACTATTCAGTTACAGGTAGACTTGCACTGAATAGATACCTTTGGCACTTGTCCATCACTCAATCCTCAACAACAGACAGGATTTCTTTCCTTTTTACTCAGGAACAGTCCTCCTTTGTTGGGAAACTGAACATTTTGTGCTCATCATCTTTTATACGCAGGAATGTTACTTCAAAGTCATTCCCTTCTGTTGACTTCACTTGTCCAATAAATATGAAACAGCCAAGTGTTGGAATTGCTGACAGTTCATGTTCGGCTGAGATATGCATGCATGTTATCAGTATCTGACTCTGAGACTACATGGCTTCCTTCCAAATTAACACCACTTTGAGTTTATGAGGTTTCTGGATGAAGATAAAGTTTTTTCCCACAAGCCACACAGTCTTTGCCATCAGGTTTTATGAAGTGAAATGCTTGAGTACCAACCGCAGTTTTGGAATTATCCCAGCGTTTTCTGGAGATTAACAGTGAGACGCTCTATATCAGTTTGGCTGTCTAGTGTAGCTGCTCCCTTATTTGGTGATTTAGGCAGACCCCTTTCCAGCTTTCTGACAGCCTTTCCTAGACTTCTGGAGTTTTTGTAGGTTTATGACTGCTGCTAACATGGTGTTTGGATGGAGTTCTTTTCTTTTGCTTTTCTCTGTCTCTCTTTACGTTTTCTTTCACGATTGGCCTGACGGATTTCTGCTTTCTGTTTTTCAGTAATTTTCTTCTTTTGCTCAGCTCGCTCATTCTTCTTTCTCTCTCTGTCTTTTTCTCTGTGTGCTGCCAGTCGATCTGGATCACTTTCTAGTTTAGTTTTGTAGCGTTCATGGCGTTCTTTTCTGGAAATAGGCATGTTTACTTTCCAGCACCTTTGTGCAGGACTGATTTCCAAATCAAAAACCTGGCCTTATATGCCAAGAGGTAATTAGTTTCCTTGAATAAATGTAAGTATTTCAATTAAGTTTGAGGTAATTAAGATTTAACCACTGTATTAAGGAACAAAGAGAATGTGCTGGAAACAATCATATATGCAAATCAAGCTTTATGACTCTTCACAGTTGCCGTTATCTACCCAGATGTCACATCCTGGCTCAGTGTGTCATGTCCTGGATCAAATTTCAAATTATTTTTCTGTCTTAATTGCTAATGGGTATTGCATTGATATTTCATTTAGATATTGCTTGTAGTGTAACAAGGCGGTATGAAATGACAATAATTTCTGTGAAAGTTTTTGAAAAATAATAAACTTTTGCATATCTAATGAGCCAGGACGTGACATTTCAAATTTGAAACAAAATTTTAATATGCTAAACTTATATTCAGTGTTACATTCTATCATTCATACAAAAATAATCATAGTTAGAAATTATATAAAAATATATCAAATGTCATGTCCTGGCTCAAATGTATGCATTTTCGAAATAAACATGCTAATAAATGTCACTTTTCACAACTCACAACGAGTGAAAAAATCAGTTTTCCTGACACCTTAGATGGTTATGTTTTATAATTTATGATTAATATTTGAATATTGTAAATTTTAGTTTTTCCTCTGAGGTACCTTATACTGGATAATGGCCCATATATAATGAAAAAGTTCTGTTTAATAACTAATTCTGATTTGAGTGGATGGAGTTATGTTTATAATTTTAATTCTATTTTAAAAGCAATATACTGTCTGTGCACTTTTTCAATAGCTGTGTGATTGTTGGGAGAAGAAAGATTTTTCTTCTCAATTAAAAAAAGATGTACTAATGATAATAGATAATATTCGATATTTAGTCAATAAGTAAAATCATGTTCGAGGATATCTAATAAACACATTATGGTGTTTCTTGAAATTCTATATTACTATCTATTCATACTGAGTTTCGTATGTCTGGCTCAGGCCCCAAAATTTACTCCTAATAATGTGTAAAATTTGCTTCTACTAATAATGTGATGTTGTGTCTCTTCCAGCTCATCAGATTCTCTGCATAACTGGATTTAACTTCGAACATCAGTCTTTAATTGTGAGTATCAATATTTAGTAATTTAAAAATGTTTTGAAATAAATGGTTTACAATTTAAGAGATAGATCCTCATTATTTTAGTTCCCAGAAGTCATAACAATTTCTGAAACCATGCTGCAACGTCATTTTTGCTGAAAGTTATCTTTAAATATTTCGAACAGCTAATATAGCAAAGCCTTGTATACCATACATTTTATACATCTGTTTAAACATACATAGTTCCTCAATGAATCATAAAAGTATGTATAATTATTAATAATTAGCTTCAGAAAGTTCAGTTTTATTGTTGATTTTATTCATAAGTATTTATAGACATGATATGAATTTATGTTTCTTTTTAAGGGTTATGTGGAGCTCACACTTTATCCATTACGACCAGATCTGAGGAGGATAAAAGTCAACAGTAAACAATGCAATATCCTTTTATTTGAGTATCTAATGGTACATTTTACATTTTCTTTTATTATGAATGCATTCAAAAGGTCATTTTATTCTTTTTATTTATACTGGTCTACTATCCTATTGAGACAAAATACTCTGCATTAGAGTCAACTGTATTCATAAATTTAAAAGTATGATGTAGCTACCTATTTCTATTTGTAAGTGTAGTGTCCTAAGTGGGCACATGTATATGAGAATGGATATGTCAGTCAGTGGAGAATGCCATAGGCCACTCAACTAAATATTTAAAAAAGCCACACATACCACAGAACAATCATATTTGCACTACTTAAATGATACATATGTTTCAGTTTTTCTGTAGGGAATCTAGCCCATCTACTGAATTATATGATCCAAAAGACCTTTGAGCTTAACCCATTAATACTCACTGTGGCCAAAAGCAGCCTGACCATTTTGCTGAAATCCTGCAGTTAAAAACATACTAGTAAGAAGATATTTAATGGGGAAATGTTGATCAGAACATTACCAACATTCAAATATTCTCTTTTAAATATTTTGTAAAATCATACTCAATCCTTAAGTTATTGTCATTTAAGTAGTTAAGATCAAGAGGACACTTTATGTAGGAATTCCTGCATTAATGGGTTTAATAAGTGGAAAAAATTAGTTTGGGCAATAAGTTATTTTTGTTGGTAGTGGGGATGTAACATTTTGAAGCCGGTCATACAGGAAAGGCATTGTTTGCTATGTTGTAATTGAGAGAACAACCCTATTTTCGCAGCTTATGTTATAATCCTTAACTATGCTATGGATCTACCGTGTGTCTATCAATGAGCAGTGGGAGGCTGCCTTCCTCTACAATGATCCCACCATGGAGATATGCCAGGGAGAAGTCAAACAGTAAGTTCATCGATACAAACAGTTAGTATGAAAAGCTGAAGGTGGACAAGCGAAAAGTGTTATGGTAAATTCTTGGAAATTTAGACCACCCTAGGAATTTGGGCCACTAAAATTATTGTGTAATATAGTTACTGAGAATTCTAGGCCACCCTCGAACTATCGCTGGTTGCTCTTAAGGGATATTTAAAGGAAATCAGTGCCGCTATAATGCTATTACTCTGCTTTGTCAGTATTTTCAGAAAACAAGGGCCACCCTCAACCCATACAAATCTTAATTATTAAAAAGTGTCCCAAATTAGTTATGAGTTATGATACTAAGTATGGAGTATTTGCAGTTTGAAACCCTAAAGATTGTTGTTGTTGTCGATATTTATAGTATTAAGCTTCTCTGTTTTCTATTTATTGTCCACAACAAAAAAAGTTGTTTCTTCCATATGCAATGAATTTGTATTTATCATGGTATCAGGAAAAGGGTTTTGGACTTTTTGAAAACAACAATATCTGTAACACTAGCGCAGTGCCAATATTGAAAAACAAAGAAATGAACCATACAATTTTATATCTAAAGTTTCAGATATGCTACATATTGAAATATATGTGCGTATATGTTATATGGGATAATGAACATACTACTCACAGATATAAGGGATTCCAGAACATCATATTCTATTTTTATTTCTATTTATTATTATTATTTTTTTAGAATTAATTCTAGATATTGTGTTGATTTTTCAGGCGTAACTTAGATTTCTTTGAGAGCTGCCATGCGTCAGCAGTGAGTGCTGTGGATGCTGATTATGCTAATGGGGAGGTGACCATCCGCCTACCACAGGAGTCCTTCAACTGGGTGGCAGGTAAGAGTCTCTGCATCTAAAAGGGGGCATCCGCCTTGGCCTAGTGGTTACGATGCCTGGCTCCCAAGCGTGAGTTTGCAGGTTTGAATCTCAGCTGGATCCCCATGTGGGTTGGCCTGGTTGCTATATAAATGCGCAGCATTGTGGAGGGCTGTCTATGATTCTTCTGCAATGGGAAGACCCCGTGGAAGTATTTGTGAAGAGAAGGGAATTTTGTTCCCGGTTCCAGGTTTCTATCTCGCAGCAATATTTTAACGTCACTTTCAACGATACTTAATTGCGTTATCAGTATGTATAATTTTTTATGAATAATCATGTTTAGGATCCTGGACAATCCCTAATAAGTGATAACTTCACAGTGGTTAGTATTGTTAAGAGTACCTTTAAGGAATGAAACGCTACAATATGGTTCATTTCGAAAGGATACTGGTACCAGTACCGGTACCCCTTAACGGTATCCAAACCTACATGAAGCTGAAGATAATTAATAGTTCTGAATTGCAAGACTTAGATCTTATACGAAAAACACTCTGTAATCATATATCAAAGATTTAGTATAATGTAAACAAATACTGGAGTCCTCATTGGTCTTTGTCTCCTAGTGACATCACACTGAGACTATATTCGGGGAGATTAGTTGTCATGACAGGAAATGGTCACATAGAACTTTTGAATGTCACTAGAGCACGCTAAAATCCTATATTAAGCTGTAAGCAGTTGTATTATATACTTCCTTACCTAACTATCCCACTGTTTGGTAGTCATTTCCAATAAAACTGCTTTTATACTCGATCTTCTTCAAAGAGTGAAAATCTGTAAAGCTGTCACTTCTTGTGTAGCACCCCCTCCAATACACATAACAACCAGCACTTCCGGACCTGCCAGAGGCATAGCGTTCCCGGGGGAGGAACTTGCTGAATGCATAGCCTACCACCACATCCAAGACCCAGGAAGTGGAGTGGTGCCTACGGTAGTCTATGTGCACATTTCCTGTAATGGTGTCCAGGGCTTCAAAATGGGTCCTATTGTAAATGGTCAGTGGCAACCAATCCATGTTCTATTCATCTAAGATTGCTTGCAACACTTTTCTTCCAGATTTGAAGCCCATACGCCTCAGCATAGAGTTCTCTCTGGAGCAACCTAAAGGAGGACTCAAGTTTGTCGTCCCTGATATGGAGGGAAGCCTTGTTGAAAAGGGGGCGCATCTTTTCACCTACGGCCATGAAAACTCCTCCAGGTTAGTGCTGTACAATACAGACATTAAATTCCTGCATCAGTCAAACGGACGTCTGCCAGTTCCTGGTTCTACGAAATACGTAGATATGAAATGTCAACAAATAAGCGAAGCAGATCATTGACCCATGTAGCTTGCGAATCAAAGCTACGTTCAATTATGAGGTCAGGGGCCTGTGGTCGCATCCATGCCCAGGGTACTGGGTGGCAATCGGGCCTGCGGTCATGTATTATGCACCTCAACTCAAGAACTTCTTTTAGTGAATAAGACAGTTATCTGTATATTCATCTAGTTTTGGGTTTCAAATATAACTAAGTCATGTCTTGGTCAATTCACCATGCCCTTTGTATCTCAACTGGGTTAAAGTTATTTTTCTACTCATATTAGTTAGAGTTTGCTTAGAAACAAAATTGGGCTTTGACCAATCTATCATTGATTTTTCCATAACTCATCCCATCTCTTTTTTCAAGTGAATAAAAAGGTTACCTGTATATTCTACCTAAGATGATTAGTTTGTTGCAAATAACATTATAATCTAGTTATTGCTTAGGTTATATGTGTGTTATGAACATTTTTAGCCGTGTGTAATATGCTGCATTACTTGCTAATCCCCAGAAACTCACACTGGAGAGAATTAACCCGTCCAATGCTAAAGCTACTTTCCTCCAAAGCACAAGAAGGCAAAGATTTTTGAAAAACATTTTAACCTGTCATGTTGGTATTCATTGGAGACCTCTCACTCAAAACTCTCAGATGAGCACCCATGTGCCAGGAATTCAGCTTTTCAGCTTTTTTGCATCAGCCTTCAATATTATCAATATAAAAATAAATATATAGTTTGAGTGCTTGAATACACAAATTTGATGTAGCACAAATACCCTCCAGCAGGGCTGTAAAGCTATATTTTTAGCACTCCAAATCAAAGCCTTATACAGTATCCTTGCACTTACAGTTCTCTTGTGTTCCAGGCTGTGGTTTCCGTGTATTGACAGTTTCTCTGAGCCCTGTACGTGGAAGCTTGAGTTTACAGTTGACTCTCACATGACTGCGGTCTCTTGTGGGGATCTTGTAGAGACAATATACACAGCTGACATGAAGAAAAAGACATTCCACTATTTTCTCTCCACACCTACTTCTGCTTCAAACATCGCACTGGCTGTGGGGTAAGTAATTATTACCTATCAAGAGTTACCTGAGGCGCCCCTTAAAAATAGGGGTGGCAAACCATTTTAAAAAAGTCTCCTAGGCATACTTGTTGTTTCCTGGCAGGTCTAATAGCCACAGCAAGGTTTTAGCCCAACTAAAATCTCTACCAATACTACATGTAATTAATAATTGCTAAACTGGAGTAGCATGAGGAGAAGGCTGCAAGTTATTAAGGTGTGGCAACGGTTGTCCCCACATTGTTTACTAGTATTACTACACCACTAACTATGGTCAGTCTTAACTTAGCCTCTGTGTGTCAGAAAAAGTGGTGATGATTCCTATTACATGATTATTTTGTCAAATCATTATTATGCCACTATTCATCAAGCTTATGAATTATCCATGTGTTATTCAGCCCTGATGTGACTGCAATATTTCCAATGTTTTCACAAGTCTGGTAGGGTTGGTGTTTCAATAGACTGATTTTCTACTTTTCCAAACCATTTTTTGGCAAATATAGATCAATTATTTCTATGAAAAATCACATTTCCTATTAACAACTATCTCTATCATTCTAACTTTCACTCATGATGAGGTTTAAATTTTAGGATGCTGACTTTTGCTACATAGTGGTTTTGGCCAATATTCTTTGCTGTAAATGTGCCCTTGTTTTCTATAGGCCATTTGAGGTGCTAGTGGACCCCAACATGCATGAAGTGACTCACTTCTGTTTACCACATTTACTGCCGATTCTCAAACAAACGACAAGCTTCTTACATGAGGTAAGTTATATGTTAGTCATTCTTCCTAATACTGATTATGCTCCTAGAATTATTCAAAAATAGAAGAAAAAAAATAAGAAATGAAATTTCATATTTCAATTTATTTAATCCTTCCTTGATAATGTTGATTATTCAAGAAAATGATAAAATGTTTGTAAAAAAACATTTGCCAAATCCAGACTTTTATTTGAAATTAAGATAAGCACTTCTGTTCGCTGTAGTGGTATCTTTTAGGGCTCGGCTCGATAGGCACGACATCGAGTGATCGGCAAAGTCGTAAGATCGATGTTCAACATGAGGGGATAGCGATTGCCGAACTCGATACGGCCCCCCCTACCTCCATTGTTTTCCCTACGCCTAAAATACAAAAGAGCCTACCCTATTCTTTAAAAAGACCGCAGCGCTGAGCCGGCCGCCATTGAAACTGCACTACGATAGATACTATCACGCGCGGTAGTACTTGGAAAAGTGTGGAGAGGGCCACGCAATATATTTTACAAGGTGCTGGTCCGGCCCCCATCAAACTTTTCCAAGCACTACCGCGTGGGACAGAATCGAATTGAGAAAATCGACATCGAGAAAAATTAGGCAATTAATCGGATCGCAAAAAAAAATGGCTGATGAGCACAGCCCTAGTATCTTTGGTATTTCTGACCAATGTCTGTGCAATCTCAGTAGCTAGAAAAGGTTTTGTTCGTGTATTTCAGGTGTTTGAGTTTTATGAGGAGTTGCTGTCTGCAAGGTATCCCTACTCGTGCTACAAACAGGTGTTTGTGGATGAAACTTACCAAGATGCTAGTCCATATGCTACAATGACCATATTCAGGTAACATAGATAAGATCAATATGAAAATGATATCTTTAGAATGAAATGCTATTGTGTAGATTGCATGGAGAAAACTACCAACAGGCTAGTCTTTTTGCTACTATGACCATATTCATGAAACATGAAATAAAAAAATGTATAAAAAGGACATTATGAATGCATTGTAGAGAAAATAATAAAATGGCTGTCAAAATGCTTCTTTAGATATTTGAATTGAGGTGAACTGTTATAAGAAAATTTCAAAGGTAATTATGAATTTTTGGAAATATTTGAAGAAGAACTGTTTATCAGTACTACATTTACAACTCTCCTCGAAATATTTTGCAAATATCTGCTTATTCCAAAGTTATTGACAGGATAATCTAAGTTGCTGACAGCAATTATGTAGAATTTTCTGTCATATACTAAGCCAGCTTGCCTCATTAATGCAGCTCATGTTCTTCCTTGTATTTGTAACAATCTTTGCTTTTGGTTTGAAATGAAACACCACCCCCACGTAGATTTTTAGAAAGGGACTTCCTACACACTTTTGGTTTAAGCTACATTATATTGCACACGTGCAGGCCTCAACGCTAACTTAAAAAGTTACTGGCCCCATAGGAACAGTAGAACCAAGAATCTACTGGTCTAGCAAAACATTTACTGGTCCTAGAATTTTTTTTCATAATATTATCAGACATTTGATGTGCCTGATGTGGGGAAAAACTTGTTAACAAGAATGTCCCCTATTGTTTACTGTCCCTGTAGTACTTGTTGAACTCTGTTTTTACTGGCCCGGAGGCATTTTTGGGAATTTTTGCTGGCCTGGAATTTTTACAATGTTAGTGTCAAGCCCTGCATGTGTTATTAATTTCAATGTCATACCTTACCCATTTCAGCACTAACTTGCTGTACCCCAAGAAGATCATAGATCAGGTCCCTGTGTCGAGGATAACCATGGCTCATGCCATAGCTAACCAGTTCTTCGGGTGCTTCATCACAATGAATACATGGTAAGTAGCTTTGTCAATCAAATCTGAAAAACTGATGGAAGGATACAGTGCATCTAGCTGTGATAGTGGTGTCATACAAAAGGGATGTTAAATCTATCTTCTGCATCTGCAATACTTGCAGACAGTCAATTCACTTTGCAGGCAATCCTTTGTGACTTGTAAATTATGTGGTTAGTCTAGTAAGGTAATTTATTACATTTGTACTCCACTAGATATTGGAGAACTCATTGAGCATGCGCCTTTGAGCATTTTTATATGGAAAGGATGCAATATCGAATGACAATATTATTATTGACATGCCCTCCAGCATACCATATTATTGAACTATAGTAGTCCTGAACTCCTGCATACAGTTGTCTTTATTGTCCAGGTCCGATGCCTGGTTACCTAAAGGCATAGCAGGATGGCTGGCCAGCATGTACCTAAAGAACTCATTTGGAACAAATGAATACAGACACTTCATTGCCAAGGTAAGCTTTCAACCCATCCATGTCTGGAGAATTTCTTGATAAGTCTTATATTAGTCTAGTTAATTTGAATATAGTCACATGTTTTGAATTTTGGCTAATATGCTCTGTGCTAGAAAGTTGTTTGTGTTGTAAAGTTGTCAGTTTTACAAAGTTATAGTGTTCTACTCTAGGGCATTTTTCCTTCTTGCCCAAAGAGGGCCTGCAAAATATTTTAGCTTGCTTATGGCCAACAGGTTTTCAGGAAGACCACTCATTTCTAGAGGCTGTTGGCCAAGGACTGCCAGAGGCTTATTGTACTGTACAAGCACTGCCAGTCCACAGCAATTCTAGGGGGGTTAAAGGCCATGGGCATGCACTTATGGCAACAATTGTACCTGAGCCAGGTTAAAACTTAAGAACTAGAACCTCATCAGAAAGGTATTTCTTCTTTCTGAATGTCCAATTCAATATATCCAACACAAAACACATACTTTAGAATAGGGAATTAATTTGAGGTGCAAATTAACCGACTTTGTGATTTTTGAATTTTTACAAGATTTTTTATTCCAAAATGCCAATATTGAGGGTTAGTTTCTAATAAAAGGAATAATACATCAACTTTCATTATACCTACCTGTCCCCAATCAGAAAAGTTCGGCAGAATAAACCACTTAATTAATTTCCTATTCGACAGTATAAGGGTAATATTCATATAAAACACTGTATCAAAAGACCAGATTGTACCAAAACTACATGCATTGCCTCATTTATTCAGGAGCTGAAAGATGTGCAGGAATATGAGGCGAAGGTCTGTGGCGTGCTACTGGATCCCTCCTCCACCAAAGACATCCACAGTTACTTCAGCGTCCGGCATCCACACACGGCATCCCCTAAGTTCATCCTCATGTACATCAAGAAAGCCCATCTCATCATGCGCATGCTGGAGATCAGGATAGGAAGAGAATTGCTCTTGCAGGTAAGATAACTTGACATAGTGTTACCTTAATTTATCACCATGTACACTTAGGGTGGGATACCTTTAAGAGGTACCGTATCATACCATTTCATTCCTTAGAAATAATCTTAACGATACTAAACGCTGTGAAGTTAACAGTTATTAGCGATAGTCCTGAATCCTAAACATTACTATTCATGACAAAATTTATAAGGTGATAATTAAGTACCATTAACAGTACCGTTGATATACCCTATCGTTTCGTTCTCAAAGATATCCTTCCCTATGTACATCCAAAAAAGTCCCATCTCATCCTCCACATCCTAGGGATCTGGATAGTGGGAAAATTGATCTTGTAAGTAAAATACCTACACACTGCATCTCCTAGATTTTATGTGATATTCTGCCTCTCTCATCAACCCTAACTCTGTTAAGTTTTGATCGTTTCAGGCCTTGAATAAGCTATTATCGTTAGCGGTGCAGGCGTCCCAGCAAAAGTTCTCTTCCAACACCTGGTTCAACATGCTACTATCCACCAGCTCAGTAAGTCACCTTTTCCTCATCTCTGTGCATTAGGGTCTGGCTGACCCAATCTTGGCTGACTGTACTGTACTCTTTGTAATTGGCAAATTTTACAATGGGACCTAATGAGCAAAATAAACATTTTACGGAGTTGAGACATAAAGTAGGTATGTATACACAGAGGTTACTGCTCCTAAAAGGTTTGCCAAGTTTGGATGGCAAACATGAACTTTTAGTAACAAAAAAGGGGAAAGAACAGACAGCCAAGCTTGGCTCAGACAGACTTTAGTAATCTGTTGGTACAGTGTGCTGTCCACTCATTAAGTAAGCCAGCACTTCCATTTTTTATGATAGAATTGTTCAGAAAACAAAAACAGTTTCATTTGTAAATGACATTTTCCTCTGTTTATTTTTTGGAACCAACAATTTACTCAACCAATGCATATCAATTAACATTGAAAAGATATAATGCTCGAATCTTATTTATTCCTGATCAAATAAAATGCATCTATTTGTAATAAGACATCATCATCTTTTATCATGTTTTCTATAGCCTAGTTAATTTTATTTGTTATCTTTTTCTTTTCAGTTTTTGAAGATCATCTCAACAGTTACTGGAAAGGATATCCAAGTTTTTATCGATATGTGGGTGTATCCTTTCTTTGCTGAGAAATGCACTGTATATTGTCAGATCGTTTTAGTTTATTTGATAAGGGAGTTGCATGGATATCAAAACCTATTATAACCATGTCACATTTTCCTCAAAATCTCCTACTTGATCTACTGTATACAGCTTTAATTTGGAGTGCCAAAAATTTGCTTTACAGCCCCACTGGAGGTTATTTGTGCTTCTTTGAATTCGGGCATTCAAGCACTCAAACTTTATGTTTATCACTACATAGATATTTATTTGAAGGATGTTATTTTGGCGCTATCATGGGGAGTGCAAATATAGCGAAAATTAAATGCTTGTAAAAAATACCAGTTATACAGTATATAATGGCCATTATATTACAGGCATTGGGAGTCAATAACCAGCAAGTTGTCCTGAGCCAAGTATAGTGTATGTGTTTGCCAAAAGATCAAATTACCTTTTTCTTCATATTACAAATGTCACTGTACCAATGATATTTGCTTAGTCACTTAAAGCACCGAGAATGGATCAAAATTAAATTTCTTGCAAATGTGAAGGGTTTACAGTGATTTATTTTTAAAAAAGCTGTACATATCACCTTTTGTAAATTTGTCACTTAAGCATCATGAATGGCTCAAAATTTAATTTTTAGCAAATGTGAAGGGTTTACAGTGATTCGTTTTGCAAAAGCTGTACCTATCACCCTTAGAAAATAGGTTGTCTATTTTTACATTCACAAAATAAATCTGATAATTATATTATTATTCCACTTCATATTTAGAGAAGAATCCACTTATTGATTTCCTTAACTGTGCGCTAGAAAGCAGAGTGGATGTGCTCGTTTCCATGGTAACTTTGTGTTCAACCGAAAAAGGAATGTGGTAGAGCTGGAGCTAAAACAGGATCAGACAGCAAGGGGGGCCATGAAGTATGTGGTAAGTCGCACACAGTTCCACATTCTATTTTTTTTGATGTTGTCTCTGTTATGCCTTTTTTCCAAAAAATCGTTGTGTCCTTGTGCTTTGGATGAATGTAGCCTCAGTATTGGAAAGGTTAATACCGTGTCACAAGGTTCATAACTATGAAAGAAATTGTGATGGTAACCACATGCATCTGGATTGTAGGCATGCCCAATTTAGACAACTTAGAACATAACAGGTCAAATAGAGTAATATTTAATAAGTAATTGAAGAAATGTTTAAACAAAACCGGAACACCTGGTTCAGTCAAATAACTCTCACAAAAATGATTTGTTTTCAGTATATTTCTTTAACCCTTATGCTGCTGGTGACTAATTTGGCCAATACAAAATGATGCAAAATACCTAAAAATAAATGACTGAAACCTTGGCACATTGGTACTCATCTAAGAGTATTCAGCGAGAACTGTAAATCTTGCTGACACAACATCAAGGTATTTTCAGAAAACATGGGCCAGCCTGAACCCATAAAAATCATAATTATCAAAAAGTGTCTTGAGAATTTGTGATTATCAGGAAAGTATATATACATACTGCAATTTTGCAAGGACCTCTTTGTCTTGAATGGTATGATTCTGCTTTTAGGGCCCACTGACAGTGACTATTCAGGAGCTGGATGGATCATTCAACCACACCTTCAAGATAGAGGAAAATAAGTACAAGTTTGACATTACCTGCCACTCGAAGAGTCGGCGCAACAAGAAAAAGAAGATTCCATTGATGACAAATGAGGAGGTGGATATGGACCTCACAACTATGGAGTAAGTTTATGAATGTCCTTCAGTTCCTTTCTGCCAATAAAAGCATCTTGTTATAGTCTACTGTATAAGACTTTAATTTGGAGTGCTAAAATTCTTGCCTTACAGCCCTCCTGGAGGGTATTTGTGTGCCACTTTAAATTCACACATTCACACACTAAAACTAAACCCTACAATTATTTTATATTTATTTCAAGGATATTATTTTGGCACTATCAGGGTGAACATGAAAATAGTGAAAATTAAATGCCTGTAAAAATACCAGTTATGCAGTATTTGAGATTTGGCTGGCACTTTCATTTTCAAGCTTTATTTCATGGAAAGTGTTTGAGTTTTGAGTTTAAATCCCAAGTTTGCATTTACATAACTTTTCAACACTATTTTATTGAATTTGCAGGATTCGAATGTCTCTCATCCTATTAACTATAGTGTTAAACTAAAAGATAATATGCAAAAGATAGAATTGTGTTTTGGGTTGTTTTAATATCTGAATGTTTTATTGTATCCCATGATAAATAATACACCCGATGTTTTTTCATTTGCCCATTTTGGACACATGATCTTAGCCAGGATTTTGAAATGCCAGTCCAAAACAGCAATTCCAAATATTCTGCCCTGTCCAGATTTAGCTAATCAACTACTTTAAATCCTTTTACCGACTAAATTTAGTAGTCTATTGTGTCAAAAAGGTCAATTTACACTTCAGCCATGCCCTAGAAGAAGGTTTGTTAGGAAACTATTTGGTTATAACCTCCCAAAAAGGTCAAATACTGCCTGCCCAAGGACAGACTTGCGGGTCCTAGTTAAGTCCCTATTTGGACACTTAGTTTCAAAATCCTGGCTAGTGCCCTGTGACTATGGTTATTGACCACACTCATTCTGTGCCTTTGATTCCAGCCCAGACTCTCCAGTGCTGTGGTTGCGGGTTGACCACGACATGACCATCCTGCGGCAAGTCACGTGGGAACAGCCAGACTTCATGTGGCAGTACCAGCTGCGCTACGAGAGATGTGTGGTCGCTCAAGGGGAGGTGAGTAGGAAACCGGTTAATTAATCTCAAGTTTACTCGAACGACTCCCTTATATGGGCAACATGCAGTGTTCCAGTTTGGAAATGGGATTATTTCAACTTTCTATGGTGCCTATGAAAATAATTCAGTTAATAAGCATTAATTCATGTAATATTTAAGAGTTCTTGATTCAGTGGATATTTTTGCCAAACAACGAAGAATCCACACCTCATTAAGGTATCACAAAAATATAGAATTATTATTTGGATGCTACAAGCATGAATGGGTCAAGAATATCTTTTTTCTTCTCCAGGCAATCACGGCTCTGGAGAAGTTCCCTACCCCTCACACGAGGCTGGCTCTGACGGACACCATAGAGAACGACCAGTGTTTCTACCGCACGCGTATGGAGGCCTGCATGTGCCTGGCCAAGGTGGCCAACGCCATGGTCTCCAACTGGGCCGGGCCACCAGCCATGATGACCATCTTCAGGAAGTTCTACAGCTCCCACTCCTGCCCCTCCATCGTCAGGCAGAACAACTTCAACAGCTTCCAGCATTATTTCCTGCAGAAGGTGTGAGACTATGCTTATGTTTTGTTAAATCTTAAAATTTTGCATGCTAAACTTAATTTTTTTTACAATTATTGCAAGGTGTACAACTATGCTTATGTTTGGTTAAATCTTAAAATTTTGCATGCTAAACTTAACCCTTGTGCTGCTGGGGGCTAATTTGGCTAATACAAAATGATGCAAAAAAACTGAAAAATGACTGAAACCCTGGCATATGGGTATTCATCTGAGAGTACTCAGCAAGAGCTTTCCAATGAATACCAACATAACAGGGTTTAGATGGTTTTCAAAAACCTTTTCATCCTTGTGTTTGGAAGAAAGTAGCGTTAGCACTGGAAGGGTTAAATCTTGAAACTTTGCATGCTAATCTTAAGAAAGAAAGTCCTCAATATTTCACAGCATGATTCCCTGCTGAAGGCATACAACTTTGCCTATGTCTTGTTATCTCATGCTTGCTACAATCTATTGCATTGTACAGATTACTACAATCTATTGCAATCTGTATGCACGTTTATATTAAGAAAGAATATCATGCAGTATGACTTCATAAACTTTCAACAAAACTTCCTGCGATTTTGTGTTTTACTCTATGTAGTCCTTTTTGTTACTCGTAGACTTGCGGCTTTTCATTTGAGTATATAATATGGGAGTAGAGAGTTTTATCAAAGATTATTTTCCTTTCAGACAATCCCTGTGGCTATGGCCCAGCTCAGAACAGTCCATGGAATCTGCCCACCTGATGTCAACAGATTTCTCCTAGACCTATTCAAGTACAATGATAACTCCAAAAATAAGGTACTGTGTAACTGGTATTTTTTACAGGCCTTTAATTTTCGCTATTTTTGCGCTCCCTATGATAGCGCCAAAATAACATCCTTCAATAAATGTCTATAAAGTGATAAATATATAGTTTGAGTGCTTGAGTGTGCAAATTTAAAGTAGCACAAATACCCTCCAGCAGGGCTGTAAAGAGAAATTTATAGCACTCCAAATTCAAGCTTTATACAGTAAGTCACCTGACTCACAATATCTGTGTATTTAATGACTCCTATTGCCTTAAATAGGCCAAACTATAGCATGCCTTGAAAGATTCTTACTAGAGCAATGTTAAGCAGAGTGCAATGCAACATTCCATGAAATGTTTTTAAACATATGCTTTATTACAAACTATTGAGTATATTTGGAAGGAAATTCTTAGCATGAATTGGTTGAAATTTAGATTGGAGGAAAAGAACATTATTTATTCAACAAGCATTTCTAATCATCCTGTTTTACTCTTTTTTCTGAGATTAACAATGTCATTTTTTTCTGAAAGTTTTATTTTGGAAGATAAATGGAGCTTGCAATATTTATTGTCACATAGCATATATTCAATTTGTTTCCAGTACGCAGACAACTACTATCGCGCTGCATTAGTGGATGCTCTTGCTGCCACTATCACCCCTGCAGTTACTATGGTAACCATCACAGGGTAAGTACCAATACCTCACCCCCCATACACACACATAAATGTTTGTGTGTGTATGTTTACTTTATCTCTGTCTTGTATTTTCTAACTCTGTAATTTTATTTTTATGGAAACACTTAACTCTTAAAAAACAAAGGGGTAGTTGAGGGTTCTTCAAACACCCTGCATTTATTGATCCTACTTTTTTTTGTTAAAGTAGCATGTTACTCATTTTTCTCACAATGGAACTCCCACTCCATCCCTCTTCATATGCTATTGAAATCTTAAAATTTTGTACGCTTACAAAAGGGGGTACGCACTGTAATTTTAAAGTTGTTTCATGACATTTATTTTATTTGCTACCACAGCCAAACACTGAGCTCAGAGTCGCTGTCTCAAGACACTCGGGCTATTCTGGAGGAAGTGACCCGCTACCTTAACCTAGAGAAGTTGCTGCCTATGTACCGTTACACAGTGACCGGCAGCTGTCTGCGCGCCCTTCGCAAGCTCCAGGAATTTGGCCACATCCCAGCCGACCCCACCATCTTCAAGGCATATGCCCAGTACGGGATCTTCATCGACACACGACTGGTGGCCTTGGATTTACTTGTGGACTTTCTCAAGGGTAAGGAGCAGTACTGGCACCATTGTCTTAGCCAGCAGGGTGGCAGGGCGTCATTTGGACACACAAACCATAGTTTAGCCAGCAGGGTGTCTGGGTGCCTTTAGGACACCGAAACCCTCAAACATCACCCCTCAAGACACCCAAACATTTTTGTGAGGAATTTCTTAAAGTGTTGATTTCGAGCATACAATTGATTTTTTTCACCTAAGTATAATTCCCATGATATTGTATAATAAGAAGTAATGAAAATTGAAAATGAGAAAAACTCATTTTTGGATATACAGTATGTTCGTTTGATTCTGAATGCCATTTTTGAAAAATGGTATGGTATTGTTATTGTCAGGACAGTTTTTTGGAGTTAAAGACATGAATTTGTTTTATCATTTACTATTAGGAGAAACGACAGGAGATCTGTTGACCATGTTGCTGGACGTAGTGGAGTCAGACCCTGAACTGAGGGTACGACATGAGCTGCTGGCAATGCTGATGGCCAACCCCCCCTTCAAGAAACGAGAGGACCACCCCCTTGCTAATGAGGCTCTGGTGGAACGGATCTGGAAACTCATGAAGTAAGGCTAAAACATATTTGATATACCCTAAATTCTCAGAAATATCAGCCACCCTAGGAGTATGGGCCACTATAACTATTGTACAAAATAATTAGTGGCCACCCCAGATCTACCCGTGGTCACCATTACAATAAATATGGGCTGCGCTGTCAATGCAGCTGATGCAACAAAAACTTAACCATAACTTCCCACTAATTCATTCTAGTATGCAAATCAAGTGACAATAAACTGTGCCGAGAGCAATTTCAATTCTCTGATGGGCTGTGACGGGAATTGACATCATCAGAGAATCTGGGCCATGGTCTCTTATTTTTGATCGCTATTTTCTGCAAAAAAGGGACATTATCAGCCAACAAAAATTGTAATCAATAAAAAGTGTCCTAAATTCCCGAGAATTTACGGTAGCATGATCTCGGTATAGGCACATTTAAATTTTTTGCGGTAGTACACAATATTGATATTTCCTTAATGATACAATATCTTATTAATATTTTTAGTGATACTTTCTCCCTTCTAGCAGCTTAAATTCTTTAAATTGGGTAACAGTCAACTTCAGAAAATTTTCAAATAAATTGTGAGCTTCCTTCATGAGGAGATGACCAGGTAGAGGACAAGTCAATTTTATATTATATTATTATTTAGCAGTATCGGTATAACAGATCTTAAAAGATAAGATACTTTAACCTATTCAATATCAATAATTGGTATTGAATCGAGTACGAGTACCAATTCCTAATTGCATCTCTAGTTGTCAGACTGATGAAACGCTCCTGGAAACGCATCAAGGAAGTTCCAAAAACACAATCCAAGATCCTTAGAAGTCAGACCCTAGTAAAATAGGTCTGGATACTCTTAACCCTTCGGATGCTTGGGCTACTTTAGCCCAATGCACAAGTATGTAAACATTTGTGAAAATCATCTAAACCCTGTCATGTTGGTACTCATTTGAAAGCTCCTGGGGAGCACTATCATATATGTACACATGTGCCAGGCTTTCTGTCATTTCTGAGCTTTTTATCAGCATGTTATTAGCCATCAGCAGCAAAAGGGTTATGGTCAGCCTGAAAACATTACATATGTGGTATCATTTGCAAATCTTACTTACTCTATATGTATTATGTATTTCCAGTACCTTATCCTATGATGCCAAACTCAGGTGCAACATTGCAGACCTCTATTTTACTCTTTTTGGAAGGACAAGACCAGCCTGTCTACCTATCCCAGAGGTAAGTCACCAGTTTTCCTGTTCAACTCATTAGCCTTTGAAGTGTTCAGAATTTTATCTGTAAATGTCTTTATAATGACGCAATCTTTTGAGATTGTATTTTGAATGTTTTTTGAATTGGGTCTTATCTTTTGTTTTGATATCCATACTCAAGGGCCAGCTGAGGACAGCGGACAGCACCAATACCTAGATTTCCACATTAAATAATTAACATATTCTTGTATTGTACTCTATTTCAGTCTGTGATGGTTCTGAATATAAAAGATAAGACAACCACCCTTAATTCATCACTGATGCCTGAAAAAACAGAGGTAAGAAATTCATTCCTTATATTTATTTTACCTATTTTCATTACCTGTTTTCTTAATTGTTACGAAATCTGTTCTTATAAAGCTTGAGAAATAAGTTCTTCCCTTCTATAAATAGATCATACATTTAAATATTTAGATATTAGATATATTTAGATAACGCAATAGTCAAATGTGAAATCCTAAATCTTGAGAAATGTTTGTGTGACATTAGTGTCTGGATGTCTCAGAACAAGCTGAAACTCAACAATGACAAGACTGAAATAATTCTATTCGGCTCTAAGAAACACCTAGCTGAACTGAACATTAAGTCACTCTCTGTAGCAGGTACTGATGTGTCTGTTGCATCTGAGCCTGTGCGGAATCTGGGAGCTATGTTTGACTCTCTACTGATCATGGCACCCCATGTCAAGAGTGTTGTCAAAAAATCTAGCTTTCACCTGAGAAATATTGGAAAAGCGAGACGTGTGTTAACAGAAGATGCCACAAAAACAGTGATGCAGTCGCTGGTGATGTCTCGCTTGGATTACTGCAATGCTCTCCTAATTGGAATACAACAGGATTTGATTGCAAAGCTGCAGCGACTACAAAACAGTGCAGCAAGGATAGTATCGAGAACCAGGAAGTATGAACATATCACACCTGTTCTCATCAAGCTTCACTGGCTACCAATCAAATTCCGCATCCAATTTAAGGTCCTATTGCTGGTATACAAGGCACTAAACGGACTTGCACCTAAGTACATCAAGGAGCTGCTCGTGCCTTATAAACCCAGACGCCATCTACGATCAGAAGCAAAGGGCCTTCTGGATGAGCCTCGGACTAGACTCAAATTTGGAGATCGCGCTTTCTCCATTAGTGCACCGAGATTATGGAATGCGCTTCCACAACACCTGAAGGATTCTACATCGTGTCAGGCCTTCAAGAAGTGTCTCAAAACACACCTTTTCAGGCTCGCCCATTGAGGCGTTGTGGACTATGACTAAAACTATGACAATGTGCAGCGCTTTTGAACATTTTATGAATGGAAAAGGCACTATATAAATTCCAATTATTATTATTATTATTAAATATTTCTTGTATGATTTTGTCCTAGGTTTCAACCATATTTCATAATCATATTCTCCTTAAAATACAACCTCCCAAGAAACTACTACCCTTACATGACAATAGTTTAGCAGTCTTCTATTTCTGGAAGATCATCATTTATAATCACCAAAGAATCATACACTATCTGGAGGGCATTGTTTAAATTTAAAGTGTTACTCTGCTTTCCAAATTAAAAAAGATATGCTTTAGAGCTCAGTGTCATCTTTCTTAGGACACCTTGATTACAATTGTACTCCAAAGATTGACTGAGCTATTTAAATTTGTATCTTGCAAAATACAGTAAATTCACTGCCTCAGCTGCTTCATAGAGGTTTTATGCAACCAGGCTCTGATTATAGTCACCATATATTCTGTAGGATGAGCTATTTGACGAGGAGATGGAGGAGAGGCGGGAGCTGGATACCTGATCTTATAATGTTTTATGCAACCGTTACCATGTATTCTGTAGGATGAGCTATTTGACGAGGAGATGGAGGAGAGGCGGGAGCTGGATACCTGATCTTATAATGTTTTATGCAACCGTTACTGTGTATTCTGTAGGATGAGCTCTTTGACGAGGAGATGGAGGAGAGGCGGGAGCTGGATGACTCGTTTGTGGACATAGAGGAGGATCTGGAGGTGGACCATAGAGTGGTGATTCTGGGCGAGCCTCCGATGTCCACCCACAAGAGGAAGGCGGACACTGCCCTTGTCCAGCCTCCTCACGATCTCGGCTCCAGCTCAGGACATCTAGCGGTCAAGGTAGAACCATCCACCGACGTCACTGATGCTGCCAGAAAAGTCAAGGTACTGTAAATGCTCAGTAATTTGGGACACTCTTTAGTAAATATAATTTTTATTGGTTCATAGCGGCCCATATTTTATCAATATAACTTAATTATTTTGCAAAATAGTTATAGTGGCCCAAATTCCTCGGGTGGTCTAAATTTCCAAGAATTTAGAGTAGGCAACTCTCTCTACACTCACCCCTAGGGAATATCAGATTAGGTAAGGTGGGTAATGTTGCAACAGAGGAAGTGTAGGTAATAATGCAAACTTCTTAACCCTTGTGCTGCTTTGTGGCTAATGTGGCCAATACAAAATGATGCAAAAAACCTAAAAATGACTGAAACCCTGGCACATGGGTACTCACCTGAGAGTACTCAACGAGGGCTATCCAATGAAAACAATATGACAGGGTTTAGATGTTTTTCAAAAATCTTTGGGTCCTTGTGCTTTGAACAAAAGTACACTCAGAATTGGAAGAGTGGGAAAGAGATTATGAAAAGAGAAATTCATCTGTTTGAGTACAACTTAGCAATTAATTGTTTAAGTTCACCGTGCTTGAAGGGTAATTTTAGTCGTTCAGCATGCTGTCATATTTCCTCTAGTAACTGATTATATTTTCATTTTTCAGGTATGGGATGATGAGCACCCTACCAGCATACCGAGAACCCATGCTACCCCAGGATCAACTGATCCCCACAAAGGATATTCTGATGAGTTCCTCAGGTTTGCTGGGGTAAGTCAAGGCCAAACTCTTTCATATTAACCTTTGCAGCTATGTTTATTTTTTTCAATATATTAGTGCTTATTTTAAGTTATAATGGAAAATCTGAATATTAGGTTGTTTTGGTGAAAACAAACAAGTTATAATAGAAAATCTGAATATGAGGTTGTTTTGATGAAGACAAAGAAGTTGATAAATCTTTCCTTCTGCAGACTGCAGGTTTCATGGTCAAACTCTGAGGCCCCAGGATTTCAGGCTCTCAAATCGCCATACCCCACCCAAGATCTCAGAGCCCTAGATTTTCTAAATGTAATCCATCCTTAAAAGCAATCTTTTCACTGTTCTATTGCATATTAGAATTGTACTAAAGGACAACTGATGTGTCAAATGGTGTTCTTCAACTGATATTGCTCTGAGTATGATTTTAAAATGTCACTTTTCTATAGCTAGTCAGGTTACAAAGGCTAATATGATTATAGCCCCTCACAATCTCCTGTAGCTTTAGGCTATGGGTCTAGTGGCTAGCTTGACCCCTGGGACTGCAGCCAGCCTAAGCAGCCTCCCTTTGTTTTCAGTGCTATCTTTCTGAGGAAGAACTAGTATCAGACAGACCACAACTCTCCACAGATTCTGCAAAAGTGTGCTTCATTCTGAAGCATGAATTGGTTTTCATATCTAGTGAAAAATTGGCATTGGTTAAAATCTCCCATCTAAGAAAGAAACTTGGGAGTTTTATCAGTCCTAGGTGTTGTTGTATTGTATTCTTCGTTTCAGTTTGATTGTCTAGAGGTAACATTCCCTTACCCCCAGAAACCTTCAATATCCTCCCAAAGTTAGTCCTAATTTGGATGTATTTCTTCCTTTATTCAGTTGAGCAGTCCAGAGATGACATCCCCAGAGCCTCAGAAACCATCCATGTCCACCAGCCAGCCGACCCTCTCAAGATCGCTGTCGCAGATTTCTGATGAACCTCCCTCGCAGCTCTTTGAAGACGAGCCACCATTGCTTCCCACAAGACCTGTCATACCCAAAAATGGTTTGCAATCTTTTTTGTTTTGGATCTTTTCTTTATCACTTACACAACTGTAATCTCTCATATGAATAGTAGTATTTCTACTCCTTAACCCTTATGCTGCTAGTTTCTAATTTTACTAAAATACAAAATGAGTGTTAATTCAGATTAAGATACAAAATTATGCTAAAAAGCTGATAAATGACCGTAACCCTGGCACATGAGTACTCATCTGAAAGTACTCAGTGAGAGCTATCTAATGAGTACCAACATGACAGGGTTAAGATGGTTTTCAAAAATCTTTTCATCCTTGTGCTTTGGACGAAAGTCGCCTTATCAATGGAAGGGATGTCTGCAGAGTTTGTCCTGGAATAGCAACCCACACTGCCTCATATCGAAGACCTCTAACTTAAAAATATGATCTACTTCATGAATTTCTGTGAGGTGTTGATTATAAAAGTAAAATATGTATTGTTTTATGATTCAAATCTCTTGTTTTTGTAGTTAGTCAAGCTGAAGTCGATAGATTATTCATTCAACTGATTGCACCTATGAATGATAGATCTAGGACACTTTTATGTTTTGTTTTTAATGTTGAGAATCCGTACACATTTTGAGGACTGATCATCGTTCCACCAGGGTGATGTATGATCTGTTTTTATGTGGAGATGTTTTCGTGCAAATATCAGAAAGAAGGTAGAAATAATAATGGAAACACAGAATGTATATCTTTTAATTAGATATAAAATACAAATAATCAGGGGAAAAAAAAGGTCTTCAAAAATTGGGACCGATCATCAAGTGAAAATAGTGAGATCTCCGATTGATCGGAACAACACTATAATTGTTTTCATTTATATTTTCAGAGCCGCCTAGTTTCCCTATAATGCCAGTGACAGTACCTGTGGCGCCACCTGTGGTTGTACCCGAAGACTCGAAATCAGGCTCGTCCATGCTACTCATGCCCCTTCCCCCGCTCTCACAGTCAGAGCTCAAATCTGTCGGCGGCGACGAACACAAGCATCACAAAGACAAGAAGAAGAAAAAGAAGAAAAATAAACACAAGCACAAACACAAACATAAGCACGAGAAACACGACAGGGAGAAGGAGGAGAAGGAGAAGTCGGTAGGGAAAGAGAAGAAGGAACCGGAAAGACGGCCCGATCATTTCTACAGCTCGGAGTCGAGTAATATGAACTCTCCCGCAGTGGGCACAGATCCAGGCTCACCTGAGTTTGAGGTCATATAATGATCCAATGGACAAGCATCACAGACATCACTGTAAATTCATCACATTTTCCCTAGTAGAAATGAGTCAGTATGTGTTTGATCACATGCTGGGGATCTAGGCTACTTCTAGCCGTGGCCGAGTCTATTATTCATTTTATATATTGATGCTATTTCGTAACCTCCCTATACCTTGCCATGTTAAAAATAGATCTCCCCAAATTACTCCCTCGGTGTCAAATCTACTTCATACCTGTCTGCACTAGGATGACTAATGGTAGCTATCAATGCATACCTCTACTTTTATCTTTTAATAATCGCATCTATAAAGGAGAGGTAGTCCAAAGATTTCTTGACAGGGTTTGTTTACCTTACGATGACCACCATCGTCAGGAATCCACGTGAGGTCGAAGGGAGCGCTCAACAAGGTCCACATGTTCCTATTTGTAATCAGCATATGTTTTGCAGTTCTTTTACAATAAAAATCATGTCCCTGATTAATCAAAGGCCTTTTCAAAGGTCTCGCAATAGGTCAACGATAGGTGAATCCAAAATGGCACCCGTTGTCTTAAAAACTTTTACCAATTAAATGTGTACATTTTTCATTGATCGGATACAGGAATCGGAAAAACTCTAGTAGCGGCACACAATTGTGTTAGGATTCAAGTCACTATGAGTGAAAGATTCTTTATAACATTGCCGTGTTTGGGGAGGTGTGTCGATGTTCATACCATATAGTCAATAGCAAGAAAGTATAAATATCAGGGTATGGACATCGCGGTCAGTTTGACTATTCACAACTTTGCGATGTGTGTCCCACAAACATATTCTGTTTACGATGCTCTCTTTTCCATGAGAGATTTTGGAGGTGGATGGTTTTGTACTAATATTGGATTGGGTAGTCCATTCATGATTTACCACCATTCACCCTGTAGCAGCCAAAAGAGTTCAGACGTTTTTGTTTGTTTTGGTGATATCTTTCTCATAAGAGCATCTTTTGTCAGATATTTGTAATTTTTATCAAATCCAAACCACCAATTTCTGATTTTCCTGGTTGGTTTCCAACAAGTCTCATACCCTCCAGATGACAGTGCCTTCGGTAACCTCCAGACATGAATAAATGAAACATTTTCATCTGGGGCACTTCCATTGTATAGTCGGTCATATGTGTGATCCACATTTAGCATAAAAATGCAAGTGATTAGATAAGTTGCATTCTGATTAACATATCACCTTCTAATATATTCCAAGCTAGAAATTGAGGATGTTTTACATAGAGTCCCCAGGCCACATAGAGATCCGAAATCGATGTCTCTGAATTTGACTCAACCTTGATCCATCCTAACAGGCGGGTTATTTCGGCTTCTAACAATTATAATGCGACAAAGACAATGCCTGTCAATGTTTGCTGTGGCATTTAAGAATTGTAATTTGTGCCATTTCTCCGTCAGATTGTATTAATTACAATCAATACCACCCCTAGGACAATTGGTATCGCGTGCTGACGCAGGGTGATTAGCATTGCTGGCAAATTGATGTCACATTTTACTCATTTCATAATGCTTTTTACTGGTTTTCTAGCATTATTCCTGAACAAGGGGTCTGTCTCATATATGGGTGCATCTTATACATGCAAAATTATGGTAAAACCTCTGTTTGAAGACACATCTTAAATATTTCTAAAATTTTGGCGCTTTTGAAGCACATTAGGGAGTGGAATGTGTGAACGAAATAATTGTACACAACCGAACTGTGAAATTATGAAATTGTGGGAAGAGAAATAGTGATGTGGAAACTACTATGAATGATTTTGTAAAGTTTTGATACAAAGACATAGTCATGTAAACAATAGATGGAATAAACAAATACATTTTTACAATATATTTCTTTATCTTTATTTATTTCCACTAGTTTCACTTATTTACAATACAAAATTCACATACAACATAAAGGAACTGCAAAAATAATTACACCTTGAATCTAAAGGCATACTAGCCTTTACATCAGTTCTCCTTGACATGTTTTCAACAAGTACAGATTGCCTTAATGGGACCAGACACGCGAAGAAATGGAATGCACACTTCAGTATACTTATTCTATCTTGCTTGCTAAAGGCACGTTATCAATTGATCAATCATGGTACAACTTACCAAAAGTTATGTAGACAGACAAAATCCCATCTCCCTAAACCAATCAATTTGCATTTGGACTAGTTGCTGGTGCATTTCCCATTGGTGGATGAGCTAAAGCTATTAACCCAACTGCATCCATTTTTCTTGCACTTACACAAATCGACCCCCTCTCCCTAAACTCAAAACTTCTGAAAATGGGAATGTTACATGGGCTTTTTATATCCCTCAATTTACAGTCTTTATAGGCATTTCTTCCCACTGGCATGATTAATAGAGATATGCTAGTTGGAAAGAGACAAATTGCCCATTTGATGAGCAAGAGATTCTCATAGATTTACCATACTATTACAGAGTATTCTCCTGGTGTCAGCAATTTCATAAGTACTTCTCTTAAAATGGTGGTACAAAAGTGTCTATTGTGTATATATATATATATATATATATATATATATATATATATATATATATATATATATATATATATATATATATATATATATACATATATATATATATATATATACAGGTCACCACCATGCTATAGGACTATCATGAAAGGAATGGAACTAACTATGTCATATTCTTTATCAACTCTGTTAATACAATAGTTAATGCCCTTCAAAAAATATAAATGCATTCTATCAAAAGCAATATCCATCACTTGAGCTCCATGAAGCACCCACATTTTAAATAATATGAAACTTATTGTTTAGAAATGGCACTGGAAATGGTATAAATTTTAAAATCATTTTTTCATCAATGGTTTTGTTCCATGCTAGCAATTAAGGTGTGTCAACGAGTATGTTTACATCTGTACTTTAATACATCACAAGTCATAAATTTATCAATATACACACACTTCATATTTGTTACAGAAATATCCAATTAAAGCGCTCACAATTTATCTTACAAAATTTAATAATCATAATTCTTTATGACTAGAGCGAGTTTACTTCCATTTTCAGTTATTTCATGAAACTGAAATTCATATTATTGTTTACTCATGGAATAGCATATTGAAATCATACCTGAATTGAATACAATTATCTCCCATTATTCACATGAGATTATAATAAATCAAACATTTTATATCCTATTAACTTCATGTTTTTTTATCAGTTTGAACAATTTCCAATTTATTGTGACATATTGAATAGGGTGCATTCTTGTGTTTTCTTCAACAAATTCCTTATGAAGGAATTGCTCAATGTCAATCACAATTTTCAATCAGCATAAGTCAAGATACCAATGCTACTATCTTCCTTAAATTCTACATTTTCAGAACAAATAGACTATTTTTATGGAATGATTAACCCAACCATGCCTGTAAATTGATACTTATGACAAAAGCATTTTTTGAAAAATATGTGATAGATAAACGTTCATCAGAGTCAACCTACAACTCTCCACCAAATATTGTGAATGTATTCTTTAATTTCAAAATAGTTGTACATTGCAGACAACAATGAATGAGCAACTACAGGCAAGATGGGGTTAAACAAAGGTTTCCACTCTAACTTAGCATTTCTTTTTATATTCACTGGCACAATGGCAGCCAACAAAAACATGGGTATAAAATAACAAGATATTGCAAAACATACTGTTGGAAAGATGAGATCATGTAATGCTGATCAACTGACAGGTCTGACAAATGCTTCTGAACCCATTCCTACAAATGACTGAAATAGCCCACCTATTTTGTTTCTCACTACTTAATCACCATTTCTTTTTCAATGCTATCTTGGATCCAGGTGAAGCATCTGAGGAGTACTCAGGGCATGAGTGGATTACCAATAGTAGCACAGGACAGTCACCAAAACTAGTCAAAATCCAGCTTGAGTGTGTGTGCATATAAATATATTTATGGATTTATATACATATATATATATATATATATATATATATATATATATATAAATATATATATGTGTGTATATATATATACATATCTATATATCTATATATATCTATATATATATATATATATATCTATCTATCTATATATATATATCTATATATATATATATATATATATATATATATATATATATATATATATATATATACATTGCATCATTTTATAATAACCAAATTTGTCAGCAATCCTTCTTAAAAAAATAAAAATTCCATTTATCTTCAGCAAGTACTTAATTACACATCCATTACAATTTTTGATTATACTGAGAGTTCATTCATCACAAATCACAAACAAGAGTACATAACAGTCACACCCCCCTATCATATCAAAGTCTTTCCAAGGTTTAACCTTAAATGGAGATAATACATTTTCATCAATATAAATAACAACATTAACCTAAGATATTTCATGCTACCTCAGGGAGTCTCGTCATGTTCAAAGAATAGCAGTTTGTCATATAATTCAGACTTTTTTTCTGAAAAAAATAATAATAACGATACAATAATTTGGTCCAGTTTTTGAGATAAATTCCAGCCCTGCTGGAACATTACCCGAACCTAGCATTTGCTGCTCTCATTTGTGGATAGGTTGTATCTGTGAGGGTCAAACTTGGTTTGCATGTCTGAATTTGTCCTTTTGAGATTGCCGGCTTTTGCATCGGGTAGGATTTCATCGTCGAAGGGATATGGTGGGGGTTTTTCATTGGCTTCACTGTCGGGGCTCTCTGGATCAAAAGCTAAGTTTGGCATACTGCAGAGATGCGACTCCCTCGTATCTTCCTCCCCGGCCGTCAGCCCTCCCGCCTTGAACTTTATATTCGGCGTACTGCTGTGTAACGTCGACGAGGAATCATGACCACTGTCATCCTTTGTCAACTCACTTTTGGAATTTGAGACATTGTTATGTTCGATCATGTTCGTGCTGTTTCCCTTCTGGCCTGTACTCACGGCAGGCGGAATCTTCACCAGGAGATTTAACGAGTTCTCCTCGGACACAGTTTTAGGCACAAGTGGCTGCTCTTCCTGCAGAGGCGCCGGTACATGCGCTCGATCAACCAATCGGAACAGTTCGCCGTCGCTGAATTCCGATTCGGAGATCTCTCCGCGATCGGTATCGAGACAGGAGAGGCGGTTCTTGGCGCAGCTGTCCATGGTATTAATGCGCTTGTTGTTGGGTCCTAGAAGGCTACCAGTGTGGTAATCCGATAGGTTGTTCTGGCAGTACCCTGAGAGATTCTCCGAGTCCACCACCGACGCATCGATACACGACAGATCCATGTTGAGGGAGTCCTCGTTATCGATGCGGATGGTCACCAGAGGAGGGCGCTTCCGCTGCGGGCGGGTATTGCGGCTTGAGCTGCCAGTGCCAGTTGAACTTTGACCTGTATAGGATTCCCTGCCCGTCGACGTGTTCCCGTTGGTGTGTTGGTCGGGTTTCATAACTTGGAATTGCCCTACAAAAAAGTAAATGCATGATGAGTAAAATATTTTCAAATTACCAGCATCAATGGCATGTTGTGAGTTCCTCTCATGGAATTCTATTGCAGAAACAACACATCTGACTACATTTTCTGCTATGACTTGGAAGACCAAAAGATACAATCTTACTAGTGAATACTATATACAATATGTATCAATTGTATAGAAATCTGAACTTTCAAAGCAGAGTCTCACAAAATGATTAAATAATTATCTCTTCGCTAGATAGAATCAATTTTCCTAAAACATCATCAGAAGAGTTGATTTCAAGCAAATTAAGCATATAGAAAACTTCATTGTGATTGGGGATGGTTAAGAGAGAATAAAGAACTTGGGGTCTTAACCTATAAAGATATAAGTAACACTGCATGCCGGAATAATCAACATTAGGAATTATAATAAGACTTATTATCTAATACCATATTCCTCTGGAGAATCCGCACCTTCGAACCCCCTCCATTGCCAATTTTGAAAGGACTGTTTAAAAGACTGTGGAAAGTCTGCCATCAAATCCTTTCCCATCCTCAGAAATACACAACCCAATTGTCAAAACTTAAAATAGCGTATTCCTATTGTCACACATATGCCAAGTAATTCTAGATAAGAAGATATTCTAGCAGAAATATATTTTAAAAAATTGTGATTTGACAAAAATATTTTTGATATTAATAACTGAAATCAAAATTTCCATCTATCTTGCTATCTTGTGCCTAACTGGAATCATACCATAGAAATTTTAGTTTTAGTTTACCGAATAAATGTTGCCCTATACCCTCATACCCACTTATCCACGATGGCTAGATCAACAAGCCAGATGATAACAGGTGTGCTTTCCTAGGCACTATCAATGAAATTCTGCAGAACCTGAAAATCCCCTGCATCCCCCCCACCTCTTAAATATGGTGCGCTTTTCCAGAGGAATACAATAGATTGAAGTTCCAAAAATGTATGTTTTCCTCTGCAACTGTAAACATAGAGGCAGAGAAAACACAACTGGCATGCTATTCACTAGATCCAATTTTTGCATATCTTTCCAGCATTGATTGTTTTATTACTCTGATCTCAGTTTGAGTCAGTCAGACAATATGCAACAGGCAAATAATGAACCACCTTTAAAATGGTGAAAATACCATTACTTTTAACCACTTAATGCCTATTAGATTGTATGCACAAAACATACCAGACTTTGTAAGTAATACCTCTTTAACAAAGTATTTTAGGAATAAAGCGTTGACCAAAATGGGGGGCTTAGGATAACCATAAAATACAAGGATGATGCTATGCCAGGATTTCCTGGGAAGTCTTAGCTACATTTGGTAAAGGTAATGAAAGAGAAATTGTAATTAGAAGCTAATCAAACATCTCTCCTCGATCCCCAACTCCAATTGGTACCATGCTTGTTGTATTTGCCCATCAATGCTATAGCTCAGGTGGGTCTGCCCTGATGGCTGTGTGGTCTAAGGCATTACCACTGACTGCTAGCATGTGAGAAAGTTGCTAGTGACTTGGGGTTAGGCGGTGGTTTTCCCCAGGTACTCTGGTTTCCTCCACCAAATAACAACTGGCTAGTCATGACTTAGCCACAATATGACAGAAAAAGTGACGAAAAATCTGAATTACAAATTCCAAACTCCAAACTCAGGTGTGTGTTAGGCCATTAAGAGATGGGAGTGATAACAATGCAGGCCTGGGAGGTAACAATAAAATTGGATCCAGTAGTTATCATGCCAAAATATTGTAAACGAAATTCTCAAAAGTGACACACAAGAAAAAATAACCCCATACTATTGTACCTATGTCTTGCACCTTTGGATGAGTCAACAACAGCCTTAACATGGATAACTTTCCAACAATGCACTGCCTATTGTTATCACTGTTATTCACGTCATAAATTCTGCTTGTTTCTATTCACCTATTCATGCTTGTAGCATCTAAAAAGACTGCCTCTTTTGGACATATCTTCCTAATTCAAGCACTGGTCGGAAATATTTAAAGGAGATTGTATAGTTATTCTTCAAATGTTTTACAAATCCATGAATCATTTGTTATTGTTGAATGTGTCCTTCATCAAGACAATGCTTTGCAAGGAAATCTCAAAGCATGAATGGGGGAATGTAAAATGCAGCAATGAGTTGACTGCTTTTTCTAATCATACATCATTCCTAACATTAACACAATCATCATCATCATCATCATCATCATCATCATCATTATCATAATCATCATCATCATCATATTTGTCATCACCATGATACTCAAACAAACAATTCTTTCTTGTGTATAAGTGCAGATATTGTGCATGAAAAAAAACCCACTTGAACTACACTTCCTACATATCTAACGACACTGTGATATATAAATATGCAGCCTTAATATATGAATACATATGAGACCTTACATCTAGGACTGAATTTGAGACAAACATGCAAGAAGTAGTTTCATTGGAATCTTACCAGCATCCAGACCTATTAAAGGCTGGTTGAAAACACCCTTATGAATACAAAATGCAGGCAAACATCAGATACTAATTGTAGGTCGTTTGGGCAAAATGCATGGTTCTCTACCAGAAAACACTCTCAGGCTGTCAACAGGGCTGAAAAAGTATGAACTCCCCTCCTCATATCCCTCTCCACTGAATATCATGAGTTATATGGAAAACAACCTTTGTATGTCATAGGTCTAGGCATGAACAGGTTAAAGACTAGATCTATATAGCTTAATAAGAACGGGCAAACTTGATATAAGCAAATTGCTTGGTTCTATGGCCTGGCTGGCTAAATACAATGCTTAAGAAATGCCCTCTGTTTGGTAACATACATGTAAGAGTCTATTTCTAATGGTAACTTAGAGGAGACTCTTACCTAACATATCAATACAGAATAAATGTTTCTTCCCTAAACAGTCCAAAAAAGGCCTACTCATTTTGTTTATATCTTTAGGATAAAGGATTCCATTAAAATAAATATTTCTCTACTATCTCTACTTTCATATGCATTGAAAATATATGCTTTGATCTGGAGTATTCTAAAAGGTTTCATAGGCCAAGACATAATACATGGCATGAATACATGAATGAATTACACACTAGTTTTTATTTAAAGGATAAAATATGGAGAAAGGGAGTTCAGACATTTTTTCTCCATCCAGGGACCAGCAAAGAATATCCTCCATGTCTCATATTGCATTCATCGCTCATTTTCGATTATACATACAACTATCTCTTAATACCTAAATTCCATTTTTTATAAGGGCATGTTAGATACTAGAACTATCTTTTAATACCTAAATTCCATTTTCGATAAGGGCATGTTAGATATTCGGAGTTCACAACGTGGAACATTTCTCTACTGATCCCCTGGTGGCAGTCTAGGGAACTAACTCAGTTTGGATATGGCACATGAGCATCAGCAGCAGCAGCAGTAGGAGTCGGAGAGGGAGCTAGCAGAAGTTAGTTATTGTACTCAGCCATTACATACCATCTCCCCCCGTATGCTTCAAGTATCGTGTAAGCTTTACCTCTTCCTCTTCTGGGTCTGGGTATCATATACACAGAGTAGTAGAGTCAACCACTGCATGGCACACGCTTGTGCACACTCGCATGTTCAACCTAACCATGCTCACAATCACCCAGCTCAGTCAAATGTGAATAATTTGCATATAAAAGATGCAAGTGGTAAAATATTTGGAAATTCTTTTCTTACACATCAAGGAAGAGAGTTTCTTAAAACATTTTTCAGAATTTGCAATCGCAATGGAAATATTTGCGATTCTTATGGAAATATAGACACATCTGTCACACAAGCGGAGTATTCTGGGCATAAGAGGGTTAACACAAGGTCCTGAGATTTCAAAAAGTATCCTTTTTAAAAAAAAGTTGGATAAGAACTTCATATTGCAAGGTTATTCCTAAAGAAAACTTTTTTCAAGGGCTAATTGTGTAAGGTATAGTTAGATTTTGTGATGTAAGTGCTTTTAAATATATGGCTTCGAAAAACAAAACTTGGTATCAGATCCATTACTTGTTTTCAATTTTGCTGAGATTTTTCAGGGCCTTGTGTTTCAAACATGTCAGCACAAGTCAAAGTAAAGAATGTTATGTAGGCTAAAATTAATTCTATGGCCTCCCCACCCTCCCCTGTCTTACACAATTAATTACCTGGACATCTTAATATTCTGAAAATTACTCAGATATGTGGATAACATATGGACCATCTGAAAATAGTTGAAGAGATGTAATACAATGGAGTTATACCTTTTAAAACTTAAAGCTTAAATCAACTTTTTTCAGACAGCCTATCATCATTCAAATAAATGTCATATTGCTATTGCTGACCTTATCACATAGCCAAATAAACCATTTTGAAATCACTTGTATTTAATTCCATGAGCATAACTATACACAGACAGGCAGACAGACAGACAGACAAACACACACACATATATATATATATATATATATATATATATATATATATATATATATATATATATATATATATATATATATATATATATATATATATATATATATATACATATATATATATACACATATATATACAGACAATATCTCCGTCAGCACAGCTGAATTGGCATTATCTCAGACCAATCACGTATAGTCTCTAAATCAAGCTGTATGACAAAAGAGTTAAACTTGTATCTTGTCAAGGCAACCACCTCAACAACTCAACAGCCATAACCAGTGCCAGCCACAGAGATCCAAGGTAGGTCTAATTGTACAATGGAATGTGAACCACAATTTACAATGAGGAATGAGTTAGTCTGCACAGGATAAGCGGTGATTTAAGCAGGAAACAATTGCTTTGTGAGATTTCAGAGGAACCCAACACATCATATCAATAACAGTGACAGTTTATAACTGTTGGGACTTTAACACATCGTCTTCATTGGAATATAAAAGGTAGAAATATATTCCATGTCTTCCCACTGAAATACATAAGTAATTAAACAGATAAGTATATAACATAACAGGGAGGGTCCCAGTTTGGACCTCTCTTGGGTAACAATGGCTTTATTTATAGTCTGACCTCTGAACTGTTACCTTCCCTGTGTTTCCATATTGACTTTATCAATTCATTGTTCTGTATCAGCATAAGCAACACTAAGAAATCTCAACACCAAGCAGTTTTTGTACTTACATTTAGTGGGTGTGGAACTCTTCCCAAGGGTGGTCACAGAAGACTTCTTCCTTCGTCTACTGTTCAGCAGCTTCTGGAAGTACTACAAAAGAACCAACAACAATTACATCTACATCCAGATCTGACTCTGTCTCATAACAAACTTCAATGGGGTTAGTGTATATATTATGTTTAACATTATAGTATGGAGGAAAATCAGTTTATTGCAGTTTCTCAGGGAGGGAGGGAGGGAGGGAGACAGACAGACAGACAGACAGATGGTTTTAGATACATATATAACCTGAGGTTAACCTGCATTGAAACTAAAAGGTATTGTTAGATTGATAAGCATTTTAAGCATGTGTTTGCTAGTCTGATAGTTAAATGAAGCATGATTTTAAAAGAAGAATCGTGGATAAATAGCCATAAATCTACTCATAAAGTGATGTTTTAATGAGTAAAATGAAAGAAATCAAAATCCAAATGTACTACTTGTAAACAGCACACCCTAAATGTTGGGTTAGATTGTAGGCATGTTAGAACAGAAAGGAAGATATAGGCAGACTGATGTGGTAATTTGGGACTCATTCATGGATCAAAAGGTTTTCATTGAACACTGATTTCTTATTGAATAGAGAAAGATTGCAAATACTAGCCAAGGTATTGCCTCTGATGATGGATGAGGAACCCAGTGGACAGGTAGAAACTGAGGTAATTGTTACAGTGCTTTGTGCAATCTGTGTTTGAGTGTTTGGGGGAGTGCAGAACAGACAAGAGGTGCAATGGACAGCTAATGTAGGATATGGTTGTGACCATCTCTAATGGCAGAAAGAACTTGGACACACTTAACATGTTCAACAAGCACCCTAATGCACCCTAATGCTGCTGGTGGCTATTTTGGCCAATAGAAAATGATGCAATACAACTGAAAATGACTTAAACCCTGGCATATGGTACTCATCTGATAGTAGTCAGCGAGAGCTATTCAATGAATACCTACATGACTGGGTTTAGATGGCTTTCAAAAATCTTTGCGTCCTTTTTCTTTGGATGAAAGTTAGTAGACTTAGCATCGGAAGGGTTAAACAGCAAGGGTAATGCCATAGGTCAAAGTGGCCACAATGATTTCCAATTGATAGCCTCCTGCAAGTTGTCATGTCCTGTATGATGTGTCATGCATGCTATAGGAATATCTAAAATATCTCTGATATTGCAGACTTAAGTGCCATGCCATAAGGATTTGATACCATGCACTTGATTTGGAGAGTGAAATCAACTATAATTTCTAAAGAAGATCCATTACAATACTTAAAAGAAACTGAGATATAATCTTTATTACGAAATTCATTTCTGGATTGTTACAAACCAAAAGAAATCTTGAGAGTTCAGTCAGTTAGAGGTTCGATACGATATAGAGAAACAACCAGGAACTGCTATCTAAGAGAAACCCCCGAAGGTCAAGTTGATAACCTTGGGATTTTCTTAGATGAATAAAAGAATGGATATGTAGCAAGAGACCAATTACTATATGCGCTATAGTGAGGACCTGGCTATCCCTCGGGTCTCAAATCTGGCCTCAGTGTGACATCATTAGGAGACAAAGACCAATGAGGGCTCTCGTATCGTTTACATTACAGAGAAAGTTGTGCACCAACATGTGCAGACATAACTTTCAGGCTATTCACCGCAGCCTGGTTGTTTGTTGTTTAGGTATTTTTCAAAATGTGTCACCAAAATTGCCCATACTCTTTTTAGCAAGTATTGGGAAGAAGAGGTTATTTACAAGAAGAAATGGTTGCCGCAAGAAGCCATGCCCAAGCATTACTTACACCACTGCCAGAGCTGCTCGATTCAGTGCTCAGAGTGGAATTAGTTACACTATAAAAGCCTCGGCGCCTGCTCTGCAGGCGAGCGCGGATTCTATTGGGCAGCCACGAGGCTCTACGGAAAATCAGGGAACTCTGACGCAGCATCTGTGTTAGTAGGAACAGCATTGTGATTGGTTAGGCACATCTAAGGTCAAAGGTCATGGTCAAGCGTGTTATTGAAAAGTGATACTGTAGAAAAGGAAATAATTCCGAGTGGTTTATTCTGCCGAACTTTTCCGAGTGGGGTCAGTTCGGTTTAATGAAAGTTGGATGTATTATTCCTGACATTAGAATAGTAACCTTCAATATTGCCTTTTCAGAATAACAAATATCGCAAAAATCCAAAATCACAAATTCTGTTAATTTGCACCTAGGATTAATTTCCTATTCTACAGTATTGTGTTAGCAGTGAGACAATAAGCATGAGACTTAAATACTCAAAATATGTGCCTAATATATATCCTCCTTAACTCATTCATGACTAAGGATCCCCTTTAGAATAGTACTCCGTATCTATGAGTCTTTTGAAACAGCTTAAAGATAAAGGATGAATTCACAATATTTTTGAAGAATAGTATGTTGGGTTCTGGTTGATATTATTTCTTCAAATATTTTCTCAAATATATTTTTAGCTGAATAACAGCCTAGCCTAGCTAGAATGCTATAGACATGAATGGGTTAATCAAGGAATCCTCCGGTTTTAATACTGATAATGATAATGATAAAACATGATAATAATACAGATAATAATAATAATAATAATGATAATAATAGTAATAACACTAATAATAATAATAACAATAATAATGATAATAATAATAATAATAATAATAATAATGATGATAATAATAAAAATAATAATAATAATAATAATAATAATAATAATAATGATGATAATAATAAAAATAATAATAATAATAATAATAATAACAATAACAATTATGATAATAATAATAATATTAATAATAATAATAATAATAATAATAACAATAATATTAACAATAATAAAACTAATAATAATAATAATAATAATAATAATAATGATGATGATGATAATAATAATAATAATAATAATAATATTGATAATAATAATAACAATAGTTATAATATAAACAATAATAATGACAAAATATCAGTTTTGTATTCAAATAAATTGCAGACATGCAGTGAAAAAGGTGAGTAAGACTTACATTGAGACCGGAGGAGCCTGACGACTGTTGGGGTGAGCTGGTCTGGTAAGCTGTTTGGAGACCCTTGTGGCCACCGTAGCCAGCCCTTATACAATCTGGCAGCCATCTGGTGCGACGCACAAGGCGCTTATATTCCTTTTGAACCTGCAAGAGACAAGATATTCACATTTCATTCATAATTGCTTAAACAATCCACATGATTCCACATGATACTCTGACTGTCCTATTTTAGGGGTTGCCTTGAGAAGTGTCATTTAGAGCAGAGAAATAAATCCCCTTGATCCGCAACCCCATAGGCACAGCATGCTAGTACCTACGGTATGTGCGCCTCGGGTTACGCGGTGTAGCCTGGGGAAGTATTGGTCACGTGATTGGTTTCGCAGCAATTTCAGTCTGACCCAGGGCCTGTGAAACCAGCAGGCAGCCAATCCTGGGGTACACATGTTATCTATGACTCATAGTGGTGTGAGGCAGCGAAATTTGATGACGCATGCACAGTGCCCACTCCCTGTCTACTACCCCCAGTTTAGAGCTATTTAGCTGCAGTACTAATGGACCCTACCATAGGACACTGAATTTCAAAGCTGATAGCATAATCTTTGTAGATACACAAACAAACAAGGTTTAAGTTTCCCTTAAAAAGTGTTGTTTGGATCCATAACGCCATGACAATAATGAAGGAACAAAGAGTGAATTTACAAAATATTTATAATTTACACCAAAGTTATTCTCAAAAGTAACAGAGCTCCAGATGGTATTTTTACAAGGTAGACTTCAGACCTAAACAGATGAAAAAGTCTTCACTTGTAATTCATCATTAAATGGAAGACAAAGCTGAATCTTACCTTGTCGTTCATAATACAATGGAAGATGAAGATGAATCTTACCTTGTCGTTCATAATACAATGGAAGATGAAGATGAATCTTACCTTGTCGTTCATAATACAATGGAAGATGAAGATGAATCTTACCTTGTCGTTCATAATAACATGGAAGATAAAGCTGAATCTTACCTTGTCGTTCATAATACAATGAAAGATGAAGATGAATCTTACCTTGTCGTTCATAATACAATGGAAGATAAAGCTGAATCTTACCTTGTCGTTCATAATACAATGGAAGATGAAGATGAAGAGTCCCTGAAGGCTGTTCAAGATGGCGAAGATGTATGCCATGGCGACTGACTCCTTGTCGATGAAGAGCAGCCCGAATACCCAGGTAAGTCCCAGCAATACAACAAGCACCATGGCTCCCTTCACCCACGACCTGGACAACAAAAAAGGGTACGTTTATAATAATGCAATTTGGGGGTAAGTAAAAGATATGAGAATATATTCACATTAACTCAAACAGACTGACAAAGCATGCACCAAAAGCTTGATATAGCAAAAAACATGATGACATATTTCAGCGATGACACTGTCAAACTGGTGTGTGACTTATTATAACCATAAACAAAATGACATAACATGCACAGTAGTTATAACATCATTTCATAATCAAATCACAGATTCCTAGCAGTATTTTCCAAAAAAGCTAGTATTTCTTTCAGATTCATGTTCCTCTGTTCTTTTGAGAAGTGGATAATATGGGACAGAATTTGCTTTACCAAGTCCTGCCTATTGTCATAGATAACTTCCCTTGCACAAATACACAATTAATAATTGGCATATTTTCTAGTATCCCATGTCTGCCTGGGGAAATGTTTAAATCAATCGTTAATCCATCTTTTCTAAATTCTCGTGCATTTTTATAATATCAGATTTTTTGAATGGATCAGCTTTCATAACTAGCTTTTTACATACCATATTAGTAGATAAACATTATATAGATCATTTACAAATTCTGTCAACATTTACAACTGGAAGAGTATTGGGGTGTAACTAGATCCAAATTATTACTGATACTACCTACATATTTCCAGGATATTTCATAAAAACAGCTTTTCTAGTTCTATGGACAAGTACATGCTTCAAATATCTTACCAACTAAATCATGATAAACATGCTAACAACAAGTCTCCTTCATGGAAAAGTAAGATAAACTTCTAAACAAAGAATACCACAAAACAGTATGTACATAGCACATGACAAAGATGCCATTGCTCACTCCTAGAAATGCAAATCTTCTTACACACACAACATAAACAAAAACATGTACTGCATGCAATACCACACACTTGGGTTTAACACACTCATGCTTAGAGCTACCCTTGATAGGTTTAAAAATAACTTGACTAGCACTTCTCTTCCAAACATCTTCTGGAAATACTTTTGTAAGAGATGTCTTCAAAATAAAAAGCCACTTTAACCCTTATGCTAATTTGGCCAATATGAAATGATGCAAAAACCTGAAAAATGGCTGAAACCTAGGCACATGGGTACTCATCAGAGTACTCAGTGAGAGCTATCCAATGAATACCAACATGACAGGGTTTAGATGGTTTTTAGAACGTTATGCGTCTTTGTGCTTTGTCCGAAAGCAGCCTCTGCATTAGATGGGTCATTTAAAGCATTATAAGCATGAATGTGTCAAAGCTCAAATCAAACCAATCTCAACACTGGAACGATAACATAGTTTTCGAGAAAAAAAAATGTGAGTAATAGGGTGCTATTTGGAGAAGAGGGACGACACACAGATAGCAAGTCTAGAGAGGGTCTTACAGGTAATTGACCATCTTCTCAGTGTGGTTTTTGTTGTCATCAGAAGAACTGCTACTATTTTCCAAGTTGCCGGAATTGTAGCGGATTCTGTCGGCACCAATATAAACAAGTATTAGACTCAAAGAAACTTACATATTAACCACGTATGAGATACATGATAGGTGCTTGAGTTAGAATGATGTAAACAACCAATCCTTTAAATGACAGTTTATTTTACTCAACAAGACAACAAAGAAGTGTGTGCAAATAGCATCTATCATCTATACTAAAAGATACTACATGCTGATAAGATTTTAAAGGTGCTGCATTTATGTCTTTAGAAAATACCATATCTGTATGTATATATATATATATATATATATATATATATATATATATATATATATATATATATATATATATATATATATATATAATACATATATATATATATATATATATATATATATATATATATATATATATATATATATATATATATATATATATATATATATATATATATATATATGTTGCAGCCCAACTTCCGATCCAGCCCATCTTAAGATGGGCCAAGCCCAACTTCCGAACGGAAGTTGGGCTGGATTTTGCTGGCCCATCTTAAGATGGGCTACCCAACTTCCGATGACCCAGATAATACAGCAGCCCAGCCCAACTTCCGATGGCAATGATTTTTTATAAAGTGTTCATCTAGAAGTTTATAGCCTTGTAAGAATATTTGTTTATTGAATAAGATATGAATTTCATGAGACAAAGTACTTGCATCTTATTGTTAAATCTTTACTTAAACACTACTTCTGATTATGCTGAAATTTGAATATAAGTTGATTACAGATTCTCTCCTTTTGTAAAAAAAAAGACTAGAAAAACAAAACAAAGAAATAATAATTCAAACACAACAGATTAATTTACACTGGTAATGTTTCTTATGGTGCTGGATTCCAGCACCTGTTAATTGCAATCCTTGATTGATTACATTCTTTTCTGGCTTCTAGAATGAGTTGAAAATGTTGTATATGCCCTACAATTATTTTACCTGTCTAACAAAATATATCTATTACATTATTTATAATAGATGTCTGTAAAAGTATAAACATTTCATAATAATTAGCCAATTAAGGTAACATGATACATCTATATTACTTTTCTTTATCTACATTCAGGATGAAGGGCTTCTTTCTGACACATCTTAATAAAGGTCTCAATTTTAAAAGTTCAACGACCAGTTTTCTGATATACTCATTGCTCTTCAATATTTAAAAAAAGGTTTAAAAGATTATCCAAACTAAAACATAAATATTTCTCTCTTCCCTCTTTTTCTATTGACTACCAAAACGATAACTTTCTCAACTGCTTCATCCAAAGTATAAAGTTGGCCAATCCAAGATCATAATGTCTAAATCTTACTAAATTTGGATCTGCCAATATTTAATATATGTGTCGTTTAGGTACAAGTACCAATTCAATCTGCACACACCTTATCTCATATCAATTACAGCTTGAACCATGTATGTTCAGTTCTTACTACCTCACCTCATCTAGATACTATAAGTGCCCTGCTCCGATGAATCTTGATAAAGGACATAATGTTTTTGTAAATTCTGACAAGTTTTTTGTCTATTTCTCCTAGAGCAGCAAAATTGAATAAACATGGCAATGTTAATAAATCTCCGCCAATAAATATTTACTTCTTAATAGCTGGGGTGGGTGGAAAATAATTATTCTTTTGGAAAATCGGAACGTCCATGAGCTCATGAGCTCACGAGTCAAACAGGTTGTGAGCTCATGAGTTGATCTCCCTCTGTGAGTGCAGCTCTTATTTCTACTGTCATGCCAGTCATATGAACCTCCTCAATTAATGCATTTACACTTATTTTGGCACACACACGATTATATAATTATGTCAAGAATTTGCAAGGGGTTAAAGAATACCTAAAAATACTAATAAAAAAGCTTAAAAGACAAGAAAAAAAATCACTTTTCCCTTTTTGAGTCATTAGAAAAATACCATTGCTATTCCTTCATTCAAATTGTAAATGATTCATCATCTAGCTTATGTAATGTAATAGCACACAACTCATAAATAACAAAGAAAAGGTAGTATTGTGCAAATTATCTAATTGAATTAACTTTGAATTAGATTAAATGTGAAGAAGCCTAAAATTCCATATAAATGACTCTTTAATTTGTTGTAAAAACATGATTCTTTTATTTCATTTTCCTGCTTACAATCAGCAATAATGTTTTGAGTAATCAGGTTATTCTAGCTACCCATTTCAATTTATTTCTTGGACTAATATTATCTTGTAATTCAAAGTGGATGCCCTATGAAAGAGTTGAAAATTCCATATTTATAAGAGTGCAAAAATTCATATGAATATTCATGAAGGGTTACATCCTGGTATCTATAGTGATCGGAAGTTGGGCCAAGCCCATCTTAAGATGGGCCAGCCCAACTTCAAATGACCTACATCCTGGTATCTAGAGATCGGAAGTTGGGCCAAGCCCATCTTAAGATGGGCCAGCCCAACTTCAAATGACCTACATCCTGGTATCTAACAGATCGGAAGTTGGGCCAAGCCCATCTTAAGATGGGCTAGGGGTCATCGTAAGTTGGGCCAAGCCCATCTTAAGATGGGCTACCCAACTTCCGATCGTAAGTTGGGCCAAGCCCATCTTAAGATGGGCCAGGATCGGAAGTTGGGCTGCAACATATATATATATATATATATATATATATATATATATATATATATATATATATATATATATGTGTGTGTGTGTTTGTGTGTGTGTGTATATGTATATTAGTTAGTGGTGATAAAGAGGTGAACAGTACTAGGAAGATGAGATTATATAATTCCTAGATTTACTGAGTAAATCCATTTATGCCTCAGTTAAGTGCATGGCTGAAGATGAAAATAGGAGTGTCCCTGCAATAAAGTCAGGAAATTTCATATTTAGCCATACACAAAGCAGCTTTTTTGAGAAGAATATTGGCTCACTGGCTATGCTTTATGTATTGGGGCACTATAGGCATGCATGGGCCCTACATTAGGTGCCAGGTCTAAGGGCCAGGGTACTTACTTTACATTGTCTAGCCTGCTCTTCTCCTTTGACTTGACTGCGGCCATGGCATTGGCATGCTTACACATCATGTATATGGCAATACTTAACATCACAATATTCACCTGAAAGTTTTAAAAGACATTACCAATTAAGAAGTGCCTGCAAAAGGAAAATAACTATGGACATTTCCTTGATATTTTTTTCAAATTTTTAATAAATTTTCTGATTTGTCAATAAACATTTATTACTATATTTCCATTACATACAAATTGACATTCAAAATTATCACCTAGTTATACACTGAAGTAGAAATAAATAAAATATTATATATATATATATATATATATATATATATATATATATATATATATATATATATATATATATATATATATATATATATATATATATATATATATATATATATATATATATATATATATATATATATATATATATATATATATATATATATATATATATATATATATATATATATATATATATATATATATATACACACACACACACACACACACACACATCATTGGTCAGGGGTGACTTGCCTAGGAGATCACTGGGCATTGCTGTATTGTACTTACTGTTATAACACATGCTACTGGTCCTACGAAACTCCAGATGAATCCATTCTCTGTGCTTAACCAGCAGCTAAAAGATAATTGGAACAATTAGAATATTGTTTTTACAACTGGAGAAGGTATGCGTATAATGTGTGGTGGTTCTTAGTATGTACTGAGAATGTATTTTATGTAAATAAGAGTATAAAAAGTATATATCATAAAAAATCAAAATATGAAAACCCTAGTACAAAGAGAGCTTCTATCAGAATTCTTCACTTTGGATTTAAAGACACAGATGATATGATCTAAATATAATCTACACCTTGATTTCTATAAAGCATATTTATTTATCATTTTTCCAGTATGAATGTTATAAACATGCAATTTTTTCTGATAACTGATGATTTATATAATTGATATAAATGATCATTCTGACATATATAAAATCTGAACTTACTGCGTTTCTGTTCCATAGCTTTCATACCTAAGGCCTGCTGATACTCCTACTACAACTGCAGGGATACCTGCAAAAAACACGATATGTTTTAATGTGTAGTAGAGAAAGCATATTAATCCCATATGTAAAACAGCAAACTCATTAGCATAATAAACTGCCAGTAAAGGCAAATGACAGAATGAGTGATGAGTTTTTTTAAAGGGCATTTGAAGATTATTCATTGCAGGCTGGGGGAGGAAGGTTCATTTAAATAAGTGGCCTCTCTTTACAGGTAGTTTTTAGTGACAGGTGAAAAACAAAGTATTTATTCTCAAGGGAATTTAAAGACAGGTGGTCTCTCTTAATGAGTGACCTATCTTAACAGGTGCTCTTCAGTAAAAGATACGAAATAAAGTATTTTTTCTCCAGAAGGAATTCAAAGTATCTCTTTTCGGCCTCTCTTAATGAGTGGCCTCTTATAACAGGTGAATTTTAGTTGCAAAGTACTTTCATTTCAGGGGGAATTCAAAGACTGGTCATAGAAAACAAGGATCCTCGCTGAACAGGAGTCTCTGTAAATATTATCAACCATGTCGTAGTAGGTCTATCTTACCATAAGCGGCCATGTAGTAATAGCAGACCCTGGATTTCTCTGCCTCAAACACCTCGATGAGCATCACGTAGAGCTGTATTCCCTCAAGACACATCCAGCCAAATGCCGCGAGGAAGAAATAGTGCAGGAAGCCCGCCACAAGTGCACAGATAATCTGGAGAGACAACAGAAAACAAAGTAAGGATCATCTCAAACACATAGCAAAACTGAAACTTAATCCTTCAGCATTTGATCAGAATACAAGATGTTGCGCCTTTGAACGTAACTTGTAAATAAACGGGATGGTTAAAACACGCACAAATAAAAACTTTCAGTCAATTTTTTGATAACATGATGCATGGTTATGGATGTTATTTCTAAATTCATAAAACAATATGAATTGATTAACAATTTTTTAAATTTTCAAATAAGTTTTTATTTATCTAAAATTCTTCATAAAAAAATATTCATTTGTGTACTCTCTTAAAATTCTTAGTGAAATATTGTGCTTATTGATGGATTACATTCAAAATTGTTAGACCAAGTGTGTACTCAAGATGCAAATGGTAAGTAATGACTAAATTCAAAGCTCAATAGTTCTAATTTTGATGATAAAAATACAATTTCAAAATCTAACATTTCTCACTTATTAATAAGTAGAATTCAACTGTAAAAGGAAAAAGAATTTTCAAAACTTAACAAGTTAAGATGTTGATTCGTGAATGAGAATTCCCATGTAAGTGTACTCACAGGTTTATCTGTCTGTACTATTCCTGCCAGAAAGATGATTTCAGCAATCAGCAAACAAAACACCAGGTGCTTGTGTATTGTATTACGGTCACACTGTAAGTTCCTGAAAGTAATAAACAAAGAGCTATTATAAACACACCATCTTCTACATTCACACCAAGTAATAGGGTGATACTAATTGCTGCACACAGTTATAGTATCGTGAGGTAGGAAACTAGACAATGATTTTTAAAAAGAAACACCAATCTGGTATGCAAAATCAAGAACTGATCCAGGCTCAACAATATCAAACATAGTGATGTAAAAGTATTGCAAATGGGTAATATCATACCTACTATGGTGCAAAACATCATATTTGGCATTCATTTTATGAGTGTATTGTTACAATCATAAATAAATCAAATACAATCACACAGATAATCATCTTAACATAAATTATAGTTAAACCTCTCATATTCTTGAAGTATGTTGAGGAAAAACCTCTGATATGCTGACATTTTCTGGTGTGATCACATAGACCTGAGTATTAACACTTCCAATGCTAAGGCAACTTTCATCCAAAGCACAAGGATGGAAAGATTTTTGAAAACCATCTTAACCCTGTCATGTTGGTATTCATAAGTTACCTCTCGCTGAGTAGCCTCAGATGAGTGCCAGGGTTTCAGTCATTTTTCAGCTTTTTTGCACTTTTTGTATTGGCAAAATTAGCCACCATCAGTAGAAGGATTAAGGTGTTTATATGCAAGAGATATCAATGCTCTTTGCTGGGGTAACCATAAGGTCTCCAGCAAAGACTCCTGGTTGAGAATCCCGTGGGAATTTCTAAGAGGCTGTCCTGCTTGCGACTCAAATTGCATTGTTGTGAAGCGCTGTCTGTGGTGCACTTACAATAGAAAGACTGCCTGAGACTGTTTGCATAGAGAAAGGAATTTCTAATCTTTTAGAGGATTCTATCCTGTCGCAACATGACCTAAGCTGAAACACAGAAGATTAACCCTTCCAAGGCTACTTTCATCCACAGCACAAAGACGTAAAGATTTTTAATTTTTTAAAAGCATCTAAACCCTATCATGTTGGTATTCATTGGAAAGCTCTTTCTGAGTACTCTCAGATGAGTACCCATGTGCCAGGGTTTTAATCATTTATCAGGGTATTTTGCATCATTTTGTATTGACCAAATTAGCCACCAGCAGCATAATTAAGGGATACAAACAAAGAAACCATGCTGGCACTTACTTGAGGAATTGGAAGGTGAGCAGAGCCAGGAGAAGACACACAATGGACACAATGCAGCCACAGTACGTGATAATCTCCAGGTTCAGGACATGATGAGATTCAAGCTGAAAACAAACAAAAAACAGTAATCTATAAATAAACATACAACACAGGATAGTATCATGATGAGATTCAAGCTAAAAACAAACAAAAAACAGTAATCGATAAATAAACATACAACACAGGATAGTATCATGATGAGATTCAAGCTAAAAACAAACAAATAACAATAATCAATAAATAAACATATAACACAGGATAGTATCAGAAAGGTTTTAGTAACAATTATTTGAACTCTTTATATGATAATCTTGATAAATCACCAGACTATAATGCATAAATGTTTGCAGACAAATTTTATCAATCAAATCGCGTAAAAGTAAGAGGAATTCTAATCAACTGATAGACAATTGTTTTTATATCCTATTCATTCAAACTTACTCTAGCAAATCAAAATTCTACAAATATTCTAATAATAAAGGCTTTTATTCAGACAAGTGCATAACGTTGGGTATGTTCTTGCATTTGTTCTTTTCTTTTGTACATATTGTTTTGATTGGACTGATATGCAATAAACAAAAAAAAATTATAACTTAAAAAAAATGTTTTCAATTTTTAAAAAGGTGTATGATTCTTACCTTGGTTCCAGAGACGTCCATGAGGACAGCGAAGTTTGTAAGGTGATCACATTCACAGGTGGTGCTAGTTGAGCTAGACTCAACTGCCCTACAGCCAGTGGTGGACCACTGACCATACAGCGTGCTGTCAACATAGAACACATCTAGTTAGCACTAATGGCATGGGCACTGTGTGTGGTCAATCTATATCTATAGCATACATTATAGGGTATTGTGGACATCCAAAATAACCAGTACCAGCGAAAAGGCATACTTGTGTGAGAATAATTTAAGTGATTTTTTAAAAAAGCATAGACATATGGTCAACATTTCTATTCAGTACCAATCTATCAAACAAGTGCTTTATCGCAAGAAGACTGATATTGAACAGTGCAATAAAATATTTTTCATTCCCAGTTTTAAAATCATGGCCAAGGTCCTTCAACTAGAAAATCCTATGTAATTCAATGGTCATACTTTGTGGAAAAATATTCTATCAAATAGCACTTGTGCATTAAACCGGTGAATTTATTATAATGCAAATTAACATCATGATAATTAGAAAATCATAAGTAATACAGGTGTTTTAACTAGTTACTAACTATAGTAACAGTTAATAAATGATGCAATTCTATCACCTACCTATCTGAGAAATTCCAAAATGAACAGGATGGATTTTTTGCCTTAGAAATCTACAAAAAAGGGTAAATATGCAAATTGATAATCAAATAAAAGTATATGAATGAAAATATGTTCAATTCAAATATATGAGACATTACATATAATACTTCATTATTTCATTTTTAGTATTGTCAGAGACATATATATATAACTCAATATACACACTCTCTGTCATTGTTTATACACACAATGTACTATTCTAGAGTGAATCTCATATACTCAAAGTATTAACTAAATTTATCATTTCCTTTTTTGTATTGTTCGACTCGCAATGTAATATTCTAGAGCTAATCTCATATACTCATATCTTAGATGACCAAACACAAGTGAATTTGAAACCAGCCGGTCAACCTGAACAAGCTAGCCTCAACCACTGTCAACTAATAGCCGCTAATAGCCCAAAATTGGTGATCTGCGCACCCCCAGCAGAGTGGGGAGATCAGGTTTCTCTGTAATGTAATCAATACGAGAGCCCTGATTGGTCCTTGTTCCCACGTGACCTCGCACTGATGGTAGATCTGGTACTCCTGGCATGAGTCCAGCTCTTCACTATAGGGCATATAGTAATTGGTCTCTCGCTACATATCCATTCTTTTCTTCATCCAAGCTCATATTTTATTTTCAGTTTTATTTGTACCCACAATGTAATTATTCAGGAGTGAATCCCAAACAATCAATGTATATAGTCACAATTTATTTCATCTTTCATTTTTGTATTGTTTAAACACATTTAATATTATATATATATAGCTTGTTCAGGTTGACCGGCTGGTTTCGAATCCACTTGTGTTTGGTCATCTAAGATCATTTTTTGTGTTGTTTGCCTTCATTGTGTAATGTTCTAGATCTAACCTCATCTACTCACTGTATGAACTCCCTATACAATTTCATGTGTTTTGTTTGTACTTACAACATAATGTTCTAAAGTAAATCTCATGGGTTTGGAAAGTGGTAAGAAATCCTTCCTATTGTTAATGGATGCGGAGATGACTTTTGTGTTGACAACCAAATCTCCAGAGCTGTTTTCATAGGTTGGGCTTAGCCACTGGTCCAAGTTGTTGTAGCTCAGAAAAACCACCCGCACAAGACCTGAAAATATCAATTATTCAGTTACATGTCATACAATATTCTGGTAAGAAAAAGTACTTTGTTATATACAATATTCATTTGGCTACGAAGAAAAAGACAAAGTAATAAGTCTTGTTTTTATGCAAAGGGGAAACCAATGTGATGCCAACATCAAGGAAATAAGATAAGAAAAAAAGCAAATTTTTGTTAGGTGAGATAAGACTCCTTAAAACCTTTAAAAAATGTTATTACTGAACCCTTAGATGTATATCCTACATACCCCATCTATGCAAACCTTTCAATTATACAAACTGCCCAATTGAGTTCCCACTTACTGATTGGCTTTGATGTTTAGCATACTAGACCTAAATTATTGTACATTATCCCTTAAGTCTTCCAATGCTGAGGCTACTATTGTGCAAAGCACAAGAACACAAAGATTTTTGAAAAACATCTTAACCCTGTCATGTTGGAATGATTCATTGGATAGCTCTCACTGAGCTCTCTCAGATGAGTACTCATATGCCAGGGTTTCAGTCATTCTTTTTCAGGATTTTTGTATTATTTTGTATTGGCCAAATTAGCCACCAGCAGCATAAGGGTTAGGTCTACCAGCCATGAGAAGAGCCCTTTCTTATTCCTTTGATGTAGTGCTTATGCAACACAAATAGGTATATAAAGTGGTCATGAAAATGTTTTTGGGATGGACAGGGTTTGGCCAAAATTGGCTCAATCCATTTAGATGAAAAGAAAATTCCACATTCTCACCATTTTTGGAGTATTGTTTTAGACTGTCAGTTGCGATTCCCAGTGTGTTTGTGGAGTTCTCCCATTCCGTATTCTTCACACTTTCTTTCTTTGGGAAGTTCAGGACTTCTTCATTTGTTTGACTAGTAGAGTTCACAACTTCCAATTCCATGACTGAAATATAATATATAAATATAGATGTAATAAATATAATAAATATAATAAATATGATAAATATGATAAATATGATAAATATAATGTGTTTATCGTATTCCAAAGTATCGATTACCCTGAACAGAGTAACATTATTAGACTGGTTTGGGATGATACAAAGGAACAGTATGAACCATGAGTATCAATAAAACAACACAATATTTCAATTTCAAACAAACCCTTTCTCAAAGGAACTGATTTTAAAAATTTACAAATACTTTGACAAAAGAAAAATACTTCAAAGTTGTATCAAGAAACCATGCTCCTTTTTTTAAGAAATATTTTTCTACTGAAGAAATTTACACTTCTATCAGACCCCCAGCTTCCTGTGAACATGACTGGGTTAACCAGTTGCAGCAACAGAATACCAATTTTGCCGAATTCCCTTGCAACTTGCAAGGGGGCAAGTGGTTATGTTGCTGGCTGACCATTGGTTTATCTTACCTATATTTTCCTGAACATCACTAACAACTGACGGTTTAGTAATCATGTCAGCGACTTGGTTTGCATTTTTCTCCATTGCGATCACCAACAATGTTCCCACACGATGCTGATCCTCTTGCGGCAAGTCTTTCCAGGAGTTTTCTTGTTTCCGTGACAACAGGTTACTTCCTGATTGTACGATGGCCTTTCCGACCTCTTTGACAACCTTGACTTTCTTTTCCTGCGTTTGGTTTTTCGTTTGTTTCGAGACGCTGTCCACGACTCGCGTCATCATGTCTGTTGTCTCCACAAGATCTCCTCCAAACAGATCCTCACTCTCGGTGTTTCCTTCGATAATTTGGGCCACCTCTTCAGCTGGGGCGCCATTGTCAATCTGGAACACACAAATGAAGGATGTTACTTCAAATGCTACTATCATACTTGTCATGAAGGCCAACATACAACAATACAAGATGTAACTATGAGAATGTGTCCATTGTTGGATACATTGACAGTGATGTAATTGATAAAATGAGTGATTTAGTTAAAATTACTGAAATTAATAAAACTAAATTAAAGTACAGATTGTTTGGATATTTTGAATAAGTTGCATTGCAACTGTTATTAGGTCTCAGATGTGAGTCCCGTTAAACATTGTTCCTTCAAATATTTTACAAATACTATTTCTGTCAGGATGATGTCCTAAAGTGAATGTATTTAAGAGATCCTACATCTAGTTTAGGGCACACTGGCTAAGATCAGTCAGAATAGATTTATGACCTACCATCATACTGAGAGTGTCCACCCAGTTCGAGACACATTCACTGAGATCAGGATCTCTGAACCATTCAACAGGATCTGAACCACAAGTCCATTTAGCTTTCTCTGAAAAAAAACAAATAGCCATCAAACATATTTCTCTGAAAAACAAATATTACCCATCAAACAAATATGTTCAAAATTTCCAGGCTTTATTTAGTAGAGTGGTCTAACAGTGTTGTCACTGACTATTCATTGTCTTTCACCACCCATAAGCTGTTGTAAATCATAAAATCCCACCAACCAAACAGAGAAATAATGTCAATCTGCTAGTTACACATTTGTCCTGGTCACTGTACAAATGTGCTGTTTTGACTGTTTATCGAGCATTCACAATTTAATTATCCCAATGATTATTGGTAAATAGAAAGGAAATTTTAGTATTTTCATCCCATTACAAGACTTTAAAAGCAACAGTATCCTAACAAACAAACAATGTCACTATGCTAGTACAAGGAATTCTCGAAAAGTTAGACCACCGTAGGAATTTGGGCCACTATGATCATTTTACAAAATAATTATAGATTATTTTACAAAATAATTATTGGGAAAAATGGACCACCCTTTCTTTATCGCTGGTAGCTATCTAAAAAAATATGGACAACCATTACTCTGCTTTGAAAGTATTTTCATAAAACATGGACCACCCTCATCCCATAAAAGTTATGATTATTAAAAAGTGTCCCAAATTACTGAGAATTTACAGTAGTTGTCATACTCACGCCTTTCGTTATTAGGACAAGGGCGTATTGACCTTTGACCTGCGCGTGTGCGGGGCCAGCTGATGTTCCTGTGGTGTATGGGCTCGCAGAACTCGGGCCTCCAGGGCTTCGAGGGATCTTTGGTAGTGGGGGGACGCGTGGGCTTCCTTGTGGACAGCTCTAGAAACAACACACACATCACATGTAAAACATCATGTAAAAATCTCACAAAACAGCATTCAATACATACAATCATCCCCTTCAAATCGCTTATATCATTTCACGGGATTAGAGTTAAATCATATGTGAAAGCAAATTATGTCCATAGGTTTATATGGTGAAATAATAATATAGACTCACCACCAAGTGTGAAATAAAAGTATGTGCAGAAAATAAGTAACCAAGGAAAAAAAGCTTTTTTTTAATCCACATTAATATATGTAATCTTGAGATGTCCTTATGCCAATAGATGGAATTATTTAGAATCATTATATATGCCTATATGGAGTATTAATCATGATTATTTGATTATTTGTATTGAAAAATGATTAATCATCAAGTTCAATTAGCAAGTTATCGGAAAAATTATTTGGCTTATTCAAATTTTTTATATTAAGAACTTAGTTGTCTGAGCATAGTTTATTTAACAGATAAATAATACATTATTGCTTAGTGTTTGTTAGTATTATTGTTGTTAGTAGTTCAGGCTTGGCAGCTCAATTAATTGTGTTAATACCGCATGCAGAGTTAAGACCTAATCAGGTAACTGGCAGTGTTATGACTTAACCCATTCATGCAGACCTGCCCTCGAAAAGTAGGACATGAATCTAAAATACATTTAGTAATAATATTGGATTAAAGTAGGAATTCAGAAAATATTTGAAATGGAGTTACGTGTAATTTCAGTTCCATGTCAAATATTTTCTACTTTTATCTAAAATATATCACCAAAAATGGTCATTCTAGGCATGAATGGGTTAATGATGTGTATGTCATATGGAATTGGAATTATAAGTTAAGTGATATCTCCCTTAGATGACATCTTCACCCTGTACTCAACTGTACTTATAACAATGTAGTGACATATAACAGGCATATATGGTGTACACATATAAGTCATGCTCCTTAATTAAAACACACAAACAAAAGGGTCTGAAAAACAAACAAAATGATCAAGCAAATGATCTATAGTTATACGCAGAGTTCCTAAACCAAATTGTGCAGAAATGAAATTGTTTTATATGGAATGACCAGGAAACTGCTGTGGACATGTTCATTTTGTACAGCTGACAGACCGAATGAACAGAAACATTATACCCCTTTTAAATATATGCTCAATCAAAATGTAGAACATAAAAAATCACTTAAAATTGGAAAAGTGGAGCCTGAATAATTTGCTTATTTTTAATTTGTAAAATGTTAGGAAACTCAAATATGTTACAATCACTGTCCTGATGAGCATATACTGAAAAACAATTTTTATTACATTTTTATGATGATTTTTTTCAATACGAGGAACATTTTTCCTGAGAATAATGAAATGAAAGGCATGATTGTAACATGATGCTGCATAAGCTGTACACTGCACACTGAGACAACCTTCAGCCAACTGCTCCTGCAAAACTAGGAAATACTGAGATGAGTTGGCTTAAAACAGGTGGGTGCCAACAAGTAGGAGACATCTGGGATACAGGTATAAAAGTCCAGTATTCCTTTCATTCAGGAAATATAAAGGAGAGATATAGGTTTCCGGGGGGGGGGGACATAATAACCCTTATGTTGTTGGTGGCTAATTTGGCTGATACAAAATGATGCAAAAGACCTGGAAAATGACTGAAACCTTGACACATGGGTATTCATCTGAGAGTACTCATTGAGTTTTTCGATGGATACCAACATGACAGGGCTTAGATGGTTCTTAAACAGGTTTGCGTCCTTTTGTTTTAGACGAAAGTAGCCTGACGGCATTGTAAGGGTTATATGAGGAGGGTTTTTTATCATCAGCCAAAATTAAGAGAATATTGGCATTGAACCACTGAACAATTTAGCTTTAGGAATGAGGGGTGTACGTTGAAAACATTTGGATTCTGAATGTTTTCCATGCACTTCATAGAAAAATTCAATTTTTGAAAAAAATCAGAAGGAATGTTTTTGAAACTAGGTCAAACATGTAGTTTGAATGCCAAGTATTCCTTACTCTATTGACACTGTGGGGAAAGAAAATAAATTTGACCGAAATGAATTACTCAAATCATTCAGGGAATTGGGGTGGGGGAATGAGCTGCCACACCTGAAAAAGCAGACAAAATTAATTAGATTCTTAAACATAAAAATATGCAGGTGCAATTATACTGGAGGAACCACCACCACCAGTGTTGGGAGTAGAAAAGCAGCTTCACCCTTAACCATAGAAGTGCCCAGTGGTCTGACCTATTTACAATAAATATGTGCATGTGTGTGTTTATATATATATATATATATATATATATATATATATATATATATATATATATATATATATATATATATATATATATATATATATATATATATATATATATATATATACATATATATATATACATATATATATATACATATATATATATATACATATATATATATATATATATATATATATATATATATATATATATATATATATATATATATATATATATATATATATATATATATACATACACATATAGCCACAATTTTACTTTTAACACAAAAAATGTTTAAATGCTTGATAAAACTAATTAAAGAATGAATTCTTTTTACATATCAGACCACCTAGGCCCTGTCTAGGGTGGGTGTGTTATCGTCTACAGAAGCAGAAGGCACTGCGATGTGACACCTTACAGGATAGGTACTTACTACTGCTACCGGTATGCTGGCCACCAGATGTAGTATCGCGGGGAGGAGGGGTGGTGAGGGAGGGGGTCGGAGGAGGCAGGGGGGAGGACGGACCCATGCTTGACCTATCAGCAGGCGTGTTCCCACCTGGGGATGTGGAAATATTACCAGGGTTTGGGGAGGTATTATTATTCCCAGGGATAACTGATGTTTTATCATCAGGGCTGTCTGTGATAGTTGTAAAGGTATCAGTCAAAGTAGTTACATCTAAAGTAGTCTGCGTTTGAGTTTCTGTCATTGCGGATGGTGTGGTTGTAGAGCTATCAGACAAGATAGTGGTGTGTGTTTTTGAGGATGTGCCTTCCTCAGTTACAGGTACTGAAGTTGTGATTTCTGAAGTTGTTGCTGTGGTGGTAGAGCTATCAGACACAGTAGTTGTCTGTGAATGTGGAGATGTCAGTTCTTCAGTTGTAGCTACAGGGGATGCTGTGTTTACTGTAGTTGTTTCAGAAGTTGTCATTTCAATTGAATCAGTAAAAGTATCTGAGGAAGTATCAGGTATAGTATTTGTTGGTGGATTTGATGAAGTTGGTTCTTGTGTTGTAGACGTTGTTGCTTTTACTGAATCAGTACTAGTCTGTGGATTCACTGAAGTGGGTTCTTGAGTAATAGGCATAGCGGTTGTTGCTTCTACTGGATCAGTTAAGACAGCTGTAGAACTATCGGGCACAGTACTTGTCTCTGGCCTCCCTGAAGTTGGTCCTTGAGTAACAGGTATGAACACTGTTGTCTCCCCAGAAGTAGTGGGTGCAGTTGATGAGGTACCAGGAACTGTAACGGTCTCTGGATTTGCCGAAGTTGGTTCTTCAGTTATAGGTATGAAAACTGTTGTCTCCCCAGAAGTAGTGGATGCAGTTGAAGAGGTAGCAGGTACTGTAACAGTCTGTGGATTTGCCGAAGTTGGTTCTTCAGTTATAGGTATGAAAACTGTTGTCTCCCCTGAAACAGTGCGAGCAGTTGATGAGGTACCAGGTACTGTAACAGTCTGTGGATTTGCCGAAGTTGGTTCTTGAGTTATAGGTATGAAAACTGTTGTCTCCCCTGAAACAGTGGATGCAGTTGAAGAGGTAGCAGGTACTGTAACAGTCTGTGGATTTGCCGAAGTTGGTTCTTCAGTAATAGGTAATGAAGTTGTCATTTCTATTGAATTGGTTAGTGTAGCTGTAGAACTAACAGGTACAGTACTTGACTGTGAATTTGTGTAAGTTGGTTCTTGAGTTAAAGGTAGAGAAGTTGTCATTTCGGTTGAATCAGTTGGTGTAGTTGAATAAGTATCACCTGCAGTACTTATCTGTTGATTACTCGTAGTTGGTTCTTCAGACATAGGTATAGAAGATGTAGATTCTACTGAATCAGTTGGTATAATCATTGATGTAGTGACTGAAGGTGTAGTACTCCATTTGGGTTTCTTAGTCTTCTTAGTTTTTTCATCAGATGTCCCTCCTTTAGTAGTTGCTAAAGGTGTGGTTATCGATTCTGTAGTAGATGATTTTTTGTCTTTAGGCTTTTTAGTCTTTTTAGTTTTTTCATCCGAACTCCCTCCCTTAGTAGTTGTTGTAGGTGTGGTAATGGATTCTGTAGTAGATGATTTTTCCTTCTTAGGTTTTTTGGTCTTTTTAGTTTTTTCATCTGAACTCCCTCCCTTAGTAGTTGTTGTAGGTGTGGTAATCGATTCTGTAGTAGATGCTTTTTCCTTCTTAGGTTTTTTAGTCTTTTTAGTTTTTTCATCTGAACTCCCTCCCTCAGTAGTTGTTGTAGGTGTGGTAAACGATTCTGTAGTAGATGATTTTTCCTTCTTAGGTTTTTTAGTCTTTTTAGTTTTTTCTCCAGAACTTCCTCCCTTTGTAGTTGTTGTAGGTGTGGTTATCGATTCTGTAGTAGATGATTTTTCCTTCTTAGGTTTTTTAGTCTTTTTAGTTTTTTCTCCAGAACTCCCTCCCTGAGTAGTTGTTGTAGGTGTGGTAATCGATTCCGTAGTAGATGATTTTTCTTTTTTAGGTTTTTTAGTCTTTTTAGTTTTTTCTCCAGAACTCCCTCCCTGAGTAGTTGTTGTAGGTGTGGTAATCGATTCCGTAGTAGATGATTTTTCTTTTTTAGGTTTTTTAGTCTTTTTAGTTTTTTCATCTGAACTCCCTCCCTGAGTAGTTGTTGTAGGTGTGGTAAACGATCTTGTCGTAGATGATTTTTCCTTCTTAGGTTTTTTAGTCTTTTTTGTCTTTTTAGTTTTTTCATCTGAACTCCCTCCCTTAGTAGTTGTTGTAGGTGTGGTAATCGATTCTGTAGTAGATGATTTTTCCTTTTTAGGCTTTTTAGTCTTTTTAGGTTTTTTTTCTTTAGAACTCCCTCCCTTAGTAGTTGTAGAATGTGTGGTAATCGATTCTGTAGTAGGCAATTTTTTATCTTTAGAATTTTTAGATGATAAGGTTGTAGGTAATAAGGTTGTGGGTAAAATGGTTGGATTTGTTTTCTTTCCCCTCCCTCCCCTCCCAGGTGGGTTGTCAGGGGGTCCCCTACCCGGGGATCCCGCGGGGGGCCCCCTTCCAAGATAGCTTATTTGGGTGGTTGAAAGCCCTAAAGGTATAGGAGTGGTGTGTGGATCGGAAGGGTCATCTTTCTGCAATAGGCGTCGCCGTCTCCAAGCGAGCAGGGGTACAAACTTAAGGGTTTCTAAGGCATTATTGTTGCCTTTCTTTTCCATGGATTGTCGAGATTTAGAACGAATCCTGCCAACAGTCTCCCATGGGTACCGTGCTGAGAAAAGGAACAGAAGTTACCGTTACAAGATCACGCATGCAACACAATACAAAACACACAAGAAACAAAAACACATTTTAACCCAGTCATGCTCAAGGCTTCCTCTTTTAAGTGTTGATTGGATCAATTATCCTTAAAAAATATCATATTTTGGACTGAAGCATTGATTTAGAAAACATTTAGGAGAGGAATGTTAAAAAATTGAGATAAACATTACCCTTTTGAATATTTTACTAAAGGTGCTTTTAATAGTGAAACATTACTAAAATGTTCAAGCCTTTTTCTGCCACTGTAAGCATGGATGGGTTAAAGCAAGGCTTATCTCAGCCAAAGCTTGGACAACAAGCAGCCATAGCTTCCTCATTTATATTGCATTCCAATAATTCAAGCAAGACTTCCTCATCACACAATCTCTCCCTTATATTAGATTCTCTCTGGGAAAATGGAGAACGGAGGTTACAGATGAAAAATCAATGCTTTAAACATACATACTTTAACCCTTCAAATGCTGAGGCTACTTTAATCCAAAGCACAAGGATGCAAAGAATTTTGAAAATCATCAAAACCTTGTCATGTTGGTATTTGTTGGAAAGCACTTGCTGAGTACTCTCAGATGAATACCCAGGCACCAGGGTTTCAGTCATTTTTCCAGGTTTTATGCATCATTTTGCATTGACCAAATTAGCCACTAGCAGCATAAGGTTTAAAAGAAAACTAGATAGCAACTCAGAACACCTATGCGAGTCCGAAATAACATCCCCTCAAATGCATGAATTACTGGAATTGTAGCAACATTAATGTCTGCAAGCAAAATTTTAATCAAGCTTTAACTATACACTGATGAAGGAGGCTTGTCTTGCACAAGCTTGGGCCCGAAGCAGCTTGCCCCTATAACCATACAGAATAAAACACTGAAAATATCTAGTGGAAACAATTAGAAGGTAAATAAAGAACAGGAACCTTAAAGAAACAAAACACAACATTAAGCACACACAAGATAGCTGTGAAGAAGAATTTGGTATTCGTGTATAGAAACACAAAATGGGGCCTCTTATCAACTAACAAATTGTTTTGTGGTTTGAAATATTGTAGATACATGTGCAGATCAGGCAACCATAAAGAAGTTTGAAGATCTATTAGTTGTTATCTTATGAAAACTTAGATTTGTTTTGAGTTCAATCTAAGTCACTGTAAAATTATGCTAATTAATGGAAAATTTGCTTTGATTTTTTGGAAGAGAGAACATAATAGAATAATTTTATTATAAATATTGCCAAAACTGTCAGATAATTTTGGGGCCCAGTTACCTATTTATGCCTGGAAATCTCCTTGACTAGTGCCATCCAGTTCTATGATACTTTAAGAAATACCTTAGGAATCAAGCATGATTGTATAAAAGATTTGGAGGAGAGTTGTTGGTTGGTTTCTGATCAACTTTTCTTCTTTGAATATTTCCATGATAATGCTCTGGTAATTTTTTTTAAACTAAATTGGCACAGTTAAACCCTTAGTGCTACAAGTACAAAAGGAAATACTTTACGCCTATTATGTTGTGGGAGATCTCTTTACTTATTCACACCTATCCCAGTAAGAAAGAGGTGGTGGGGATTAGGGGAATGGCAACATTAGTGATTTTCCAGTTCCTCAGCATCCCACTGCCCTTAATTAAGGTGCACACCTCCATGCGTCCAAAAATGCCCACAGTGGTGCATAAAAAACACAACTCAAGAACGATACCCTGTAAGGAAGTAAAAAAACTGAAACAAGATTAGTGTTTTTGTGGACATTAGACAGGGGAGCACATCACACACATTACTTACTAGGCCGGGCAGGTGTTGGCACGGTAACGACCTGCTTCTCACAGCCTCGCCTGTCCAGTTTGGTACAGGGCAGTCTGGGACTGACCTGAGGGGTGGACGGACCGGCCGTGGTGGCAGTGGCAGTGGAGGCAGTGGAAGAAGTGGTGGAAGCCACTGCGGTGGTTACTGAAGAGCTGGATGACGCAGTGGTAGAGCTGCTCTTTGCCTCGGTGACTGGAATAAGATCAGGACATGCAACATCAATATAATCAAGACACCTTGACTAGTGGTGATGAAACATGCAAGAAATGACTTTCAAAGACCAAACTGCAACCCAAAGCTTCTCTTCCTTTCACTGGTAATTACAGTGGGTGGTAGATTTTGTCAATTTGCAAAAAGACAAGGTTACTTTACATTTCTTTCTTACATACTAAATAATGACTAGCAGGTAGTAAATGGTGGAGAAAAAAAGTGTTTTCATATCACATTATACAAAACTTAAATTATCTTAAAAAAGAACTTAGAAAAGTGACTTAGGTTAATGCCTGGAGTTCTCACAACAAAAAATCTGCTTACACCTACAATACTTTGAGTAAAAATATGATTATGAGCAAGACATGAATGCACAATAAATTAGGAAAATAATTTGTAGGTTTTTTTTTTATTGAACATTAATCGCTCAAATGCTGCCTAAAAATAGACTGTCCCTCTCAGATTGGTACAGGCATAGACTGGAGTTTTCAAAAATATTATTTCACTTCACCAAAAAAGCCAGGCCTTTTTTAGATGGAAGAGGCATGAATGGGTGAAGAACAAAAGGATAGCTTTGGTTTGCCTTGGTAGAAGCCATCACAACAGAATTCTGCAGACCGATGCTTAGATAACCTACAAACAAAAAATCAAGAAAATCAAGGATCTCAGAAACCAAATAACAGATCACATATCCCTTCATACTGTAGTCACCTAGAAGCCTTTCCCATGCATTGTGTTGAATACATAACCCAATCATATATAGCCAGCCAACTATTAGCAAGTGGCTCCACCTGGAGCAATTAGTTGGAACCACACAGCATGATCAGCTTGCTAAATATTAGGACTGGGAAGAGTTCTGTTTATGGTAACCTAATGAAAGACCAACATTCAATATGAATATTTTGGGGGCTATAATATATATTTGACTTAAAGATAAGACCAATCATTTTTATTGATTTCAGTTTTTATACCTATGCATGAAGGTTACTTTATAAGACTGTGGTATATAAAAACAGTATGGACATGAGAGACATAGGTATAATTTCTCTGGACACTTGACACTGTCCAGCCTACATGCATGTTTTGAGAGTGGTCAGCTAGCTGGTCATCTCTTATGTTAGTAGTAGTAGTTCATGCCATGCTCTGTCACACCAGCTATGTCCGAATCTAGGAGGGCCGATGTAAACCAGACTCAAAGGGAAATTAACCATTCTCATCATATACAATACATTCAACTGAATAACCTGGCCCAGTCTGATGTTTCTTTTCTTATGTGTTTAGGAATTTATTTCAATTTATTTTTATTCACTTATTTGTCTTATATAGAGAGTGTCATAACACCCTCTATAACACCACTTCGCTGGTACAGACTAGATAGAGATATGATGATATGAATGTTACAGGTGTACCACACTGCCTATGGTGATAAAATTTTCTTAATCAATGAAATAAAATAATGGTTGTCTGTATAGTCTGTCAGTCTAGTTGACCAGACAAGCCATGAAATCGATGATGCTAGCTACTTAAAGTCCATGGAAATACATTCAGTAAGTAAGGTATAAGCAACACATTTCATACCATATCTGTACCACAATGCTAATAATAACACAATTCAGGGGAAAGCACCTCTGCCAGAAACCTGCATGCTGGTCAAGAGACTATTGCATTGTACAAGCAAGGATATTTAAAGTTTAACCTTTAAGAGTATTGTTTTAGTTAGTGAGACACTAAGGTATTTTACGTTTTAGTGCAGTGTCTACTAGCATATAGAGGATGGGTACAAACAGTTACTGCAAACTCAAATACTTCACTCTGTCTTACTTATATAGGGAAAGATTAATCTCATTTACGTCCCATATTTGTGAAAATAACCTGACTGTACAAGTTGCCTAGGAAAAAGTAAAACATGAAGAGCAAAACAAGACAGCCAACTTGATAATTAAAACTCAGGATTCGAAATCCACTTAATGTCTGCTAGAATTAGTTCAATTCTAGCTTCATCTTAAAAAAGATTTTATAACAGGGGTAAGAGATCAACCAAATACAGACATGTACACTGCACATTTCCTGAATTCAGAAAACCCAGGTAAACTTAACACTAAAGCAAATAAAATCAAAGAGAAATGTTAGAAATCAATTCCACTTATAAATATACAAATTTAAAACTTAAAGATCTTGTTTTCAAGCATGAGCATGGATTTTGAAAACTCAGATAAACTTAACACTAAAGCAAATAAAATCAAAGAGAAACGTTAGAAATCAATTCCACTTATAAATAAACATATTCAAAACTTAATGATTTCATCTTCAAGCATGAGCACATTTTGTATGACCTTAACTACGGTTCCTCCCCACTGCCATGATGACCAGCATTCAACCAATCAGAAAACACATACAATCACCAACAAATGTATAGGATACATTTTGTTTCAAATAGCATACCTGTACTATATTTATGATATTACAGGTAATGTGATTGAGGAATGTGGAGATTACTTATGATATGGGGACTAACTAATTGAATAAAGTATTTTGCTTGATACTTTAGGTTGATTGGGCTATACATCACACAATGGAAAATGCGTTCATCTTGGGTCTATCCCAGTTCAATTCTGAGGAAAATGTATAGGATATCTTCCAAAGATTTACAGCCAAATAGAGAAATAAGTATTTTCTTAAAATGCTACCCATGAGTAAACTAATGGGTAACATTTAGATGTAATAAATGTTAATTTGGAGTATGATGTGTGTATACCTCACTGAATTGAATCAATGATCAATGATGAACACTCCTTTAAGATGCTACCCATGGATTAACTGATTGGTATCATTTAGTTGTAACACATGTGAATTGGGAGTATGATGTGTGTATACCTCACTGAATTGAATCAATGATCAATGATGAACACTCCTTTAAGATGCTACCCATGGATTAACTGATTGGTACCATTTAGATGTAACAAATGTGAATTGGGAGTAGGATGTGTATACAGGTAAACTTGGATATGACGGACCACTGTACGACAGATTTTTGCATATGACGGACGATATGCTTGGTCCCAGTCCGATGCATATCAAGTATTCGTCATATGTATACGACGGATTTTGCATATGACGGACCAATTTTCCTGGTCCCATTGAGTCCGTCATATCCAAGTTCACCTGTATACCTCACTGAATTGAATCAATGATCAATGAGAACAAAAGTTTGTGTAACTAAATATTTTACTTGATAATTTTCTAAACACTCTATGGAGAAGTTTTCTGATGGATGATGCTGTTCATCACAGCAGGCCAGGAGTCTTATGCTAGAAATAATAGTGTTAAGTATCGGCTATTATTACCTTTGACACATTTATACTGGACTTCCAGATACTTGGGCGTGGTAGGGCATGGGTCCCCGAAGATAGTGTTATTGGTAGGGAAGCTGCAGAAACTTTTCCCATCGCACCTACGACATGCAGATAATAATGATAATCAACAAACGCACAGGTTTTTCACACCATGCTCTAGCTCGCTCTGGCAACCGGCTCATCCCGGCGGCCGGCCGGTGGTTGGGAGCGAGTGATAGGTCAGTACGCATCACAATCTGAGCAGGTCATGGGATAATAATCTCAAGGGTACGGCAGCACTCAGCCATAGGCATCAACCAATTCACATCTGGGGCATAAACATTGCCTGATGCACTTTCTTGAAACTTATAAAGTTTCTTGTTAACAAAGCAGTATTCTAAAAAAATCATTAAATTACTGAAAGTTGCTGTTATTTTTGGTTTAATAATCCATCTTCAAATATTTCGCAAATAGCATTGTCGAATGCACTTGTAAGATTCTAGATAAAAAGCAATATTCTAAAAATCTTTGACTGAAAGTTGTTATGTTCCGTTTGACAATCCGCCTTCAAATATTTCCTAAATTTTACTCTAAATGATGACCCAGTTATATTCAAAGTCGTCTATCCGGCAATGTGTGCACTCCAGATAAAAAAATTGTAAACACCTTATCTGATCAAATCAAAATCATGATGTAAATCAGCTTCATTTCCTTTGTGTAAATTGGGTGAGCCAAAATTATGAAATTGCTTATTGAACATTGGATTGCTAGATTTGATTCAAGCTTGATTTGATTTCTTGATCGATATCAAGGTCACTTCAGCACTGAAGGAAAGGTTCCTCTGGTTATGATCAAAATTCTGCTTATGGCTGCATTATTTTCAATACAAGTAGGATTTGAAATTGAAAACATATATAAATATATATATATATATATATATATATATATATATATATATATATATATATATATATATATATATATATATATATATATATATATATATATATTTATATATATATATATCCTATGTGAATGAACCTTCTTGAAATCCTTGTAGCTGAATGTGCCCTTTGATCTACTGATTGCAGGTGAGTGCTGAGGCACACCTGCGAGAAAGAGAGTGTGTTAGTGTGGATGTGTTAGTAGTTATGTTAGCATGCAGATCATCACCAAATCTCTCCAGATTATTACTGCCTAAATACACTGAGAATTTCTCCAGAACATCACAGCCATATTCCACTTAAAACTGCTTAGAAAATGCATTGAAGAATTCTCCAAAACATCACAGCCATATGTCACTTAAAACAAGGCCCACCCACCCACCCACCCAGCCTTACAGAAGCTTGTCCCAATTTTCTTGACCCTTGAGAAGACCTAGAAATGCCTAGTTAACTCCCAGCTGACCCGTAACTGACTTGGGCTGCCACTTCAGAGAGGCCATACTACCCATCTACAATAAACACAGTGAAACCTCGCCACACAATAACAAACACTAGCACATTGCTCCTGCAAGTGCTGTACGTGCTGGTGGTGGTGGTGGTGATATCACTGTCTGAATATGCACTTCATTCCACTACCACCTGTTCAAGCACTAATAATCTAATTGCTGATAATTACCTGGAAAACTACCAGGAACATTAAATAGTGGAGTTATAAATTATTAGTTTGGAGGAAGGCCAGGTTATGGGAAATTCTAGGTGAGTGAATCACCCCTGCCTATGTTTCCTGATATAAAGGATATCTGTGTGCTTTACCTGTATGTGGTTTACTGCATGTAAATATGGACATTCATAGACAGCATACCTTGGGTAGGGTCCCACAGCATGGTTCCCTGACTGACACATGAAGCTGAGACTAGACTCATTGACAGCATTGACAGGCTCCATCTCAGCAGCAGGGTCACGAGGCCACACTCAGTGACAGGAATATATTATGTACCTAACACTAATTTGATAAATTCAAAAAAACTTTTTCCTTCTCCTTTTATTCATTCTATTCATTTTACATGTCAACCTCAAGGAACTCACCATTTAATAAATCCATGTTTCTTTCTTTTCTTATCTATTCCTATCTATCCTTATTTTTTATCATTATTACTAAGGATCACAGGACCAAATCAATGTACCCAACACTAACTTGATATAATCAAAAAAAAAATTCTAAATAGATTTTTTGGAGGTACAGAGGGTATTCATAGGGTCCTAGATACATCCCCTCCAGGGATCAGACTGATGGTTAAGTCATAATGTATCTCTTTGTATATTCCATGAGAACTCCCCCTCCCCCTATAAAATGCCATTCTGCATCTGTAGCTGAAAATCCTCCTTTGTTTTGAGCAATATTCAGTGGGCGTATTACAGGCGATGAGAGATCTGGAGGAAAATGTTGACGAGCGCCGCCGTTAGTTAGACATGAAACTCAAATCATCAAATTAACAGTCCCTTTCATCTTCCTCATGCGATGATGCTTGCATGGTGTTGTCATGCAACGCGGCAGCACGATCACCCAGCAGGCCTACCCGCCTGAGCCACCATGCCACTACCTTACCTAGGGGGAGACACTGGAACTCGACTTCCAAGTACTTAAACGTACTGCCGCACGGGTCCCCAAACAGCTGGTTGGTGGCCAGAACGTTACAGTACTGGCGCCCCGAACATCTACTCCACCGACACCAGAGAGAAAAACCATTAGCCACATAGGAGGACAGAATACAGCACACCCAAGCAACAGAGAAATTAGGCATCTTCAATAGATCAAAGCCACATATATAGAGGCCATAAATACATAGACAAAATCCAAAAATTGAAATATGAAAAGATGTTTTAACCAAAATTGTGTGATCAAGTATATTTTTGTTGTATTTTTTGTTTTCAGTAACATGCTCAGCTTAGCTGTTCAATGCAACCTGTGCCTATATTCTTAAAATATATAGCAGGTATCAGAGGGTTAAAATGACTATGTTTTACAAAACAATACAAGTTGGTATGATTATTCTTTTAATTTTACAAGCAATGAAATGTATTTACATTATACTTGATAGCAGTTGTTGCAGTACAATGTCACATTTCAATGTTACCTGGTGCTGATTCAAAGGTATAATTTTAGAGAAAAATCCAGTCAAATATAATATAGAAGATTAAGAAAATGTTAACCCACTCACACCTTGAATATACATGAGGTACATGATATACCTTGATAACAAAGCACTATTTTAAGAAATATTTGACCAAAAATTGCTATTCCTGCTGTGGATCGTGGGATACGCCTTCCAACAAAGGCAAAATTCAAAAGATATTTTAATAAGAAATGTTGATAAGAAGCTGACCACCAACTTTCCAATTTATGATTAATTCAAAAGTTATTTTCAGATTTACCCTTCCAATGAATGCTGAGGCGACTTTTGTCCGAAGCACAAGGAAGCAAAGTTTTTTGAAAACCATTTAAACCATGTCATGTTGGTATTCATTGGATAGCTCTCACGGAGTTCTCTCAGATGAATACACATGTGCCAGGGTTTCAACTATTTTTCAGGTTTTTTGCATCATTTTGTATTGGCCAAATCAGCCAGCAGCAGCATAAGGGTTAACAGAAGTACCTTAGGTCCAGACGACACTTGTCAAGGAAATCTCTAGGCATGAATGGGTTAAACAGAAGTAAAGTGCAACCAAGGTATATACAAAGCATAAATGAGATAAAAGATGGAGGAGAAATCTCATCATATAAAGTGAAAGCTAAGAACCTTTTGAGCCTGGTATGCTGCTACAAGGCTACCACCACCATTATATATACCAGAACTACCCACAAGAGAGTTTCAATGAATGAGGAATAGAGGAAAAGCTCTGAAGTATTTTCCATTTTTAGAACAACCCCAAAAAATTTGTTTCGGAATCCTGGACTACAATATCTAGTTTGAAACCTTGGAAATACTTGTTTTCAAAAGGATTCCCATAATAAATCTTATTTCTCAATAGCCAAGCTGAAGGTATACAGATAGTTCTGGTATAGAAAGCTTAGATATATGTATTATGTATGCATATGTGTTCACATGTATGTAGTTTTGTATGTGACTGAATTAAAGCCAAAGGAAAATGAGACAAAGGGGAATAAAATTTCAAAAATGAATAATGAATGACATTTCAATAAGCAAAGGTTATAATAATGGAGAGCAGAAGTAGATAGTTCATGAACTGTATCAGAGATATTTCTATCATACGCAAATATAGTGATGACGATTATTAGAGTGTCAAGAATGCATGAAAAATCTATAATTGCCTAAGCAGGCATCCGCATGACATGAATCATATAACGATGACTGGGTGTAAATGTTGGTTCACTTGCAATCAAAATATGGAATGCAGGTTTACACCAGCATGATAAAATATGGAAATTCCACTTTCAACCCAACCATGTGAAATCACACCATAAGTTACTAACTGAGCAACAGGTGACTTCAGCCTCAGAGTATATGTGACAAATCTGAAAATTGATTCATTGCAATTGGATGCTTCAGAAAAAATTGTTTTTTAACAGAAAAAATGGTTTAAGATCCATTTCATATCTTTTTAACCCTTCAAATTTATGTGGCAAATCTGAAAATTAGTTCCCTACAATTAATTGGATGCTTCTGAGAAAAGTTGTTTTTTGCGGAAAAAACTTCAGTCTCACATACCTTGATGAGACTATCCTGAATTTATGTGGCAATTATGAAAACTAATCCCTTACAATTGAATGCTTGTGAGAAAATCGTTTTATGCAGAAAAATGACGAAATATGGAAATTCCACTTTACAACCAACCATGTAAAATCACACCATAAGCTACTAACTAAGCCAAAGGTGACTTCTGTCCCAGAATTTATGCGGCAAATCTGAAAATTAATTCCTTACAATTAATTGGATGCTTCTGAGAAAAATAGTTTTTTGCAGAAAAATCTTGAGTGTCACCAGAGATATCTACTATGATCATAGATTCTCCCTGGTCTGACATACCTTGATGAGACTATCCTGAGAGATCTTGTAGACATGCATTGAGTATCCCAGCCCTCCCCGGACTCACTGCGGGCGTTGCACACAGCCACACTGAAGCGGCCATAGTTGGCGCGCTCCACTTGAATAATAGTCCCTTCATCGCAGTAGATCTCCAGCGTGCTGCCTTCACATGCATAGTTTGTTCTCTTTAGTCCTTTACTACGGCCTGGTGGAATTCGAGGTCGAGTTGGTCGCACTGCAATGGGAGAATAAGAGGAGAATTGGTTAAAAACATGAAAAATAAAAGATCGAAAAACAACTTAATGATTGGGCGTATTGAGATCTAGGATCTATTTTCCAGTCCCTTACAGCTGAGCAGGCTGTTTAATTTCAAGTCAGTCGTCTTTCTGCTATAAATCAGTTCAGTTTTTCATTTGACTTAACAAATGGGATAGTGGAATATTTTAATTCATTCATGCCTCAAGATATTCCTCACAGGTGTTGTATACACTTTTCATACTTAGGAAAATTACTTTTGAATCAAGAAATAATTTACAGTATTAAAGTACTAAAGGTGACAAAGTACAAATGAACATTCTCCTTTAAATACTTTCCATGCAATACTCTGGCCACAGAGATTTTAGTAAAATAATCCGGGGATTTTGGGGTTAAACAACATCAACAGGTCCCATATCATCCACAATTATCCATATCAGTAAAATAACAGTATAATACATCTCGTAATAACCCATAGCTTTTTCTGTGTCTCATGCCAACCCATGTAACAGTTAATAACCTTTGGGATGAAATGGAGAAATTGGCCAATTTCCAATCACTGATCCAGACATCCTCTTAGTCTCTGGTGACGCAAACAAGCCTCTTCATACACTGACGACACCACTCAGACATCCAAAGCTCAACGACGCAAAGATTTGGAAAACCATCTAAACTCGGTCATGTTGGTATTCGTTTTAGCTCTCCCTGAATACTCTCAGATGAGTACGTATGTGCCAGGGTATCAGTCATTTTTCAAGTTTTTTCTGCATCATTTTGTAATGAACAAATTTGCCACCAGCAGCACAAGGGTTAAAAGATATGCCAATCACTCATACAAAACTAAAAATTTACATTCTAGGTCATGCAATTTTACACTTGAAATAATTACACCTCATTAAAATATTAGTCTGCCAAAAGGGGCCAAAACAGTAGGATTTTGGTGATATTATTTTTAGCAAAGGCATCTCTGCGAAAATATTTGAAATGGAAATGTTCATCTAGGAAAACTTTAATGAATGGGCAATGAGACTCCTTTGTAAGCAAATATACTCAAATGTTTTTCAAATTTATGCTTATTTCTTTGACATTATTTTCTTTTTAAGTATCACAGTATCTAGGCAATACTTTTCAAGGAAAACTACCTGCATGAATGGGCAATGGAACCCCCCTGTCTATGCACTAACTGGTGTGGTCAGCCGGTCAATACATAGACATAGCAGGCATTTCTAAGGTAGTCAAATAACAGTCATTATTGAAACAAGAGATCAACCCTATGCAGCTCTGAGAACTCAGGATTCATAGAACAGGTGTGGAAGTGGTCTTCTGGTAAAGAACAACAGTTATTATGCAAATGTTTGTGGCTGTTCCATTAAAGAGAATCACAAACAGAAGCTATAGGGACATTTTAAGTGTGAAACCATGATTGGTTAAAACAAAACAGTTCTGAGAACCGAAACTTGAATGGGGTTTCCGGGCTAAGAACAACTGATATTACATAAACAGTAATATGATGTTAGTGACCGTTCTACTAAAGAGAATCAGAAACATTCACTATACAGGGACAAGAAGTTAAAAGTTGGCTTCAACCACACTTCTACAAAGCAAGCAGTTTATAGAACAGACCGGTAGTGATTGCCAGGCAAAGAACATTTAGAAATGGAGAAATATTATTTCACATCATCTTGATTTCTGTATATATGTACATTTTTACTTCTGGCAAAGTAGTCAATAAAGTGCAATACAATACACTCAACGTACAACTCTCCATCAAAGACTTCATGAATATGTGCTTTTAAACACAATGCTTCAAAAGCATCGTAGCAATAAATGACAATTTTTGGAGAAAACTCAGTTCACAGCATGATTGGTTTAAGATCCCTTAATTTTGCTGGTGGCTAATTTGCCCAATAAAAAATGATGCAAAAAACCTGAAATAATGACTGAAACCCTGTCACATGGATACTCATCTGAGAGTACTCAGTGAGAGCTATCCTATGAATACCAACATGGCAGGGTTTATATGGTTTTCAAAAATCTTTCCATCCTTGTACTTTGGACGAAAGTACCCTCAGCATTGGAAGGTTTAACATGGCTGAGATGTAACCTTGGAAGCAGTATCTTTCATCACTCACAAATCTTTCCCTAACTTCCCCTTCTTTGTCCCTGTGGTATGTGCCATACGACACCACACACGATACATCTTGCTCGTGACAACACACGCCCTACTGAACAGGGACTTTATCTTCCGGTTGTGATAAGAATGTGAGGCATCTGAGATTATCTAGAGCATGATGAGGACGGAGGGGATTACCTTTTAGTCATACATTGTGTAGTTAACCCAATCACGGCTGATACAGCCCAAATTGGCACAATCAATTTAATTGATTTTCTATGAAAACATCATTTAGTATTTTTTGGGAGAAAATAAATATATATATTTTTGTCAATTCCTATCATTGGGGCTTCAAGCCAGTCATGGCTGGACTGCAGCCAAAATCAGCAACAATTAATGTAGATTGATTTTTGATGAAAACATCATTAAGTATATTTTCTGAAAAAGAATTTAAACAAAACTCCATGTATATTTTTGTCAGTTTCCATCCTATATTTGCTATTTATATCAATATCGATATCATTGCTCTCAAAAGAATTATAACATTTAGACAACAATTTCCAAAGAAGTCTGAATATGTATGGCTTACGAAAAAGGATAAGCCTCAGTATTTGGATCAGGCGGAACAGAGGTGTGTACTTCATGGTGATATAGAACTTGAATCATGCATTCATGCTTAATATATAGAGCTCAAATTGAAAACTGACATTTGGACCTATGGAAGAAATCATTGATTAACTGAGAACAAGAAGTGGCGGTAAGTTTAAAGTTTCACATAACAATAATGTTGAAATATTCTTTTGTGAGAAAGATTTTACAAAAATAATTGGACCATATTGGTTGGTTTCAGGCAGGATTGGCTTTAAGAATTTTATTCATAATCTTGACCTTCAAAATAGTAATGAAATCTTGCTTTCATATCTGCTACAGTAGAACCTGTATGCTTTTAGTATATAATCCTGAGTGCTAACAGTAGTAAACATTTCATGATTCTTGTAACTGAATGAAACAGTAATGGCATGAACCAATTCTCTTAAACACCAACAAAACCCAATAGGCCAGAGGCAGTCACAAAAATACCTTCCATACTGTTTAACTTTTAAAGCCAAAATAACAAACATTCATTGAAAGAGTATCTCCTGAACCATATAAACACGCTTTAAGTGAAATAGACTTAAATATCAAACTCAAGGTCAATGCCTTTGGCACCATTTTTTCTCCCTTCCGAGAATGAAATTCAACACTACAAGCTTGGATGAACACACTTTTTACATTTATCCCATTCATGCCTTTAGCACCTCAGCCAGCTCTGACATTTTTGAGAATATTTTCTTTAATAAGGCATTCATTTTGAAAATATATGATGGAAAAAGTTAAATCAGAATGTAACCGACAATTCTCCTTCAAATATATTACAAATACATGGTTTACATCAATGTTATTGAGGGCCGAGTCCAGACCTCTCACTACAAGGCCACACAATGGGACACATGTGACGTGTTTTCTTTTAAGTTTCACAGATAACAACAACCTTTTTTGAGGAACTCTAAGCATGAATGGGTTATGAATGAAAGAATGAAAGAATGAAAAAGGTTATCCAGTAGCTGAGGCCTACATATGGCTTCTGTAGAAGGATAGCATCTACTACTAGTTCCGGTGGTAGGAAACCCCACAGCATTATACCTTCCGTAATAATAAACTCTACAGCAATTAAAACCAACACAATGAGGAAACAATACCAGGCCTCTCCTCACCAAAATCAATTAATGATAAAGTGTAATAGATATAATTGATATCTAGATAATATCAAAGTTAAAAATTGATTGCATTTGATAACTATAAGACCTAAATTTCCTCACAGGTACTCTTTGGCCCAGCATTTACAAAATAGGGTGTGATTGAATAAAGATTCTCCCTTAAATATGAAAGAGAATACTTCTAAAAGAGTTACACTCCCTTATCTTTATTCTAAAAACAGATGAATAGAAAGTTCTGTAAATAATCTAAAAAATACTTTCCTTAACCTGAAAACTGACTAATTGATGCATTTCAATGTACTAGCATTACTTTTTAGGAAACATTCTACACCGTCGGCGTCCAATAAGAGTTATATACACTCCCTTATCTTCTATTCTAAAACAGATACAAAGAAAGTTCTATAGATAATCTAAACATACTTTCCTTAACCCGAAAACTATCTAATTGATGTATTTTAATGTAGTATTACTTTTTAGGAACTGCTCATCTCCTAGTCTTGAGCAGAGAGGTCTAGATATTATAATCCATGTCTCTGTCTTGAGTAATATTCTGACTAGGTCTTATGGGCCCAGTAAAGATCTCTAACAAGTTTTCCCCAGTAGAAGTTTATTGTCTAATAAATGAGTTTAATTTCAAAGTTGTCATGCTTGCACTACAGATGGAAATGGTTTAAGTGAACTAAGACAGAGACTGGCAGCCAAGCCACTGACCTCGATTCACCTTACAACTTTCTACCTGGCCAGCATGGATCAGAGATAGAGAGAGAGATGCACTGCTTCTCACTCCATAACACACTCTGACCTACATATCCAGGTACACATACAGGTACACATACTAACGAGTAATGAGAAACTCACCTGAGGGTGGTAGTCCTTCTATCACTACAACTGTAGTTAATATCCAACAGGTAAATATCCAGGTATGTGGTAGTAATTTCCATTTGTGTGGTAGTAGTCGCATCTTGCTGCTGTGTTGTTATCTTGCTAACTCTGGAAATAAGAGAGAGGCCGATAAGCGTAACTGTTCATGCCAACAACGACTTGCTCTATGTACAGTAAATTCCAAGGAGAAGAATTCCTTCCTGTGGTGGTGTTGAATATTAGTAATAACTAAGTGGAGGAGTGGAGAGCAAGCATTTACGCTCCTCGGTGTCTGTCAACATTCTGCGAAGGGAGTGTGATTGTGTCCCTCCAACGGAGCATGCCCCGTGAGCTTCAGCGTGCGGGCGCTACACTACACACAAGTGGAGAGTTCAAGCCGCCCACTCCCTCTGACGTCACCTGATGACTCAGGCTGCTGTCGCTGTATACTCCTCTGTACAGGGAATACACACAGCAAATGCATTGAAACGCACACACACAAAAGCAACCAGTGAGTGAGGAATAGAAGCTGGAGTCCTTATCCTCCTGCTGCTGCTGCTGCAGCCTCAATAAGCTACCTGAACACTCCTTTCTAAGCTCACCTGGCCCACATAATTGGAAATGATTAGTCGTTTCTAGGAATAATACAATAAGTCACATAGCGTTTCATTGTTAATTATTCCCATAGGTAAAGACAATAAAGGCAAACTACTTGGGTTAATGACACTGCTTATAGTGTCAATTGTTTACCTGTACTTGTTAAGGCTTCAGTGATTTTAGCATGAACATAACTAACTGTGTATTCATGCCTAAAGCACCAAAAAAGGCCTGACTCTTTTTGACATCTCACTGAGAGAGAGAAGCATGACATGCTTTATATATATATATATATATATATATATATATATATATATATATATATATATATATATATATATATATATATATATATATATATATATATATATATATATATGTGTGTGTGTGTGTGTATATATCTATACACACACATATAACAGAGAAATGTTGATCAAAAGTCAAACTTAAACCCACCCTCGAATAAATTGTGTATTCCTTTTTTATATTTTCTATTTCCTTATTTATGTTATTTTCAAGAGTATCGTAAAGAATACTTTTCCAGGGCAATTTTTTTTAGTAAGTTTAGGAAAAAATGTTCATTAAAACTGAACATAGATACCTCTTTATATATACCTGTCTATAATCTTTATTTTGATTTTTTAGTTATCTTTAACTTTAAAAGTGCACTAAATATAGAGGATACTTTTTTAAAGGGAACAAGGAACTCTATGCAAGGCTGTAAATCAAATGCATATACTGGCTTGAGGGCAGAGTCCATAAGCTCTCAGTACAAGGCCACACAATGGGACACGTGTGTGATTACTGACCAGATAAAGTCAAACAACACCTTAAGGCAAGGAGCATGGTGGCAGCATTATTGACCAAGCATACATAACTGGCTGTCACAACTGAAAAGGGGCAGTTCCAGGAAGTTCCTGTTTACCTCATCACAATGACATAATAACAGTTCACAGATGTTCATGGTTATTAGGTATTGAAGGGGACAAGGACAGGTGATGCATTCCCTATGTAGCATTAAATCATCTTTAAAGAAATGCATCCATCCACATTGTTGTGATTGTAATGCCTGAATGATCATTCAATGAGCACAGCAACATGCAACAATAATGGGTAATAGTGGGACTTAGGGAATTAAAAAGAAAATACAATGAAATAGATAACATTACATACATATATATAACATATCTATATATCTATATATCTATATATCTATATATCTATATATCTATATATCTATATATATATATATATATGTATATATATATGTATATATGTATATATGTATATATATATATATATATATATATATATATATATATATATATATATATATATATATGTATTTTTATATATATATATATATATATATATATATATATATATATATATATATATATATATATATATATATATATATATATATATATATATATATATATATGTGTGCGTGTGTGTGTGTCTGTGTGTTTGCCTGTGTGTTTGTGTGTTTGTGTGTGAGTGTGTATGAAAATATATGCCAGCATAAGGATTGCTGGGCATCACTTAATGTACAAATTATAAGGATTAATTGCACAATAAATACTGTGAACTCTGGCAGTATGAACTAAGTAAATGTAAGAAGATTTCATGTGTAAAATTACTTCCTATATCATGATTATATCCTCCTTCCTGCTGCTCAACATCCCTGCCCTAAATGTTGAGACTGCACAAACACATATCATCACTCTAAATACACAACTCTGCAACTAATAAACTAGGGCCTAGCCATTTTTATATATACATATTATATATATATATATATATATATATATATATATATATATATATATATATATATATATATATATATATATATATATATATATATATATATATATATATATATATATATATATATATATATATATATATATATATATATACATACATATACATATATATATACTGAACACTCTTCAAACTTTTAATGTTATTGGGGCATTCTTCAATAGTTTTATATGATTGTATATTATGTATTTCTCCCCCATTTTAAAACATAACATTCTTAAATCAGCAACAATGCTGTGTAATACGGAATAAGATAATTAGAAGGCTTGATATGTCAAAGCCTGTATCTGTGATAAGTGTAGTATTTACCAGAGCCGGCCAGGATTACCATAGCAAACATACATGGCAAACATGAGTGTGGCACTCTCCTAATGTCAAGCCTGGAAGTGGTGCCACCGGCCAGCCTACAGTCTACTGGCCAAGCAGGCAGATACCACAGAACTTTATCCTATCACCTAACACCTAATCATACACCCTTACTACATGTAAAACCATTTGGATCTTGTGCAACACCATTGAGTAATATTGGTATCAGCATTTTATAACCAACCCCACCTACGTTAACCAATGTTTGAATATCCATACTATTGCAATCATCTTTGTAACCATACATTCTCATCTGTAACACTGCAAACATATTAAAACCTATTACCAAGGCTTAAATGCAAATAAATTTCTACCTGTTCAACACACACACTCTCTCTCTCTCTCTCTCTCTCTCTCTCTCTCTCTCTCTCTCTATCTCTCTCTCTCTCTCTCTCTCTCTCTCTCTCTCTCTCTCTCTCTCTCTCTCTCTCTCTCTCTCTCTCTCTCTCTCTCTCTCTCTCTCTCTCTCTATATATATATATATATATATATATATATATATATATATATATATATATATATATATGTATATATATATAGTTGCTAGGCTAGGTTGTAATCCATGCAGCTGCAATTAAGAGAAACTGACTCAGAAGAACCTTTAAATAAGCTAGGATGCATAGATTCATTTGATGGCTTACAGTGAAACAAGTCTATTATCTGTCTTACAATGAGAATTATGTACACACAATATTACAGTTGGATGATACCTGATTTTGGTACCCTGAAACACCTCTATGTTTTTAAGTATGATGCATATATGGTTTTATACCTCACTCTGCGGGTTACCCGGAAAGACATGTGCATTTGCTCTATGTACAGTGAGACAGATAGATATATGATTTTGCATACAGATAATGCCTGACCTTTACAGCCTGATGAAAGCTGTCAAATTTCCTCTCCGCTAAAGTCTGCCATTGACTATTGTCAACATCCTCAGGTGTTACTGAGTCTCAGGGGGTGATTACGGGGTATATTTCACCGCTGATGTGACATTATATGAGCTGTAATGTAATGCCTGATCATGTGCCATGATGCTGAAAGTTGATCGACCCATCTGCATCCTAATTAACAGGTGATACAGTGCAGATTCCCTGGCCGCATGCTACCACACAACAGACTAATTCATAGTATAAGGAATAACTAAATACAAGCATAAAAAAATTAATCCTTATGCTGCTAGTGGCTAATTTGGCAAATACAAAATTATGAAAAAAAAATGACAGAAACCCTGGCACATGGGTATTTGTTTGACAGTAATCAATGAGAGCTATCCAATGAATACCAACATGACAGGGTTTAGATGATTTTCAAAAATCTTTATGTCCTTATGTTTTGGATGAAAGTAGAATTGGAAAGGTTTAGTAGATTTGCAAATACATGTATGTAAGAGTGATCTCTGGGTTACAATGTAACCCATTTTGTTGCCTGCTCTTTGCTCAAATCAAGCTTCGCAGGCCAGCTTCAGTTTCAATAAATCTAACATAGCATTGTCCTCCCTACCTCTCTGTGGTTTCTGAAACAACACTTCTTCTCTCAGAGATATATGTATACGCCATCTAGGCAAGACATACAATACGTTTGTGGAGTCTACATGGCTATCCATTACCAAACTCAAAACATATTGTGTGACTCCTCGAAAGCTGCCTTAGCCTTCTCCAAACAGTCAGGTCCAGCGGAGATGACATTACAATGAACTCAAAGCTTCCTGTTTCAGGGTTTGTATGCAAAAACGTAAGGAATGAAAAGGTCAAAACTTATATCTCAAGTCTTAACATCTCTTCTTCCATGTTCTTTGCTATACTCCCTGTAGCTTTGTTAACCTACTTCCATCTGGAGCCTATTGTTGTCTTACACCTATTGAAATACCTCGATAACAATATTTGTAGTCATACAAACAATCTCATCTTTTGCTCTACTTATCATTTATATTGCTGTTACAGCCTGTATGTTATATTTTAATTGTTATCTTGTAGTTGGCCAAGAGCCCTGGCAGCTCGTGTTTACTATGTAGAAATAATACAAACCTGAAATAAAGATTGACTATCTATGTATAACCAGTACAGGATGCACAGTTTTGCCATTTTTTATATAATTGTCACCCATATCCTAAAACAGCTAATGGCAAAAATAGAAACAGTGGCATAATCACAAAATGAATAGAATCTAAACTGTGTAAATCAGCCCCTGGGTAATAAATTACTCAACAAAGAATCTACTCACATTTCAAGCTCGAGCGCTGTTTTGAACTAGCAACAGGTTGTTTTAAGAACAAAACAATGTTAGAATCGGAATCACCACAAGATCCTGTTAAGTCCCTCCTGCTAGTTCTGGTACAGAATTCATACTAAAAGCTTCAGCCACAAGAGCATTCATGGTGAGCTTAGCTGAGTTCAGGGGTTCATGTATTAATTAGTTCAAGACCTTTAGTTGAAGGAGTGGTCCTATCGGTGTGGTTGATAGACAGAGGAGGGTGACGAAGGCCTCTCGGCATTAAATGTAATGGCGATCAGTGGGTGTATGAAAAGTCTGCCATTTTTCATGGTATCTCCCAAACAAAAGCAAATTTTGGAAACTATTTGATGGGGATATGTAGATAACAAATTCACAAAAAACTCTTCTCCAAATATTTAGTGATTTCATGCTTTATTATGCAGTTATTCACGAAAAATAAAAAGTATCCAGACAATGCTTTTCAATGGAATTCAAGGCCAGAATGGGTGTAGTGTAATGGAGATCAGTGGGTGCCTGAAAAGTCTGCCTATTTTCATATTATCTCCCAAACAAAAGCAAATTTGGGAAACTACTTGATGGAGAAATGTAGATATAACAACTTCACTAAAACTCTTCCCCAAATATTTAGTGAATTCACGCATTACGATGGAGTTATTTATTCTTGAAAATAAAATACATCCAGACGATACTAAATTCTTGAAAGGGTGAAGTGTACCGGAGATCAGTGGGTGCAAGTCAGCACTGATTAGAGTCAACTTGTGCTCTTTGTTTCTGCTTGGCTGGCACACATGAAGACGCCTACCCCCATCAACAACAAAGCTAATTGTCCAATATCAAACACCTCATCAATACAACCTTTTTGAATATTCGACTACTTCATATCGATGACTTTCTTTAACCCATTAAAGCTTAAGAGTTCCTCAAGAAATTGTTGTCTGGATTTATGATACTTTGGACAATAACTTTTAATTTTATAAAGATCACACAAAATATTTGAAAAAGAGTTGCTGGTTATCTTTTAATCAACATTTCTTCTTCAAATATTTTTCCCACTATGCTTTCTTTCACCTGTAATATTGCATCAGAATAGGCAGCCAGCCTTTGAGTGATGTGAGCATGAATGAGTTAATGAGGGCAGACACTTGAAGTCAAATATGTGTTTGGTGCAAGCAGTTTTAAAGCTTAAAATCAGGAAGTTTCGCTCCTCTCTCCTATCTTACCTTGGGGACACATATTTTCAAAATAACTCCACTAGGAAAAGAGCATTCCTGGAGAATATTATCCTTTTTTACCGTACATGACTAGAAGCATTTTTGAATGCCAGCCATTTGTAGAAAAATGGATGATCGGTATATACTAACAAAATTACAACTTATACAAGGAATTTAATTTCTATATTTAAGAAATACCAATAAATTAAGAAAGAAATATGCACTTTTTTAATACCAAAAAATAAATGTACTTAGCAACCTAACCTAGTCATAACTTTGTACCCAAAAAGTGTTATTCTGATTTTTTTTTTTTCCTTTTTTGTCTATAGGATAAAAGTAAAAAACACTTGTGTATTTTGACCATCCCTATCCTAGTATAGAGGGTATTACATCAAACACTCAATGTGAGTGTCATAGTGTAGGTCTACTCAAATTATCCTGGTATATAGCAAAGCAATATATCAATAACCATGGTCCTAAATATGATATTTGTAATATCCTTATCAACATGCAGACTAACTTGATGGTTTATGGTCAGGAAGTTCTGACACTGGTACTTTGCACTGTGTTACCTTACAAAAACGCTTGTAAAGTACAAAACATAAGCACCCCAGGCTATTCCAAAAAACAAATGCTTAAGCCTGAGAGCTACTACAGGAAAACTTATCACTGTGCAGGAGGTAGATTAACCCTTTCGAGTCTACGGCTCCCTTGAAACATGCCTATTTGGATTAGGTGGTGGTTTTTCCTGGGTACTCCTGTGAGCTACAGAAAAATGATCGCAGCACAGGAGGTATATTAACCCTTTCATGTCTACGGCTCCTTTGAAACGTGCCTATTTGGGAAGAGGTGGTGGTTTTCCTTCAGGGTACTCCAATTTCCTCATCTATTAATGACTCTACAATCAGGAATCAGCATCAATCTGGCAGATAAGGTGACGATAATTGAGATTCCAAATTCAAGAGTATATTATTCGATGCTATAAACTGAAAAAAGCTTGGCTATGAAGCATAATTTTATAGATATTGTGAGAGATATTGTTGCTCAATACTAGTGATCATTTATCCCAGGAAGGCGAACCACACACACAGCATTGTGCATACCATATTACCCCGCATACAACAAGCACCCCATAGATAATACGCACCCCCTCCCCAAGTCCCTTTCCCATATGTAAAACACAATGCCCTGTTTATAACACGCAGGCAGAGTTTGGGAGTTGGAATCTTGACCCCAGTACCGTAACCCGCGTTGACTCTGATAATTAGAGGCTTAAATCGTACTGTGTTTATAGTGCTCAGAGTCACTGTGCAAGTGATACCAATTAAGTGATACCAGAAAAGTCTATTTTCAAACATGATCTGGTACGTCCAGGGTATCAGAATGGCAATCATCATAACGTTGTCATGGTGACAGGCCAATAGACAATAGGAACCCACCAAAGTATTTTCGACCATGCCCCACACGTCTATAGAATCGCTGTAAAAATGTTCTGGTTTATGTACCCGTTGATAACACGCACCCCCTCCTTAACGTAGGTTCTGCAGAGTATAAAAGTGCGTGTTGTATGCGGGGTAATACGGTATTTGTTATCCCATGGCAATAACAGCTCACTAGGTAAAAACCATAAAATATGAGTTTTCAGTATTTCTGCCAATTAGTAAATCAGTAAAATATCTAAATTATCTATGAATGAGTCATTTTACATTAATGGACAGTATAACTACTGTTTTCAGAGAAATAAATTTCTCACTAAAATCGAGACTGTATCTAACTTAAATCATGACTCATGCAATTACTGCTTGCAGCATGGTGATGGACCCGGAATTAAAATATTCCAGTACTCAGGCCAGTGCAGTGAACTAACACCAATAATTCAAACTACTTGTGAGCATGTGGTTTTCTCTGAACATGGTTAAAAAAGCTTATAGACCCCTCTGAGAACAAATATTTTTTCACCAAACTTGTGTAACTGATCTAGGTCATGAGTTTAACCAATTTATGCTTGGAGATTTCCTTGGCTATTTTCATCTGTACCTGTGTTACTTTTGAAAATACATAAAAACAAAATGAGCATATAACTGAAGAAGCAGAGTTGTTAGTTAGTTTCTGGTTTACATTTTTCCTTCAAATATTTTTTTGAAAATTAATTATATTAGAGAGATATCACCAATGCAGTCAGGCGTTTTTGGGAGTTACCAGCATGAATTGGTTAATATACAAGTGCTTAACCTAATTCATCCCTGCTGTAGCTGAAAAAAGATTCACCACTTTGGTGAAAGGTTTATGTTGAAAGACTATTTTGGAAAGTATTTGAAGGAGAACATTTAATCTGAACTTGGCCTACAGCTCTCATTTGAATATTGTGTACCCTTGCTGTAATTAATTATTTAAATCTAAACTACTTTTTTCAAGTGAAATTTTAAGCATAAAATGTGAACTCATTCCTGCCAGTAGCACCTAAATACTTCCAAGTTATTCCAATGATACTATTTTGACCTAAGCACTTTTATACAGACCTATTGATTATAATCCAAGTCAAAAGTCTTCTTTATATATTTTGTAAATTTATGTTCAATTGAAAAGTTCTTTATGTAGTATATTTACCAGTAACATAGACTGAAACCTCATTTGTCAAGGATATCCAGACTGGTATGCATAGGATTATAGCTATATTTGCAGGTAGTGGTGCAACAGCTGAGTTTTCCCACCAGCTGCCAAATAGTGATGTAGGTGATTCTATATCAAAAGAATTACTGACAAGATTTGAGTGTTTTGATGGATCAAGTGGATAATCAGCTTCAGATGATAGTTACAAGCATGTATCTTTCCTAAATTGCCAATTTCATAGGGAGGGAGAGGGGGGGGGACAAAGTCATTGCACCATTTTATACTTGAGTCTTAAAAGTTTCCCTTCCTTTTCCCTTCCTCTGGTCATTATGAATTTCTTTGAAAAGAAATTGAAAGAGAGATACTCATTATAATCTAATAAACATTTCTTCTTTATTTTGTTTTCCAAAAACATGCTTTATATAGCTTCACCAATACTGAATTCCAGGTTTTCTCACATTAAACTCTAAAGTTTGTGCTCCTAAGTTCAGACGAGGCATATTCAAGTATGACAATATCAATGTCTACACCACTTATTACACATAGCCTGTTCATTTTAGTACTAAGGAAATGATTGAATAATTATCAATATTGAACACAGGGGAATTTCCCTTATGTATTCCCTCTCCCACTTCCTCCCACAGTATTGATTATGGGTAGCTCCTGACATTTCCTGCATCATGTATGCTGAAGTCAGTGTTTGCAATTAGCAATTATACACCACCCACCCAATAGAGATATGCAAATCGACTTGTGATATATCCAATAATCTTGATTTACACCGCAATCTCAGTCTCATATAGGGAGATAGGGAGAAATACTGAGGTCTGGGTATAATTTGCTTAAATCCACGCCCTTCTTTAGTGATGATGATGATGATGATGATGATGATGATGATGATGATGATGATGATGATGATGATGTTGATAATGATGATCACAACAACGATAACAATTAGTCTTAATAAGCCAATGTCAATTTCAAGCATATAATTGAAGCTTTTTAACCTCAAAGCAATTCTCATGACATTGTATAAAGATATCATATTATTTCAATAAGTGAATACATATTTATGGCAAGTAATCTGATAGTGATTACATCAATGTGTATAACATATCAATGAGACACATTTAATTATATAATCATCACAATATTGATTGGTGTATATTTTATAATAGATTACTCTTCTAGGAAAACACAAACATTAAATGATATCTTATCTCTCAGGTGCCAGTAGGAGGGATCTTGGTACAGTGGAACTATATGAACGCACTATATACTTGGGATGACTATGTCACCTCCAGCAGCAATAGATTCCAGTGTCCACTTGAATCTGATCCTTCAGGAATCTGGTGTCCAATAGCCTCCGAAACCCTAACAAGTATTTATTCAATTAGGAAGCAATTATCTCATCAGATCAGTCAAGTAATGGGATCTGTGGTAACTCACACTGCTGGCCGCGATGCTGGTGACAAGTGGGTGACCAGTAGTCAAATTCCAGTGAAATGCCAAAAATCTGAGCTGATCCAGTAGGGGTTCGGACAGAAGCCAAAGATCATTCCCAACTATCCCAAGACTGGAAATTATACACCGAATGTCAGAAATGTCTTCTCCTGAACTCACTTTTCAGGGAACCTCTATATCCCCAAACTTAGAGCATGGGTTGGACAGAAGCCGAGGATCAATCCCAAGGCCGGAAATTATAACTGAATGTCAGAAATATCTTCTCCTTAACTCCCTATTCAGGGAACCTCTATATCCCCCACCTTACAACATGGTCCGGATAGAAGCCAGAAATATCTTCTCCTTACCTACCTAGTCCAGGAACCTTTATTATCTCCAATCTTACAACATGTTTGGTACCAAATTCAACAAATAACATAGGAAATATGTTCAGCCATGACCAAGCCATTGTCTAGGGCTCTTCAGTGTGTTTCATGTTTCATGCTAGAATAAGGACAGTCAACAGCACAGAAGGAAAAACTCTTAACAGGGCAAGTGTCCTTGCGGGATACTGGCAGTTCAGGGTAGGGCAAGAGGGTATTATGTTTATGGGATGTCCTCAACTGACTCCCATCAGTCTAATAGGTATAAACCCCCCCCCCCCCCCCCCCCCCCCACACCACTAACTATTTACATAAGGATAGATCTCTTTCTATTCTAGGGTTGTGAGTCATTTGTGCCTTTAACATTAACCTTCTAATGCTGAGGCTACTTTCGCCCAAGGCACTAAGATGCAAAGATCTTTGAAAAACATCTAAACCCTGTTATGTTGGTATTCGTTGGATAGCTCTCACTGGGTACTCTCAGATAAGTACCCATGTGCTAGGGTTTCAGTCATTTTTCAGGTTTTTACATCATTTTGTATTGGCCAAATAAGCCACCAGCAGCGTAAGGGTTAAAACATCACACTGTCAGTTTGGGGAGATTAGAGTAGAAAAAGGTGTACAGGTAACTTTTCTATTTCACCACTCATTAGATAAGACTCACAGCTGTCACACACTAGCTACTGTAGCCGGGTCATGCTCTGGTGAAACAAGTATTCTGTGCCTTATTAAGTTATTATGTGAATCTTGGGGTGTTGGAAAAGTAGAGCAGGACGAAACATCCAGGTACCTTACCTTGTGCTCTTTCATTCAGACTCACAGCTATCTCACACTGACTACTGTAGCAAGTTCTACCACATGAAGAATATATTCTGGTGTTACAAGTATTCTGTGCCTTATAATGTGAATCTTGGGGGCGTTGGAAAAGTAGAGAAGGTCAAAATATCCAGTTAAGTTACCTGGTTCTGTTCTATCATTCAGACTCACAGCTGTCTCACAGTTTACCACAGGGAGAACCAAATGTCGCTCGAACAAAACACATCATTATCATCTCAACCTGCTAAGGCCTAAGCTGATGGATGGATGATCGAGAATCATTACACAACAGATCCTCTGAACATGACATTACTTTCATTCCATGTGGAGCAGACACTCACAGCATTGCCCCTATCCCCAAGCATATCTTACCCAATGGGTGGGGGGGGGGGGGGGGGGCAGATAGAGAGAAAGGGGTTCTAGTGATTGAAAATAAAGTTATTTCCAAAATATCTTTGATCCAAGCAAAGATTTTTAAGAGGAATGCTCAAATGATGCCCCCTATCCACAAGCATATCTTACCCAAGGGCAAGGTGGAGAGGAATTCTAATAATCAAAATTTCATTATGTTGTTGTCAAAATATTTTTGATCTTAGCAACATTTTTAAGAGGAACGATGAGCATGATTTAGATAAACTGATCAAGACTTTAAGGGCCAAAAAGATTGGACTATCCAGTATGATCTTCTAAGTACAAAAGCACACTTTGGACATGTTTGAGGGGAAAATGTTTATCAGAACTCAACCCACAACTCTCCTTATTACGCATTCATGTTTTACTCTGAAGTTATTATTAAATGTACCATAGATCCAGGTGGCATTTTCCGAGAGAACTCTAAGCATAAATGAGTTCAACACTGTTTTGCAGCTAGCCCATAGTTCACCCTGTCCTGTTACCTTGATACTATGTGTCACATCTATATATCACCTGGGAGCTGGAAGCCTGACCTGCCCCGGGCTGGTAATCTGGGGTCATGCCATCATCATATGAATATATGTAACAACAATGCACCCTGTGTCAGCACCACTAAACTAGCTTCCATGAAGAACCAGCATATTATCCTGGCGCCTGTCATCTATTCGGTGAAAAAAAACATAAAATCTGGTTTACATCTCAGCTGAGAAATGTGTTGGAGACATCTGACATTCACATGTGTCCAATTTCCAATTTGAACAGATGTAAAGAGGGAGAATACCTCAACTTGAAAATAACAAATGTGCTGAATATTTTTGAATTAAGTTTCTGGATTTCCGTTAACCTAGATTGAAAGGAAAATACTGCATTGGGGTTATTCCAATGCAAGGACAGTGAGGAGGGACAGGATGGGATGTGGTAGTAATAGTATATCCAATCTGAATGCAATCCCAGTTTAAGTGCAAGTATGGTTAGATATTTACCTCCCAATCTATGGTGTAACTTTAACCTGCATTTTTCTTCTCTGACCACTATCTTTTACTTAGTGGACAATCCAATTTATGGTTGTATTATATCCTTGGTTTCACTGAACACATAACCACCGCAGCTTTTGTATATTTAGTTCAGCATTCAATATACCTCACTGCAGGGAGGTGGAGTGCATTTATTTTACTCTGGTCATTTGCAGATCTGTATTCATGCAGGCAGTATTTTGCTCTGGTCATTTCCACTTGACCATTCATGCAGACAGCCTGTAGATGAGACAGCTCTGTGGCTTTAGGACCTCCCATAGAGCTACGCCCTCAGGCTGAACCTGCTGCCTCTTCAACAGCTATTACATGTCTAGACCATTAACCATTCCAATGCTATAAAGGCTACTTTCGTCCAAAGCAGAAGGACGCAAAGATCTTTGAAAAATATTTAAACCCTGTCATGTTGGTATTCATTAGATAGCTCTCACTCTCAGATGAGTACCCATGGTTTTCAATCAGATTTCAGGGTTTTTGCATCATCTTATATCAGCCATAATTAGCCACCAGCAGCATAAGGGTTAACACATTCATATCTGGAGTGTACACATAGTCTCGACTCTCACAACTTTCAACATTTGACAAAATTTGAGGAGGGATTGTTAAACGATACAGGGACACAACTATCAGTGAAATATTTCTCAAAATTTTGCTTTGTTATCAAAATATGTGTCAGTTCATGCAATCGCCCTAGATGTGAAAGGGTTAACACATTCATGCCAACACTGACTTCACCAGGTGAGGTCAGACGCATGTGAAGACTTCAACATCTCAAGGGTGGACGGACATCTCAGAGATAGTACACACTTCAGGTTAGTTATCAACCCATTCATACATACATGTAGCAGACAGTAATATGCCAGACAATCTTAGTGATATCTCTCAAACAAAGCATTTTTTAGAATATAGTAGATGAAGAGGAGATTTTTATCAGATATCAATGGTCAAGTCTCCTTCAAATATCTACTAAATTTATGATTCATTAACATGTTATTTTCAAAGGTATCGGTGGTCCAAAAGTTACTTATCAGTGCAACTTATATGCATGTATAGGTTAAATAAGTGAAATGAACTGCTTGGCTTTGGAATGGGCCATTTAGAACTGAGTAGCAGAGGGACACTGCATGACTGGTGGTTCATTGGTATGCAGGTGCCATCATGATAAGTAACCCTCTTCAATAAACATAAGTCACCAGTTTCAAGGAAAAGCCATCATTATCCCTTAATGGGCTGAGATAACCAAAGCAAACATGTGGATGAGATAAGTGTTCTGACCTCTTAAATCAATTACTCACCACAGCCAGTGGGGCGGCAGCCAGGATCTCTGAGGCATTATGGGGTGCTCTAGGATCCTAACCTGATGGCAACTTACCTAGATCCTATCTAGACCTAACAGGCTAACACAGCCAGCAGCTAAAACAGTCAGGCTCTCAACTCCTAGCTGGGGCACTGAGGGGTGCTCTAGGATCTTACCCTGATGGCAAATTACCTAGATCCTATCTACACCCAACACAGCCAGCAGCTAAGACAGCAGTCAGGTTCTCAACTCCTAGCTGGGGCACTGAGGGGTGCTCTAGGATCTTACCCTGATGGCAAATTACCTAGATCCTATCTAGACCTAACACAGCCAGCAGGGCAGCAGCCAGGTTCTCTTCTCCTAGCTCGAGCATCAAGGGGTGCTCTAGGATCTTAACCTGATGGTTAAAAACCTAATGAAATTCAGATTATATAACTCATGATATTAGGGCTGTATGAGAATATCAAATGATTACTTACATATATGAATTATTTACTATTTCTTTGAATCCTTACCCCGCCTAGATACTATTTTCCTGTTACATAAACCATATGATCACCATAATTGACCAGTATTTCTGGAAATTTTGCAGCAAAGGCCAGACTCCAAATCTCTAGTAATCATGTACTCCAGTGACTACTCCAGTGCTTTGCTATTATCTCTACTCGTCTCTGCTTTATCAGCCAGCCACACAGCAAACATCTGCTTATCATGTGTCTATACACCACAGCATGTTCTCTATGAATATTTCATATACTTCCGGGTAACTCTACTCCCGTCCCACCCGGCCCCCTCTACCCTACCCGTCCGTACCAGCTACTCCTCTTTTGTCAGTTTTCCGGGAATACACCATACTGACTTTGCTCAATCATGCATCTATAAGAAATGTAATGGAGAGAACGCTGCTGTGCACATCACATATGTCCACCCCGGCCTCAGCATGTCACTGGTCACAGCACTCAGTGGCCGACCAAAGCACCAGAAAATTGAACAATACCCTCAGATTGGACAATACCTATACCCCCATATACCTATACCCCCATTCTCCCATCCCCTCTTCTCTACCCTTTTCCCCCACGTCAAAGGACTACAGCACCAGAAATACTACCCTCATATTACACTTGAAATACCCCTTCCTCTCCCCCCTATATCCTCCACTCCCAGCTCATAGCATTCAGTGGCTGACCATAGCACCAGATACTTCAACCCTTAGATTGGACGATACCAAAGGTTTATACCCATCCCTAACCCCCCCCCCCATCTACCCTACTTTAGACTAGGCTACCCATATCCTCTCTCTACCCTCATCTCTCAGGTCATAGCACCCAGTAACTTGCCGCAGCACAAGATACTTTTAACCCTCTGATTGGAAAATACTACAGAATACATACTCATCAACTCTGATAAATTATTTCTGGCTTTGTCAAGGAAAATTTTGAAATAATTTTTAACACTTAAAGATGCTTCCAATAAAGTCACTGTTTAATATCATGTACAGTGAAAATATGTATCGACAGCCTTGATCTAGGCTAGGCGGATATTGCTGTGTATCTTCCACAGGCGTCTTATGTACATATGGGATAAGGAGTCAATATGACTTCAGTCAAATGCTTATTTCTGGGAAGGGTGGCTTACTTATTAGGTAATGCTTTTCAAAGAATTCCTTTTCAGACCACTTTACATGACCGTTCATTCTTATGCTCTTCCAGGCCTATTCTTTTGGTGAAATTCCTTAAAAATCACACAACCTCGACATACATTTAAGAACTCGGACTAAAGAAGTAAAGTCAATCGGACAGCCCCTAATGCTAGATTTCGGTAACATGGATACACTGCGCTGTCTACTTAGGAAATAGACAGGGACAGACCCAAAGACCCAGGTTGGGATATAAACTGTGGCCCTTGCTGAGGCTACTTTCGTCCAAAGGACAAGGACGCAAAGATTTTTGAAAACCATCTAAACCCTGTCATGTTGGTATTTATTGGATAGCTCTCACTGAGTACTCTAATATGTGTACCCATGTGCCAAGGTTTCAGCCATTTTCAAAGTTTTTGCATCATTCTGTATTGGCCAAATGAGCCACCAGCAGCATAAGGGTTAACCAGTGATCAATACATCTACACCAAACCTACTGAGTTACTCATACTCCCCAATACTTTCTTACTTATCCTTGTTAATTTGTTATGGTATTTTTTATGCTGATTCGATATCAGACAGGGATAGGTTCAGCCCTCTCTCTATCATTATGCTTGGAATTGGAATGACCTGAAACTGAGGTTCTGTGTTCTCCACTTATTTTGCCATCAATCACATTTATTACACACAATCACATAATAATTCTTTAATTAACCTAAAAATGAAGACAGATTAGTCTAGCGTTTACCCCCCAATGTATGACAGTAAAAATAGCCTGCAAGCTATATCAGCAATATTCAAATGATACTTTCAACCTCTATATGAAAATAAGTGAAATTGAAGAAAATTGAGTTTTGAGATATGATAACTGAAATCTTTAACAATATCTACATTATTCAGACAAAAATTAGCCCACCTTATCAAAATAGAACTTGATGAATAACCTTAGTTACTTCCACCATTGTTCTAAGAATGGTCAGCTTATATTTCCCAGTTAGCCATCTCTTGCTTTCAACACCTCTGGGATACCAAATTGGTGACTTAGCTGCCAGCTTCTTGTTGATTTAGCTGTGGCACTAACTCTTGTGCCAATCACCCAGCTCTTTGGACAATATCCTTAATTTAATATCACATACTTGGGGGTTGGGGGGGTTGAAGACAATGGTTTTCAGCTGGACTCTCAAGCATGAATGCTCTTAGATCAGGTACCATGATCATGTGGTCACCAGACAAACCCTGCAGTCCTGCCTGTAGTATGTGTATATTTATCAACAACATGTCTTATCTGGATATGCTGTGGACCATGTGAGATAAAAATGTAAACCAACCTCATGCTTCTCTGACCACCTTGACCACTTGGTGCTAAATGGTGAAATAGAATTTGAATACAGTGAGAAAAATTAGTATAATAGCCTACATTCTAGGCTACAAGAGGCCATGAGATTGAACCCCACAGTCGGTCAGGCTGTCAGGCTTTCACAGAGTGTGTGTTTATAAACAGCATGTCTAAGCAGGCCATGCGGTGGACCATGTTATGTCCCCCACAGTGCTAACGAGATGACCGCTGGGTTAAAGTAATTAGAGTATTGAGAATCCAGCATCTAGCAGCTAAGAAGTTAAGATCACACACAGAAAGAGTTGAGATCCTAAAATTATTAGCAAAATTCTTGACACTGACAAAAACAACTCCTCCCAAATGCCTGCCAGCACTGCACATAAATATAATTTTAAGTATAAATAGTATATCCATATGTTTAACATGCAGTGGATGCCTGTGTACCCCACACAGAGCTGAAGAGTTGACCAGTGGTCAAGATGCACCCATGCAATTTGTAGTATCAATTTCAGCACCAAGCAGTTATGACCCAAAGACACCACACTGTCAGAGAAGATCCCAAGTTTATTGATATGTAAGGACTGGAATCCCCAGACTACCAGTGACAGTTTGGAATAATGTCAAAACCACTATTCCTGCTGTATATTTATAAACAGTCCGCCAGTATATGACGTGTTGTCCCCTGTGGTGATAATGACTTGACCAGTGGTCACAGTACGTCCTGGCAAATTGTGGTTTAAATTCCAGCATCCCACAGCTAAGAGGTAAAGATCCCACACTGATAAATCCCTCTAATGTTACTACAATAGCCTAGATATTAGGCTGTCATATTTATTTTGTTGTTCTCAAGCTTTTGTGTTTCCAGGCACCAAATGATCAAGGTGGTTAGAGTGGCCAAATAAAGTTCTACAGGTTAATTATAATTGTTAAACAATCAGGTATGATAATTACTGAGTGTGACTAGATCGTGGGCGGCCGAGATTCTCCAGTAATTATTTTTTTAAATAATTATAGTGGCCGATATTTCTAGGGTGGCCGATATTTGCGAGAATTTATGGTTAAGTGCTTGCAAAAAGGGGTCTGATCAAAAAGACCTCTCATGGCCACTGCTCTGGAGATGGCAGTAGGCAACAAAGTGTAGAAATCTTGAGATGCGTTTATATGCAGAGGAACTAGACTATATCCATTAACTGAGTCTACTTTCTTGACCTTCCTGCCCTACTTTCGCCAAAAGCACAAGGAAGTTTTTTGATAACCATCCAAACCCTGTCATGTTGGTTTTCATTAGAAAGCTCTCACTGAGTACTCTAAGATGAGTTTACATTTGCCATCGTTTCAGTCATTTTTCAGTTTGTTTGCATCATTTTGTATTGGCCAAATTAGCCACCAGCAGCATAAAGGTTAAGACTGTGTGGCTGACCTTTCTGGTCATTGACTTCTGCTGAAGCCAGAGTAAAGAAAGTAGCAAGAGGAGGAGAGTCTGTGGGTTCTCCTAGTCCGGTTACCCTGAGCTGGCCAGCTGCTGGGAGTCAGGAAAGACAATACATGCATTGTTCTGAACAACTGCCAAACATGCACTTGACCCACACTATCATGTACTGAGAAATACACAGAAAACACCAAGAACAATCAGCCAAGGCAGCTATAAATTATAAACAAGCCTAAACAGTGTCTGTAAACATCTGCAACCTTGAACAATTATAGAGCCAACACCCTGTATCATATTTTGTAATCTTTGCTTATGTATTTGTTAATATATCATCATATTTCTTCTTCTTTTTTCAAATCACTATACATACAATGTGTAATACTTTGAAAAAGAAATATTCTGTGAATGCATGCAAGTGGGAACTCATTGAATAAAAAGGAAGAATTTAATGATCTCCCAACTATGAATGATGTCACATAAATGTCTTTGCTCTATCTAACACTATTTACCATTCATCTTTAACTATTCTTCTTCAATTATGTTCCAAAAAGCTCTTTTATCAGAAAGATATCACCAAAACAGAGTTATATATTCACAGTACCCCATGATTTTTAAACTGCAGTTTCTTAATTCAGTTCATACTTAAGATAGGAGACACATATTGTTGAATCCTATACAAAAATTCAGACACCAAATCAAGTGGAATTATGCCATGTTTTGTCTACAGTCAGATTATTTTAATGTCCTGTATCTCAATTGTTATGATTCCTGTGTACATACATTGCGACTTTGGTTGTATCATAAGTATGAGAATTCCCACCACCCCAAAACAGCTTTTTATTGTATATGGCTAATTTCATAAAGAATGTGACAAATATGTCACAGCATAGTCATCATCACTGTATTGCTTTTGAAGGGAGACATAAAAATAAGGCCATGTGTATATACAGGAATTATTACCATATTATCTGTTATGATAATGGCTCCCCTTCATCAGCCGCCATAAAGTGTGTACACAATTGATAATACAATGTTATCTTTATTTCTTTAATGGGGTATTACAAATAGCAAGTGGCGCTAGTCCTGGGCATCATCCCCTAGTGTATATATATATATATATATATATATATATATTAAATATATATATATATATATATATATATATATATATATATATATATATATATATATATATATATATATATATATATATATATATATATATATATATATATATATATATACATAGAAGCAGGTCACACTCTCTGTCTCATGTTGACAACCCTGGGTTTCATGCTTGTGCAATCCTTAGGCCATTACATAGAGACCATATTGGATAAAAGGTCCACACACATGTGCCACATATATATATATATATATATATATATATATATATATATATATATATATATATATATATATATATATATATATATATATATATATATATAAATATATATATATATATATATATATATATATATATATATATATATATATATATATATATATATGTATATATATATATATATATATATATATATATATAGATATATATATATATATATATATATATAAATATATATAAAAAACTAAGTGCAATAAAGTGCAATTCTTACGCCTATATGTTAGAAATAGTTTCTTACCCCAAAATTGTGTTTATTCGAATAAATTTTCCCGCACAAAAACAAAGGAAATAAGCAATACTAAATAACCCCAAATTCTCGTTATGTCTAAAAAGCTGCACATACATGCTCTGAGGACAATGTTTGGTATTCAGTTTCACATAACAAGTTAACCCATTAGGACCCGAGGAGCCCCAAAATACCCTAGCAAGTCAGTGTTATACCTTTCCAGACAAAAGCAATTGTGAGAAATATGTGAAAAAATATTGATCTTCAACCATTGTGATACTCTTTCAAATATTTCAATGATATTTCTAAGAGTATCGTGCATCCAAACTACTTCAAGCATGAATAGATTAACCTAGAAATCCTTATTTAGAGTTAAGAGTAACTAGTATAGTGACAAGTTCCAGTTCAGAGTAGAGCTCACAGTCATGGGGATCATGAATTAACTTTGTGGTCATGTCTCAGCCATGTACAATACGTCAGGCTTGTGTGGCAGAAAGCTCAGTTCAGAGGGCAAGGGGAGCAGAGAAGGGGAGCAGAGAAGGGGGGATGATAAGGAGGAAGAGAAGGAGGAGCATTAGGAGAAAGAGGAGGGGGATTAGGAGTAAGAGGAGGGGAATGAGGAGGGGGATTTGGAGGTGCAGTAAGAGGATGGAGATAAGAAGTAAAAGGAGGGAAATAAGGGGATGAAGAGGGGAATGGGAGGAGGAAGAGGGGATTAGGAAGAGGAGTAAGAGGGGGGGATTAGGAGAAGGAGGTGGAGGTGGGGGAAGAGGAGGGGGTGAGGAGAAGGTGGAGAAAGAGGAGGGGGATCAGGAGGAGGGGGATTTGGAGGTGCAGTAAGAGGAGTAAGAGGATGGAGATTAGAAGTAAAAGGAGGGAAATGAGGGGATGAAGAGGGGAATGGGAGGAGGAAGAGGGGATTAGGAAGAGGAGTAAGAGGGGATTAGGAAGTGGAGGAAGAGGGGGGATTAGGAGGAGGAAGAGGGGATTAGGAAGAGGAGTAAGAGGGGAGATTAGGAGGAGGTGGAGGTGGAGGAAGAGGAGGGTGTGAGGAGGTGGAGAAAGAGGAGGGCGATTCGTAGGAGTAAGAGGAGGGGGTGAGGAGGTGGAGAAAGAGGAGGGGGATGCGGATGAGTAAGAGGAGGGGGTGAGGAGGTGGAGAAAGAGGAGGGGGATGAGGAGGAGTATACACACACATCCCTGAAAGGGTTCTCAATATATAACAAATGGTGCATTCAATGCTTATTTTACTTTTTTTTTTTTGCTGCCTAGGGTAGCTTCGTATGGGTATGTGAAATACATTAAATGTGGTTTACTTTCCTTTGTGAAAGTGGTAGACAACACAACGCAACCTGGTATTTGACCCTGGTGACCTTAGCTTTTTACTTGGCTGCATGCACGGGTGTCTTTGTATGTTTTTACTGCTTAGGAAACAAAACACTGTCCACACCACTCTCTCCCCAGCAATCACAGCAAGCTGGCTCTGTTTAACTGCACTCGACTGCTCGGCCATAAAGATTAACTTGGTGACATTTTAACATCAATGAACATGAGAAAATGTCACAAACCGTTCAGCTGTCTGCTTCCTGATGGAAATGTCTAGAGTGGTATGGAAATCTAGAGATCGCTTCGGTGGCACAGTAACTTTTGGAAGGGACACATTAACCTATTCATGCCCAGATCTCCCCTCGACAAATGTTGTCTAAATCCACTCAACTTTTAAATAAAGGTGAGAATATAAAAAGGTTTATTACTCAAAAGACACCCATTGGGAAAAGCAATCAAGTCCACAATAAATTATTTTTTTCCTTTTAATCTAACACAACCACACGTTTCAATTAAATGGCATTTTTTTGCACATAAATATTCTTTTTCTGACAGGAAATTAATTAAGAAAATTGCACTTTACTTTGGCAAACACATTATCATGCATATCTTATATTTTTTTAAACAAGCTCCATTCTCCCCATAACAACTTTAAGAGGTTTCATTCATAGATTAAGATTATTATTCAATGAAGATTTTAATAACATTTAATTAGGATAATATCTAAAGCAGATATGAGAAAATACTTTTATGAGCCGACAATAACAAACTGAATAGAATATCCACTTAATAGGATCACTTTTTCTGTCAAATAGATGTTAAACTATGATTAGCAACTTGAAGACAGAGGAGGAATACCCATTTCCCAGCAAAAACCATAACCTTACCCCTACGCAGTGGCACCTTTTTACATGCCCAAGCCAAATCTGGACCCCAACCCAGGCACCAATGAAAGACTGAGGAAGCAGTGGCAATGACTTAGATCACTTGGCTACCAGGGCAGATCCTTCGGGTTTCTCCTGGTGTGTGATTATCAATGGGGAGAAGAGAACCTCAAAATCCACAGCTGTCCAACTAGCAGTTGTTGTTCCATTCCATTTCAACCTTTCCATGCTTGGAGTAGCTTAACCCTTCCAATGCTGAGGCTACTTTGGTCAAAAGAACAAGGAAGCAAAGAAATTGAAAACCCTCTAAACCCTGTCATGTTAGTATTCATTGGATAGCTCTCACTGAGTACTCTACAGTGCCAGGGTTTTTAGTCATTTTTCAGCTTTTTTGCATTATTTGTATAGGCAAAATTAGCCACCACCAGCATATTTGTTAATAATGCCTGGTTATTTTGGCTGTACCTCTCTTTCTACGGCATCTTTTTGACACTATTTGAGGGAGAAATGTAATCAAAACTGAACCAATAACTCTTTAGCATTTCATGAATCCATGCTTAATCTCAAAGTTTTTTCATGAGTATCATAGATACTGACAACACTTTTCGAGTGTATCTCTAGGCATGAAGGGTTTAACCCTTTTTCAACTGGAATGTACGCTTGGCCTTACAACTTTGAACAAGTACATAATCCATCAATAACAGCTGTCGGAAAGATATTTTAAATGGGATTGTATACACAACAGTCCAGCTTTCAATAAAATGTTTCCAAAAATAATGGTTTGTAATAAAGATAATAAATATCTGTATTAGATCATGAGGATGCTTCTGGTGCTATTATTAAGTGTTAATGTCTGACTCAGTAAGATATAGCATGCTCCTTAAGGGTCAAAAGCACTAAAACACTTAACCCAGAAGTCACGCTAATTGCTTTTAGGATGACTGACAGGAAACAATGGCTCAAACTCATTCTGACAGGAATGTAGTGGTAGCTAGGCTGGGCTGAAGTATTTTTGTACAGCTGGCTCCTGAATGGCCAGTGAAGCACTAGAGGATGTCATGAACTCTTCCTCAGCAGGGGAGGCTAGTGAACTCCATGCTTAACCCTTATGCTGCTGGTGGCTAATTTGGCAAATAGAAAATAATTTAATGCAAAAACCCTAAAAAAAAAGGTCCTGCATCCTTGTTATTTGGAAGAAAGTAGACTTAGCATTGGAAGGGTTAAAGATCGTCTTGAAAAAAAGTCATCACGATGCTCTGATATTTTTAAAATAAATCATAAAGGTCATTTACATTTTACCTTCAATTATTATCCTAAACGATGCTTAAATTGAAGAAATGTCACTAAAATTGTGAATGCATGTTAGGCACTCCACAATGTTGAATCTTCATCTGAGGTTGAATGAATGCAGCTAAAACACCTACATAAGTGTTTCAGAAGCTTTCAGCTCAAGGGACGCCTTGAGCTATCAGCATTCTGGTTTTCATAGTGTCACACTCCTCTGTTTTGGTTGAAAATAAACTGCCCTCCTTTAAAGCACCCCATAAACTGAGAGGGATAACTGCACCTGCAGTCATTACCCTCTGCCATATCTCTTATCTAAAGAAATGTAATGTCTAATACATACTTATATGGGATGACATTTAGGCTGGAGCCTGACTAAAATGCACCCACCCACTGGTGTACTAAGGCAGTTGCAGATCCAAGGGGGGGGGGGGAGGGTTCAAGCTCCCCCCTCCCCCTTAAAATTCAAAATGTGATATTCTAGTTAGGAATTGTCACATTTTTTTGGTTCTGCTTAAAGAACTAGTGCATCTACCCCTCTATTATGACAAACCCCCTAATAATACAGAACGAACACCCTAGACAGGAATCCTGGACCTTAGATCCACCCCTGCAAAGATGGCCGCATGTCAACCAACATCCTCTGGTTTATTTCTTTATAGCAAGAAAAACAAGTGTTTATTACAGGAAAACATCTTACAACTATGCTTCTGTTACAATTTGATTCAATTTGATCTGGAATCATTAACTATCTAGAAAGCAATTGCAGAACAGTTCTATCTACATGTACATGATGAGCAATGGTTAAAACAGGAGTCAGAAAAGCAAGATGTTTACAACCCCCCAGGCAAGAATAACAAATATTACTTAAGAGAAAACATCTCTGAAAAGCCCCTGTTTTACGCTAGCTAGTTCATTTCAGTTGACAAATGACGGCTGGAGTGTTCTATGTTCTGAACCCCTGGGTTCCTTGTCCCCAGGGATGACCAGACAAAATGGTGGTGTCTGAAAACAATACTAGAAAACATCTCTGAAAAGCTCCTGTTTTACTCTAGTTCATTTCAGTTAACATGAATGACGGCTGGAATGTAATCTGTTCTGAACCTCTGGGTTACTTGTCTCCAGGGATGACCAGACAAAATGATGTTGTCTGAAAACAATACTAATTGGTCACAGCCCCAAGCAAATACAGTAAGCCCACAAAGAAGTTAACACTCCTGACTTCACTTAAAGCCAGAGGCAAATACAGAGGGTTTGTACATACACTGACTGCATTCAAACCTCTGTAACTGACAACTCTTTTCATGGTGAGCTAACAAGAAAACAACCCTCTTCTTCATGATGTGATAAACAAGTTCAAAACTTACCATTCAGAATGAACTTAAGGTCTAATCCATAGTGTCTCCGAGAGTATCGGTCAGAGTAGGTTTGTGTTTAAGACATGCAGCCAGGTCCGGTCGCAACATGCAAACTCAGGTCTTATCGCTACTCTGATAAAACATCAAACAAGTGGCCTGTGGAGCAGTCCATCTTCCTCCACAGCTCTTGGAGGGGGGACAGCTTCAAGCTCCCCACCAACAACAACAGGTCAGCTCATCCCATTATGGCCCATTGCACCTCTAACCTTAGATTCAGGCCTGAAGGGCCCCACCGTCTTATAACCTTTCTGAAAGGAGTATCTTCTAGGAAATATCTAATGGAGCATTTGATAGTCCAAAAAATCACTCTTAAAAAATTGTTGTTGTTTTTAAATAATTTTATATTCAGTTCTTGCACAAACAGTCTTAGAAAATCTTAGTGAATCTATGCTGTATTATTCTATTCTTTTAAATTCATTCAAGCATCGTTGTGACCTAAGGAACACTAAGCCTACTTGGATAGGCATGGTAAGGTTTGGGTGTGGAGATGAGTGCCATTTCACCTTATAAAAGAGATTTTAGAAAAGTGTGAATTATGAAAAAAACAGCAACTTTGGTGGCCCAATAATATATGTCACCAGCCTAAAAGTGTACATTATAAGAAAACAGCACTGTCGAAGGCCCCACAATATCATCAGTCTGTGTCAAGAGTTTGGGTTGCTCTTACACAGACATTATGCTATGTTTGCTGTTAGCTGTTAATAAGGAAATTGATTCATTTAATTGCTCTACCAACCCTGAGAGAGGGTAAGATCATTACTGTCCTGCTCACTGGACCTTTACAAGAAGAGTCCATTAGAACCTCTCCAAGATAAGGCCCAAATTTGCACAGGTTCAAGTTACTACATGCCTTCATGAACTAGAAAACATTACTCTAATAGAAAAGAGATATTACAGCAAACATTGTCGCACCTTTAAGTTATTTTAGAAGTAGTTATAGTGAGAGAGGAAAAAGCCCATTTTTGGGGCATAGTCTGTCATATCAGGCTGGTCTGATATCATCAGGATGAGATGTTTATTACTGGAAGTATGTGGCTTATCATTTTCATATTACTTGTTGTTGATAACAACTTTATTGGCCATTGCAGATTAGGGCAATCATTACATGCAATACACAGTATAAATATCTGGCCAACCATAAAGACTTATAATGGGCCTAATACAATCATAAACATTACTGGTATCAGAACGAATGTCTCAAAAGTTAAGTACCCTAAAGCTGCTCCAATACATGCTGTGTCCTTGGGGCAAACATAATCCTCTAGATAAGAATCAAAGACAAGCACCAAGAAATGGGGGTAATCTAACTAACTAGGCCATGTGTGTACAGCTCAGCAACTTGCTATAAACACTTGATCACTGCTTGAAAGTCCCAGTGCGATAATACTCATCTTTGAGTTTAGCACTTTACTAGGAAGAAGAAGAAGAAGAAGTTACTCTTTCATTTACCTTTTAATCCATACGGCATATTCATCCATGAAAATATCTTTCTGACAGAAGTGTATTTGGAAACCATTTATATATACTAATCAAAATGAGGAAACCTCCACTGTGGAAGATAGCTTCACATGCCTCCTATACACATGTTGAATAGAACATACTACAAAAGGGCAGCATTTATACATAATGGAAAAAGCATTTTCAGAACTAAAAATTTAAGGTAATCTGTCACAATTGATAACCCGCGGTTAAGCATTAAATATAAGATATAATTTGGAAGCATCAATCACTGAAAATCTTTTATAGAAAGTGAAACCTGTTAACCCTTCCAATGCTGAGGCTACTTTTGTCCAAAGCACAACGACGCAGAGACTTTTGAAAACCATCTAAACCATGGCATGTTGGTATTCATTGGATAGCTCTCACTGAGTACTCTCAGATGAGTACCCATGTGTCAGAGTTTCAGTCATTTTTCAGATTTTTGCATCATTTTGTTTTGGCCAAATTAGCCACCAGCAGCATAAGGTTTAAAGGTCAGTGCCTGAGAGACTCAAATATGGTGTTAGGAGGCAATGGTCATAACCAAAAGGTGAAGTAGCATAGCTTTTTTCATGCGGGGCTTGGGGGTGGTCTTAATAGACAGGTGGTCTCTTGAACAGGTTCAACTATATTTGTGCTTTCCTTTTCAGACAAAGGAATACACAGTGGAAATGGTTTATTCATGGAATACAGGGAGGACAGTGATCTCCATGATGATGAATATTTCATCTCCTTGTAGTGACTTTCCTGTGGAGCAGAGTTCGGCTCTATGGGACCCTAGAAAGGCCTCCTGAGTCCTGGGATAAGCCCTCCAGTCTTTACCTGCCAGTCTCTGCAGAATACAGCATCTGACCATGAATCCATGAATCTATAATATTGTCATGCAATTCACCAATCCCAACATCAAGTCTGGGTCCCCATTCCCCCTATAATTTGGGCAGGCACAACAGGATTCAAATGAGACAAATGAGAGATTTGGGGTGACTGAATACACTAGGTTCCTAGTCCAGGGTACTAGAACCTTCCCCCTCCATGAGGAACCACAATCAGCTGTTATCTACACATTGTAGTACTGTAACCCACCTGTAGGTGGCACCACATGGTCTGTCCTGTCTATTCCCTGTCTATTCCCTGTTCTCTGATATGTCATATACATGCTGGGAGAACTATACACTAGGCTCACTTTAACCTTCCCCCTCAATTTAGTACCATGAATCACCTGTAGATGGCACCACATGGTCTGTGCTGTTCCCTGTTCTCTGATATGTCACACATACACAGGCTGGGGTGACTATACACTAGGCTCTAAGTCTATGCTACTTTTACCTCCCTCCCTCTATGTAGTACCATTAACCACCTGTAGGTGGCACCATATGGTTTGTCCTGCCTATTTCCTGTTCTCTGATATGTCATACACAGGCTGGGGTGACTATACATTAGGCTCTAAGTCTATGCTACCTTTACCTCCCTCCCTCTATGTAGTACCATTAACCACCTGTAGGTGGCACCATGTGGTTTGTCCTGCCTATTTCCTGTTCTCTGATATGTCATACACAGGCTGGAGTGACTATACAATTAAGGCTCTTAGTCTATGCTACTTTAACCTCCCTCCCTCTATGTAGTACCATAAACCACCTCTAGGTGGCACCACATGGTCTATCCTGTCTATTCCCTCTTCTCTGATACGCCATTATAACTCAAGCAAAGAATTGCTGCTCCATGAGATAAATGTACAAACAATGAAGCCCTGACCACTTGCCTATTAGTAAGAAACAAATTTGGGGACATTGTCAAAATAGGGATTCAAGCCTAAATACTAGGCTGGCTTGGCTTAAGGTTTTTCAGAGGAAGGCATTCATTTATATAGGAGCTCTTGGCTCAGGTGAAATTGGAGAAAACTGACATTTTCACTATAAAAACATAATGTTTTGTACAGGAAGTGTGAATCTTAAAGCACTTGACCTCCTATCTGTATCTGTCTGCTGGAGGATCTCTATTTTGAGAATAGCATCTAAAAAAGAATACTGTTCGATCTCACTCAAACTGTTTCCTAAGCAAAGTCCCTTGCTTTAATGTATTCAAATAGTAGGCTGCTTCATTTTGGTGTCTTGATAGCCTTGAAAAGTAATTCAATATCTTATCGGAAGGTGGTAACTCGCAAAAAATATCTTTAACCTCAAGAAGAAATTTTATAGAATTATAATCAGATCAAGGAAAATCTATCTGAAAATAGGCTGCTAAAACCTATGTCCATATATCAATTTGTTTCTTTGATAATGTTTAAAGAAAAAAAGGAAAATATAAAGAGGCTGCTAAAATCTATGTCCAAATGTCAATTTATTTCTCTGTTAATGTTAACTTAACGTGTTAAAGAAAAATTCAAAAGAAAATATAAATAGGCTGGTAAACCCTTATGCTGTGGGTGGCTAATTCAGGAAATTAGAAGTAATTTCTTTTTTATAATAAATACTTACCTGCGATCATTGGAAGCTATCTCCAGGGCTTGCTCTGGTCACCCAAAAGGTAGGCTCTCATTTGGCAGTCTCTCCCTATGGAAGATCCTTGCGATGATCATAGCGGAGGGTCTACTAAATGTAGCCTCCAGAATTAAAAATAGACCGTGATTTGTGTGATCCCCGCTAGGGGCCGCACTGATACCGGTCGTGACGTCACGGTTGGCGCATGCGCCTTCATCCTCTTCTCATTTTTGGCGTTAAATACCATCATGGAAGAACGGATTCTAGGGGAGGATACAGAAGGGTGGGCAATGATCGCAGGTAAGTATTTATTATAAAAAAGAAATTACTTCTAATTTCCTGTTTTATATCTAAATTCTTACCTGCTCACATTGGAAGCAGAGTACCACCGCCAAGAAAAGCTGTGGAAGGATCAGTTCTATTTCCTAGAAGCTGTGCCAGCCGTGACCAGCACTGCTCTACTAAACCTGCCTTTTGTTGCAGGAAGATCTTTAAGATAGAACTGCGCAAAAGTTTGCGGCCGGCTCCAGGCTGCGGCATCCATAATAGCTTCAAATGGCACTCCGGCCATTGTAGCCCAAGTAGTTGCGACCCCTCTGGTGTCGTGGGCTCTAATGCCCATGCGTTGCCTCCGTTCCTTAGGAAGGTGCGAGAACGCCCCCGCTATGGCCTCTTTGACCCAACCAGCGACTGTACTCTTGGTAGCCTTAGTATAAGGCTCCCTTGACCGAATGAAAAGGGCTTTTTCATCCCCTCGCAAGGGCTTGGTTAATTCCAAGTACCATTTCAGGGCCCGGACAGGGCAATGTACTTTGTCGTCTGGCGAGAACTCCTTCAGGCTGAGGAGAAACACCTCGCTAGGAGTAAACGAGACCGACTGGTTTTTGTCCAATAGGAGGGATGGGAGAAGACGGACTCCTCCATTTTCCCACCGCAGATGACATGCGTCTATCCTGCAGGAATGGACCCAGCTTCCTCGCCTGGCCGAAGCCAGCTGCAGTAGGAAAGCTGTCTTGACCGCCACCGACCTCAATGGTGCCGTGTGAATCGGCTCAAAGGGAGGGCCCGCTAGGTACTTGAGTACCGTCGGGAGATCCCAAGTCTCATTGAGCATCCTTGGTCTGGCGGAAACCACAAACAGACCCTTAATAAGGGTTGACAAATCCGTGTTGGACGACACAGTTGTCCCATCCGGAAAACCTCTATGAATGGCTGCGATGGCAGATTTGTAACCTGCAATGGTTGACGGAGCTAAGGGCTTCCCCTTATGCTTCACCGTCCGCAGGCCATTCAGGAATTCCGCGACTTCCGCTACAGGGGCCTCAGCGGGACGCACACCTCGCTCCACGCACCATCGTCGGTAGTGGAGAAGACGGGAATCATAAAGCCGGCAAGTTGATTCTCGCCTGGCCCTGGCTGCCGTCTCTGCAACTCCCTGCGAAAAGCCTCGGTCAACGAAGGATTTGCGGACAGCGGCCATACAGCCAGTCTCATTCTGTCCGGTTTGGGGTAAAACATCCCCGTGACCGAGTTCTTCAGGAGGTTGTCCTTGGGTGTGATCACTCGCGGAAGGTCTGTCAGCATGCTGGTCAGCTGACGGAACCACGGCTGGCTGGGCCAGAACGGGGCTACTAGGAGGATCCGGGCTGACCACTGCAGCCTCAGTTTCCTCAATACCCTCGGGATGAGGTTGGTCGGCGGGTACGCGTACCCGTACAGACTCTCCCAATTCTGCGTCAGAGCGTTTATTCCGCTCGACGTCTGAGAGGGGCGCACTGAGAAGAACACCGGAAGTTTGTGGTTCTTCTCTGATGCGAAGAGATCCACATGGGGAGTCGGCCAATGCTCGAATATGAGCCGAACCACTGTCTTGTGGAGGGACCACTCCGTAGGGTGGTTGTGTTTCCCCCTGGACAGGGCGTCCGCCAGGACGTTCCTGACTCCCGATATGTGGTTGGCAACCAGGTAGATCCCGTGTTGCCTGCACCAGGCCCACAGGTCCAGTGCCAGGTAGCACAAGGTGGGGGATTGAGTTCCACCCTCCTTGTTGATGTAGGCCACTGTAGTGGTATTGTCCGTAAGGACATCCACAGCAGTGTCCCGTACCTGAGGCAGAAAATGCTGCAGAGTCAGCCATACTGCCTGCAGTTCGAGCCAGTTGATGTGGTGCTTGGCCCAAGCCCGCGGCCACTGACCTGAGATCACCCAGTCTCCTAGGTGACCTCCCCAGCCCTCCATCGAGGCATCCGTGACTATCGTCATAGTCGGATCTGGCCTGAGAAACGGCCGGCCCACCGTCAGGTTGGCCCGCGATGCCCACCACTCCAGCTCTCTGAGCGATTCGTGGTCGGGGTATATCCGGAGATATGGGCTGTCCGAAACTTGCGTCCACTGACTGTGGAGCATAAGTTGGATCAGTCGAGTATGTGTCACCGCCATGGGGACTAACTCGCGCAGACTGGACAGATGTCCTAAGAGCTTCTGCCAAGTTTTCGCTGGCTGAGGGCTCCGTGCTAGGAGCGAGGATGCCAGTCGCGACGCTCTGATGACCCTCTTCTCGCTCGGGAAAACGAGCATATTGATGAGGTCGAGGGTCGATCCCAGGAATGCTGGGAACTGTGTGGGTATCAACTGGGACTTTCCTTCGTTTACGAGGAAGCCCAGTTTTGTCACCCAGAACAGTGTGAGGTCGCGTTGACGTTCCACAAGCGACCTTGACTGGTTCTTTAGAAGCCAGTCGTCTAGATACTGGTGCATGTCTACACCCTGTATCTTGAGGAACGCCTCGATGGTTCGCACAATCCTAGTGAACACCCGAGGTGCTGTTGAGAGCCCGAACGGGAGCACCAGGAATTCGTACGCCCTGCCATCGTAGGCAAAGCGGAGGAACCGTGTGTGTTCGGGAGCTACGGGGACGTGAAAGTAGGCGTCTCTTAAGTCTATAGAGACTGCCCACGTCTCTGACATTGAGGAGTCCCTCAAATGCTCGGAGGTCTTCAGCCTCTGCTGGTGGGCCTCCCCTAGGCAGTCCATCACTGTTCGTAGCGTCTCCATCCGAAAGGATAGGGGCTTTACGAATTTGTTGAACGCCTTTAAATTGAGGATCGGGCGCCAACCGCCCGACTCTTTGGCCACCAGAAAGATAGGGGAGTAAAACCCCGGTATGTCCGCGTGGAAGGGAATCTCCCTGATCGCCCGTTTCTCGAGCATGGACTCCAGGCCTCGTTCGAGGTCCTGACGTCGCGCCTGATTCCGAGGAATCGGGGTGCAGCGGGGCTCCTTTGTTCTTGGGGGGTTCCCCGTGAACTCTATCCTGTAGCCCTTGGTTACAGTCTGCAGTACAAACTGGTCCGACGTAATCAGGGGCCACAGGTGGGCGAACGCTCTTAATCGCCCCCCCACCGGACAAAGCTGATCATTCTGCATCAGCTTTGGGGGCTGGTTTTGGGGTGTTATAGGTGGAGTAAGCGTCTTTTTTGGCGCCTCCACCTCGACCCCTACCACGGCCTCTACCGGCACCTCTACCTCCACCGCCTTCGGACGAGGAGGAGTTCGAGCCTCCACCACCTTTTTTACCCTTCTTGTTGTACTTGCCGCCCGAACCTCTGCCTTTTTTGAAGGGGATCCGAAAACGATCCCCCGATTGCTTCGAGGTCGAGGGCTGGTCACGGGCTAACTGAGCCTGTGACGCACTCAAGAGTTGGGTCTTGGTGGTCGACTCTACTGTTTTTGTCCATTGGCCCGCAAACATGAGACCCTTTGTCAGGGGAAGCTCTCTGAGACGCAGTCTGGCCATCGTGGGCACGACTTTCTTGTTCTCCGCCAGAGCTGCCGATAAGAATCGGATGCGACGGTCAAATCCCGCCTCCAACTTCTGGCGTGTGGAGATGCGTCCTATAGCTGCGGTTAAATAGTTGGCCAGAGACACGGCCCCGGCCAGTGTCTCGTCCACCATACATTCTGGCATAGGTGGTGGCGTCAACCCCGCGAGGAGAGCAGCGCGCTCTTTCTCCCTACTTACTATAGTCGCAGAAATGAACCCTTGAGTTCGCTGCAAATATATCGAGAGGCGCGCGAGGAGAGATGAAGTCGATTCGACTTGCTTTGCGAATCTCTCCGCCTCTTTGGTCACCGGATGTGGTCCTTTCGGTCCAAAGGGCTTCGCCGGATCCCAATCCAACTTGTAGGTGGATCGCATGTATTCTGTCACCTCGGCGTCCACTTCGAGGACCTTAAGCAAGGTTTCGTCCTCTTCGACAAGAGGGAAGAAACGCGCGAGGGTAGAATCCCCGAAGGACCCGGCCTCCTTCACCACCCGTCTGTCGTCGACAGTACACGCTATCTCAGAGACCCCGTCACGGGCCCATAGCGCTGGTGCCTCCACCGCACGTGAGGTCGGTGTGGCAAAGACACTGAACTCCGACTCCTCCGGGGGAGGAGAAGCGGATGGTGGTGAGGAGAACTTTAGCACTTTCGCAAGTGCATGGAGAACAGGCACGAACTCCAGAGGGCGAGAAAATTTAAAATCCTGCGCCTCCCAGGATTCGCGCCACGACCTAGTGAGGTCAGGGTGTGGTGGGATCGTGTGATCCCCACTCCCATCTCTAGGCGGACCCAGCCTTGCGTAGACCGACGTCACCGGAGCGGTGGACGTGGAGGCCGTCGCGGCTGTCTGAAGTGGCGGAGGCACCTCAGGGGGAGCCACAGGTTCCGCAGGCTTGTCGGAAGCTGCGCCCAAGAGCTCTCGATCGAGCTCAGACCACGCCTCTACAGGCGGAAGACCACAGGGGTCGAAGACCTCCTCGACTTGATCATCGAAGTGATCGTCGTCTTCATCATCCGATTGGTCGGAGAACTGACCGGGAGACAAAGATGCCGGTGACGACCGGCCGGACCTCGTCCTGGTAGGCGAGGGAGAGGCCTCACGGCGGTGAGGTCTCTTGGACGGAGGAGGTGAGCACCTCGATGGAGACAAAGAGGGAGATCGCGGTCTCTTCTCAGGGGCAGCTGGTTTATCCAGCTTCTGAGAGATCGCCACAAGCGACTGAGTGATCGCCAAGATTGACTGAGTCATATCTGGCTGCTGAGGCGGAGGAGGAGGATTTGCCGCCTTCAGGGCCGCCACCAACGTCGCTATGTCGAACACCGGAGGTACATTCGGTGTCGGCTGTGGTTGTGGCTGATTAGCCAGAGTCAGGACTGGGGGGGGAAACAAGTCCTCTTCCACCAGGCTATGACCCTGAGAACCTACACGCCCTGCCAGCTCAAACAACTTCTCCATGTTTTCTTGCTGGCCACAGGGAATGTGCTCCCCGTCAGAGTCCTCTCCGAACAGGTCCACATAGGGGTCACCCCCCAGTGGATCCGCTTCGAGTTCGGGGAACAAGGGGTCTCTCATCGGCGAGGCGACTCCCACCTGGGCTGCGTCATATGACTTCAAGGCAGCCTTTGTTGGAGTACGCCCAACCGATGGAGATACTGCTACTGCGGGAGATACCGCAGGTGCGGTGATCGCCGCAGATGTAGCAGCAGCTGCCGAAGCAGTCCTCCGGGTGCTGCTCCTAGTAGTGGGGCCAGAAGACCCCTCTGAGGCACCACTCTTTGTGGCCCCCCCCTTTTTTCTGCTAGGAGCAGCAGTCCCGCGGGATTTCTTCGTTGGGGGTGACTCATCACGAAGACGAGTTGAAGGCATGGCCTTCCTTGGAGATCTCCTCCTGTGTTCAGGAGTGGGAGATTTTCCCGCAGATCTCTTCCCCGTAGATGCGGTAGAAGAGGCTGACACCGCGGTTGCGGAGGTCACCGCAGTTGCGGAGGTTACCGCAGTTACCGCGATTGCGGGATTTCCCGCATCTCCCGCATTTGCGGGATTTACCGCATTTGCGGTATTTACCGCATCTCCCGCGATTGCGGTATTTACCGCACTTCCCGCAGCTGCGGGAGTTACCGCAGGTGCGGTACGTCGAGTCCTAGCTCGACCACGCTCTAATGGCAAACCTGAAGGTTTGTCAGAGCGCGGAGAACGAGAACGTTCTCTGCGTGCTTTCGTTTTGCGGGCCCGATAGGCTGCATCCCTCTCAGACCGTTGGATTCTCTTGGTCATCCAAGAATCGAATCCCACCCAGGTCTCCTCCGTCCAGGATTCGCACACAGTGCAGGTATGGTTCCTGTCACAACGGGTGTGCCGAGAGCAGCACCCGTGTGCGATCCAGGGTACGTCAGGAGCAGGGCGAGTGGTGAAATTCGGGCAGGGCGAAGCCCCACACCGAATCTGAGAAGAAGGTCGTCCCGCCGCGGGACCGACGCTATACACGCTGGCCGACGACATCGTCGAAGGTCAGATGGAAACAAGACAAAATATACAGGGAAACACAGAGATACCGACAAGTTACCTGTCCCAGCGATGTATAATGGTCTCACTGTTATACTCGCTTGTACGTCTGTACTGTATGCTCGAGTTTATAGCATAAACGAGCGTAAACTTCCGAGAGCTTTCAAAAACCGATTGGCAGAGCAATGGCGCCCAAAAGAGAAGAGGATGAAGGCGCATGCGCCAACCGTGACGTCACGACCGGTATCAGTGCGGCCCCTAGCGGGGATCACACAAATCACGGTCTATTTTTAATTCTGGAGGCTACATTTAGTAGACCCTCCGCTATGATCATCGCAAGGATCTTCCATAGGGAGAGACTGCCAAATGAGAGCCTACCTTTTGGGTGACCAGAGCAAGCGCTGGAGATAGCTTCCAATGTGAGCAGGTAAGAATTTAGATATAAAATGGCCAGTACAAAATGATGCGAAAACCTGAAAAATAATATAAACCCTGGCAAATAGGTACTAATCTAAGAGTACTCAGTGAGGGCTATCCAATAAATACCAACACAACAGGGTTTAGATGGTTTTGAATGAATGTAGCCTCAGCATTAGAAGGGTTAACACCTATGACCAAATATCAACCTACTTCTCATTGAAATAATAGAAGAAGCCTAAATATTAAGCCATGTTTGCAAAATCTTTTTTACACCTATGATATTTGTAACTGTAATAATTTTAAGCTGTTGATTGTCTTCAACAGTTCTGACCCACCAAAGAAAGAACAATGCAGAAACAATGAAGAGGATGTTATTCACTGCTTGACATTTTATGACTGTGAGAGAGCCAGGCCAGGTGATAGGCAGAACATTAAACCTTGACCCTGGGTGTCACTCACTCTGTCAACACGGATGATTCATACAACATTATGAATAAAACATACCATGATCTGAGTGTGGGAGGACTCAACCTGCTTCATGCACCATTTATTGCAAGAAAAAATAAAGGTTCTAGGAAATAACTGATTTGAGTGGTCTGAATCTTTTTTAATTAACTCACCAAATAGAGTACTATATGAAAAATATTTAAAGAGGGATATTTCTCAAAAGAAAAATCATTTTCAATAATTTTTGTTTCAAAATATAGGTTTGTCAACATGATGTTTTTATATTTTCTGACTGTGTGTTCAAAGAAGATGTGAAAGGGTCAACGTAGTAGAATTTCTAGGAAATGGAACTGTCATGGCCATACATTTAATTTTGTTATCTCTGACATGAAGATATCCTATCTACCATAGTGACATCCTATGAGTGCATCCAGCTGTGAAATTAAATAAACATCTTGTACTGTTACATCCTTAAACTTTGATTTGAAATAACACAGCACTTCAAGATAGAGGGGTCTTAATGATTCAGGAAATTCCCACCTTTTACCTAATCATGGATCTAATACCTATCTAAATATCTGCTGGGATTTAAAAACAAGCATATTTCTTTGAAATATCCATGCCCTGAGTTCCTTAATGGTGTGAAAAGTATATATATATAAGAAAATATCTAGAAATGAATGGGTTCATGGAAACATGGAAAACAGCATTCATTGAAATACGTTTTACTTTCTTTTACCATCCTGTATCTGTTACTCCTGCACCACCCTTCTATAATGTCCAAGAAAATACATGTTCTGATAAAAGGATTGTAAAAAATTTAAATATGACATTTCAATACCTAATTGTCTAATGTACCCAGAGTGATCACGAATCACTAATCCAGTCAACTCAGGTGTGGTATTATAGCATGTTGGAACTTCATATGTATAGGGGATTATACGCATTACTGAAGGGATTATGTACCTTATTTTTAGACCTCTCATATACCTTATATACCCTATATAAGCACATCACCAAGGAGATGATATACCCAGAGATATGCAGGATGTACCCAAACACACCACCATTAAAGTAATAAAGTCTGTCCAGTACTTTAGTACAGTACTATACATAGCATATAGAGTATAATGATGACAAATTGAGTGTTTATCGTGTCCCTACATACCCTTAACCCCGCCATGTAATGCTCTGATGGGGCCACACGTACGGAGAAACAGATTCTCAGATGATTCAGCGCAACCCATTAATATTAATTACCTGCTGCCTGAGAGTGTCACTGTCCACGCACAGCACAACATGTTGACTTGATATTAGGTGTCCCTTTCCTATTCATCAGAAACCTACACAGTCGCCCTCTCCCATAAAACTACCGTGAAAAATGCATGTGTTGTTGCGCGTTACCATGGCAATATGAAAATACAATGTTTCAGCGTCAAGTAAAAACCTTACCAACTAATCACCACATCCACTTGTGTAAAAAAAGTGTGCTGAAATTGGGTCTCGTTTAACTTTTGCTAAGCCACCTTTAGAATAGGAATATTCTTGGAAATGCACCATATTGGAAGCATAGTAGACCACAGGATATCATTTCGCCATCCAGGAAAGAGAATACCTGCTATATAGTAGCCTATATGCCAGGCCAGATTATTCAGAAATGTCAATATAACAGAACAATCAGAACATTATATAATCAGAACATCATATAACAATAGGACTTACTATCGTTGGAAGCATGTGCCGCTCCCATTGTTGAGGGAGAATTTGCAATTGTATAAAATAAATAACTAAAATAGTACCCTAATGCCCTAATGTAATTATGAGCATTTAAATGTATATTCAAAACTATAAGTTAAACCCTGTAGGAATGTATGATCTGGCTTGATATCCAACCCGTATCTTACGAGGCAGAGCCTAGCATAATACTGGTGCCGTTAGATGGATAGCAGGCCAGACCACACTTTCTAATGAAGGGTGTAACAAATTTATCACCTGCTCTTCTATCATAAGAAAAAAATTCAAATACATCACATTGCTGGCTTAGAGGTGATATTGATTATGGTGGTGTGCTAAGGGGTGATATTGAATTCAGAGGTTCGACATTTAAACTATATAGTGGAAGCGATATGGACCAATCAGCATCAAAAATCACAGCAGAGTAGGTGATAAATACTGATGTCAATGCCACAAATATGCTTCATCTTTACACCAGCTAATATCTTAAAAACCCTCAAATGATAAATGTCACATTTTTCTGGGCTGTTAATAATTTTCAGTGCCTGATTCCTACCAATGACCCTGTATCAGCATAAATCACAGTCGCCGCCCCTTTCCTATGCCTGTTTGCTTAGCAGACATTTGGAGCTGAACCAGAGAGATCTTACTGTAGGATCATTCAGCAGAAAAAAACCCAAGCGGAGGCGACAGTCTGCCTGTGTAGTCTCCTAGTCTGGTGGTAAGGGTGAGAGTAACCCTAGGAGGTTATGTGATGGTTCACCATGGCGATGGTGATGGAGAGAGAGAGAGTGGGATGTTGAATGCCTCAGGATCACAGGGCCAGAGCAGCTCAGATAAGGAATATCATACAAGGCACCAAAAACAATGCCAGAGGTTTATTTACCAAAGTATATTGCTGGGAACTGATAGGAGACATTGATTGAAGTCATATGAATATTATGCATTAATCTTATGTAACATAATCTCATACTTAAAATAAAACCTTTATCCTATTAATATTGGCAGCCTAGAAAGGCCTGGATATTTGGTGTGCATGTGTGTGTGTATGTGGGAGAGAGAGAGAGAGAGAGAGAGAGAGAGAGAGAGAGAGAGAGAGAGAGAGAGAGAGAGAGAGAGAGAGAGAGAGAGAGAGAGAGAGAGAGAGAGAGAGAGAGAGAGAGAGAGAGAGAGAGAGAGAGAGAGAGAGAGAGAGAGAGAGAGAGAGAGAGAGAGAGAGAGAGAGAGAGAGAGACAGACAGACAGACAGACAGAGTGAGAGTGAGGAGAGAGTGAGAGTGAGAGTGTTAGAGAAAGAGAAAGAGAGAGAGAGAGAATGACCCCAAA
>OZ012684.1:82091874-82234161 GCA_963942565.1 Maea johnstoni | reverse complement strand
GAATGACCCCAAAATGATTCAAATGCTGTTCTCACAAGAGAACGCTAAATAAAGCAAACCACACTTGGTCGGACCATAAAAATCCACTTTATTGGTTCAATGCACCTGAGTAAACCTAGAATACATGAAAGCCAATTAAGCTTCATGCCTAATAAAGGTGAGCTGGGCAGGTGGGCATGCCTACTCACAGGCCGACAGCTCGGTAGTGTGGCTTATCAGTCACTGACCAGCGAACAGGTGGAAAAGATATGCCTTACCTCATAACAGGAAGTATTTTTTGCCATCCAGAAAATGCTCAGACACAGACAGGTGAAAACACCTGTGCGCAGTCACAGGTTATACATATGTAGTATACTCAGCTGAGACTGGATGACAGAAGAGTTTTAGATATTGGGTCTGTCCAGTGAAATAGAAAACCAGTTCCAGAGACAAACATATCACTAGGAAATGTACTTCTCTGTCAGTTCTAACAACAAGCCCTCTTTTCAGTCAAGTGCCTTAATTTGTCCACTGACTTAACAAGTTTTTCTCTTACCCAGAAGATATGGTAGCTCACATATGGCTCATGGCCTGCCTCTTAGGACAAGATTCTGAAATGACATACCTCTGAATATACAGTTGATGCTGCAGTGTGTCAGAAGTGTTCAGTGGTAGACATACTCTAATGTGACAGGTTTGCTGGTGGCTAACATTGCCAATGCAAAATGATGCAAACATCCTAAAAAATTACTGAAACCCTGGCACATGGGTACTCATCAGAGAGTTCTCAGCGAGAGCTTTCAAATGAATACCAACATTACAGGGTTTAGATGGTTTTCAAATATATTTGCCTCCTTGTGCTTTGGACGAAAGTAGCCTCAGCATTGGAAGGGTTAAGATAATGTACATGGTGCAAGGGATTGCATGTTCAACGACAGGTTTTTAGGCCATAGATTCTCTTTTGTCCTTTCACCTCTAATAAAACAATGAGGTTGAATGACCATCTTTTGCCTAGTCTAGGATGAGCAGTTAAGTAACCACTAAAGCTGACACTGCTGTGTGGCGCCTGTAGGAACCGGCAGATACAATATCAGTTTTACAAGCCAAGGTCAGGAAACCGTGATTAGCGCAGCACAGATCATGCTCTGCTTTTCCTCAACTGCAGCCATCGCAGGAGAAAAACCAACAGAACAAGTGGCATCTCAGCCTGAGGGCGGCCCAGAGAGTGGTAGTACCTAGTGGGTCCTTGGCTCAGGCTGACAATCTTGGCAGATTGGCTGTGAAACTCACACTGGTGCTCCAGGGTCAGCATGGCAGCCACTCTATGGGTATTAACACTTCCAATGCTAAGGCTATCTATGTCCAAAGCACAAGAAAGTGATGACTACCCATATGCCAAAGGTTTCAGTCATTTTTCAGGGTTTTGCCTCATTTTATATTGGCCAAATTAGCCACCAGCCACCAGCATAAGGGTTAAGGTGGGTACTAATAAAAAGGAGGGCGCCTGTTCAGAGAGGCCGATGAAGCACTGCAAGCAAGCCACCATTCTTCCTCCGGCTAGTGATATTCCTGACAGTCCTGCTGATCTATTCAGCACCATCTGCTCAGTCAGAATAATGCAACAGATACTGCTGCTGCTGCTCACAGGAACACAACCACAATCACTAGGACACATCTCACCACCACAGCACACGTCTCCATTACATCTAAATAAACATTTAAGCCACACTAACTCCAATTGATATTCAGAATGTCTGATTTGAATTCACCATTTAAAGCCTTGTTACTCAACACACCACATCCCCCATAGTATTTGATAACAATTTATGTAGTTCAATTTAGTGCTTTTTTAAAAAGTTTTTGGCCCCAAAGATTTTACACTCCGTTGGGAGGGTACTCTTGTGATGCTTCATGTATTCTTCATCAGATGACCTTTCAGGAAATGTATACTTTGTAAAGGTGGCTAAATTGCAGGGTAAAGGAAAAACAAACTCAAAATAATAAATGAACCTATTCAAATCTTCCATAAGAAAATGACTGAAGAGGGGAAAACATAGAGGTCTATGAATTCAAGTATTGCTCATGATTTTCCGCTGAAGTTGGATGTGTATCTTACAGTGAGTATCACCTTGCCTCCCGGCAGGAAGTTATTTCATGAATAGCTGATACGTATCTGGTACCGTTATCTCTAGGGCAATCCCAATCCCAGTATGAGCTGTTCCCATCTGATACTTCTGACTTGATGGCTTAATGGCGAAACGTTCGGGTAGCGGACAGAAAACAGATCTGGCATTTCAACTAGACTCCTAGGTATCCAACTGTTATAATTTGTGTCCCACCCACCAGAAAGTGCATGTCTAGCTCTAGACGTTTGAAAACTGATTTTTAAAAACGCAGATGTGTCGGAAAGAAGTCATCTTATCCTTTTTAATGCTGAGGGTACTTTCATCCAAAGCACAAAGACGTAAACATTTTTGAAACGATCTAGACCCTGTCTAGTTGGTATTCATTTGATAGCTTTCGCTGAGTACCCTCAGATGAGTACCCCATGTGCCAGGGTTTTAAGTCATTTTCCATGTTTCTCTATCTACAATTCTCGTTCAAATATTTTGGGACTTTATGCCAACTCTTAACTCCACAGTCATTTTCAAAGGTATTTCAGATCCAGACAATACGATCTCCAGGCATAAATAGTTTAATATGGAAAAGCACCATTCATATTTCTGTATTCCCAAGAGTCACTAGTCTGTTCACCAGGTAGACACACTATTGCTGCAATTGCACCTGATATTTCACTACACTGACTATCCTCACAATATTCCCAAATTGACTATTTTTTTCTTGTTTAGCAGGAAGAGCGTACAGATGGTTATTCCAGACGACATCATCCCAGCTTTCAAGTAAGGAATAATTCCCTTGATGTCAAGCAGGTCTGGTGCTTTAATCGATGAGCAGGAAGCGGCGCCATTAACCTATTCATGCCGGTACTGCTCAGAAAAAGGCTAGACGCTTTTGATCATATCTCTCTGAAAAAGGCATCTTTTGAAAAATATTTCAATGAATAGTGTTGATAAGGAGACAACCTACAAATCTTGTTCAAATATTTTGTAATTTAACCTTTAATTCCTAAGTTATTATCAAAAGTATCCAGACTACACTTTTCAAGTGGAATTCTAGGCATGGACACTTTTGATCATATCTCTCTAAAAAAAAGGCATTTTTTGAAAAATATTTGAAAGAGTAGCGATAATGAAGAGATAACCTACACATCTCCTACAAATATTTTGTAATTTTGCCTTTAATTCCTAAGTTATTATCAAAAGTATCTTATCTTCATATATATATATATATATATATATATATATATATATATATATATATATATATATATATATATATATATATATATATATATATATATATATATATATATATATATATATATATATGTATATATGTTGCAGCCCAACTTCCGATCCAGCCCATCTTAAGATAGGCCAAGCCCAACTTCCGATCGGAAGTTGGGCTGGATTTTGCTGGCCCATCTTAAGATGGGCTACCCAACTTCCGATGACCCAGATAATACAGCAGCCCAGCCCAACTTCCGATGGAAATGATTTTTTATTAAGTGTTCATCTAGAAGTTTATAGCTTTGTTGGAATATTTGTTTATTGAATGAGATGTGAATTACTTGCATTTTATTGTTAAATCTTTACTTAAACACTACTGAATACTTCTGATTATGCTGAAATTTGAATATAAGTTGATTACAGATTCTCTCCTCTCCTTTTGTAAAAAAGACTAGAAAAACAAAACAAAGAAATAATTATTCAAACACAACAGATTAATTTACACGTGTAATGTTTCTTATTGTGCTGGATTCCAGCACCTGTTAATTGCAATCCTTGATTGATTACATTCTTTTCTGGCTTCTAGAATGAGTTTAAAAAGTTGTATATGCCCTACAATTTTTTTACCTGTCTAACAAAATATAAGTATCTATTACATCATTTATAATAGATGTCTGTAAAAGTATAAACATTTCATAATAATTAGCCAATTAAGGTAACATGGTACATCTATATTACTTTTCTTTATCTTCATTCAGGATGAAGGGCTTCTTTCTGACACATCTTAATAAAGGTCTCAATTTTAAAAGTTCAACGACCAGTTTTCTGATATATTCATTGCTCTTCAATATTTAAAAAAAAAGGTTTAAAAAATAATTCAAACTAAAACATAAATATTTCTCTCTTCCCTCTTTTACTATGGACTACCAAAAAGATAACTTTCTCAACTGCTTCATTCAAAGTATAAAGTTGGCCAATCCAAGATCATAATGTCTAAATCTTACTAAATTTGGATCTGCCAAAATTTAATATATGTGTCGTTTAGGTACAAGTACCAATTAAATCTGCATACACCTTATCTCATATCAATTACAACTTGAACCATGTATGTTTATTTCTTACTAGCTCACCTCATCTAGATACTATAAGTGCCCTGCTCTGATGAATCTTGATTAAGGACACAATGTTTTTGTAAATTCTGACAAGTTTTTTGTCTATTTCTATTGTCCTGCCAGTCATATGAACCCCCTCAATTAATGCATTTACACTTATTTTGGCACACACATGATTGTATAATTATGTCAAGAATTTCCAAGGGGTTAAAGAATACCTAAAAATACTAATAAAAAAGCTTAAAAGACAAGAAAAAAAATCACTTTTCCCTTTTTGAGTCATTAGAAAAATACCATTGCTATTCCTTCATTCAAATTGTAAACGATTCATCATCTAGCTTATGTAATGTAAGAGCTCACAACCCATAAATAACAAAGGTAGTATTGTGCAAATTGTCTAATTGAATTAACTTTGAATTACATTAAATCTGAAAAAGCATAAAATTCCATATATATGACTCTTTAATTTGTTGTAAAAACATGATTCTTTTATTTCATTTTTCTGCTTACAATCATCAATAATGTTTTGAGTAATCAGGTTATTCTAGCTACCCATTTCAATTTATTTCTTGGACTAATATTATCATGTAATTTAAAGTGGATGCCCTATGAAAGAGTTGAAAATTCCATATTTATAAGAGTGCAAAAATTCATATGAATATTCATGAAGGGTTACATCCTGGTATCTATAATGATCGGAAGTTGGGCCAAGCCCATCTTAAGATGGGCCAGCCCAACTTCAAATGACCTACATCCTGGTATCTAGAGATCGGAAGTTGGGCCAAGCCCATCTTAAGATGGGCCAGCCCAACTTCAAATGACCTACATCCTGGTATCTAGAGATCGGAAGTTGGGCCAAGCCCATCTTAAGATGGGCTAGGGGTCATCGTAAGTTGGGCCAAGCCCATCTTAAGATGGGCTACCCAACTTCCGATCGTAAGTTGGGCCAAGCCCATCTTAAGATGGGCCAGGATCGGAAGTTGGGCTGCAACATATATATATATATATATATATATATATATATATATATATATATATATATATATGTATACATATATATATATATATACACATATATATATATATATATATATATATATATATATATATATATAGGTTTTATTCTATAGACAGTGAGCTACTCCACAGATTCTGTTATACTTCCCTGCAGAGGAGCTGGCTTATAATCTATACCTGGCAATTGTCACTGGAGAAGGCAGGATGCGTTTTACATAACATCTCACTGTAAAGATTCTCAGCTGTCAAGATGCTGACATTCAAGAAGTGAGAGCAATTTTTCTAGTTCACCTTTCTGCTGTTGGCAGAGTTCTTGTTCTCAAGTACCTACAAAATAGCTGGGAGGCTGAAGGTGTGGGATGAAGGGTGATGACGTAGTTTGCCGATCATCTGAGCAGCGCTTTTCCTAACCCATTCATGCTGAGAGTTTCTCTAGACAAGTCTTGTCTGAATAAAGGAAAGATATCTGCATTTGACAAGATGCTAGATATAAAATGTGAATTCACCAATTATTTGAAGCGAAGTTATCAGTGGGGTCTAGATTAATCCTTCCAACGCTACTTTTTTCCAATGTCAAAGAATGCAAAGATTTTTGAAAAGCATCCATATCCTGTCATATATTGGTACTCATTGGATAGCCCTCACGGAGTACTCTCAGATGAGTACCCATATGCTAGGGTTTCAGTGATTTTTCAGGATTTTTGCATTATTTTGTTTTGGCCAAATTAGCCACCACCAGCATAAGGGTTAACATTTCCTTAAACCATTATTGCTTTAGATTTCCTGTATAAATTGGCCAAGGATACTTTTGTAATAACTTGAAACTGAGAATGGTTTAAGTACTAGAGTTGTCAGTCGTGATCTGATCACATTGTCATCAACAGTTGTCATCAACTATTCTCCAAAATTGCTTTTATCTGAAAGATTTCATCCCAATTTTTGGACTGTTTTGGCTCCAGCAAGCAATAATCCTTCCAATTCTAAGGCTACTTTTGGTCAAAGCACAAAGACACAAAGATTTTTAAAAAGCTGTCTAAACCCTGTCATACCGGTATTCATTGGATAGCTCTCATTGAGTACTCACAGATTAGTACCCATATGCCAGAGCTCCAGTCATTTTTAGCTTTTTGCATGATTTTGTATTGGCAAAATTAGCCACCACCAGCATAAGAGTTAAAGGGTCTATCTAGAAATAGTTAAATCGTACAGAAATCAGATTTATGTGAAGGGAAAGACTAGATGTCCACCTAGACATGACACCTCTCTTATCTGGTGTCAACCACTAAATCAGAAAAATCATATTAGAAAATTTGTACTCGTTCTGACCTCACAGTAGTACATCTCTCGGGTGAAGGAGAGTCTCATAAACTCTAGCTAATTTCCCCAGCATGAGATCACATGGAGCAGGATCACAGCAAAATATAAGGTTCCTAGAATTCAACATCAATCAAAGCCGCCTGGTATTTGAATTAACATATCATGCCTTAGCCTTAATTTGGGCACAGATTTGCATCTGGAAGCGATATAGGAATAACACCTTTTGGAATTCATTTATAAAATTCTTTTTTCATCATTGCTTATGACTATATATATATATATGACTATATATAACTATATATATATAACTATATATATACATATATATATATATATATATATATATATATATATATATATATATATATATATATATATATATATATATATATATATATATATATATATATATATATACATATATATATATATATATATATATACATATATATATATATATATACATATATATATATATATATATATATATATATACATATATATATATATATATATATATATATATATATATATATATATATATATATATATATATATATGTATATATATATGTATATATATATATATATATATATATATATATATATATATATATATATATATATATATATATATATATATATATATATATATATATATTATACATAGTCATAAGCATAGATGTATTTGTGTGTGATCTCTAATGCACCTCCTGAGCAGCAGGCTCTAAGTGATGTAGCAGCAATTAGAGTGGATGTCACTCAGTCCGTGCAGCAGGTTGCTGGCTGACTAATCTAATCTCATCTAGGATGATTACAGAGTGGAAGGATGAGCCAGGGGGAGCAAGTACACACAGTAAATCACCCCTTCATTTCATATTAATGGCTCCTTATCGGGCTGTGGAGTAACGCTTCAGGTACAGAGGCAGCACTGGAACACTAACAGGAGTTTAGGGAATGACTTCCTAAATTGACTTTAGATTAGAAAGTGAAATAAAAGCTAGAAATCATTGACCCATCCTATGCTAAGGCTACTTTCGTCCAAAGTGCAAGGATGCAAAGATTTTTGAAAACCATCTAAACCCTCTCATGTCGGTATTCATTGGATAGCTCTTGCTGAGTACTCTCAGATGAGTACCCATCTACCAGAGTTTCAGTCATTTTTCAACTTTTTTGCATCAAATTAGCCCCCAGCAGCATAAGAGTTAATTGGTTAAACCAAAATCTAGTGTGCTTAGAAGTAAAAATTGATCCTTACTAAATTGCGAAATGAATGCTAGAACATCAAACATAAATAATGGATGAATAAATTACCTAATGTGTGCTAAAGAAATTAGTGTACAACACATTTTACTTGATCAAAATAAAATTAAAGAACACACGTAAACAAGATGCCATATTGAAGAATCATAACCCTAATTATTTGACCTTAGCATTTGGCAAAAATCGTAATAGGTACTCCCTATTTTGCAAAATGATTTGTATTTATCCATTTGTTATCTGCATAATTACAGCTCTCAAGTGATGTGTATAAATTAGGAAATATATACACTGAATGACTGACATATGTAATTTGGTGTCATTCAGTACAGCTTACAAACAGTGTTGGTTCACACATACATACAAAAAAAGTCGATCTTAGTCTGGATTTTCGGAAAAAGGCATAGTTTGAGAATTGTTTGAAGGCGAAACACTATTTACATCCCAACTAATTAATTTCCTTTAAATATTTTGTGAATTAATGCTTGGATCTCTTAGTTACTTTCAGAAGAATCGTAGAATCTGACAGCATTGTTCAAGAAAAGCTCCTTGGCCAAAACGTTCACAGAATGTTCAAGTTAACAGCGGCACATTGACAGTGACTTTACACAAAGCAGTATTGAGGTATCTTTTCATCAAAATTTGGCCTTCATACTATTGATAAAACTTCACTTAATATATATTATGTAATTTGTCTTACAAGATAAATATTCAAACTTTTCACACTATCTGGGCAGGGTTGGTATTTAAACAAGTTAGAATCTCGATGTTTCCTCACATTCTAATTATACGGTATTTACCTCATCAGGTCAGTGGTTGAAAATGGCAATTACCACCTGATCAGATGGCACTACTCTAACTGGCTAAAATGATTAACAACTTGACAGTTTCGTAGTATCTGTTTATACAAAAATTATCTTTAAAAGAAAATTAGAAAAAATATCAATAAAAGGTATTTTATTCAGAATGCAACCGTTCAGCTCTCCTTATGATATTGATTATTTTTTTGCCAATTTCTGTATTTTACTTGTTATTTTCCATAAGTATTATAAGTTTGGACAAAGATTTTCAAAGGATACTCTAAGCCTGTATTGGTTAATACTGGGGAAAACCTGAGGGAAAGGAACAGCTACTATTATAGCCTGCCTCCCAGGCCATATTTAAATGTCTTCCATTGTGGATAGATGGCACTGCGGTACACTAGGAGCTCAGTTCAAAGTATGTTACCAGTAATCTCCCTTGTGTGGCAATTGTGTGAACTAAATGGCCAACAGTAGGCCGCAAGTCCCTACCTAGTATAGGTGCAGGCTTCTATATATAATAAAGTAAAATCATAACAGAGCCTTGTGGCTAGGCTACTACTATTACTACCAAAAAGCAAGCTGTACCCTTGTGTGGGTGAGAGAACAGGACCAGTTAGGCATAGTGCACAGAGTAAACAAACAGCCTGAGTGCCTAATGAGAGAGGCTTATATTTCCCTTGTCCAGCTGTGGTGTCTGACTGACCTATTAGTGACCAGCTGTTGCCTCCATCACTGCACTGCTTGACATACTAGGCATGTTAATCTCTGTGTGTAGAGACAGCAACAACAACACCAACAATAGCAACAAAAATACAACAACAGCAGCAACAATGACAACAGACACAACAACTGCAGCTACAGGAACTTTGGTATTTTGAATTTTTTGTAATTTTTTCTGCCATATTGCGGCAAGTCGTGACTAGCCAGTTGTAGCTGGTGGAGGAAACTGGAGGACACAGCGAAAACCAATGCCTAACTCCAAGTCATTGGCAACTTTTTTCACATGCCCCAGCCGAGATTAGAACCCAAGCAGTGGTGAGAGACAGCTAGCAGTCAGTGGCAATGCCTTAGACCACAAAGCCATCAGGCCCCCAACTGCAGCAACAACAATAACTACTACAACAACAACAACAACAACAACAACAACAACAACAACAACAACAACAACAGCAGCATCAGCGACAACATCCACAACAAGAGCACTGTATAAGTCCTGTCAGAGGATAACAAGTCAATGTTTCTCACTTTGTTGGGTTAGAACTCAGGATAAAACAAGTTACATCTATCTCCACATTTTCTTTCTCAGACTAAACTAAACTACTAGGAGACACCCCTAGCCTGTGAGCAAATAACCCATCCATGCCTGGAGATCTCATTGACAAGTGTCTTCTGAACCTATTACACTTATGAAAATAACAATTGAATTGAGCATTGAGCTTTGAATTCAACAGAATTTTTGAAAGAGAGTTGTGGGTTTGGTTCTGAAGAGCATTTCTACTTATTTTTCCTGAAACATACTCATGTCAAAAAGATATCACTGAAACTGTTAGGGTACTTTTGGGCGCTACAGGCATGAAAGGGTCAAAACACAACAGATCCTAGCCTAGAATCTAGGCTATGTATAATGATCCTTTACAGAGAGTGGGTTACAGTATTAAACTTAAGTATCTTAGTCCAAAGTACATGGACACAAAGATTTTTGAAAACCATCTAAACCCTGTCATGTTGGTATTCATTGGATAGCGCTCGCTGAATACTTTCAGATGAGTACCCATGTGCCAGAGTTTCAACCATCTTTCAGGGTTTTATTGCCAATTAGCCACCAGCAGAATAAGGGTTAACCCCATTCATGTCTGTAACACACAAACCACCAACTATTTTGGTGATATCTTACTATTACAAAAGGAATTTTAAGAAAATATTTGAAGGAGAAACGTAAATCAGAAATTAAATAACAACTCCCCTTCAAATATCTTACCAATTCATGATTAATCTCTTCTAGTTCTTTTCAAAATTATCACAGGTCCAGACAAGTAAGGTCAATGATGTCTACATGCATGAATGAGGTTAATAAGTTTAACCTGTTGATAGACATTAATTATTAAGTGGAAAAAAGAAAATGAAATACCTTATTCATAACACTGACATGTTATATTCGCCCCAAGTTAAGGTATTCCATTTATCAATATTGGATATTCATCTATGGAGCAGTCACTGGTGTCAGTCTCAGTCTATATATTTGTTGACACCCACATATTTTATGCTGACATTCTCTTTAAAGGCAGTGCATTCAGAAGTACAAGAAATTACATTTCATGCGCCCACTCAATGTCTTAAGGTCCCATAGTCTACATCTGATGAAATCCACAATTAATACACTGACACCCTCTATAAAGACAGTGTATAATTCAGTAATATGGAGAATTTCATGGCACACACTTCATGTCTGCTCTCACGGTCTATATCTAATGAAAACCACACTTAATACACTGACATCCTCTGTTAAAAGAGTGTATTCAGGGAAAATCATGGCACCCACTTCATGTCTGTACTCTCAGTATCACATATTCTTTGAAACCCACATATAATATGCTAGCATCATCTGTAAAGGCAGTGCATTCAGTAATATAGGGAATTTCATGGCACCCAGTAGATGCCTGTATTTTAAGCAGTCTAACATATTATATATAAGAATGGACACCCACATACAATACACTTACATCATCCGTAAAGGCAGTGCATTCAGTAATGCATTGTAGCACAGACTGGTGTCTGGATTGTCTCACGGTCCAAATATCGGCTGAAACCCAATCCACTCTATGGGAGTTAATGGGACCAGAAATGCCTATTAGAGGAAGTCAGTATTTCCTACAATCAGCAGCTATAATACAAGTATGCCTACACCATATTAACAAAATATATCAGCGACAATCAAGGAAATTAAGGATAAAGTATTGATACTGGGTCTACTTACCGAAAAATATCGCTGATTTCTGGTTGGTAGTGTTTCTTTGGTGTTTTTTGGTTCAGTACGAGGGAGGCGTACGCTGCAGCTATCCCTGGCAATGGTTGTACCCCCACTGCAGTACTTTATAGTGTGACCTGGAAAGAGACGTAAATACACTGCTAAATACATCATCTGGGTATCACTCAGTCACATGATAAATCATTGATACAACAATGGGCTCATTATGATGTGGATACCATATATAGAAAGCTTGCGATTCAAGCTTGTAATCTGCGCATTGATCTATTAAAAAAAATGGATCACGCATGATGTAAGACTCTACATCGGTGCAGCATCATTAAGAAAACCCATCATCATGGCTGGGATTCCTGCACCATATACACTCTGTAGCATCCTGCCAGACAATCTACATACTACGTACATACATGTAGCATAGCTACTTTATACCCTTGCTCTCTTTAGCCTAATCATATCATGGGCTGAGACTTTTTCGGTTTGAACAAAAATGTTCACCTCTTTTTAATGCTTATATCCAGCCCGGCCAAGGCATGTGAGAAAATTGCAAGTGACTTGGGGTTAGGCTGCGATTTTTGCCCAGTACTCAGTTTTCCACCACCAGTTACAACTGGCTAGTCACAAAATTAGCAGCAATATGGCAGAAAAAGTGACGAAAAATTTAATAACCAAATACTACCATGGACTTTCAGCTGATAAAGACTTCAGTTACAGTTAAGGTACATAGTAAATAGTGGTATGATGGATGATTCACAATGTTATAAGATACAAGAGATTATATGTGTTATGATGGGCTTCCTCATCCATCCATGCCTGAAGATCTTAATGACATATGCTATCTGGACCTTTGAAAATGATTTAAGAATAATGCATGAAATCACAAAATATTCAGAGGAGAATTCAATTGTGAGTTTAGTTCTCAAAAGCATTTCTACTTTGAATATTTTCTGAAAAATATGCTGTTGGTATTGATATTACCAAAATTGTGAGGGTGTTTAAGGCGCTGTAGCCACACACAGCTTAACTCTTATGCTGCTTAAGTGGCTTATTTGGCAAATATAAAATGATGCAAAGAAAACACTAAAAACTGACTGAAATCCTGGCAAATGGGTACTCATCTCAGTACTCAGCAAAGGCTATTCAATGAGTACCAATATGACAGGGTTTAGATGTTTTTCGAAATTGTTTGCATCCTTCTGCTTTAGACGAAAGTAGCCCCAACATTGGATAGATTAATAGTGTTACACTGAGACAGTGTTTTAGTGCTCAAACAACTCCCTCGTGTGGAAATATTATCTTAATCCCTAGTCATAGGTTTGAGATACATTCAGCAGATATTTCATAGTTTTGTCTGTAAAAGCTATTAATATTCCAGACATCTCAAATGCATATCAAGATAATACCTTATCAACAGGCTTTAACTAAGTCATAATTCTCAATGATAAATCTTAGATAAAATAGACAAATGAACACATGGATTAAAGGATAGAGATAGTATCGGATTGTCTAGTCTATACCTATAATACTTTTTTCATGAATCTAGTTTTAGTTTAACAACACAGCACAACACAGTTTAAATTTAGATCTGCAGTTCCCCCATATCGTTTATTAAGAACTTAATCAGCCTGCTATGCAGCATTTTTTATGCTGAGCAGGAACAATATCATACTGCATACTATTGCATATTGAGAGCAATTTGTTCTTTCAAGTAATATAATCATGATGATTATGAAATACCCATAATGTACCTAACTACATAATTGAGGAAACTGGTTAGAAATAGCTGATTACTGGTTGCTGGACTGATTTGTCATATGAATGCCTATATCACCTTAAGCCCATTCATCAATCTAAATATGATGGTTCTAATGAGTCTTATTAATTCTGCAATTATCCTTTATCAGAGAGCAACTCTGTTTTATGTCTGAAGCTACAGACCTTATGGAGGGGGCTTTTTTCTATTACTGCACTAAGAAAGATCAAGAGGAGAATATTTTTTATCAAAACCTGAATACTAGTATCACATGCATACATATATACATACACACACACACACATATATATATATATATATATATATATATATATATATATATATATATATATATATATATATATATATATATATATATATATATATATATATATATATATATATATATGTATATATATATATATATATATATAGTTGTTGCTTTCCTAAACTTACCAGATTCCCCCTATCCACGTATTGTAAGTAGTAATACAGTGGTATTCTGTACGTTTATATACTGAACTAGCTAGGCTGGTTATGGCACATACTGCTAGTAGTGTAAAATGGAACATAAATCACATAATAACCCCTTATTACGTAGAGGAATCGGAAACGACCAACGTTCCTCCCAAAATCCGCCAGAGCTGAGGGAGGCCGCAAACTAGGCTGGCAATTTGCGCATTATAAGTAATGATGCATAGGAGGCTATTGTAGGGTATTTAGCCCTACCCACACTTCCCGGAACAGCGTACTTCCCATCATTTTCATTCCTTCAAAGAAGATTCCCTGCTTAGAGTCATGATGCCTGGTGAATGCATAAATAGGGGAGAAAGGTTAGATTAGATTGGCATTATGCTTTAACCTAAAAAGGCACATTGTAGGAATATTAGATGGTCCATACTAACCTATTCAGGAGACATTAACTCATTTTGGGCAAACTACAACTGAAATAAGGAGGCCTATTAGGCATATCATTAAGATAGCTAGTGAACAAAATTGTAATGTAGAATACATGGCTGAAATCACTATCTACTACCTCACAACTGCAAATAAAAGAAAAATGCTTGTCTATAGAAACAAATATTTATTTCTGGACCATCAGAAAAGGTTCACCAAATCCTTAAGTTTAGCATCATGATGGGTTATTAAGTCATCAAGAACTGCTTCCTTTGCTGCATAGATAAATGCCCAAAGGGGTGGAAGTTATAAGAATGTGTTGCCAGTAAGGGGGATTCCAATCAAAATCATTTGCAATGAAAAATTGAACTGTGTCAAACTACTTTCACTTTTTGTTTTTTGGCTAAATGATTATTGAATTATTGGATAATTGAACCATGTCATACTACTTTCACTTTTTGTTTTTTTGGCTAAATGATTATTGAATTATTGGATAATTGAACCATGTCATACTACTTTCACTTTTTGTTCTTTGGCTAAATGATTATTGAATTAATGGATAATTGAACCATGTCATACTACTTTCACTTTCATTTAGGATTTTTTTATGATGGAAAATTCAACTTGAAGACTGATAGTTGCATGTAGTCAAACTATTTATTACTTCTAATACCAAGGTGGGCAATCCACAACTTGGGGTTGCTTCCAATCAGCCAGGCAGCTGAAATGCAGGTAGTTACAGGAATATCCGATTGTGCAATTAATTTTCAACTAAAAATCTTTTAGAAAATAGGTCTGATCAACACTTCTCCAAATATTTTCTTAAGGTGCTTTATTTGAACAAATATGACCAAAATGGCCTTTTGGGTACTATAAGCAAGAATTGGTTAATAATGAAGGCCAACAAATCATTTTAGGTAAGATTATTGAGAAGTGTCCTTCGACAGCAACCGAAATGTGTTTTGGTGGGAGATGGGGTATGTTTACAGCTGGAATAAAAGATGATGGCAACTGTCATTTATAGATATACCAGGAAAAGAAAGCAATATTGTGAGAAACATTTTCAGAAAGTTGTTGTTTTTGTTGGATTTAACAACTTTTCCTCAAATATTTTCAAATGTCAATCTATTTATTAAGTTTCATTCTAAGTTTTCAGTCAATGTGTACTCCAGAAGAAAATGGGTTAACCCTTGTGGTGCTGATGGCTAATTTTGTCAAAACAAAATGATGCAAAAAAGTGAAAAATGACCAAAACCCTGGCATATGGGTACTCAGCTGAGAGTACTCAGTGAGAGCTATCCAATGAATACCAACATTTATAAATATTTTGCATCCTTGTGCTTTGGTCGAAAGTAGCCTTGGCATTGGAAGGGGTAATACACGGCTCTAGCAGGAACAGAACATGCTCAGGATCACAGGTCCCCTGGCTGTTTTCTAAGCAAACTTCATCACCAAACTGTACGCTTACTCATCATGACACATCACTTCCATAAATCTCATTTTACAATTTATCTAGTCAGTTTTGATGACTACTTTTTCAGATACAGTGAATCACTAAGACAATGATGTGATAGAGGTTAAATGGGAAATATATTTTCTCTCCTTCGGGATTGTTTAACAGGAAATGAGGATTAAAGCATTCATATCTGCAATGCCTGAGAAAGACAATATCTTCAATAGCATATTTTATGAAGTAATTTGGAGGAGAAATGCTTGTTGGAACTCATTCTTCAACCTTCCTCCTTGGTGAATTCATATTCAATTTTAATAGCATCAATGGCCTAGACAAATTTTACAAATAGAATTCAGGACTTGAATGATTTCCTGCAATTTCAAATAGAATTAAGTATATTCAATGAAATAACAAGGTACTATCATTCCAAAAATTAGGCAAATGGTTGATACAAAATGTTAACACATTAATCCTGGTTTCAACACAACATAATGCATATTATTAAGCCTTTTGCTTCTGGTTGCGAATTTGGTCAACATGAAATGATGAAAAAAAGCTGAAAAGTGACTGAAACCTTGGCAAATGGGTACTCATCTGATAGTACTCAATGAGAGCTTTCCAATGCATACCAATATGATAGGGTTAAGATGATTTCCAAATCTATTATTTTTTCTTTTTTGTGCATTGGACGAAAGTTACCTCAGCAGCAAAAGGGTTATATACTGAATGGTCCCCATTTTGACACTGTTTCTCTTCCAAGTTGACCACTACATGCATGCAGGTCAGCTAGCACACAGTATTTCATGGTGGAAGTTTACCGTTATGACTGGTGTCTGGATCCCGCGGAGGATCTGAGAGTAGGTCTAGAATCAATATGCCGGGTAGTAGTACTCAGCAATGAGCAACTCAAGTCCCTCACAAGCAATCTCATCACAGATCTTCATTGGATATTGACTCACAGCAGCAGCAGGAGGATCTACCCACGGATTGCTAGGCACCGTCACTCAATCACAGCATAATACATGCCATTACAAAACCAACCATTACAGGCACACCCCAGACAGTTTGATTAAGACAATAGTATCCCTATGCAGTGCAGAATCAAATATAAATTAGACCGACTCTACTGAGTGATGGCCATTGGGAATATAATGGAATAACATTTACTTTGCTGCATTAAAACTCTTTCTGATGCTTTGAGGCAATAAAATATTAAACTATTATTGGAATAAAAAATAGATATGACAGACACAATCATGAATCCGTACAACTGTATATATAAATTTGGATGAATTATTCAAAGCATTTTTTCCAACTGATAAAAGATGATTACCATTCTATCTGCGTTTGCTTCTACTGACATTGCTCTAAAAAGATAAATTCAATGTTCATGTAATCAAATAAGAAATCTATTCTGGCTCATTTAATCCATTCATGCCTGCAGTATTTTAAGGCAAAATGTGAATATCAACTCTCTAATACATTTTGAGAATTCATTCCTTAGCCTGAAGTTATTGTGTTGTCTAATGCTGCTCTCCCACATACGAATCTAATGTGCGAACATACACGATCTCAAATCTACGATTAAAGCCACAAATTGGCTATAAAATTGGTGTTTTCCACATTCGTTAGATATGTACGTTCAACCACTTTCGTAGGTTGTTGTACCTTGTCGAACATTTGATAAGTGTACGAAAATGTACGTCAATGTACGACAACATACGACAATGTACAACATGTTGCGACAGCATATTCGACAATGTACAACAATGTTCGCCAAAAAATACTTCCCTACGACAGAATTTTTGTCGCACCCAAAAGTTTTACATGTAATTTTTTTTTTTAAATTCGCAGCATTGCCTACGAAAACCTAAGACTGACTGCGAACAACCACGATACATCACAACAACACTCGAATAACTACGATTTTTTAATTCGCACCTTGTCGCACCTTAAAATTCGTATGTGGGAGAGCAGCATTAAGGATCACCGAAACAGTCCAGACTTTACAATGAGAACTCTAGGTATGAATAGGTTACAGCAGACATACATGCTTGCTAGAGATCATTCCTTTTACTGGGCAGCTTTCTCATGCAATGGAAAATTACTGTCATTCCAAATTGTCAAAAGAATCAGGGACTGAAAAGATCTAACATTCTAAAAACATTCTTGTTGTAACCAAATGTATCCTTCAAAGATCAAATTTGACAGAATCTTCTAAAAAAGATGTATTTTTAAATTTATCGATTAGACAATATGTCAAACTTAATATTAACTTTAAAGCCAAGTAATGCTGTTAAGTACTATACAGACAAACCGTGTATAACACTGATAAACTGTACCTACAAAATATGTCAATCAAAGTACAACTGACGTTAAAGAATGGTTTAAATGGGTGGTGAATCAGGACCAAAGCCTTTGTCTGTGGTTAGCAAAAATCTGAGGAAGGCAAGTCTAAGGTGCATACCAGATTGCCAGCATTTCAGCTTTGAAGGAAATGATGCCGGAGCACATGGATACTTTAAGGAGGAAAGGTAGTATTGTTTACAGGCATAGGACTTCAATCATTATCTGACCGCTGGTCATCTACGGGCCATGGGAGCATCTTTCAACAGAATAGAATTTGGCACCACTTCCGGGACGGGTAGATCTCTCTGTAGGTATCTCCCATAAATAACGTCTCGTGTTTGATCGTTTTGACGTCTTGTTCTGTAGGTATATCTCCTATAGATTATGTCTCATGTGTTTGCCAATTATGCCGATTTGTTTTCCCCGTTCGTCACTCAGTAATCTATAGACATGGTCACATGATTACTTATCTCATCACTCATTAAGACCGTTTATTTCTAGACTGTTCACCACAGTTATGTTGATAGGATACTGTTGTCATTGATACAGGCAGGAGTCTCCACTAACCATACAAAGATTAAAGATACTAGGAGGGACAACTTATCTTCAGTTTGACACAGGATTTCATATTGTGGATTTTAGGTCATGCTATATGCATAAAAAGGTTACATTTTCATGTTCTGATAAGAAGTGTAAGGATATTGTTCAAATAAAATCTCACTTTAATATACTTAGCAGGGTTTAGATGGTTTTCAAAAATCTTTGCATCTGTGTGCTTTGGATGAAAATAGCCTCAGCATTGGAAAGGTTAACGTGTATAAACATGAAATTTGTTGCCTATTATATATAATAAAGAACACAAACTCGTTTGCCCCATTCTTCTAAAATACTGAGAAATTTTGGATATCAAAATGTTAATACTATTCACTAATACTTAACTAATACTTTTTATATTTTACTGAAGTAAAATAAAATGCAGAAATTTATGAAATAATTACCTCTTTGGAGAATAACTTTTGCCCTTCTGCAAATCCGCTTTTGCAAGATGTCTGCTGCTACACTTAATTTTCCCGCTCATTTTTTTTGTAGCCATACCTCTAGCAAGCACCTGTTGTTTTTGTTTGAGGGCCAAATATTGAACCCTTGTCCAATGAGATGCCTGCATGTTGATATTTTTGTTTATAAACAACTTAGTTTGATTGGCACATTGGTTAGGCACATTCGTCGGTTGTTTTTACTTGATGTATAGCTTGTAGACAAAACAAAACCACAGAATGACTGTTAACTGGAAGGAATTGTTTTGATGTTCATTTCTTGACATACATCTAGTTAATATCACTAGATATATGTTCTTCTCATGGAAGGCGAGACAAAATAAGCTTGAAGAATGGTGCATGTTTCAAAGGATTGGCCATAACAAGTGCACAGTGTACATTGAGCATTCATCTGCAAAATGGAATGGTCCACAACTTTCATGAACATGTGATCAGAGTAAGTGTTTCAAAGAGGGTATCAGAAGATATCACATCTGCCAACTTGTAAGAAAAATTGAAGTTTTATTTTATCATAATAAGGAATACTGAAAAAGCCCAATCAGAAAACCATACTCAATGAAAAAGCTAACAGAAGATTAATCCAACACTTTGTGTGGCTGGATAACTTTTTTGTTGATATGAAATGTGTTATCACCTAGAGAAGTGGATCTCAAAGGAAAGTACATGTAGTATGTAGAATATACCTCTAGAGATGGATTTGCTCAGACTGTGGGGTTTTGATGCAGTAGGCCCATGATGTACACTATGTAAAGTCATCCTCACTCTGTTGGGTGCAGATTTTCATTAGCCCAACATCTGCAAGGTTATACCTGTGCCTGGTTTAATGAGAAAACCCACAAATTCCAGGCTGTTTTTTATGAGGAGAACTCGTGAAATGTGGCCATTAAGGATAAGCGTTACTGGTTGTGTGATAAACCCTCCGTCATCACCCCTACCCACCCATGGCCCACACATAAACAAATGCTCTCAGCGGCAGTGGCGGCAACAGCATTGCAGTCCATCGCCTCCTGCCCTGTAGTAAAGCTAGTAATAGTACCACAGACACGTATAGCTCACTACTACTACCATTAGGCTGTCTGCTTAGCGACCTGACATGTTCCACATGTGGCTTCAAATGCTAGTTCACTCAGAGCTGCTGCTGCTGCTGCTGCATGCAGGAATAAGAAGTAATCAGCCTCACGTAACGCTAAAGCTAGCCACACCCACATCATACCTTCACCCTCAGCTCTTCCGTCAACCTAGACATGCTACTAGGATATGGTATAACTACACCCACCTTTTCCTCTTCTGATCTATATTTTTCCTTTATGCAGGAATAAGATGTAATCGCCTCACGTAGCTCTAAAGCTAGCCACAACCCCATAATACCTTTAGCTCTTTCGTCAACCTAGACAATGCTACACCCACATAATACCTTCACCCTCAGCTTTTTCGTCAACCTAGACGTACTACTAGGATATGGTATAACAACATCCCCCCCCCCCCTTTTCTCTTCTGATCTCTATTTTTCCTTTATGCTTTGGTGGTAGTTCCTAGGGTTCAACGTAAATGGCCCCAGGGGTGTCAACTGACATCATATTCTCCCTCAGATCTTTCCTCGATATACTCAGTTACTAGTCTAGGCTATAACTACATCCTTTCTGTTTCTCTCATGGTCTCTATAAAATAGAGTGAAAAAAACTTCTAATGCCTATAATATTTAGGCATTCACACAGCCAGAAAGACTGAGGAGGAGGATATAGATCTATCAGTGGTAGACATCTTGGAAGAGTCACTTTTTCACCAGTATTTGACAACTGAAAGAAATACTTAAAGCAAGCAGTCGACACTGTAAAACAAATATTGTAAAATCCAATTAGGTTTTTCTAGGGCATGAGTGAGTGTGTGTGTGTGATAGTTTGGTTCCGGGGTTCCCACAGTATATACTGAACATAAAATATAGAGTTGACAAGTAGATAAGCCAGTGGAAGGATTCAGTAATGAGGAATTCCTTAAACAGGACTGAGTGGGTGAGATAAGGGACCAAATCGCATTCCATGTGAAACCCTTTACTACAGCCAATCCCTACTGGTCATTCCTACATGCATGACTAGATAGCTAGTGCTGGAGTAGACAGCCGGACCAGACAGACAGCAGCCATCCGCAGAACAACTATTAAGGCCTAAAAAAAGTAATTGTTTGTTTACTGTAACCGTCTGAGAAAAATAGTGTAGGGGGGTAGGTAGATAAAAACTGGGGTGGGGGGCATGGTGGATTTTTTTTTTTGAGTTGGAAGGACGGGAAAAACTTTAGGGTAGGGATTTTTTTGCAGTAAGAACTTGTTAGGGTAGGGCTAAAGGAAACAAACAAACAATTTTCAGGCCTAACTAGCACAGAAATGCATACTCCCTCTATTATAAGATGTAGGACACTGATTTTCCTTCCATGAGATGGGAATTTGTAGTGTTTTAATGAACCTATCTACTTGTGAAAAGTAGACTCAAGGGCCTATGATTTTGGTACTGAATTTGCCACTCTTTTCATTTGAGGACCATGTCGGAAATTCAGGTATATTGCCAATATATAAAAAACTAGGGTAAAAAGGGGGAGAGGGTAAAAAGGTGGGAATAAAAACTTGGTCAGAGTGAACCCTGAATGTATTGAGTTTCTTATCTGCACATATGGTACTTCTGACCATAACTTATAAATAAGCCATATTTCTGCTTGATTATTAAAAGGATTAGTTGGATGGCTTGAAATAAAAAAAATTCTAAAAGTATTTCATAAAATATCCACTAATCCAAAAGACACGCCTCCTTTTTCAGGGCACTACATGCAAAACTGCATGAATGGCTGCAGGACCAACCATAACAACATATGCTATAAAATAGAGTCATAGTAGCTTTTTTTAAATCAGGAAAAGTTTCAATGTCAAACTTCCAAACGAGTCAGTGAGTTTCATAGACAGCATTGGTAATCTGACCTCGTGAGTATCTGCCTCTGCTTACATAACACACTTTTCACTTGTCAAGGACAAAAAAACACCAACAATGAGCTCTGTTCAACCATGCCCCAGATACGTCAAACGGACCACCGACAAATAGTAGGAAGTTATGTTAAATTGAAGCCGAAATACTGATGCCTTCTGTCTCCCGTTTTGACATCAATAATCAGGCCCTGTACATGACTAGTACAGGCAGTGGGGAGTTCTACAATGACACGTGTTCTGAACAGTAGGTATAAAGTATGCTGTTCCGAAAATGCAAAAAGTGTGATTACTAATATTACCTTTTCTATTTTGCCTGATGCAGGAAAATCATCAATAGACGAAACTACTAGTCAAATATTGTTTTTAATAGTGCTGTCAATTCCCCAAAATAGCAAGTAACAATAAATCCAAAACACCATCAATATATCTGATGTACAGTATTCTGCATATGGTAAATAAGTTCAGTCCAAACACTTTATAATTAAAAACAACTTCAAGCTATAAATACCACTATTCTCCCCAAGGCGGCAAAAATCACAAAATTTAGTAAACAACATTTTATCAAATAACTAGTTGCAAAAATAAAATATTTTTGCCTTCTATTTTGGATCGCTCACCTCACCACAAGGTAGCAGGAGATCAGGGCACATAGAAAAACATTGATCAATAACACTGATAAAATATGAGTAATTGGTAGGCACAACAAGTACTGATATTCACTACAGTTGCATATAAATAAAACATAATTTCTTTATATAAATAACTATGTAAAGTCAAATTTGAAGGCCTCAAAGGCAATGTCTATGCTTTTCCCAATGGGCAAATTCCTCCCACATTGACCCTTACTCCCTCTCCATTGCGCTTGAGTGGTGATTGGGGTGAACGCGTTTACATGGCTCCTTACCTAGAAGTCAGCAACATGATTCAATCCAGTCATCGGGTCATACACATCTAATAACTCAAGGTATGTAAGAAAGTTGCCAGTGATTTGAGGTTAATCAGTGTTTTTTCGCCGTTTCCTCCACCAGTTACAACTGGCTAGAAAAAGTGATGAAAAATTGAAATTCCGAATTCCTAATAACTCAAGTAATGTAGAGATATTTTCTAAGCTTTAACACAAATTAACACTATTCTTTATTGATATTAGTTATATATTAAAGTTACGCTTTAAGATCCTTTTTATAATTTTTCTGCCATATTAATCCTCATGCTGCTGGTAGCTCATTTGGCCAATTCAATATGATGCAAAAAACCTGAGAAATGACTGAAAATCATGACTGGCTAGTTCATACTGGTGAAAGAAATTGAAGTACCAGGGAAAACGGCTGACTGACTGACTTACCAGAAGTTACTGGCAACTTTCTAGCATGCCTTATGCTGGATTTGAATTCTGGAACTTCAGTAGTGGTAATTAAGAGACATTGGGCATATATTGGGTAGCCTCAGGAGTTTTCCTTAAAATTGAAATCCAGATGACATAAATATTTAAAAACTGACTTAGAAATTAAGCATAAATCAACAAAATATTTCAAGCAGACTTGTGATTTGGATTCTGAAGAACATTCATTTTTCAAATAACTTCCAAAAACTGCTTGTATTCAAGAAATATTGACAAAATAGGCTTATTAGGCCTTCTTCATGCATGAAAGGATTGTGCTTCAAGATGTTCAGAAGTTCCCTATTATGTTGCATTGTTCTTAACTGACTAAAACCACCAAACTACTTTGGTGACATCTTTCTGAAAAAAATGATCTTTTAAAATATTCAGATGAAAAATTCTATTGGACTTCAAATCAACAACTCTTAAATCAATGCTTTATTCTAAAGCTATGTTCTAAATATCCAGAAGACGTGTATCAAGAACTGAAGGCATGAATGGGTTAACCCTTATGCTGGTCGTGGCTAATTTAGCCAATACAAAATGGTACAAAAACTCTGAAAAAATGACTGAAAGCTGGGCGCATGGGTAATCATCTGAGAGTACTCAACTATCCAATGAATAACAACATGAAAGGGTTTAGATGGTATCTAGGCATACTTGTACTTTGAATGAAAGTTGCCTCAGCATTGGAAGGGTTCAATAGGGGTCTGCCATGTGCACTAAGCTGATTTGGTACAATGGGCAGTATTTTGACTTGATTTCTCCAAATCAAGCTAATTACTGTGGTGTGTGTGGCAGCCCTGAGGGTAGGCTTCTCTGCCTGGGTGGGCACACCGGGTGGAGCATCGGGGTGAATGCATGCACTATACGCATAAACCCTACAACCCAGCATGCAAACCCGCAAAATAAAAAAGTGCATTATACTCATAAACCCTATAACTCTGCATGCAAACCCGCAAAATAAAAAAGGCCATGACTTTTAAGTTCCAAGACCTTTTGTTAGCTATACTGTCAACAATGTGGCAGTTTGTCAGGGTTGTTTTAAGTTATAAAATATTTATCAAAATTTTTATATATTACACACCTTGGACATGCATAACTATAAAATGAATATTTTTATGCCAAATAATACGGTATCTGTACCTATGATAGTTCTGCTTCAATTAACGTTTAATTGTTGTCATTGGTTATATTGTTCTCTCTAAGACCTCTCAGTGTTGGTAATATATTGACCCATTAGGATCTGGAATGCGCACATTGATTGTTTGTCAAACTTTGAATAAATTTCATCAAATAGATCTAACGTGGAAGAAAACTGGAGAGGAATAGTCAAGCTCAACACAAGGAATAACTTTCAGTCAAAAATTTCTCAAATAGGCATTTTGTTCTTAATTTTTGTCTAATGTATCACACCATTTGGGTACACCAAATGTGATTAGATTAACCCTTCTAATGCTGAGACTACTTTCGTCCAAAGAACAAGGACAAAAAGATTTTTAAGAATCCATTTAAACCCTGAGATGAGTATCCATGTGCCAGGGTTTCAAGTTGAAAATGTTGAAATCATAACAAATATATTGGGATATTAAAAACTTTAGTATTTCATTTGTTTAATTGTTTCTCTAGAGCAACACTGTTTATTTCTTGGACTCGAGTGGAATGCTATGATTCATTCAAGCTGAAGATGTTAAAATTTTAACAAAACTATTGGGATATAAGAAACAAGATTTTAATTGTTTAATTCTGTTGCTCTAGAACAACACTGTTTATTTCTTGTACTCGAGTGCAATTGCCTCGCGGGCAAATTTGGTAAATCTCAATATCACATCGAGTGTTCTCAGCTGCAGTCAGCACCACCTGGTGAGTTCAATAGGAATGATAAATGAGGTGTGTGATTCAAGGAAACACAGACCACAAATATATGTCAGACGTTCAAAGGTTGAAGCTTGCCTAATATGAAACTCATTTGTTGATCTGCAAAATGATTGCACTCATGCTTAACCCATTAATACTTGACCCCTCTGATGCTGAGGTTACTTTCGTCCAATGCACAAGATTGCAAAATATTATGAAATTCATCTTAGCCCTGTCATGTGGGTATTCATTTGAAAGCTCTCACTGAGTACTCTCAGATGAGTACCCATGTGCAAGGGTTTCCCGGCTTTCTGTCATCATTTCACATTGACCAAATTAGCCACCAGCAGTGAAAGGGTTAAGAATTCCTCTATGAATTATTGTCTGGATCTACAATACTTTAGACAATAACTTACAAATTTGGAATGATTTCACAAATTTTTCTAAAGAGAGTTGCTGCTAATAATTTCTTAATAACATTTTTCCGTGAAATATTTCTCAAAGTATGCTTTTGCCTGCAGGATTTCATCAAAATTGTCTGTGAGCATTAATGGGTTAACATTCTCCCAGACAAGGGTTGTCCAGATCAAGGGTAGTTCTGAAATAAACTTATGAATACAAACATCTTTGATGGCAAGTAGCTTTTGATTGAATATTCCTTTCAACATTTTAAGAAAGATGCTTTTGTGAAGAGGATATCAATACATCAGTTAGTCCTTTTAGGCTCAAACAGCAATGTATGGTATAACCCTAGAGAAATTATAAATAGAACCTCCGTTAAAAGTATTTAGAAAGGCTGCTGGGGCATCAACCTAGACTAGACTGATATTTGCCATTGGGGAATGCAATATCTAAGTATCTCTAGGCAACCTTACTGGTACTTCAGATTTCTTCTAAATATCCCATCTTTTTTCAAATTCTATTTGAAAATTGTGAAATGACCGTCCATTCATGTTGCTCACTTTTAATTACTCCAAGCCACAAACTTCCCATGTTCCATCAAATCTCTTAATCCAGGACACTGAATATCAACCTCCTGGTGTACCCAATGCCAGTAATATTTGTTTTTTAATCTCTGGTCATATTAGTTGCTTCAGAAGGATGAAGCGGATATGAAAATAAAATGAAAACACATTATCTCACTCAGGGCAGACTGTCTCCATGGAGAAATCAATCCGGGGGGAAAAAAGCCCCGTAATTCTCTGATGAATGCAATATGGCTGAAACCTGGAAGCGGAAATAATCAGCGCTGATCTGCCAGACTGTGTTTGATGTTATTGACACTCTCCTAGGAATCGGGAGGAGGGGTGCCTCGGTGCTTTACCTTCCATAGTTAACCCATTCATGCCTTGAAAGGCATTGTCTGGATCTATGATTCTTTTTTTTTAAATAACTTAACCCTTATGCTGCTGGTAGCTAATTTGACCAATACAAAATGATGCAAATATACTCATGAAAAAAAATGTCAGAAGAAAATGTTATGGATTGCATTGCTGTTACCATTTAAACTATTATTTTTCCAATTGCTTTCGATTTATTGCTTTTCAGTTTCACAGTTTAATGTAATTCCATATATGTTATATTGCTGTAGCTAGAATAAAAGATAAAGAATCCATCCACTATCCCTTTCCAAACAGAGCAGAGTTTCTGTTACCATTTCAACCATTGATCACATTTCCATCATTGCTTTCCTAGGTCACCCAAACATTTTCTGACTAGCTCAATTTGTTGGACAAGACAGTTTATCCTCTACTGCCTCAGTACACTGTGTTACAAGTACCTTACATACAAGCATACTGTGATATACTTTATCTAGCAGCCTGAAATTAATGCTGCAATTGTATGTTCCCCTGAGGTAGTTGAAATATTTCAAGCAACACACAGTCCTGCAAGGAAATAATATACAAGGCCATGTGGATAGCATATACAGTGGAAAGAGGTTAGCCCTTTGGCTATTAGTAATAACCCCTTGAACATATGAAGATTGCATCCAGACCATATACAACATAGCATTTATCAACTTATTTTTGTATGATTAACAAAAAATTGCCAGAGCATCATTGAATTTCAATCTAGACTCTACAGCAAACTAGATAGCACTTCGCAAGGAGCAAAGCAGAGAATAGACTAAGCTCCTAGTCCCTAAAAAGTGGCAATTGCCTTCAGTGTTGACCAAGCTGTGTGGTGTAGTACCAGGTATGATACATAGATGCCTTAGATGGTACCACCTGATCCTCCTATAGGGCTATCTCTAGAGGTTTTACTCAAACTGAATCCTCTATTCACCTGGTGAGATAAATGTGAACTAATTTGGCCCCCTTGACCATTTGATGCCTGGTAACAGAAAAAGATATGTATATATGACAGCCTAGAAATCTAGGCTAAGCAACGAGGTGCCAAAGCCCTGCACACCGAAGAGGGCCGTGTCTGCAGCAAGTTTTATGGCAACTCCCATTCTGAGTATGAAATTATAGACGGTGGCAGCAGAGCTTGATAACCTGAGCTGCTGGTTTGTTTATAGTAAGTCAGCTATTCTCCTCAACATGGCTCCTTGGCAAGCATTCATCATCACTAACACCAGAAATGGAATGATATGAAGGCGGGCATGGTCTGCATTATATCTGCATTAAGAGCAAGAACACACACACACACACACTTATGCACAAATATGCACACACACACACACACACACTTATGCACAAACATGCACACACACACACACCTATGCATAAACATGCACACACACACACTTATGCACAAACATGCACACACACACACACAAACTTATGCACAAACATGCACACACACACACACACACACACACACACACACACACACACACACACACACACACACACACAAAGCACACACAAACACACACATGCAAAACTAACACACACACAAAAGACACACACACATACATAAAACACACACACATAAAACATACACACACACAAAACACACACTGCACACACATACACAAACACACACACAAAAACACACACACGCATAAAAACACACATACACACACAAAAACACACAAACACACGCAACCAGCATATTTTGGCTAAGACACTGGTCTTTACAAAGCAACCAGCTGCCAGTGGGCATTTGGAACAATACCCCTGATCCTGCTAGCTGCAAGCACCCAAATCCTACAAGAGTTGGACTTGCCTATCCCTGCTACTGTAGCGTCTGTCATCATCCAACGTCTCAGACTACAACATCGCGGGAGGAGGGAGATGAGAGGGCAACGGCCAACAACAGGGCTATCAATAACAGTGCCACCCTGTCTCTTCTCAATGACCATAATTCTTGACTTACTATCATGAGGGAGGACGGCACTCACTGCAGTCCTATTACAGATAATAACTGTAGTCCCATAACTTATAATAACCCTATAATAATCCTAAATCTTATGGATACATGGAGACGAAGGGCCATAGGGTCACCCGTAAGACACAAGCATGGCTCCCTGTCTTTATGTTAGTTATACTATTACCATTATTTCTGATGCATAAACCACTGTCTTCTGAATATGTTCTTTAATAAAGGGACACTGTTTCAGGAAACAAGCTAGGTATAAGAGGGTATTTAATAGATCCCCCATAGAGGCAGGGACTTAGCCAGGACCCGTCCGGTCTTTTTTTTGGACAGGCAGTTTCCTGAAAACCTCCTTTTTGGACAGACAAAGTTTTCCAAAATGAATTTTCAATTTTCAATTATTTTCCAAACAAACCATCTTTCAGGACAAAGCTCATCTAAGCTGAAGTGTAAATTGGCTTTTTCGACACAATATGCTATTAAATGTAGTTGGTATTAGGATTTCAATTAGATTAGTGGCTAATTCTGGACAGGCAGATATTTTGGAATTATTGTTTTGGTCAGGCATTTTTGAAATCCTGGATACGACCCTGCATAGGGGTAGAAAGATATGACTATTTGGTGGATTTTCTTTTAAATGCCCAACTCTGAATTACAGTACCTGCTCCTGATTACATCAATTGGAACCAAATCAAATCAGAAAGGCACATAGCATTCCACCTAGTATTAAACTACAGAACTAAATAGGGGTATCATTATCATTGGTGTTAATCTAACAACCAGGTTTCAGTTCTTTGCATCTTTCCCAGGGCTCGACACTAACAGTGAACTGCTGGCTCCAGGCCAGTAAAAATTCCCAAAAATGGCTTTGGGCCAGTAAAAACAGAGTTCAACAGGGCCAGTAAAAAATTAGGGGTCATTCTTGTTAACAGGTTTTCCCCAACATCAGGCACATCAAATGTTATGAGAAAAAATTCTAGGACCAGTTAATTTTTTGCATTTTGCAGGACGAGTAGAACATTGATCCTACTGCTCCTAAGGGGCAAGTAACATTTAGGCCTGTTTCCTAACATTATTTCACTTGATTACTAACATAGGACATTCCTAAGTTAGGTTCATCATAAAGGCTGGTTAATCTTAGAAGACATTCTGTATTCATATCAATGATATTATGTATCAGTATAACTTACAAATTCAGCAATTTAATATACCATATCTGGATAACTGAAATTTTGTATCAGTGAAAATGACATTATACATCTGTGTAACTGACAATCTGTATCTATGAAACAGATATTCTATTTCTCTAAAACTGACATTCTGTATCTATGAAACGGACATTCTATATCAGTTTAACTGATATACTGTATGTGTATTTGACATTTTGTATTCGTAGAACTGACAATCTCTTTTATGAATAGCATTCATAGATGACATTTCAAGTGTTTAAATGATATTATATACAATTTTACAATGCTCGAACATTACATTTTGTAAGCAGTATATTTTTACAAAAGGTTATTCATTTAGTGCAAGTATATTCTCAACGTGAAATAATTTTATCTTACCTTTAAATCGTTGCTGATTGAGAGCTACATCAGGAGCTGTGTGAAATCGTCTTTAGATTTGCAACTAACTTTTCATAGGACACCTGTCAGGAGAAAAGAGGGAAAGATTGAAAAAGTCATTATATAAACAAATTAAAGCTGTATACGGTATGTTAATAAGCAAGATATAGTGTACCAAACATCCCCTAAACAACGGGATACCTCTAAGTACCAACATGGAAGGCAGCTCATAAGCTAAAAACAATAGTTTTTTGGTCATTTTTTGTGTATGGAAATGGGTGAAGGCAATGCTCTTTTATTATCTAGTCATTTACCTTTATCATAGTGTAGTGTCTGGATTCATGATATTTTTCTAAATTTCTTTGTAATGAATTATGAAGTCACAAATAACTTTAGGTAGAAAAGTAAAAAATAATATTAATATTAATAATAATAATAATAACAATAATAATAATAATAAGAAGAAGAAGAATAAAATGAATAATAATAATAATGATACTATTAATAATAATAATAATAATAATAATAATAATAATAATAATAATAATAATAATAATAATAATAATAATAATAATAATTGATATTTGTGATATAGCACCATTATATAAATATCTTAGGAATATATAATGTTGGGTGGTACAGATGTGTAGTGACCCAGATGCCTCCTCTTAGTTTTGAAATGTCACTCTTGCCGCTCAGAGTGGCAGCTAGCCAGGAGGGAGGCTCTTGTCTGTTTGTAGATAATTAGTGACTTATGAAATGTTTACATAGAGATTGATGGCCGGCCCCCTAGACTGCCCCCGGGAATAACAAACAGCTAGGACCTCCTCGGCTGGCTGTGAAGCACATGATAGTGTAATGATGACCTTACACAGAGTTAGGCTAAAGTCGCACCAACCTTTGCAAACATATTTGCAGATTGGAAGACCTTATTTCATATAAATTTTAATAATCTGATGGTGCATCGGTCAGATTGGAAAGCGGGATCCATCCCCTGAGGACCTTGGCTGTGAAGCACATGATAATGCAATGATGACCTTAGAGTGAGTTAGGCAACAATGGCACCAACCTTTGCAAACATAAATATTACAGTTGAGACTAGGTTTGGTTGTTAATGTTAGGGAAATCTACAACCAAAGATAAGAAAATACCATGGGTTCAATGGTACTTTTCATTGCAGCTTGTAAGAACTTTTCTAGGAATAATAAAATGATGACCTGAGTCTACAACAGATCCCTTGCGAACAGAGTTGTAGAAAAGGACTATCACTTCATAGGGACATAAAAATCTCACTATTATACTAGGATTTCATAAGGAAATATCAGTTGTAAGTTGTGAGGGTAAGGATATCTCTACCAAATGGAGCAATAAAGTTGTATTCATTATATCTTAGATTCTCCCAGACAAGAGTACTCTTGGCCCATCATACTTTTGAAAATATCATAGGAAAATGTGGAATGTTTAAGAGTTTTTATAATTGGTTGAAAATTACATTTCTCCTTCAAATATGTTTTCATTTATAGGAAGATATCATCAAATTGGCCAGGCCTTAAAATATTTTGCTGAGAGTTGTTGGATGACCACTTCTGAATTCTAGTATTACTCCTCCAAAAGGAATCTTAAAGATGCTATTGTTAGAAGGATAAGTCAACAAATAAAATTGGTCTCACATCACACGGCATCTGGTGGCCATGCCTTGCAGACCAACATAGAATGAGTGTTGCTTAACCCATATGTAGCTGGTGGCTAATTTTTGCAACATAAATTGATGAAAAAAAGCTGCTGAATTGCTGAAGCCCTGGCATATGGGTACTCATCTGAAAGTATTTGGGGAGAGCTAACTTATGAATACCAATATGACAGGGTTTAGATGGTTATCAAAAATTGTGCATCATTGTGCTTTGGCTGAAAGTAGCCTTAGCATTGGAAGGGTTAAGTGAGTATGGAGATATATGTGACAGTGAGGAAAATGAAGCTAGACAGGTGATGTTAGTTGCACAGCGAACACGTAGAGAAGGATGAACTTGCGTGTCTAACAACACCTTAAAGTCTGTTGCCATCAGCAAAGATGTTTTTCGAAGACACATCTGTCCCTGTACGCTAAAATCAGGCCAATGCACACATGCCAAATACCTCCCATGTGTCAACCTCATGCAACTCCACATGAAGCGAAACAAAAACTTATACAATAATACACAATACCTACAACAATAAAGATATAGAATTGCATTGTCATCAACTCTTATAAATTGACACCCAATTCTTGTTTTGAGTCAAATTTAATAAAGAAATTGTGTATCAGTGAAAATCAGTTCCTCATATTTTTGGTTAAAATATTAGAGCAAATCTTGAATAAACAACAAAATCATAGTTGGCTAGTGTCAAAAAGTAACATTTGATGTCAGCTAAAATTCTATGAGAGTATATATGTTATTAGTTTGGCCATCTTAGAAATTGCTAGGGGCTGCCCCCATAGTCTAGCAGTCGAATGCATTGTGCAATGATTGCTTATTGTTTCAATTTTAGTTAAGCCTAAATTGGGAGATAAGTGAGGACAAACATTACCTTTTCTGAACACTTGCTGTGGTACTCAAGGTAATTACCTTCTAGAACAGGCTACAGTGAGTACTTGATTTATCGGCAGAAACAGCAGTCATTTCAAAATGTCCTTTGAAATCCTATTGTGAACAATGATAATACTTTATTTCACACCTGAATCTTCACAACTTCATTAAAAAATTAACTGATGAAATTTTTAGATTAAAATTCAATCAGCTGTAGCAAATACTCATAATACATGTGACATGTACCCCAGAGAGTTGACCTCCTGATGAGTGACTGGTGGCTGACCACCATCACGGCTGACCTGTCACCCCTACTGGCCACACATGCTGGCAACATGCAATAACAACCCTACGGCAATATTCTCAGTCAGACATCAGACCTAATGTCATACATACAAGAGATGTGACATAACAAATCAGCACTGCATGGCACTGATTGCATGCTGTTTCTGATTACAAAATCACATGCTCTTCCCTAAAGTAATCATGGAATTAGCACCTTGCTGATTCTTCATTTAGAAATTTTTATCACAATTACAGGAATAGAAGTAGATTTTTCAGAAAATATCCATATCTATTTCATGTTTTGTTCTTCCTTTTGGCTTTAAGATTTTCCTAAAAATTACCATTTATTCCAGTCTGCTAGGGTTACCAGTTTTACCTGAAAATGATCATTTATTCTAGGGTCTGGTTACCATTTGCTCTATCAGAAAAATACCAATGATTTTCTCTTCCCTTTGGTTTTGAGATTTTTCTGAAAATACCATTAATTCCATGGTATTTCCTTCTCTTTGGTTGTAGATTTCCCTGACCTTAAGGCATGAGCAAGAATATTGATTTCCTCAAGAACTCATGTCTGCCTAGCAAAAACAAATAACACAGGGCCGTCTGAGAGTAGCCTTGCCGCCAGTCAAGCCTTCAGGGTGGAGACCTCTCAATAGTATAAGAAGTGTCTTGACGACCATTAAACACACATGGACAAAACCAATAGTTATACATGATTAACTTACCATTAATTATAGGACTGGTTGGCTCCATTTCAGAAATATTAAGAGCCCTCAAAAATACTGAAGGAGACCCCTCAATCATATGGGAAGATTTAGTGTCCTACCAACCCTTTAACCCTTATGCTCCTGGTGGCTAATTTTGCCAATACAAAATGATGCAAAAAACCTGAAAAATGATTGAAACCCTGGCACATAGGTGAATACCCACATGACAGGGTTTAGATGGTTTTCAAAAATCTTTGTGTCCTTGCGCTTTGGACGAAAGAAGCCTCAGCATTTGAAGTTGATGCACATGCCCAATACCAGTAGTTATACATGATAAGCTCTAAACAATTGAAACAGTTCTTATAATGATTAACTCTATTTTAGAAATTCAAGATTCAATACAACTAATAAGTAGTAAGTACTCAAACTGCCTTGTAGTAACTTCCGATTCTGGGATTGACCATGAAATTAATCGGGCATGACTAACCACTGACTACATTTCTGTTTTATAGAATAGCACAGGCCATCATTTACCCATCCATGCTTAAGAGTTTCTCTAAAAAGTTTCATCTGGATATATGGTCCTTTTGAGACTAATTTTGGAATTAAGAATGATTTTACTAAGTATTTAAAGGAGAGTTGATAGTAATGTTCTGAATAACATTTATCCTTCAAATATAATACCAACTTTGCATAGAGTAAGATAGAGACTGATATAAGCGTGTTACACCTAGACTAGTGGTGCACTAGTGTCAGGGGCATGTGCCACCATTTTGAAAATACCCAGCAAAACCCATTCATAGTGAAGAGTACCACTAGAAAAATGCTGTCTGGTGCTACAATACTTTTAAAAATAACTCAGTAACTCTGTAAATATTTGAAGGAGGTTTGTAGGTATGATTTTGATTAGTAGTTTCCCTTTAATTATCTTTTTAAAGATACTTCTAAATGTCCCAAAAATAATTATGCATTTTGGAAGGATTTGAGTGCCTCAAAGTCATAAAAACAAGGAAATTCCTAGTTAGTTCAAACTAAGTTTGCACCTTCACTTTAAAAACGTCTACTCTCCATATTAAAGCAGTCTACCCTCCATATCAAACTCAATAAACAAAGCAGAATAACTTGTTTGAGTGTGAAAGAATGAGATAAATTCCAAACTATGAGGACAAGATTCCTAGACTGCTAAAGGTATCAAAATGTGCTGAATGGCAGGCATGTGTTTGTTTTTCTTGGCTATATTGGTTCCCCTAGTTCTGTGTCCTTGATATTTAAAACTGCTTCAGGCAATGTAGGAAGCATAGATAAAGGCAAAATAACCCTTCTAATGCTGAGGCTACTTTTGTCCAAAATACAAGGAGAAAAAGGATCTTGAAATCCATCTAAACCCTATGATGTTGGTTTCCATTGGATAGCTCTCGCTGAGTACTCTCAGATGAGTACCCATGTGCCAGGGTTTCAGTCATTTTTCAGGATTGTTTGCATAATTTTGATCAAATTAGCCATCAGCAGAATATGGGTTAACCCATTTATACTTAGAATGGCCAACTATTTTTGAAATATCTTCTTAATAAAAGAAATTTTGGAAAAGATTTGATGGAGAGATGTAAAACAAAATTATATATATAAAACTTGTCATCAAATATTTTGTGATTTTATGTTTTATTCCAAAGTTATTTTCAGTACCATGCATCCAGATGACTTTTCACAATGGGAACTCTTTGAGGCATGAATGGATTAAGTAAACATGCCAGACTCCACCTATATCATCATAGTAAATACATGTGACTTACATAACTTAATTAACATTTGTAAAATGAAAGATGTGTATTTATCATCATACTAAATATCTTTGACCTATATAACTCAATTAATATTTGTAAATGAATCAATTAGTGTATCTATCATGATACTAAATATCTGTGACCTATATAACTTAATTAATATTCGTAAACGAAACAATTAGTATATTTTGATGGGATTGAGAACATAATTCTTGTGGGGCAGTCTGTTATGATGCCTCAGGCCATCATCCTGCAATAATAAATGGTGATAATATGACAGCCCCCAGAGGCTAATGTTTATCTATGTAGTGTGTTGGCGGTGGTTGTGTTGGCCATACATACTTTAAGAGAAGGAATACATCTGTTCAAAGGTGTGTTCAAGGACAAGGATCAAGATATTGGGTGTGTACAGCAATAGTGTATGGCTGGCATCATATCAGACATATGCTTTATTTGTGTGGCTAAAATGCCAATCATCAGCCAAACAATAAGATTTTGTAGGTTTTAAATTAGGCCTAAAAAACTGTTTGTTACCAAAAAAGATAGGGTAGGTAGGTCGGTAAAATATTTTTTTGATTATTTTTCAAACAATGCATGTTTAATGGCAGCTGTGGTTGTAATGCAGTGTTCTAATCCTGTATTTATGTTGATTGGGAGTTGGGAGGGTGAAAAAAACTTGGTTTGCAATTTTATTGAGTAAAAACTTGGGGGTTGCTTTATGAGATACAAACAATTTTTTTAGGTCTTGTCATAGAAAGGATCTGATTGGCCCAATTCCAATGTTGATAGTATCCATTCTATGGTTGCTAGTCCTTCAGTGTTAAAGAAACTAATATTTAAAAGGCCATAACATGGAAAGGTGATTCTAAGCACTACTTTTCAATCTCATCATTGCTAGAAACAGCAAAGCTGAAATGTCAGTCTTTGCCAGCAAATATGAATGGTTTTAGGGCACTCCTGGATATATGCTTCAAACAGGTTGCAACAAAAATTTCATGAGAATGCCATTAAAAGCATCCCTGAAAAGATTCCATTGAGTGGAAGCAAGCAAGTGGAAGCACTGCAAGCAAGGAACTTATGAAGCATACTGGGAGTATCCAGATTGAAACTTGGCCAAAAAAGTCTACCATCATTACAGGGATACATAGTTAGCTTTTCCCCCCTAAGAATGATAACATCTAAGAAAAATGAATTTTGAATACAGGGTTGTTAGGTTGTAAAACTTACCCTCAGGCTTACAGCAATGCCAATAGACAGCAGTTAGCCTTCTGATGAGCCTATACGATTCTCCGGTGTAGACAATGTGATGGCTTACAAGGAACAGGATGTATCAGATTTCTACACCAACCAAGTGTTTCCTCTATGAGTTGTGAGGTGTGGGTGTACAGAGTTCTCAGTATTCCTCCGAGGAGAATGATACAATGTTGGCTTGGCCAGTAAACGAGCATAGTTTTGAGCTGGTGTATCAGTGGCATGCTACTCGCGATTATACAACTGTTTATGGGAGAGTTTCCTCCATAAAGATGGCAGCGCCCATTATGGAGACCCCTTCTCTCCTCATGTAACATAGACTAATTTATATTTTCATTTTCACCTTTCTCTCAAACATTACCATAGAGTTGACTCTGCTTCCTGTAACTCCATATATTTTATGCAAATCTGTACCGGCTACATAGTGCCTCAACCCATTCATGCTTAACCCCTCTAATGCTAAGGCTACTCTCCTCCGAAGCACAAAGAGGCAAAGATTTTTGAAAACCTAACGCTGTCATGTTGGTATTAATTGGGTAGCTCTCACTTGAGTTCTTTAAGATGAGTACCCATATGCCAGGGGTTCAGTCATTTTTCTAGGATTTTTGTGTCATTTTGTATTGGCATATCTCCTTCAAACAGTTTATCGCGCTATGCTTTTACCTGTAAGATTTCCCTAAAATATTCAGACTGTTCTTGGCTGCTGTGAGCATTAATGGGTTAACCTCCCACTGATGGCATTAACCCTTTCAATGCTGAGGCTATTTTTGTCAAAACCAGAGGGACGCCAAGATTTATGATAACCATCTAAACCATCTAAACCCTGTCATGTTGGTATTCATTGGATAGCTCTCACGGAGTACTCTCAGATGAGTACCCATGGGCCAGGGTTTCAGTTATTTTTCCAGGTATTATGCATTATTTTGTATTGGCCAAATTGGCCACCAACAGCATAAGGGTTACTCTGCAAGAAAGCCTCCTGATAACCAATGCTGGCATGAATGGCAATTTACAGTTGATTCCCAATAGCAATCTGCCTCAATCTATAATAAAGTAATTATGAGCACATTTACTGTGGGAAATCCTAGATTTCATCACTTTAATAATGCAGAATGGAGAAACTTGCAAGCACGCAGACAGAATAGGGAAGAGATTGGAATAGAGCAGTCAAGATAAGGAATATTAGGAGTCAAATCATAAGAGACTGAATGAACAGAGGTCAAAGTCAACCTTTGGTTTTAATCTAGAAGCATGAAAAAGGGAGGCCATGTACATATGACTTGATTTTACTTATAAAAACCTTGATATTTAGCTATTATTTTAGAGTATGACCCATGCACATGAAATGATTTCAAAGAAATAAAACACCAAATCAAGTATCTCACCCCATAATTCAGCTATGGGCAGAATTATCTTCCAGTGCAGGTACTTAATGTCTTAGTCTAGTGCAAATACATTGGTCTTAATACAAGAACATAGATTGCATTGACAAACAAAACCTTCGGCCTTGCTGTAGGCAAAATAGCAAACATTTTAATGTAGGAAATTAGATTAATGTGAAGCATGATATCTTAGGTACAGTAATTGTGTAATGCAAAAAATATAGGTATATTTCTGCATGTACAATATGCTTGTCAAAAATATTTGTTATGAATTAATTTTCATAATAATCACTCTATCAATCAACTCTGCAATGGCAGCAATACTCGGAAGGGCAAAATGTCAACTGAGAAATGATACTGAGCCCAATTGATTCCTAGGCCAGGATCCATGTAATATTACTAAAACAAGAGTTGAATAAATTTCCCTGATACCTAGTTGTGGCTAGAGTTCGCAACTTTACTTGTGGTGGTCGGTGCAATATGTTTCCTTCTGCCAGCTGTGCTGGGGGGTATTATCTAACAACAACAAACATTCTAAGGGGAGAAGCTCTAGTAGGTAAACAGTAGTAGCAGGAGAGCTAGGCAGCGGCACAAAGATAACTCCCACCACAGCAATGTTGGCAACAACCATACATAGCTTCATAATGGTAGGTCAGGGAACTAATTGCTTAGAATACCACACCCATGATAGCAATGTCGGTAAAAAACATACAAAGCTTCATAATGGTTATTCAGTGGACTAATTGCTTAGTATATAACACCTTGAATTTTAAGTAGTACAAATCTATCTGTTTTCAGGATTTTTATCACTTTCAATATTTTTGGTTGTATCACAAGATAGACACCTAAACCTTTAAAAAATTCCTTTTCACATATAGCAATGCATGGCATTTTCAAAATGATGTTTTCTATAATTGAAAACTTCACTTTGTTGAAAACAATCAAAATTTGCAATTTTTGGCAAGACCCTCTTTTTGACCTATTGTATGATGTTCTAGTATCCAATAATTGCAGAATTATTATTGCAACCTTCTATTGTTGCATGTTGCACATTGGCCTATTTATTACAAAATATTATCTTCTGACCTATATGCCTCAAAACGAATATATTTTGAGCATTGCAATATAGATGGTAGAGTTGAATGGCTAAAGATTCATCCTTTAATCAAAACTGAAGGTATAATTTGTGTAGGTTTCAATGAACCAATTTCATCTTACTCTCTTTTTTATTCCTGCAAAAGCATGTTTTCATATCTCAAACAGTGTGAATATTTCAAACATTTGTACACATTGTGACAACACCTATGACTGATAATGCACAATTCTCGAAACATTTAAGACTATTTAAAATCTATCTTGTTTTCTAGCTGAACATATTCTTCTTCAAATTGCGTTTGCTGGTACAACTAATATTTTACCTCATTTATATTCATGAATTTTTTATATACTACATTTTTATGGCAGTTGAATTTTTAACAAATTTGGGCCCCCATTCCTCTGGTTTGTCAAATTTCTTTTAAAAAAGGGTCCCCCTAAACTCCTCAAAAAAGTGATTCTTAAAAAGTATCCCAAATTTCTAGGAATGTATTGTGAGGCTTTTTTCTTAGCATGATTGCAGTGTCAACTATGGAATTGGCCCATTAAGATCCTTATATGATTTATTTGTAGGAGATTTAAATCAATACCCTCAAAATCTTTCTTTGCCAGAATCACGAGCATTGTGTAAATCAAGGAGTAGCATGCAAATATTGAAACATATATTTGGACTTCAACTTGTGGTATCAGACTAGCTAAGAACCTGGTTCATGTGATAATATGTATGATAAATGCTCCTACAGATAACTAATAACAGCAGACCAGGAATCACTGTGATGTATGTGATCACTTGATTGGAAAACAATGAAGGAGCAAAAAATGAACAATGGTTGGAAATACCCACAAAGCCGTTTTTCAGTCAGTATCAACTATGCAAATACATGTGCTGTGTGCTGATATGCTATGGGATCTACTAAAACATGTAAAGAAAACCAAATAGGACAATTATGATTTGTATAATGGGGCTATCAGTAAACCAATTCAGGCTTCAAAATGCCCTTGCAATGTGTCATCTGGGCAACTTATGATATCTTAAAAGCACCTTGGAAATTGAGCATATTAAGCCAAAATAGAGATTTGTGGCTCTGTAGAATACTATTCCTCGTTCAGATATTTTCCATTCAAACACTTTCACTGGGTAGATATCACCAATGTTGTCACAGGCAAAAATAGCTTGACAAACAAAATTTTGTAATTCAAATAGTTGTAGTGTATCTTGTATTAGCATGCAAAGGAAATTTTGATAAAAGACAGGAACACAAAAATAAATATTTTGTAACTTTTTTTGCCTTTCCATTAGATAAAATTGTTCAAGAATGACTTCTTCAGAATAGAAATGTACTGTGCTGTTAGTGTGCTGTCCAATACCGGCTTAAAAATCGGGCTCTTCTTCTGCCAATATGTGAGTTTCCACTAAGTAACAGTTGGTCTATGACAAATAAAAATAAGATGGTAATATACATGCCATATAAAGCCACAAAAGGAAAGCCACAACCAAAGGTCAACCAATGGGGCACCCCATTGTTACTATAGACTTTGTTATAGCCTAGGCTCCTAGTCCCCAAAAGGTCGACATTTTCTGTGTTGACTAAGCAGTGTGGTAGATAGATGGCACCACCAGATCCTTCTATCTCTAGAGTTTTTTTTGTCATACTCATTGAACTGAATTGTCTATTCCCCTGGTGAGATAAGTGTAAACTAAATTGACCACTATGGCCATCTAGACTATTTGGTACCTGATAACAAAAAACATGAGAGAAAAATACATATGACAGCCTAGGAATCTAGGCTAACTTTATTACTGCTCCCCCTCCTCCTGCTCTCAGACTGCATAAAGGAACTGGTGACTTACCAATAATACAACTCAGCTCTCAGAGGCAGCTTGAAGTGCTGGCAAGTAACTTGAGGTAATATCAAGGTTCTCTGGGATGGCATCCAGCATCTTTTTCCATATTACCTGTCGCCGTGAGACGCTTGATGAGTGATATACAGTCAGCACCCGGTAGCAGCAACAACAGCAGCAGCGGGAGTCACAGTGATCCACTCTGTGAGCTTGGCAGATGATATCATGGAAGACACATGATTCACACTTCTTGCACTGACATCTAGTGGGAAGTAACACAACTAAAATAAAGGCAAAAACCAAGACCTAAATGTCTGCGATACTAGTATCTCCATACAAACATATGATGTTGCGAGTGCAATATGTTATGCACGTTTTGACAGAAAAACATGAATACTATGGACGGTAGTAAAATGATGATAGACAATGAAGATAATAAAATGAAATAAATATTTTATCGAATATCAGAAAATAAAAGCTCACACAGCGCAAACAAAAATGAAAACAAGATAGACGCCAGTGGCGTCAAGAGGTTGATTCCGTGTATGTCTTTTTGTAGTTAATCATTTGCAATTTTTTGTTTTTTTTAATATTTTGCTATTTTGAAATTTTTCTGATTTTTGTGTTTTTTCGTTAGTGGTTACAGTGGTTTTGCTTTTTCTGTTGGATTGACTTATTAAAAAAGACCAACAGTTAAACAGCCAATAAAAAATTTCATCATAACCTAAAATTCAGCACGCATAAATAAAATGCAACTTTTGACAAACTAAACTAATCACTAAGCCTATCCGCCAAATATAAACATGAACATTTTAACACACATACTTCAGAAAAAGAGAGCGATGGGGGGCGGGGTTAAAAATTTGACATCTGACATATCATCAAAGTAACACAAAACATTTACATGAAGATGGCCAAACACTGCCTAAAAGCAAACATGAACAGGGATCAACCTTATGTACCCTTTAGGGGCATATGCCCCTGGTTCATGTGATATTGCAACCAGATGAAAAAATATACGAGCCAACTTTGTGAATGGACATTAAATATAAGTTTGGAGCATTTTAAAACATTTTCCTTTTTCTTTAAATTCTTTATCTTTTTATCATACCTAATAGTGCCAAAAAATACATCTGAAACACATATCCTTCAATTTTTTCATAAGAATTCTATCTAAAACCCTCCCCCAAATATTTCCCAAAATTATAACCCACTCCTAGCTATCCAAGAAACTATGACAAACCCACCATCACTCATCCAGTAGATCACCAAACATGAATGGGAAAAGCCCACATCCTGCACTGCAAATGAGAGTCAACAAAACCCCACCAATAGCATGCTTGCCACAACTTACTTGCTGCTGCCTGAAGAACATTAGTCCTTGACTTACCTTTACATGAAAATGACCAAACACTGCCTGAATGCAAACATGCACAAGGATCAACCTTATGGTCCCTTAAGGGGCATATGTTCCTGGATTATGTGATTTTGCTACCTGATGATGAACTATAAGAGCCAAGTTTGTGAATGGACATTAAATATCAGCTTAGAACATTTTTAAAAAAATTCAATTTTTTTGAACTTCTTTATCTTTTTATCATACCTAATAGTGCCAAAAAATACATCAGAAACACAAACTATTCAATTTTTTCCCTGGAAAAATGCTCCAAAACCCCCAAACCTGGACAGTTAAAACATTACCCTTCCACTGAAATTCTTTATCTTTTTATCATACCTAATAGTGCCAAAACATACATCTGAAACACATATCCCTCAATTTTTTCAAAAGAACTCTATCTAAAACCCTCCCTCAAATATTTTCGAAAAATATAACCCACTCCTAGCTATCCAAGAAACTATGGCAAACTCACCATCACTCATCCAGTAGATCACCAAACATGAATGGGAAAAGCCTACAACCTGCACTGCAAATGACAGCCAACAAAACCCCACCAGCAGCATGCTTGTCCGTGACTTACCTTTACATGAAAATGGCCAAACACTGCCTGAATGCAAACATGCACAAAGATCAACCTTATGGTCCCTTAAGGGACATATGCCCCTGGCCATGATCTTCCGCCACTAAAGCAGGTCCAGCACTACCAGAAACCCAATATGCATGCAATAATTATGTACTTAAACCTAAAATAGACTGATACACACTTGTAATGCTGCTGATGATACTTACAGACTTTTTAATCAAAAACCTAGTTTGTGAATAGACATTAATATCAGTTTGGAGCAATTTAAAACATTTTCCTTTTATTTGAACTTCTTTATCTTTTTATCACACCTAATAGTGCCAAAAAATACATCTGAAACACATATCTTCCAAATTTTTCATAAGATTTCTATCTAAAACCGCACTTAAAAAAACTTCCCTTTTTTTGAATTTCTTTATCTTTTTATCACACCTAATAGGGCCAAAAAATACAACTATAAGAGCCAAGTTTGTGAATGTACATTAAATATCAGTCTAGAACATTTTCAAAAAAAATTCCCATTCTTTGAACTTCTTTATCTTTCTATCATACCTAATAGTGTTAAAAAATACATCAGAAACACAAACTTCTCAATTTTTTCACTGGGAGCATGCACCAAAATCCCCAAACCTGGACAGCTAAAACAATTTCCTTTTTTTTGAATTTCTTTATCTTTTTATCATACCTAATAATGCCAAAAAATACATCGGAAACACATATCCTTCAATTCTTTCATAAGAATTCTATCTAAAACCCTCCCTCAAATATTTTCCAAAACTATAACCCACTTCTAGCTATCCAAGAAACTATGACAAACTCACCATCACTCATCCAGTAGATCACCAAACATGAATGGGAAAAGCCCACATCCTGCACTGCAAATGACAGTCAACAAAACCACACCAGTAGCATGCTTGCCACAACTTACTTGCTGCTGCCTGAAAAACTTTAGTCAGTGACTTACCTTTACAAGAAAATGGCCAAACACTGCCTGAATGCAAACATGCACAAAGATCAATCATATGGTCCCTTAAGGGGCATATGCCCCTGGATTATGTGATTTTGCTACCTGATGATGAACTATAAGAGCCAAGCTTGTGAATGGACATTAAATATCAGTTTTAGAGCATTTTTAAAAAATTTCCCTTTCTTTGAATTTCTTTATCTTTTTATCACACCTAATAGTGCCAAAAAATACACCAGAAACACAAACTTTTCAATTTTTCCCCTGGGAGCATGCTCCAAAATCCCCAAACCTAAACAGTGCACCCCTGGCAAAACCTTACCGTCATGGTGCCAGCACAGGAATTTATTTGCACCTAAACATAAAATCCTGATGGCAGGGTTAAAGGTCTGCTAACTTCAGGACTGCATACTACACTCATGGTGAGAAGGGTATATATACTGACTGCTGAAATCGCGATAAAAATATTTACTACTTCCGTTTTTTTCAAAGTTGTTTTTTTACGATTGTGGGGAACAAAAAAAATCCACAAATGGGCAGGATGGATTATTTAGAGTCTGTTTTCTTGAAGTTGAAACTTTTTTTCCGGTTTTAGTGGCTAAATTAATAAGTAAATTTAGAATTTCGCCAGGGTTCCTAAATCAACATTCCAAAAAGCCGTTTTTGCCGTTTTTTTCCGAAGTCGCCATTTTATTTCAAAAATTACAAATATAACCAACAAGTTATGATAATAGGGTAAAAGCCCTATTTGTTGCGAACACTTTGATGGGTCATTTGTAAATTTTGACCCAGAAACGGCGACGTGACAATTTATTGAAAAAAGTATGTTTTTTGTGTGAAATGCACACAATGCATATCAATGCCGTAACCTCGCTAATGTCAAAAAAATCAACTTCCGGTTGTAGCGAAAAGCTATTTTTTCGCTTCCAACCTGAAGTTGAATTAAAAAAATGATTGAATCAGATAGATGAGGATCTCATCTATCCAGGTAGGTAGTCATATTGTGATCGGGGGGTGATAGCTTGATGAAATTGACAGGAATCGGCGAGGTACCATTGAGAATGTACTCATCGCCATGGTCAACACGTCATCATCGATGCGTGTTGACAAATATCTCAAAATATTTTCGATTTTCCGAAACCAAAAGAATTAATCTTAATAATATAGATACTTGGCTTGTTAATTCTTTTGGTTTCAGAATTTTAGAGTTAGAGATGGCCACAAACGAAAGCTTTGAAATCGGGGTGCAAATTTCGTCAAACCCGATATTCAAAATGGCGGACCGTAACCTCGCCAATGTAAAAAATACGTGAATGAACACGTAAGTAGAATAGTACAAACAGGGATACAAATAGCCGCTCATTGGTTAATAAACCGCGGGAAAGAGTACCACGTGGTGTGACGGTGAGGCAGTGAGACCCCTCATTGGATAATACACCAGAGACAAACCACGTGGTAAGATCCCGCTCAGAATTATAAATAGGCAAAATGGCTGCGATGAAGTCGCCAATTTTTTTCAATAATTACAAATATAACCAACAAGTTATGATAATAGGGTAAAAGCCCTATTTGTTGCGAACACTTTGATGGGTCATTTGCAAATTTTGACCCAGAAACGGCGACGTGACAATTTATTGAAAAAAGTATGTTTTTTGTGTGAAATGCACACAATGCATATCAATGCCGTAACCTCGCTAATGTCAAAAAAATCAACTTCCGGTTGTAGCGAAAAGCTATTTTTTCGCTTCCAACCTGAAGTTGAATTTAAAAAATGATTGAATCAGATAGATGAGGATCTCATCTATCCAGGTAGGTAGTCATATTGTGATCGGGGGGTGATAGCTTGATGAAATTGACAGGAATCGGCGAGGTACCATTGAGAATGTACTCATCGCCATGGTCAACACGTCATCATCGATGCGTGTTGACAAATATCTCAAAATATTTTCGATTTTCCGAAACCAAAAGAATTAATCTTAATAATATAGATACTTGGCTTGTTAATTCTTTTGGTTTCAGAATTTTAGAGTTACAGATGGCCACAAACGAAAGCTTTGAAATCGGGGTGCAAATTTCGTCAAACCCGATATTCAAAATGGCGGACCGTAACCTCGCCAATGTAAAAAATACGTGAATGAACACGTAAGTAGAATAGTACAAACAGGGATACAAATAGCCGCTCATTGGTTAATAAACCGCGGGAAAGAGTACCACGTGGTGTGACGGTGAGGCAGTGAGACCGCTCATTGGATAATTCACCAGAGACAAACCACGTGGTGCTGGGAAACCCCAACACGCACCGTCACGTGATTAGCCGATCGCATTAAATATGCAGAAAACCCACGCATGCGCATCCAACGGCCGCCCCACCCGACGCGTTACAGAAGCGTATTAGAGTGAAGAAAACATAAAGTATAAACACGTAAAAATCCACCAAAAAAAAACTAGGCAACCCACAGAAAAAATGAAACAACCATTATAAACTACACACTCAACACTAACAGAAACAATAAACAAAACGACCCCACCACACTCCACTCTCCAGATCATGCGGCTAGAAAAATCCAAAACAGCCATGTAAGACAACATAGGGAAAATGCATCAACCAGCTCCCAGGACCCCCCCCCCCCCCCCCCCCGGGAATGCAAGACAACAAAAGCGAAAACAATATAGGTTGACCTTTGTAGGTCAACCTCTAAAAAAAAGTGAAACCCAGACAGTAAAAACTAAGTAACATACATATCAGTATATAACAGTATACATGTATCATAAATAATGAAAATAATGATACAATGAAATAAATATTCTATCGAATAGCAGGAAGTAAAAGCAAGCACAAATCAGACAAAAATAAAAAGTAGCAAATTACAGATGGTAAAAACTTGCAAACAGCAAAAGATATACCGTAATTTCGCGTGTAAAAGACGCACCCGTATATAAGACGCACCCCTTGTTCAGGCCTTTAAAATGATGTATAGACCTTAGCTTTGTGTATAGTGCGCACCCCCTTTTCAGAAATATTGTGGTAGTTCAACTGCTCATGAATAACGCTAGAAAACCAGTGTAAAGCATTTCGAAATGAGTGAAAGGTGACATCAATTTGACAGCTATGCTCATCACTCTGCATCAGCGCTTGATACCAATTGTCCTAGGGATGATATTAATTGTAATCAATACATTCCAACAGCCAGTCATACTGAAATTACAATTCGTAAATGATGCGGCAGGCACTGATAGGCATTGTCTTTATAACTGTAATTAGGTGAAATGACCTGCCTGTTTGGACGAATCCAGGTAGAGCTGAATTCAGGGTCATCAATTTCGGATCTCTATGTGGCCTGGGGACTTGATGTAAAATACCCTAGATCCCTAGCTTTGTGTATAAGACGCACCCTCGATTTGAGTGTAAAGATTCATGTAAAAAAGTGCGTCTTATACACGCGAAATTACGGTATATATGTAGTTACATAAGTGCCAAATTGTATAACAAACTATCTTCTGCCATTTTTTGCATTATAAATTATTCAATATAGTACAATAAAAGGATTACAGGCAGCTGAGGAAGCTACCTTTGGATAGCTAGAATTGTTTAATTGCTGTTCATGACAGGCATTTTTCAAAATTTTGCAAAAAAGCATGGAAACAAATACATTTAATTCACTAGGTACTAACACCTTGTTTTGATCATATAAGGATGTTTTCATCTAGGGTCAAAATGTCTTACAAAGAGGAATGGAGGAATTTTTTACAGCCTGTAATATAAACTATAAAGATAAACTCTTTACTCTCAATTTACCTCTAGGGTGTATATTATCATACAAATGTGACACATTAATAAAATTGAGTATCAAAATCTGAGGCCTAAATACTTCAAAAACTTTACAATGTATTCTATATACTATTTGAAATATGTCGGAATAGACATAACTTATCTATAAAATACATACAAATCATACGTGCACCACTTGCCATAGCAATGGTTTGGTTGGATGCATTCTTAATAACAAATATCAATATCGTAAAATTCTTTCGGCATTTCATAAGGCCTAAAAAAAAAAGTCGTTTGTTTCCTGTAACCCTACCCTAACAAGTTTTTATCCAAAGAAATCCCTACCCTAAAGTTTTTTCCGCCCTCCCAACTCTCAATCAACGTAAAACATGCATAAAACACACATTTTTGACCAAAAAAATAAGGAAAAAAAAAAGTTTTTGCCGACCTACCTACCCTATTTCCTTTCGGACCGTTACAGGAAACAAACAATTTCTTTTTTTAGGCCTAATTGTACCACGCCAGTTCAGGTCAGAGGATCTGAATGTCTAATATAGATGTAGTATTTATGTAAATTTTAATTTTCGCTTTTTCTTCTTTTCTTCTCTCGTTTACGTAATCTGCATCTAAGGCATGTTTAAAATCATGCTTCCAGTGTTGTGGGATAATGCAGACTCAGTATAGGAATTTTAGTAACAATACTTCCCAATAGATGGCAGGAGCACTGCACCGAAACTGAACCTCCTCCATTTACCTGGGTGTCCAGTTAGTATTAATGAATAAGAGCCATTAGATATAGTAAATAAGTAGGAAGTACCTTAAGTCAGATCTTACAATGCCTACATTTTTTTAGAACTTTCAAGAGATATGCCTTGGCCTAATTTTGCTGCATTTTCCATGTATATTTCTGTAGGTAATGTTGACCATTTGGGGAGATAAAGAGTTCTGGCTAACTTTCCCTTTAATCAATCCATTTAATGATGTCATGGTTCCATGTAAGTAGGCATGGATTACCGTAAAGTCTCGGAAATCTCGGACGCCCTAGGAATCTTGGCCTCTATAATTAATTTACAAAATAATTACTGGGGAATCTCGCCCACCCCCGACCCATCCAAGGACACATTTCACCAAATGTCGGCCACCAAGTAAATTTCATTGATATAACAAAAAAACATTTAGATTTCCAAAGTTAGGTATTTAGTCAAATTTGTCATATTTAATCAATTTTGTCAAATCCTGTTTAGATGATAAATTAAGAGGGCCTTAAATTTAAGGCTGGGTTTTAAAGAACAACATTATAAAATAAACCCCTGAACTGTTTTTATGCTATCTGGCATAATATGTATAAAGTGTTAGTTGGGACCAAGAAAATTGTTGCAATCATGTCACAACCATTGTTGATCATGTAACGAAGTTCAATCATTTTCATTGTTACAATTATTGCAAGAAATAAAATCATACATTAAATTGTTACAATCAAAGGTCCTCCAGCATTAATATTTTAGATCGAAAACATCCCGCAAATGACCTCTAAATTATCTTTTAAAAAATCCAAAGTTTAACTCTTTTAACTTATCCAAGTGCGAAATATTTGTATTTGCCGGCAAATACTGACATTCTTTTTGTCATTCTAATTTAATGGTGGGTGTACTCCGGAAAGAATGTTTATCATCATTGATAATTTGATATTCAACATATTGATCACACTGCTGTTTTTATTTAGGTTGCTGTTATGTTTATGAATATATTGATTTAATGATATTATAAATATTGATGAAATCTTACTATCCTATTTTTCAACACAATTCTCAGATTTGTATATATAGCATAACACTATTTTCAACTTTTCTTGTCAGAGAAGATCTTAAATATTCAGAGATAGAAACACTTTCTATAAACTTGTTTTTGTTCATCTAACTTTATTAAAAGGAACGAGTTATATTGGCTGCAAAAATATACTCAGATAATGTACAAATCAAACAACTTAAGTTGGTATCTTTAGAAAAAGGTTGCCTCTAAATCTGTAATTAACTTACTACTCTCTGAGAATTACCAAGGCATTTTGGCAGTGCCCAGACAGCCAGTTGCAAATGGAGAAGCAGCAGACACCTGTCGCTCAAGGTCTACCGCTTCCCGACCGGTTGATCCTGAAACGTAGCCGGCGGGATATAATTTGCAAATCGAACACCCTCTATGACCTTTAACCTCTAAATTAATGTTAAAACAGTATAATTTATTTAGTATGATCGTATTCAAAATTATGATTAATATATACGCTCTAAATAATGGATGTATTGAATTTTTTTTTTATTATTTAAAAGTCTTTGAAAAAATGTTCGGAATGTCTCGTTTGTTTCCGTAAGTTCAGCTGGGCCGGTCTTTCCCACGTGATCTCTGAGCGGCAGCCCACACTTTTGCTGATTAACAGGTAAACTTCACGTTTTTATGCCTTGTCAGTTGCAACCGTTGCATTCCTTTCAGAGTTTTAATTCATGTAGTAGATTCCCTACACATCTGCTGAAGTTGGTCGCTTAACGTTCTGCAGTCATAGTGTTTGCAGTGAATATTTGATTGGGGGACGAATCACGTAACATGGTCATGATTCGTTTACGAGACTGCTCCCGACTTCGAGTGGCATTTGCCCAATCAGTTTTAGGGGGAGCTTATATTTGGGATGGTAAAGCAAGTCAATTTTCTCATTATGCGATTTGATAGCAATTCGATTATATTTCTCAAACCCGTCACCTCTTTGTTAGGTAGACACTGCAGTGGTTGGGTGACTTAGCACTTCACCACTTGACACTTGTCTTTGACAGGTCGATCTGCAACCACCTGGAACGGCTGGGTCTGCAACAAAGAACCTGACAGTGGTCAGTTGTCTAACCGGTATCCTCCTAATGTTGAATCTCCATGAATTGCCTGTCACACCACTAGAGCCATTTTATGGTGGACAGAATGCCAACGTTTGCATGATAGTGCATAGGTTTTCTAAATTCTGGGAAAAATATTGAAAACCAATGTTATTGATATTCAAGGCACGAATCATTTGATATCCCTGGGGGGGGGGGAGGGGGGATGTACATTTTGGAAAAAAATGCTAAGCCCTTAAATTTCAAAATGCTATCAAATTGCTAATTGAGAAACGTGACTATTCAAAATGAATAATCTGTCTCTGAAAGAAAATCTGTCTTTGACCCTTCTAATGCATTGGAAAGTTCTAGCTGAGCACTCTCAGATGAGTACCCATTTGCCAGGGTTTCATTCATTTTTCAAGATTTTTGAAACATTTTGTATTGGCCAAATTATCCACCTGCAGCATAAGGGTTAAAAAATATATATTCCTTTTAGCTTGTTTGTCATAGTCAAGTGCAATGGAAGGTCTACTTGCAACTTTGATGAAATTCCATACTTTTAGCAATGCATGGAGACATCATTTTGATCTTGTTTTTCATTATATCTTTGAAGTCTAGATGGCAGCACAATCCAAATTTCAATGTGTACATAAACACATGTTTATAATAACATGTTTTTTTTCCTAAAAAAACGGAAACTAATAGGTTGAGAGTTCTTTTAGTATGTTGCTGTACACTATCAAGTGGATCATATAGATGAATATATTTGAATATCCAAGGACTTTGCACTAATTCTGCTGAGCATGTGCAGAATTATCTTAAGTCATTTTGATGTGCTGTCACTTTTATCTTATTTTATATTGAACCTATTTCAGGAATACCTGAATTGTGTATAACATTAATGTTTGCTGTTAAGTTTGGAAGTGATACAGCAAATTTAATTATGAAATATTGGGGAAGCTATGATTTATAGTTACCTCATCTACCAAATGACTACATTTCCTTAAGCTTTTAAGATAACTCATCAAAAAGAATTTTTTGCAAATCTCTAACACTATATTGGATGAAGTTAGTTCTAGATAACTCAGCACACCAATATATTAACAGGATCTCTATAGAAGTTTCAAGTTATTTTCTTTTGATATGAAGATGGCTATTTGACCTTTAGAAACAAGTCAAAACGGAACCTCACAAATTCTGCATTGTGAGATAAGTGATATGTTCAGCTTTCAATGCCTCTAACTGTAAGCCATTTATAAGTATACAGGATTTCCTGCCATTGTATCAGGCCTATCACCATACAGACAGACTACTTTTATGGGGACTCCCATAAGGATGACATGCTATATTGATGATTAGAATGATTAAAAGAATCTAGAAACAGTGTTCAAATGTGAACCTTGATCATTTGATATTAAGCGTCAAGTCAGTGTTTGGTCTTAAAGATTACATAAATGATTTAATCTTGATAATACAGTAATTTCTTTGCATTAGGCATTTTGCAAATTTGAACAGGTATTTCCTGAATGGACCTGCAGAGCGTAGGATTTCCTACAATTTCAGTATATTGTTTTAGAAATATAAGTACAAACACACACACACACACATATATATATATATATATATATATATATATATATATATATATATATATATATATATATAATGGGTACGTGGGTGTACCCCACCATTAGTGGATACTTGGTATATAAGTATAAAAATAACGGTAGACCATGGTTATTAATGGTAGGACCAATTGTAAGGTGAGTAGCACCATAATACTGTCAATTTTTTTCCGGCTGATGTTAAGGATGCTCTTAACTGGTCGCATTGTAGGACATTTCCACATACTTATATATATATATATATATATATATATATATACAGTCAAACTTGCCTCAACGACCACTTCTCTTAAATGACCACTTGCCTTGAACGACTGTTTCAAATCCCCCCAAGGCTATTCCCTGTATATTTTACCTTGATTAAGCGACCACTTGCTTGACGCGACAAACGGCCATGAAATCTTATCCCTATGAGTAAATAGTCCTTTATTCAACGGCCACTTTAATGCCTATACGTCTTGTATATTGGAAAGAGCACAATAAAATAATGAAATAATCGGTAAAAATTTGAAAGTATATCATTTCTGAGGGTCCTCAATTAATGAGATAGGTCAACTTTTTTTTCTGAATTGTTTATTCTTAAAATTTAATGAAGAAATTTCAACAAACGCAGATAAAGATAACAACCTCAATAATTCCAGGTCATTGTTGGAAATTCTTTGCTTTTTCATAACCTCGCTTAGACCCTCAACCCCTTCTTAAGAGACCACCTCTTTAAAAGACCAATTTTGACATTTCCCTTGAGCGGTCACTTAATAGAGGTTTGACTGTATATATATATATATATATATATATATATATATATATATATATATATATATATATATATATATATATATATATATATGAACTTATCTATTCTACAAACTACTTAACCATGATGCAGCATTTATTCATCAAAAGCATGAAGTTCTGCAGAAGTATGTTGTCATGGTTATGTTGCCATGGTTATGAAGTGCCATAGGTAGTGGTAAGATGCTGTGCACACTTTGCATACCGTCCTTGATAGGTCGATAAAATTTCCACTGTGGTGTAGATTAGGTTGCCATGTATACATTGATGATTGATCTATCCCGGATGCTCTGGTTGCAGACTTACAGGTGAATTGTGACTAAGCCGTTAGGATCAGGTATTAAGGGTGAATTTAAGGACTTAATGGAGCCATTGCTGTAAGAATTAGAGTAGGAAAGAAATATTGTAAGTTCAGTTTTATTGAATTCCTACAAAGATATTTCACCACTAAGTCATAGCTAAATCTCTCTTCATGCATACTCAATACTACTTTATTAAAAGGCCTAATGAAGCCTAAGAGAAGAAATGCTACTCAGTGACTGTCTTACAATTCTCCTTTAAATACAGTTAAATGTACCATGGCGTGTGGTTGACAATATCATGGGTAACTGGTCAGGAATTGTGTGGGTTCAGAGTGCATGCCTTTGCTGATCTTATTGTAACTAAGGGAAACTGAATTACTAGGTTGTAATGCGAACCATGTCAGGGTGGAATCATGCACGTATCTGGTTTACGGTTAGATTCATGGGAAGGTGTGAATTGCTTGAACAGTACAGTGCACTAACATGTGTTTGATTACAATTGTCATTGTTGATTTGCATTATCGTTTTGTGTAGAGGGAAATACTAGATTATGTGAGCACCATATCTCAGAAGAATTGTTATCTGATTAGGTTCCTAGCAAGATGGGAATAGTTTGAGTTTGTTATTATCAGAGATTCTTTGTTAGGACGCCTAGCAAAGAAAAATCTAGACGTCCGCAGGAAGTATGGTTCTGCTTGCTCAGCAAATCAAAATCATGAAGCTAGAGATGACACAGCAAAATCTTATTAGGAATGAATCATTTTTAACATGGAAGATTTGAAGGTTACTGATATGAAGATATTTCTCACCTGGTCATGTGCATATTAGGAGGGTCTAATTGACCTTGTAGGAAGTCCAGTAATCTGTCAGTTGGAAATTGAAGTATTATTACTTATGATATCAGCATATGGTAAAATTACCAGCCAGGGTGGTTAGGAAAAAACTATTTAAAAGTGTTGAATTGAATTCAGATATTAGAATCTTAGACTTATGCACAACCCTCTTCCATTCACCAAACAGATACAAACCCTAAGGGTCAGCCTGGATTTTTAAAATTGCCTTTTTGAAAGAATCCTGCCTAAATCACTGCTTTTGATTATATGATACATGTGTACCTTATAGATGTGGTTCACTTTTGTAGACTGTCTGAGTGGGTGTTGCTTATTTGACTGTTAGGTATGACTTGATATCCAAATGATGGGAAGTGGTTGGCATAGATAATGACTTTGTTACAGCATTGTCATGTATTTACCTTGCACATGTAGCACTGAGCACTATAGAATGACCACATAACTGTGATAAATTTGTTGTGTAAAAGTATGGATGAGTTCACTTGGTAACAAGTTTGCCAGCTAATCTCTATATCCTGCTCCATGATAAGATTAGATAAAAGCTTTCTTTCCACAGTTAAAGAATCTCTGTAATTTTTGCTGTATTCTTTAAAGATTAGTACTAGTGTAACAGTAAATATAAATCTGCTTTCCCCTTCCTGCTGGTGTTTACAGTAATCTCTTCAAAAAACAATGCAGTATTTCTCTCTCTGTCAAATTTTGATAAGTTCGTACAGGTCGCTTAAAAAGTAACATTTAGGGGGTTTGATTTGTATTGCGGAAATTTTTCTCTGGATAATAACACCTGTGAGGTGTTGAATTTCCTAGGAATATATTTCCTTGGAAAACATTGTTGGGGAGATTTTCAGCCTTAATGTGTGTAACAAAATGGAAGATTGATCCAGTTAAAAGTATCAATAACAAATATTGCAAATTATACCCTAATCTCATTTAGTGTCTCATTAAGTCTTAGTACTGCCTGTTCCTAATTAAAGCTACACTAGAGGCTAGAGAGTATTGGTCTCTTTTCTGAGTGTACACAGTGAGCACTGCAATTGATTAGACACAGAGTGGGTAATATTGCGATGGCCAGCTCACATTGGACTATCTGTCACATATTTACATAATATATTCATCAAATAATGAATCCAGGGAGAGATGCGGCTGCAGAGGCAGGTACCGGTAACAGGTTCCACACAATAACATGAGACAGTATAGGCTGTGAGGTAGGTGGTCATTGAGAGAGCTCTGAGCCATGTCAAAGGTAGGACAACGCAATGCACCATCGGCTAAATCAGTGGGACACAAGGTAGGCGCAGGTACGCCTAAGAACAAGACGCCTGTAATCAGTGGCAGGGGATCATCATCATCAAAGAAACCAGTGAGGAATACTGTAGTGAAGGCCCCAGCATCCACTGATGCTGAGGAGAAGATCCAAGTGCCACACATAGTACATGTATACAATACAGCGCAGGAATTGCAGGTAAATACCACTACTCTTTGTCTCTAGGAACCTAAATAAGGCGCAACTGCTTTCGTAATAAGGCAACAAAAAACCAGTGAGCAATTCCTCTCAGGGCTCGAAATTAGGAGGTGACGGGAGCCAAGGGCTCCCTCAAATTTCTGCAGGGAGGCCAAAGATGTACTGGTTTCTATACACAACATCTCTAGGTAGCTTTAGAAGATGCAATTGGGCTACCTGTATTAAAATCATAATTTCAAGTCCTGTCTCTACTATTGGAAAAGTGTTAGCATAGGGTGATGCTGAGGACACGGTGCCTCACATAGTAGCTACATACATGCACACAGTACACTTTATTCATGGCTGAATCCAGTTCTAGTGCTTTATACCATATATTATTGGCACTTGGCAGAAATGCTGATATAATATTAGGTCAATTAAATAGGATGCATGTAATACGCATCCAGTGGGATGCATGTAATACGCATCCAGTGATAAGCAGAGATTTTCTCCTGTGTGGCAATGCCTCTTAGCTATACAAGTAGGTTTACACACCTGTGCTGATACCTGGACTCTGGTTGTGTCACATATTGATTGGCTTGTCTGCAGGTGTATTATATGAGACATGCCAGTGTTGTTCTTGGTACTTGCACACTTAAATATCATAGCTACCTGTGCTATCTCTGAGTTGTAACCAGCATTATTCAAAAGATCAACAATTAGGTTTAAGATGTGAGCACCTTTGCCCCAGGGCAAGGAAATCACCTTTCAGAGGTTATTCATCTTATGCTTACAAAAATATTCCCAGGAAAATGTTTTTGCATCAGATGTCAAGTTAACATCTTGCAGTCTCTCAACAATATGAACACATTGTATGACTAGAAAATGGTAACATGATGTTTTGCTCACAATATGAGGTGTCTATATTTGGGAGTTTCTCCTTTTCCCAATGTTATTCATTTAATTAAGAGGGTTGATATGAGTTCGGTTACATAAGTTCCTACTTTGTCACCTGAACGTGGTCTGGTATTGAATAGGATGCCACCTGAGTCTTAATCAGCCCAGGAACTCTAATTAGCCCTGGCCACTTGATAGACATTTACATGATATCTTAGAAAATATGAGCATAGTGAGTTGCCATGGTGATCTGTCTCCTAATTGCCTGTATCCTTACATTCACAACATGAGGCCTGCAAGCTTGGGTATTTGTGTAGTGACAGTCCTTTTGTGCTATATGTAGCAGTTATTGATCCGGTAATGCAAATGTTTATTGTAATACTTGCTAAGACTAGTTTTTATATGGCAAATGCATGTTTGCATCTCTATATACCATAATACTCATGCCCAGATTGCGCTGATAAATGTTTTTTATCCTATCATGCAAGTCTTTGTTGTAATATTTACTAAGACTGGTTCTTATATGGCAAATGCATGTTTGCATCTCTTTATACCAAACCACTCATGCCCAGATTGCACTGATGAATCTTCATATTCATATCAGTGAAGAAATTGATGGATGCTAGATTGCTAAGTGTATTTTGGTGCATTGGGTGACCCAAGATGCTACATGTTTATGTATTAAGTTATGTGGACTGTTTTTTTACACAAACAGAGAACACCTTTCACGACTTTCAGTGTCTAAAAACAAGGAACAAATGACCCTAACCGGTGCAGTCAGCACAAATGCATCTATATTGCCAACCACGTTTTAATGTGAAGTCAAAATGTGCAAAATATATACCCATCTACCGCAGCAACATTGGATACCAGGAACTACCACAACAGTTATGCAATTGAGATTGTATGATGTTGCCATTGGGGATTGAGGGTGCTTACATTAGGGTAGGATAAAGCTAGGAAAATGTCAATATTTCTGAGTAGATCTCGGCCACGTTTGGCTAAGGTGATGATATGCTCAAACCTTTCATGCTTTGAGTTTCCATTGAAAGATATTGTCTTTTATCATGTTTTTTTGAGTAACTTGTAGTTAAAAGCATCCCCCACAAAATTGATATTGTGGGAGTTGATTTGTTGAATAACATTTCTTCTCCAAAAGGTGCTATTGTAAGAAAAATATCACCAGCATATAGGGAATTCTATTTTGGTGTGCCATGGGTATTTGATTATTTGTGCAATGCGGCCTAATTGGTTTAAATAATAAATCACACAAAATACTGCTTAAATTGCATTTTGAGTAAAAGGAGAAAGACAGTCAGGCTAATGAGGCAAAGAGAAGCCCAGAGTCCCAAGATAACAACCTTACACTTATGCTCCCTTCTTACAGCAAGGCCGAGTTAACTACAGAGGTTAGGAATGGCATCTTCATGCCTGAACCGAGCCTGCCCTGGTGGCCAAGCAGTCTAGGGCATTGCCACTGACTGCTTGCTGTTTCCTACAAATTCTGGCTGACACATGAGAAAGTTGCCAGTGGCTTTGAGTTAGATGGTGTTTTTCGTTGTGGACTTGGGTCTCCTCCACCACTTAGCTGATTTTACCTAAATAGTAGATATGGCAGAAAAAATCACGATAACCGAAATCCTATTGCACACCTGAGTTTACCTGGTAAGGTGAGGAAGGGGTCAATCAGTGTATGGTACTAAGCCCCTGCTATCACGCATGAGCATAGACTAGCTCCTAGTCTATGATTTACTTATATTGTGCTTTTCTCTGTTCTGGCCTATCTTTTGTTCAATATTTAGGTGTTAGTTTTAGTTGCTGTTGATAGATGGCTCTAGTGGTTGTCACCCTGGTCAGTCAGAACCACACAAGAAATCCAAATAGACCCTTGTTGGCCACCTGGTGAGCCAATATAGAACTAAATATGGGTAGACATTTTAGAATGGTATATAAACATTAGGTGGTTTATTAAAGAAGTGATAAATTTTCTTGGCCTAGGACTAGGCTAGCATGAGCAGTGCTCAGCAAGCAAGCAAGCTGCCTATTAGAGATTCATGTCAGGATGAGTGTGGTATGCGGGCAGCACGTGACTTGCTCGTCCTGTTTGAGGATGCTGAGGCTTTAGGTGTCGGTCACAGACCTGTTGTAAAGCGCAAGGAGGAACATGGGTAAGACCAAATCGAAAACGTCCTGGAACCCTGAGGAGCTTTCACAATACTTGGGAACTGTTCAACAGCAGGCGGTTCAGCATCACTATCACGCTGGGAGTGTAGAAGAGGTGAGGCACCTGAGTGAAAATTCTTGAGATAAAAAGCACCTCACGTAACAACAGAGCAAAAGTGCTCACGTTAGGAGGCGTCCAGGCATAGGGGATAACTTCTCACATTACAGAAGATCTCTGTAATACATAAGCATTAAAAAAGTACTTGAATGAATACCTTAGTCAACGACACCGTAGCAAAAGGCTGACAGTAGCAGATCCTCTGTCACAGTGCAAAAGTTATCATATCCCATAAGTTTTCCTCTTATTAGAATGATACATTTGCTCTTAAAAGTAGGCGTCTACATATTTGCATATCAAAAGAGATGTACAAAAGGCGAGACACCTTCATTGAAAACTCCTGATATTGTGCAATTGAGACCCTTAGGCAACAAGCAAAATATCTCGCTATTGGAGGTGTCCTGGCATCAGGGCATTTAAGCTTTCACCATGTTTTATCATCTTGAGTAAATGAGCCTTGGAAAATGCTCTCACTAGTAGATGTTCTCATCTCCAAGAATATTTTCCAGCCATAGCAGGGAAATCATAGGCAGTACTAGAGAAACATGCATCATATAGTCTATTTAGATATAGATGACGGCGGCATTATTCATTATCAAACATACAACAGCTTAGTATCATAACTGCTGCACTACAATACTGTCAGGTTTGTAGTAGGTTTCAATTAAGGATGCATAACAGCTTCACAGCGTATGAAAAAAATGTCTGTAGATAGCTATCAAAAGCCTGTTTAGCACATAATAAATATTCATGGTTAAAAAAGTCACTTTGACGTGTACATGCTCTATGCTCTGTTGACTTTCTATCTGCATGCCTAACAAATCAATAAATAGCTATGGGCTTCTCTTTTAGGAGCACATTTGTCATAGATCAATCGGGGAGTTCAGAGAGAAGTGGAGAAGAAAGTTGGGAGTGATATCCGTGTAGATCAAAGTGAGTGCCATGTGGTACTAAGATTCAGCAGGTGCTCATGAAGTATCTGTGCCAGCTACGCAACCTGCCACATTCATCCCTACAACAAATATTAACAATGCAGTTCAGGTTGCTGGTATTAACCCATTGAAGCCTGGGGATATCCTTCACAAGTGCCATGTAGACCTATCAAACTTAAATGAATACATTTTGAATTGATGAAAAATTCATAATGGTTTTGTTTTGGAGTAATAGGTTTTGGTTCTGAACAGCATTTTTCATTTTAAAAAATCTGAAAAAAAATATTACCAATATTGTGAGTGTTTTTGTGTGCCATGGGCATGAATGGGTGATTGTGAAGCCTGGGGATCTTCCAAAGTGTCATGTAGCGCTGTTATATACTGGAATGAATAACTTAAGAATTGAGAACAAATTCTAAAATATTTTGATGGGGGAGTAGTTGGTTTTTGGTTCAGAACAGCATTTCTCCAAAAAAAAATCTGACAAAAGTTATTACCAATATTGCGAGACTGCGAGTGTTTTTGCGTGCCGTGGGCATGAATGGGTGATTGTGATGTTTTATAGGAGCAGTCACGAAAACGCTTGAAGGTAGTAGCTTGGGTGTCAATAGCAAGACCAAACCATCACAAAAACAGCTGCTCACCCCTTGCACACTCAGTGTGACTTGCCTGCCTTACTCCCATTAGGTGAGAATTGTCACTAGTCCTTATGTTGCTGGTGGCTAATTTGGCCAATACTAAGTGATGCAAAAAAACCACTGAAACCCTGGTACTTTTGTACCCATCTGAGAGTTCCCAGCGGCCAGCAAGAGCTATTGAATGAATACCAACATGATAGGATTGAGATGTTTTTCTAAAATCTTTGCGTACTTAGGATGGAAGTAGCAGTGTCCTTAGTCAGTCTATCTACCGGTATTTGAGACGCCTACTTCCATATGAATAGGGTGTGCCAAACCATGGTAATGTATAACTTCTATGATACTCTTCGGAATGCTACACATGGGTGCATGGACTGAAATGAGGTCGCTTGTCCATTTTGGTTGAGGGTGAATGAACGGACTGGTGAGGGCTCGTCCTAGTTTGCGGCCTGTGATGCCAGAAAGGCTTATGTTGACTTGCCGTGTAAAAATTATTAGGCCATATAGGGATGTCATTGATATGAAATTTTATCGATTCGATTAATTGATATATATTTCGATTCGATTCGATTCGATTCGATACACCGTAACGTGCTCGTAGGGCACAATTATTTGTAGGGATGTCACTGATATCCCTTTTTTTCAATTTGATTAATTGCTATACTCTTTCCGATATATATCGATTGGATTCGATTCAGTTCGATAACCTGTGTCATGGCCATATGCCTGAGTAAAGTACACCATTCCTTCCAATTTCTCTTACAAAAGCCATAGAAAAATTGTTCAATACTTAGTCAGAGTTTCACATTGCGTTAGTTTAACATGAAAATATCTGGGAAAGGTGTGTTTTTTTATTAATAATCATACGCCATTATTGGGTTGCAGAATATCGATTATTTCGATTCGATACCCAACCATTCGATTCGATTTAATTGACAAAGTGAAAATGTCGATCGATCGATTTGTCGACTATCGATGACATCCCTAAGGCCATATGCCTCTTAGTAGAGTGTTACACATGTATTTTCATGAGGTAGCCAGAGTATTGCTAGGTGGTGGTGTGCCAGAGGTTTTACACAGCTATGACTACCCATTGGAATGCCAATGGGAAATAAAAATGCAGAGCAGCTAAGGACAATCATAGCCCCTTCGCAGGGGGAACTTGACCCTTCCAATACTGAGGCTACTTTCGTCCACACAAGAACATAAAGATTTTTGAAAGCCATCTAAACCCTGTCATGTTGTATTTGTTGGAAAGCTCTTGCTGAGTACTCTCAGATGAGTATCCATGTGCAAGGATTTCAGTCATTTTTCAGGATTTTTTGCCTCATTTTGTAATGACCAAATTAGCTACCAGCAGCATAAGGTTTAAGAGCAGTGTAGGCTGTTAAGCAGTGTTCTTAGCCAGTCCCCATCTATTTGAGATGCATACTTCCATATGAATAGAATTTGCCAGACCATGATAATATATGATACTGATACACGTCAGAATGCTACACATGGGTGCATGTCCTGTCATAGGGTCAATTGTATTCCATTTTGGTTGAGGGTGAATGAAAGGACTGGTGAGGGCCCGTTCTAGTTTTTGGCCCGTGATGCCAGATCGGCTTATGTTGACTTGTTGTGCAAAAACTATTAGGCTATATGCCTCTGACTCTTAGGATAGTGTTACAAATGCATTTCCATGAGGTAGCCAGTTTTGCTAGGCAGTGGTGTTTACATAGCTATGGCTACACATTGGAATGCCAATGGGAAAGAATGAAAAAATTGCAGAACAGGGTCTTTATATTAACTTAAGGATTAAAAAACTAGGTGCCCATATTGTTAAAGGGGAACTAAAGGCTCACATACATATTAGCTTATATGAAAGTAATACACTTATAGAATAGGATGCTGTCCTCCTTTTTCTCTTAGTGAGCCCATGAGGGGAGAATTTTGAGTTTTGCTACCAGCTTCAGCCAGCCCCTAGCAGCCCCTGGTAGCAGCCATGTTGCTCTACTGCTATCAGCTGCGACCTAAATGGGTGGCAGCCCACTTGCTGTGCCCTAGCTCTGGGCAGCGCATCATAGACTGTAGTGCTCTATACACCAAGTCTCTTTGAAAGTTGCATAAAAACTTGTATGAGTATCAAACAGGTAAATGGTAAAATCATGAGCAGCAATTGGTTGTACAAAAAGACAGGGTGGTAGAGTTATTTTTCATATATTTCCTGTTGGTAAATTCAGACAAAAACAGTGGCTAGCATCACTGAATTTCTGTCCTGAAGCATGTATGTAATTTCATGTTCAGACCACTTGGCTGATTTTTTTTTATACCAGAAATCAAAAATGCAGTCAGGAATACTCAACAGGATGGTGCTGTGCCATTCAACAAAAGGAAGTAACAACTCCTTAAAGGAAAAGGATAAACAAAGGGTTAATTATAACCTTGTGGCATTACACATCTAGATCCCAGGAGACAGAAGTTAATCAACGCAGGAAATAGCTATCAGTACTTGGGACAGCAATCATTTCCTTTAGTATCTGTGTAGGTTACATGAAAGAAAACAGTTTTTGTAGAACAGCTAGCTTCAAGTAAAATCAAATACTGAAAATCTGGATGATTGATGTATATACAGGTATTGTTTTTATTCAACCCTTCCTTCATAGTCTCACAGGTATACAATTTATTTGCAGATGTTGAGCTATGTTCATGAATTTTCAAATAACCTTATGATTTGCTGTCCCCCAAGTTCCCCTTTTATAAGTAATCCTGACTGTGGTTTGTGATTTCTTACATAATATGCATCAGGGAAGTGGTCTGAACATAGAACTGCATACTTCAAGACAGGTGGATTTACTAGTTTCAGTGATGCTAGCCACTGTTTTTGTCTGAATTTACCAACAGGAAATATATGAAAAATAACTCTACCACCCTGTCTTTTTGTACAACCAATTGCTGCTCATGATTTTACCATTTACCTGTTTGATACTCATACAAGTTTTTATGCAACTTTCAAAGAGACTTGGTGTATAGAGCACTACAGTCTATGATGCGCTGCCCAGAGCTAGGGCACAGCAAGTGGGCTGCCACCCATTTAGGTCGCAGCTGATAGCAGTAGAGCAACATGGCTGCTACCAGGGGCTGCTAGGGGCTGGCTGAAGCTGGTAGCAAAACTCAAAATTCTCCCCTCATGGGCTCACTAAGAGAAAAAGGAGGACAGCATCCTATTCTTGAAGTGTATTACTTTCATATAAGCTAATATGTATGTGAGCCTTTAGTTCCCCTTTAATTGGAGTTTTAGGTGTCCTACCTTTCAAAGGGAAATTGGAAGGAATGGTGTGCTTTACTCAGGCATATGGCCAAGACACAGGGTATCCAACCAAAATAAAGGGATATCAATGACATATCTATGAATAATTGTGCCCTACGAGCACGTTACGGTGTATCGAATCGAATCGAAAAATATATCAATTAATCGAATCGATAAAATTTCATATCAATGACATCACTAAATCATAGCCCCTTTTCAAGGGCAACATAAGTCTGGTATGGATTAACATCAATACCTGGTTGATGAGATGTTTTACACGTAGTCTGTAATCATCTAGCTTGTTTGCCAGGATAGGAATTTTTGTGTCCCCGTAAAATCAAGTCTGACATTGATTGATCTAAAGCATTGACCATGAAGGTCTTGTGCACCTTTTATTAGTTCATCTACCTGTATTGGCCTAAATAGCTAACATAGCCTAAAATTATTCATGTATGTGTCTACCCAAGAAATCCCCCACCTCTCTCATTGACATTTTTCTGACTTAAACCTTTCTGGCATCACAGGTCAAAAACTAGACTGGACCCTCGCCCATCCGTTCATTCACCAGATAATTCAAGCGCATCATATATTATCATGGTCTGGCACATTCTATTCATATGGAAGTAGGCGTCTCAAATAGATACACTGGCAAGGGAGACTGCTACTTTTATCCAAAATACAGGGATGCAAACATTTTAGAAAACCACATTTTGAAGAATATTTTGAGGAGAATGTTCATGATCAGGACTCAAACCTTATAACTCCCAACAATTCTTTTAGAAATAAATTATATTTATTCTTTGAAATGCCTCATTAACCTGGTATCTCTTTTCTTGGTGAACTTAGGTAACATAAGGTTAAACTACTCAGGATTTATAGGTGATATTTTCAAATCTTATCCACCAATTTCACCCACTTATTTCAGTAGTCTTTGTTCAAGGCTAGTCAGGTAGTATTCCAATATTTGTATGAATGAGTTTTTTTCGATTGTTCAGGTTATTGCCCTTTTCAACAGCTTGGGTTATATCGTGACAAACTATAAACCTTAGACAGAGATAATATATCCTTATCTCTACAAAGATGACTAAGGGGTTTTTCATTTTCAAAGGCTCTATAGACAGCTCTATAAAAAGCTGCTTATTTTTTATTATGGCCAGGTATGTGAACAATGATCTTCGTGCAAATAACGTCTTCGAAGTATTTTTTACTGTATCATGCAAATAACATCTTTGAAGTATTTTTACCGTATCGGCTATTTTTATGGTGTAGTTAAATGAAGTACTGACACGTGAATTGTCATATGAAAATACATCAGTATACCTCAATAGCGATAAAAGATGAAGAAAGCAAAAGTGAAAAGAGGTTAAGTGCTAGGTAATCGTTACAGTTTCCTTGATACGCAAAGACATCTTGTCGTTATTGATTGTTTTTATATAGGATTAAAATTGATTTCCTGATATTTATTACTACATATTGATGGGAAAACATTCTAGGGCTTAGAATTATCCTTGAGGCATGCTATATAGGGTTTTAATGTCAGTTTGAAGTGCCAAAGGTGGACGGTTTTAAGGCTATGGGAAGATTTGTGTTAGTTTGGGGTACAGATCAAGGCCACAGGTGTAAGGAAATGTGTGACAGGTAACAAGCTGTGTTTTGCCTATTTACTAGCAGTAACACGGTGACATACAAATAAAATTTACACTACCCGTCCACCCAAATCGGTATCAACAACATTATAAATACATCCACAGCTTCTCCCAGTGTTGAACTGTGAATGCGTTGAGACGTAGATCTATATTTCCGATGAATTCCCCCTACCACGGTCGCAGGAATCTGCAGAAGATGACAGACATGTCATCCAGTGTCACAGACGTCGCAACTAAGGTGCAGGATTTCCACATCTACTCTCAGCATTCTTCTCCTACATCAAATAGCGAATGTCTAGGGCATAGGAATCAGGTTAGTCGGCCATTTTAACTGCTAGTTTAAATGAACTTATCACAGTGTTGAAATTAGATGGTCATCCACTGTCCAGGAGATGACCCTAGGCCTGCCTCTGTGGCAGTCAGTGCTCCAAGGTGTTGCCACTGACTGCTCACTGTCTCTAACCCAGCCAAGGTATGTGAGAAAGTTGCCATGAGTTGGGGTTAGGCGGTTTCCTCTACCGTTTGCTACTGGCTATTCACAACTGCCTAGATATGGCAAAAAATGTGACGATGATCTAAACTCCTCCTTCTGTGAACATAGGAAATTTTGGGGTCCTTAAGATGGAAATTATTATGGTATTGATGATCCAAACCACATTTTCAAGAGGAGCTCTGCAGGAATGGCTTAACACTGAATGTTTTGTTCTCTACTTTTGTAGATTGTACTAAGCACTTACGGATTGTAGGATAAAGAAACTTGTGAAAACAATTGCAAACATGTGTTACTTAATACCTAAGTTGTATTCAAAGGAATCCCTAATATAAATAGCACATTTAAAGGGGGCTTGTGCATGATTGGACTAAGGATGGATGTTTGGTTTCCTGCCAATGAAGATGTACTCAGTACATAAGTAAATGCACTTGAACTGAGCTGTTTAGTGACAACCTTTAGCCTAGGATGTAGGATAAAGAAACTTGTGATAGCCATTACATGTGAGACTTAATACCGAAGTATTGTTTCAAAGTATTGTCAATCTCTTTCAAAGGGGGGCCAGGGACTTAGCCAGGACCCGCCCTACCTGTCTTTTGGACAGGCAGTTTCCTGAAAAGCTCCTTTTTGGACAGACAAAAATTTCTATTAAGAATTTTCAATTTTGACTTTTTGGGGATGATAACCAAATGTTTTACTAACAAACCATCTTCTAGAACATAGCTGATGTGTAAATTGTCCTTTTTGACATAATAGACTATTACATGTATTGAGCATAAGAAATTGAAGTAGATTAGTATCTAAATCTGGATGGGCAGACATTTTGGAATTGCTGTTTTGGAATTGCTGTTTTGGACAGGCATCTTTGAAATCCTGGCTAAGACCCTGACTGTGGGGCCCCTGTACATGGTTTTGTACTGGAGATGGTTGTTTGGTTTTCCACCTATGTAGATGTACTTTGCACATGAGGAAGTGTGCTCCTGATAACCAAATTGCTTTACATTGGCTGTGATGCAGTTGTCTGACTGAACTTTGGGCTGTGTAATGACAACCTTTATCCTGGGATGTCCTCTCCAGTTTCAGGCGGTGACCTTATAAAGCACTTGTTAGGTATCTCTGATGTGTTTTGAAGAGCTATTCATACCCTATAACATGAAGGATGTTTCACCACATGCCAGTATTTAGCTCTGTGTGTGATAGTCTCTGTAACACTGTTCTAAACTGTTTATAGCTATACAGAGGTTGAGAAAACCCACATGGGATCTGTATGTGTATATAGTTCATGAAAGTCTTCATCCCATTTATGCCTTTAGTGCCCCAAAATCCTGGCTACCTTTCTAATATCTGTATGACTGGAGCATATTTTGGGAAGTATTTTAGGGAGAAATGTAGATCACAACCTATCCAACAATTCTCCTACCTAGGGTTCAGTTGCCACTTGAATCATACATGTGATAGTTGCCAGTGGTGTTTGATAAGGGGGTGTTGTTCCCTGGATACTTCGTCCAGTTTCCTCCACCATCAGCTGATGGCTGACTAGGCACAATTCAATATTAAATTTGCGATAAGAAAAATAAAAAAAAGTATTCACTAGTACAATTAGTGAAAGGTGATTTTTACCTTGATAGGTGCAATATCTTAATAAAACCTCCCCTCAAACCTTGATGCATTTATCAGAGAAGTAATCATTGACTTATGGCTGACAGCTACAGAAGATTAATAAACAGTGTGGCGTGAACCTTATAACTTCATACAAATGATTTATATGTCACCCCCTGAATCAACAAACAACCTGTAACAAATTTCTTCTAGACACATAAATCTGTGTGTCACTTATACATACAGTGTATAGGCATTCTGTGCTGACCTGCTCTAGAAATAAGTGTAAGTGGAGAACCACTAAGAGGATTATTGGTGTAGGAAAAGTGGCTGGTGTGAGAGGTGTCAGCGGGTAGAGAGCAGGTTTTCTACGTGCAGAGCACTGAGCCCCAGCTAGAGCTGAGATAAATTATCACCAGAAAACTATGTCAGACGTCCTAATGGTTTATTTTTTCACCAGACTTTTTTATGAACTTGGCAGCCATATGTTGTTTGCTGGATATATTATTTGTCAGTGTGTCTCTTTTTTAAAAGATATTTAGGTTGTAATTTATTATGTACTGGATCGCTAACTGCCCATCAATAAATCTTGAAGTTAGTCCTTAAAAGATGGAATTCTCTCAAAACAATTTCAGTAAGTGATTGTTTGATTTTAGTTGCGTTAGTCAACCAATTGGTCTTGGCAAATATTGATAATATATTGTACGAGTGGGTTTTGTCATTCTGGTATTTAAATATCCTAGCTGATTGTGTAGACTAGAATATTTAGCAAGTGCTAGAACAAGTATTTTCTTATCAGCACTGACAGCTGTTGCCCTATCTGCCAGTATCTGCAAGTAGGGCAGGAAATCCCTGTCTGTGTCTCTCTCTATGACCGCCAGCTACATAATCCCTGGAACATGACTTTTCTCACGTAGGCAATGACCACTTGCTTAACCCTTATGCTGCTGGTGGCTGATTTGGCCAATACAAAATGATGCATGGGTACTCATTGAGAGCTTTCCAATGAATACCAACATGACAGTATTTAGGTGAATATTTTTTTGAGTGGTGTGCCCAGGGACTTAGCCAGGACCCGTCCTGCCTGTCCTTTGGACAGGTAGTTTCCTAAAACCCTCCTGTTTGGACAGGCAGAAAATTTCTATAAAGATTTTTCAATTTTGACTTTTGTGGTGTAATAAATAAATATTTTCCTATCAAACCATCTTCTAGGACATAGCTAAAGTGTAAATTGCCCTTTTTGACACACTAGGCTATTAATTGTAGTTGGTATAAGGATTTGAAGTAGATATGTTGCTAAATCTGGACGGGCAGAAATTTGGAGCAGTTTTGGACAGGCATTTTTGAAATCCTGGCTAAGACCCTGGGTGTGTCTTAGACAAAAGTAGTCTCAGCTTTGAAAGGGTGAAACCAAAGCCTTTGGTGAAAACTAATATGCTGCTGGTTGTTAATTTGTCCAATAGAAAATGATGCTAAATACCTGAGAAATGATTGAAACCCTGGCAAATGGGTACTCATCTGAGAGCACTCAGCGAGAGCTTTTAAATGAATATACCAACATGACTGGGTTTGGATGGTTTTCAAAAATCTTTGCGTCCTTGTGCTTGGGACTTAAGTAGCCTCAGCAGTGGATGGGTTGACCCATTCAGGCTGAAAATGAGAGATATTAACCCATTTCTACCTGTAGAGCCCAAAAATGTCCTGACATAATGGTTTCACCTGGAAATATTAACTCATTCCTTTCTGAGGTGCCTGAAGATTGGGCGGGGGTAGGGGGGTGCATAATGATTACAGTTGGAAATGTTAAGAATTGTAGGTTTACATCATATTGTCAAAACAACCAACAAATTGTAACACAGTACATATATGTACCAATTTTCCGGCAAGAATTATCTCATATTTATCAGGGCATTGGTTCTAGAACATTCTTACTTTATCAGTCAAGATAAAGTGGGGAAGGAGAGAGGATATATAACAATCAGCAGCATTGACAACACTTGACAAAACTCCAGCTGGGAATTACACATGGTTTTGTATCCTTTTAAAACATTATTCAAGGTTCATTAGGCATAAACCCGCGTGACCTCATGAAATATTCATCTTATTGACTCAGCATTTTACAGAGCAGGGCAATAGAAAAGCAGACACGTTTTAACAGGACATTTTGGTTTGCTACTGGTGATTCGTCTACTAGGTATTAACTATTTACATTACTGCAGCAACTACTACTACTTAAACAACCACTACTACTACAACTACTTGTACCTCTATTACTACCACCACATCTACTAGTTCTACTTCTACAACTGTTAATACCACTACAACTATTGTAAATATTACCACTACCAATAAAACCTAGTACAATTTATTGAGTTGTAAGTCATTACTGTCATTATCAAGGATCAGGGCAGCTGGCTTGCTTTGCAGTACTTCATTTGATTATTTCACTGATATTGGTATAACATGGGCATCGATTTAACCAGAAATTTTCTTTATTCTAAATGAACATAAAGATGTGGATATTTATCTAGGGAACCACACATTAATTTTCCCTTTTCTTTTTTCCAGAACACAGTCATAGCCATGTCTCAACTCAAACTCACCAAGCCTGCACCAAACTTTGAGGGAACTGCAGTAGTAAATGAGGAATTCAAAACAATTAAACTAGCAGACTACAGAGGAAAATATGTTGTCTTCTTTTTCTACCCATTAGATTTGTGAGTATACAACACTTCTATATTGTTAATTTGTTACAGGATTTTTACGTGGGCTAAAGAGTCCTCTTCAGTAGGTTTCATATCTTAGAGAGAGGCTTTTGACAACGTAATACACATAGATGGGAACAAGAAAGTGTGGCCAATTTGGACATTTTTCTGTTACTGCATTTCTTCTCAAAGTATAACTGGTAAATTTTACCGTAGGTTTCGTATCTCAGAGAGAGGCTTTTGACAATGTGATATACTTAGATCGGAAAAGCAAAGTTTGGCCAATCTGGAAATGTTTCCAAGCCATTTCTGAGGTTTTTCTCAAAATATCACAGGTAAATTTTACTGTTAAATTGTCTTGTAGTGGATATTCACATTTCAGATGTTTGGACAATGTATCACAACATAATGAGTTGAGGAGGTGTTTATAGGTGTTCAGTTGTATAATAATCACTATGGGATAATGGAGATGAGGTGATGCCCTCTTATTAACAATGGTACCCGTTTAGATTTGACAATTTCTCCATTCAATAATGAAGATGAGGCTGTGCTTATGTGTTTTGTTATGTAAATGTTATGTGTTTTCAGCTGTGGTAAAGTGGTACATAGAAGTAATTTATTCTGTATCCCCTGGCTATTGTGGTTTTACAGCACCTCCATTCACCTTTCTGTATTGTGTTTAGCCAGAAGGTTACCTGAGCAGCTTGTATGTTTCCAGGTCACACACACTTTTTATGTCATAGTACCTGAGAATAATCTAATATAGCTTAAAGCTAGGCATGTCGTGCCTGAGTACCCTGACAGGCCAAACCCCCACCTACTGAAGGATTTAGGCCTTTTCCTTAGAAATCTGACATGAAAACTATATATTGTCTTCTTAATGTTTATCTAATATACCTAGGAAACTTATGTCAGAACTTTTGATTTTTATCAGTTTTGATGAATGAGTTAAGAACAGGGGGAACTCTAGACTGACAAAAAGGCCTTCTCACCTGCAGAATTTAGTCATTTGTTGTTTTTGGTGAACAAGATTGCTTGATTTTTGTAAGGTTGGCCATGTTTTTCTGATCAAGCTGTTATTATCCCACTATACCTTTATGCTGCTGGTGCCTAATTAGGCCAATACAAAATGATGCAAAAAAACTTTTAAAAAGTATGAATACCAACATGACAAGGTTTAGATGATTTTCTAAAATCCTTGCGTCCTTGTGCTTTGGAAAAAAGTAGCCTCAGCATTGGAAGGGCTAAGTTACCCTTCATTTCACGCATCTCTGCTTCTGTTTCTTTCCAGCACATTTGTTTGCCCCACAGAAATCATTGCCTTCAGCGAGAGGGTTGAGGAGTTCCGCTCAATTGGATGCGAGGTGGTCGGCTGCTCCACAGACAGCCACTTTTCCCATCTGGCATGGTAAGTACTTATTATTTACACATCAAGTACGTTTATAACCCCTGCATTATGGAGTTAAATTTGTTTCCATTCAGGGCTTCTTTCCCTTTCATTTAAAGAATAGTTTAGGTGATTTTAGAATGTCCAGAACTATCACCATTTTTATGGGTATAAAAAACATTTTTGAGCAATTCAAGTGTTGTTGTTTTTTTTTTTTTTTTTTTCAGTTTCGAGAGCAGAGTTTAGATAGGGTACATTTGTGTTGCTATGTTTCAGTTGAAGTTGTGTTACTTAAGAAGTTCATTCATTTTGTTTACTAAAGTAACTCATCTGACTAACAGTCAATTAGAAAGAATTCTTTTTATGACAGTAGATTATACACATTATACAAATATGCCATGCCAGTGTGGGTAACATGACGGAATGTTTCCCCGAGGGAGGATGGTTTTCCCGAGGGCGGAGCCCGAGGGAAAACCATCCTCCCGAGGGGAGACATTCCATCATGTTACCCACACTGGCATGGCATATTTGTTTTATTATACCGAACAAACCCCATTTGTAATTGTAAACAAAGCAAGGTCACAGATGACTGGTGATTCACACATTCCCCGCTAGGTGTCGCTAGTGGCAACGGGCAACATGAAGCCCTCACTGATGGCATCAGGCAACATGATGATTGTTCACTGTTAAGTCAGCCAATCACGGCTTACGATCTTCAAGTGAGGTATAATAATATCATATATCATTGCGTTTCATGGGTTCATGATACGTAATATATCACCAAGATGGTACTTATAGCCAGTATTCATAGGGACAAATGTGTATTTATTGGTCAGTCAATATTCAAATTGAAATTAAACATATCCTTTGCCTTCTTAGATGTTCAGGAGTCCAATGTTATTTTCCAGGATCAACACTCCCCGCAAACAGGGTGGCCTTGGAAAAATGAATATTCCACTGCTTGCAGACAAGAGCGGTGCCATCGCTAAATCCTATGGAGTCTACATCGAAGAGGATGGCATTGCTTTCCGGTGTGTATGAATTTTAACCTTCCTGTGATTCCTTGATGAACTACTTTTTGCAACTCCTTGACTCGGTCTCAATTTACACCCTTCTTTGTTCTCCTTGCCTGCACAATCAGTGTCCTCCTTAAATATGTTCATCTTGCCTACAGTGTCCACCTTAACCTGTTGGTCATACCTGCACAATCAGTACCAACCCCAACATTTTCCCCATATCTGTACAATCAATGTCCACCTTGACATGTCCCCAATACTTGCACAGACAGTGCTTGACCTTAACATGTTCCCCATACCTGAACAATCAGAGTCGTCCTTATTTTTGCCATATCTGTACATTTAATGTTCACCTTAACATGTCCTCCATATCTGTACAATCAACGGCCATTGAAACATGTTCCCCATATCTGCACAACCATTGGTTCCTTCCTCACCTTGTTTCCCATATCTGGATTATCACTACCCACCTTAAAATGCTGAATGCCCTCCAGGGGGATTAGGAGTAGGTATTCTGCTTAATTGCACTAAGTACCATTTTGAAGGAAATATGTCCTGAGATGAAATAACACACACTATCATCTAGACTGGGATTTCAAACACTACTGATCCAGTTTTGTTATGAGAAATACAGTTTTAAATGCCAACATCAACAATTTTGTGATACAGCTTTAGGAAACTGACTGTCCTGTCCTCTTTATTTCATCCTTTGTTGTTTGTGCAGACCTAGGTGGATGTTGACACATATCTAGGGATAATTGCCCCTTTTCTACTTGGTTGTTATGAATGCAAACACTGTCTTAGCCAGGATTTTGAAACTGGGTGCCTAAAATTGGCAGTTGTAAAATTTTTGGGCGTCCAAATTTTTAAGGGGGATCACAATATACTCATATTTCTACCATAAACATGTATAAATTCATCAAAATAAGGCATGATATCATTAAACAATGTCATGGGAATTATAAGGAGATGAAAAAATTCAATTATAAGCTTGAGATTAAAGATTTTTAGAAATTCCTCACAAAAAAACTGGGTGTCCTGAGGGGTTCTTTTTAAGGGTTTCGACGTCCAAAAAAAAAGGCACCCAGACGCCCTGCTGGCTAAGACCATGAATGCAAATATAGTGTGGTATGCTTATAAACACCCATATTTTCAAGTGGTGAATTCCTGTTTTGTTTAGCAATTCATGATATATTATTTATTCTCTCCTCTCTCTCTCTCTCTCTCTCTCTCTCTCTCTCTCTCTCTCCTCTCTCTCTCTCTCACTCTCTCTCTCTCTCTCTCTCTCTCTCCCTCTCTCTCTCTCTCCTCTCTCTCTCTCTCTCTCTCTCTCTCTCTCTCCTCTCTCTCTCTCTCTCTCTCTCTCTCTCTCTCTCTCTCTCAAACGTAGCTTTTTAGCTATGATTGTAATAGATGTATATCTTTTATTTCAGTGGTCTTTTCGTTATTGACGATAAGGGCAACCTTCGCCAGATCACCATGAATGACTTGCCTGTTGGTCGTTCAGTAGATGAGGCTCTCCGCCTTGTGCAAGCATTCCAGTTCACGGACAAGCACGGTGAAGGTAAGTCAGCCTTTGTGTGGCCAGTTCATGGTAGAGGATTTTGTGATCAGCTTCTAGTCAAGTCAGGAATTATGAGGACGAGCATCGTAAACTGTAGAACACTTTCCTTATAGCAAGCCTTAGAATTCCCAAATTCATGAATCTCAATAATTTCCCATTTCTTAATTCTCGTAAACTGTAGAACACTTACATTTCCTTATAGCAAGCCTTAAAATTCCCAAATTCATGAATCCCAATGATTTCCCATTTCTTAATTTCCCGTCCTAAGAATGTCAAAATTTCACTGTTATCTTTAAATCCTTTCCTGTATCAAGTATTGACTTATAAAGTATCTTGGCACTAACAGCATTCTAACAAAGCCATATCAGGGCTGAGGAGGGTTATAGGTCTCAATTAAGCTGTCTTTAGTGATTGCTAAAACCATTAGTTTTCACCATGAAAACCTTTCAATGAATATTGCCGAGTACAGCTTATCCTGATATACAGTAATCATAATGGCGGTCATTTTTCCTAGTGTACGGTGGTAATACCACTATTTCAAAATGATGCTATTGCCGAATACCAGCTGCTACAGATGTCCCCCCTTTGTTTATATTTCTTGTCATTTACATTAGGAAGTGGTTGAAGATCAATATTCATCCAGTATCAAATATTATGAGACAATATTAGTTATCCTTGTTGTGAAAATGATATACTGCAGGATGTCTGCGTGAAGCCGGCTGGTGGCTGCATCCGATACCAGTTGGATGAACGCAGACATCTTGCCGTGCACCATTTTCACAACAAGAGTAACAAATTTATCATCAGCCCATATATATAAACAGATTTAAAAGTCTTTCAACTTTTCACTATGGCGTGTGTGTGCTTGTAGCCTCCAGCCTCTAAAATACGCTAAATGGTATTTCTCTATTTCAGTGTGCCCAGCTGGCTGGAAGCCTGGTGCCAAGACCATGGTACCAAACCCCAAGGACAGCAAAGCCTACTTCGAGAAGGCCAACTGAACAGCTCAAAAAACAAAGACTCATCGCGGGGTGCTTAAAGCATGTGGTGTACTTCCTGCAAGTAATGGAGGGAATAGGGATATTGCATGATGCTTGTTCCATCAGCTTTTCTAGCATTGTCCTTGCATAGTTGACTTTACATACCTCAATCCCACCGCAAATCACCTATGGGTGGCAGTCTCTTTAGTTGTATCCATAACTCCCATCTAAATGGTCAGCATGTCGAAATCTATGTTGCTTTATTTATTTGCCAATCAATCGTACATATTATGTCACAGGAAAAGGTAATTGGCAGCATTTCTGTTACCTCAATGAAACTTTTGTTTAAGGAGTAACATGTAGAATTCAGTGTTTGTTAGTCATTTTTTGATCAACATGAATACAGTGATAGGTCTAACATTAAATATTGGTATAATCACAGTGGAAACATCTCTGTTAGGCCAAGACTTTGCCAATACCTGTTGCATGGCAGTGATCCTGAATATGATATTTTGTAAATTTTGTTATTGGTTTGAATAATTAGCACGAGGGTCTTGCAAAATCCTTCTGTGTAAAAGGCAAGCAATAAAAGTTTATTTGATATGCATAACCATTGAAAACATGTAATTGTTGAATGAAAATCTTTCATTTCTGCGTTATATTGCATTTTACCTAAAAAGTAAATCATGTTTTTGTTGATTCTAAATATGCATTAGGATGTGTGCACTAAGGATTCTGTTACTCATAGGATGTGCCATGCCGCCAGAGCAATAATCATACATCAGTCTCATACCTTTACTTTATTCCAAAAAACAATAGCCATATGATCAATATGTTTGTAACAATTTAGCCATCATGTCGCCAATTAGTGTTCTTGATTTCGATACTGTGGTAATTTGTGCTTTTATCAATAAACTGTTCCATTTAATTCCTCATCGTGTTCATTTCTTTGTTTCTTACTCTTGTTTGTGTAGTATAATAGAGTATTATTGTGTGACAAGGCAGTTGAACGTGCTTCAATATCTGTGGCAATTCCTGTTCAGTCTGAGAAAATAAGGTTTAAAGGTCATCTTTAGTGCCTGAACAAAAACAGCCTGGCAATGTTGTAATAAACTATCAGGCTGAAGCATATTTTGGACATCATTTGTAGGAGAAATGCCAATCACAAGACTACCAAGAACTAGGGTTGCATGGAACCGAGATTCGTTTTAAAAAGTACCGGTATTTTACCGTTTCATTGAGAAACGGTACTTAAAGGCACCGTTTTGTTTCAACAAATAAAACAAGTTGTTACTTACTTGCGCCACCATGCACGGTTAATCCGATGACGCATCGGAAAGTGTTCCAGACAGCATGAAAAACCCACGCTGTCTTGAATAGCATTCGGCGGGAAATAAGATAGATCGTCGTGGCGCTCATTTGCTTCGATTAACTTTAATTAACTGTGTCCGTCGCCATTGTTGGTTCTGTTCAAAGAATTGAGCAACAGTACAGGTATCGTACCGTTTGGTGTTAATGGTATGCAACCCTACCAACAACTCTTGAAATATTTTGTAAAATTATTCAATGCCAAGTTTTCGTAAAACTACCATAGGTCTAGACAACAGTCTGACAAGAACTCGAGCATTAATGGGTTAACAGTAAACGTTGAGCTTATCCGAAATAAGAACCTGCTTGTAATTGAGCTACACAAGAACATGCAGCAAGATGCCAATTGATTAATTACTCCCTGCTGGCGAATCTGAGTACCTACCTACACCCACTGACCATTCAATTTCTATATAATAATAGCGAGTTTGGCAGACCTTCTGTCGGGGTCAATATGGATCCCTGACTAGCACTGCTGCCGTTGGTGGCTCGCCTGCTGCTTACAGATGGTTAGTTTCTGTTGCCGATGATAGATGGCACCAAAGGTGGACACAATTCTTTGCCAGTTAGTCCTAGTCCCTTGGAAGAAGGGGTCCTGGCCAATAGAATCGTGGGTGTAGGTTTCTCATTAGTTTCTACATGTTGCTAATAATAGTATAGGGACCAAACCATGTAAAATTAGGGTCCTAGGCATTCATTGATATTAAGATCTTGGAATGCCATTTGGTTAATTTTTACCTGATTGGCATAAATCTTGGAATGTAAATGAACCAGCTAGTGAATGGAATAAAAACATGAGATCACTGACATCCTTATTTGACAAAACATTTATTAATCATACAGTACATGTTAGTACTCATGTTACGGTAGCCATTACAAAATGCACCTATTTAACAAAAATAACACTTCTGTTTCTCAGAAACAAGAACATTCAGTGACAATTCAAAAGTAGGTACAAAATATCTAAACACAATGAATTTAACAGTCAAATCTTTTTGAAATACTTAAATTCCAAATCACAAGTTTTGGGTTTTGTAAATCCAAGAAAGATGGAGAGGGTCTTCAAGGATATTGAGCGGTCTAAGGCATTGCCACTGACTGCCATCTCTCACCACAGAGGGCCTGCCCTGATGGCCGAGTGGTCTAAGGCATTACCACTGACTGCTCGCTGTCCCTCACCACTGCCTGGGTTTCAATCCTTGCCTATGCATGTGAGAACATAAAGAGTTAGGTGGTGGCATTTGCCAGGTACTGCGGCTTCCTTCACCACAATATGGCAGAAAAAGTGGTGATACATAAAATTACCAAGGGCAAAGAGAACACTGTTTGGTAAATCTTGTTTTCTACTTGCTATTTAAATTTAAATGCACATGATGAATCTGGCATGAACACAATATGGAACAAATTTTGAATAATTAATGGTGATGTCTTCAGACAACATGAATGCTTTTCTGAACACTTAATTTTGAAAACGTTTTTGTAGTGGATATAATAGAACCATTTGTATCTGCACCACTCCATGTAAGAATGGTGAATAGTTCACCCACTGATGTCAAAGTTCCATTTAATAAGTACCATTTAGAATGTATGATACACAAAAGAAATTACTTGATTACATATAACAATTTTCAAATATATTATTGTGTTAGCGGTGGAATTTTGGCAAATATTCTCAAAACAATTTTCTTATTTAAAAGATCTCCCAAAAAAGTATTGATTCTTCCTGGGATCACTTAGAATAAATGGGTAAAAACAATTCATTCTATACATTGCAGTACATTTGAAACTTATTTATGTCAACTTACTTAAGTGCAAGGTCAATGAAATAGAAAAGCCATATTCATTAGTGAGCTACAAATCACATTTGGCACACATACATGAAGTCAGTCATTCACTCAATTGTGACACATAGTCCAGATGCATCCCTTTAAAATTCATCAAAATTTCTTCATAAATCTAGTATCAAAATAGTTCGCATTGCAGATTACTTAGTAAAATATTGGCAGTGAATTAAAACCCAACTAGGATTCATGGACTTGCCCAATAGTTGTAAAAGATTTCTCTCCAAGCTCGTCAGTCGCGAATGTTAAGTCCTAAATACAGAAATTTGCAACGTTAAAAGTTGAAACATATATATCCATCTGCACCATTCCTTAAAACTTTGCAACTTTACCTTAGTATCATAGCAGACATTTAGTGTGAAATTTCATCATCTCAACAGAGAAACCACATCACAACCCTTGCACAAGTTCACGCAAAACTCTATAGTGATGTACAGCCAAAACATTATTCTGGCTAGAATCTGCATCATACAAATCAGTGTAACCATGGTTTTGCCAGATCTAAGATTCACCTTTAAGTTGCAGTCATACTTATTAGAACAAACAGCACAGGATGGTTTTGCAATTTTCAAGTGCAGTTCATGTCAAAAAATGGCAAATATGCAAAATAAAATCACTGACAAATTACCTGATTTACACTCAATTTTTATAGTATCATCCAAATGAATACAGGATTAAGTTCTACAATATTCAAGATTGTTCAAATTGTCTTTTCCAATTCTACAATTTCAGGAAAACAATGGCCAGAGATACGTTAAGGTGCTATACATTTAGTCCCTTCAAACCCAAAGTTACCCATCGATATGATGGAAGTATCTAAGAAACATGGCAAATATATAACTATAAATTACAATTTAGTTGAATCTTATAGAATGAGCCATTTTCAATACACTTGGAAATGTTGAATGTGGTGACTAAATGCGTTCCCTGCGAATAAAAGTTGGAGGTAGAACGTGAGGTCACATCAGTGTTAGTGTCAAGTAATACATGTACATGAGAAGGGATTTGAATCACACTGGTTTCTCTATTGGCAGTTATAAAGTAAGCTTATCCTTGCTTACAGCACATGTATAAAATGGGAATTTATGAACATATCTTACATATTTACAGAGGAAAGCTACAGTTATCTAACATTTATACATATCTGTGTAATACACAAAACAACTATCAACACAATTACGCTTAAACATCTAAACCACATATTTGTTTATAGGATAATTGTAACAAGTTTGGCATGTTAAAAAACTATGTCCTTGAAATTCAGGAACTGTGAGTAAAAACTGCCCTAACCTACCCCCTTGATTTTCACATGATGGATAATTGAGACTGTCTAAAACCACAGCTACGAGTTAGTACCAATGTCTTAGATTCATAAATCATTTAAACATCTATAAAATCACACTTCTCACAAGTGGGATATTTCTTGAATGAAGTTGGCGGTGAATATATTCTCCCATTAACATCTAGAGTGCACACATGGTCTGACAACATTAAAATTACTCGTCAAATCTAGCAATATATAAATTATATTTGAAGAGGGATTGTTAAACTTAACACAAACAATACCTTTCAGTTAAATATTTCTTGGAATTCCACTGTCTTAAGAATATATTTCCATAAGTGTCAGACCACGTGCATGCTCCATGTGTGAATGGTTCAAGGTTGCTGGGAACATATTAGGCCTAAAAAAAGAAATTGTTTCCTGTAACAATCTGAAAAATATAGGGTAGGTAGGTAAAAACCTTTTTTTTTTTGATTATTTCTTTTTATACCAAAACAGCCTGTTTTATGCATGTTTTATGTTGATTGGGAGTTGGAAGGACAGAAAAAATGAAGAGTAGGGATTTCTTTGAGTAAAAACCTGTTGGGGTAGGGTTACAGGAAACAAACAACTATTTTTAGGCCTTAGATTACAGTAAGCTTGGGAACATACAAGGCACTGATGGTATTGAAGTGTTCATCAATCCCGAAATGGTTGAAAAGACAGAAACAGTATTTTAATGGGGATATTTTATAATGGTCATCTAGAAAAGTGAGCTAAGTTAACCACATGATGCACCATGCTTTCATTCTTTCCCTTTACCATGACCTCACCGAAATTACGAACATTGATCAACTGAGGAAATCATATGTAAGGAAAAGAATAATCAATTGTTGCCAAGTTTGAAAGCATTTGAAAGAGCTATAGAACACCATTTCAATATAAACATTCAGATATGTAACATTGAGAAAAGAACTGTCCAATTTCATTCATAAGTCAATGATGATGCAAACCAAAACATCACATTTAAGTTCTGCTAGTTGACCAATTAAGATGATAAATTGTCTATTAACCCTTCCAATGCTAAGGCTACATTCTTCCAAAGCATAAAGATGCAAAGTTTTTTGAAAACCACTTAAAACCTGTCATCCTGGTATTCATTGGATAGATCTCGCTGAGTACTCTCACATGAGTACCCATATACCGGGGTTTCAGTCATTATTTCAGTTTTTTTGCATCATTTTGTATTGGCCAAATTAGCCACCACCAGCATAAGGGTTCAAAGCTGAAGGTGATATTATGTGAGACCTATAGCTCTTATGGACACGAAACACTAAACAGGATGCATCATGCTGGTCTAAACTTTCTCTAATAGAAATATCAACCATACGTCCTCACAAAAAGCAGAATGCCACAGTCAGGAAATGTATTTATATTCAATGACAAACCTGTAGAAACCCCTAACAAAGGGCCTAACCTTGGCAGCATTCTGACTGAGGCACGTTACTGTACAATTACACATAATATACATCACTCCAACAACTGGGTTTATCTATCTATTCTGTAGAAAAATCATGTTTGATAAAGAACACTTATGACCAATAACGTTAATAAATAAAATGCAGATCTACATAAAACAAGGAAGCACTAACCACTGTTAATTCTGCTTATAGCTGCTCTCTAAAACTTAAATTGGGACCTTGAGAGACATAAGAGACATACCTGTGCTGCTTTTCATACATAACGAACATTTCTAGCTACATATTCATACATTCAACTAAAAATCTGAAAAGAAAATGCATTTTTAAATATCAACTTTCACTGCCAAGTATCACTGAAAATACAAGTAAGTTGTCATAAAATTCAAGGCATTGTGTGAATTCAACTTGTGACATAATTACAAATATAAGGCAAGTCGAGATCTCTCGAGGTGACCCGTTAAATTGTCCTGGTTTATAGATCAACTCAAAAACTAGGCATTCGCAGATGGGCCAATCTGTAGCTCAAATCCATTTAAGCTCAATGCACCCAGAAGGTCAGAATCACACATATCAAAGGAATAAAAGGTCATCTTAAAATAGCATAAAAGATACCTTTCATATTCCATTGAAAAATGATACTACAAATCCATCCAACTTGTCTTCCATTTTGTAACCCATTCGCATCTGGAGTGGACATATGGTGGGACAAAATAAACCACCAAAGTAGAAGTATATTGAGAAATGCTAAACTAAAACATATATTTCTTTTGGGTTTAACAGTTTCTCTTAAAATATTTTTCTAATGTTGCTCTATCAGATAAGGTAAGTTTAACCCTTGTAATGCTGACGCTACTTTCATCCAAAGCACAAGAATGCAACCGTTTTTGTAAACCATCTTAACCAGATCATGTCTGTATTTTTTGGATAGATCTCGCAGATTACTCTCAGATCCCAGGTTTTCAGTAATTTTTTAGCGTTTTTGCGTCATTTTGTATAGACCAAATTAGCCACCAGCAGTATACGGGTTAATCTTGTCGCATGTGTACACACCAGATGCATATGGGATAAAATACTACGTGTGAGTTTGACTGACCATCTGGACGTCCCGAGCAGGATGGAACTATCCACGCAGGTTACTCAAAGAGCCCATTAATTCTCACACCTTCCAACTGTGAAACAAACACCTGAGTCAACAATTGTCTCTTTATAACAAAATGAGATCTAGCTTACTTTCTACAGCAAACACTGAAAACACAACAGTGTCAGACTGTAGTTAGGCATTTTTCATTTACTTATTGCTACCTTAGTGTTCTCTAATGTTTAAAACATTGTTCAATGTACTTATTGTTGATCTGTGATTGTTGTTGTTATTACCAACAGTAACCAGCGTAGTTATGCTCTACAGCATTTTTCCTTCACTTATCAGTAAATTATTCTCTCGTATTTATAATACTCTATTATGATGACATTGGCATTGCTGTTAATCTACAGCAACTGTTTCTGATAACACAAGTGTCATACTGAGTAGCTCTGTAGAGAGGCATTTCAGGGCTCTAAATTAAGGGGTGCCGGGAGCCCAGGGCTCCCTTGAATTCTCCTGCGACTCCCTCAAATTCCTGCAGGGAGCCGCAAGATGTAGTTGTTTCTATACACAAAACCTTTAGGTAGCTTTTGAAGATGCAATTGGGCCCCCTGAAAAAAAAACTTAATTTCAAACCCCGCATTTTATCTTCTTTTCAATCTCTCTGAGGAGAAATACATGTTGTGAGTTTGTAGTTTGTCCCCACTGTGGGGGGCTATGATGATGCAGGCCTGGGCAATACTCCGCCTTCCTAACTGCAGGAGTACTACAGAGAAAATACTTAGACCTTAAGCCTTCCAATGCTTAGCCTACTTTCATCCAAAGAACAAGGACGCAAAGATTTTCAAATACCATCTTAACCCTATCATGTTGGTATTTATTGGATAGCTCTCGCTGAGTACTCTCCGATAAGTACCCATGTGCCAGGGTTTCAGTCATTTTTAAATTTTTTTGCATCAGTTTGTATTGGCCAAATTAGCCACCAGCAGTATGAGGGTTAATCTGAAGTACTTCCATAGTCCAACCTTGTGATGGACTTTTTACTTCTATAAGGCCTACATCTGACCACTGCTCTTCATTCAACACGGTACCTGCCCCAACTCTAGCTTAGTTACACCTAACTGAACTAGTTATAACTCAGCATTGTATTCATACTGTGCTGGGTATAAAATATCTTCATACCAGATACTGCAGTACATTTGATGTGGCACCTTAGGCTAGCTGTGCATCAGTTTGGTATGGACAATTGATCTCCTCACTCTTTCGGAGACCTTTGCATAAGTTCCCATGGAGATAGGTTTCCATGGATATCTGTGGTCCCCATGGCGATCACAGCCATGTTGGCATGGTTGATGTTCTCATAAGCAACAATGCTCATGCTTGCGTGGTAACAATGCTCATCCATTGTTGTATCTTGTGAAGAGAGGGTGCTGCAGGAGATCCTTGGTGTATTGCCGATCTTCACGCTGTGGTTCCAGGCATCGTAGCAGGAGGTCCTTGACGGCAGGTGAAAGATTTTCAGGGATGGGAGGCGGCGTAATGGCAGAGGCAATCTACAGCAGAGAAAAGAGTTCAAGGAATTAATGAGATGCAAACAAAAAGCCAACAGCAGCAAAAGCAACAAAACATATGCAAAGATTAAATTCAATGAAATAGAACAGTCAACAGCAGCAAAAGCTACATGATATTAAACATGTAAATAAAGCCGATGTGAAATCTATGTAGAAATTACACCCCTCACAACATTATACCCCTTAATAATTTTTACAGACTACTAAATTTAACAAAACTATATTCATGGGAGAAAGAGGCTGCACTATTCACAACTATCATGAAAGTTGAAATGGGGCTAGAGTTTCTTTGTCTTCTCATTTTAACCCATTCTGCTCAAAGTCTACCAGTATTGCTATCACTTGCATTTGTGTTAAAAAAAATTGAGCCAGTAGCTAAGTGGCCTGTCATCACAGACTCAGTGATATCTTCCTCACAAATGCATCTCTAAAAACATTTAAAATAAGGATGACTGCAAGACAACCAATGACTCTCATTGAGATATCTTGAAATTCTAATTTGGTTAACAAGCATTCTCGACTTAGACAGTTAAAGTGTGATGTGCTTATCCTATAATTCTTTTTTAAACTTTTAACAATTGCATGTCAATCTAACACTGCATCTAGATATGGTTAATATATCAACAATATAGACAGACATCCCATATTTCTTGGTCAATATGGATTAAGAGATGTTAACTACCTTGAAAATAAGAGCTAGATGATTTGAGACATCGCTTGCTCCCCATGGTGGCTTTGTTGTAATCATCTCAATCATGCAGCACCCGAAACTCCAGATGTCACAACTCCTACCATAACTCTCCCCTCTTAGAACCTGCAGGAGAAAAGTAAGACTTGCTCATACATAACAAGACAGACAACGTAAAAGGCTAAAACTGTTAGATACACTTGCACCAGAGAACACCTTAAGACTTTGGATTGGGTCTTTTCATTATTGCCATTTTTCTGATATTGAAGTTAAATTTTAATAAGTTGGCGAAGTAAACTGGGGAAACCACCACCATACGTAAGACACTGAATCCCCTAAATGTCTCAAGGCTTTGATTCACAAACCTGTCCTGAGACAGTTAGCAATAGTTGAGATAATTTACATCATATCATTATAATTACTTTTACTATAATTTTTTAAAATATCATGATTATCATTTTATTATCACCATTTTTAGTTAAATCGCTGTTATTATTATCATTAATATTGTTACTGTTATTATCATTACTATTATTATTATTGTTATTATTATTATTATTATTGTTGTTGTTATTGATATTATCAGTCTCCATCTTCTTATTGCTGTTGTTATTCTTTTTTTATCATTATTATTATCATTATTATTATTATTATTATTATTATTGTTATTATTATTATTAACATTATTATCAATATTATCATCATCTTTATAATTATCTTTATTCCCATTCATGACTAAATGCCACAGCCTCCAACATGACTTACCTCTGGTGCCATGAATGCTATTGTTCCTAGTAGCTGTCCCTGAAACTCTCCGGCCCCCGTCTGCCTTCTAGCCAATCTAGCTGCCGCCCCAAAATCAGCGATGCGCACCTTCTGACCCGTACTATCCACTAGCAGGTTAGCACCTGAAATAGTCATCACAGTAAAAAACAAGTTTTGAAAACCGTCTAAATCTTGTCATGTTGGTATTAATTGGGAACCTCTCACAAAGTACTATCAGATGAGTACCCATATGTCATGGTTATTTTTCAGCTTTTTTTGCATTATTTTGTATTGACCAAATTAGCCGCCAAGAGCAAAAGGGATATTTGCAAATTATCTATGACTGTCCATTCCAAAAAGGCCTGAAAATATTGAAGAACCCTTTCTTAAATACCACATGAAAAACATTCAAAAATATTTGAAAGAGCAATGTTATTAAGACCATAAAAAGTCGGAAAAATGCAATATTCCAATTACAGAAGTTGATGTTTTTAAGAATTAATTGAAAAGTTACAACTGCCAAATATATCTTAATATATATATATATATATATCAACATCATCCATAATCCTAAAGATAACAAAGTTACAATTTTGAACGAAAGAAATAGGAATTATTAATGGCCTTAACTATCAAGTTTGAAAGTGAATATTGACTTTTTTGCATTTATTCTATTTTTGTTTTCTTGTAGCTGTGTTCTTGACATGTTTTTGAGATGCTATACTGGAGATGCCTATTTCGTACCTTTGAGATCCCTGTGTAATATATGAGACTCATGCAGGTAAGCCAGTCCTCTCAATATCTGCTGGGTGTAGCGCACAATGACTGTCTCCGAAAAGGCTCCATATACATCCAATAAGTAGGCAACAGACCCACCTGACAAATACAGAGATACATTTGAAAAAAATGAAATAACACTTTCTGGTAATGTAACAGGCATTGCATTGAAATACAGGCAAAATCACAAAAAGTATATAAGTTTTTCATCAAAATCTGCCTGACTGAGAGGGAGTGGGACTTACAAATATAAGTGGAGGCATAGTGTTAGCCAGCAGGGCATCTGGGTGTCTTTTAGACACCCAAACCCTTGAAAAGCACCCCTCAGGAAACAAAATCTTTTGTGAGGAATTTCTTAAAATGTCATTCTCAAACAAGTTTTTTATCTCCCTATAATTCCCAAGACATTGTATAAGGATATCATTCCTTATTTTGATAAATCTATACATGTTTATGATTGAAATCTGAGTTTAAAATTTAGACGCCCCAAAATTTTACAATTTATAATTGTGGGCACCCAGTTTGTAAATCATGCCTAAGACACTGACTGTGGAGAAGACTAATCATACCTGGCATCCATTCCACAAACATGTTGAAGTGACAGCCCTGTCTGGTGGCGCCGAGGATACGCGTGATGTTGGGGTGACTGAGCTTGGCCATCATCTGGATCTCCTCCTCTATGGCCTCCATAACCTTCAGCTGCTCTGACGACGAGTTACGGCAGAAAGATATCTACAATGACAAAGAAATATATACCATATAAGAATTGATGGTTGTGGAGGGAAAGGAAATTTGCAATTCTCAAAGTGCAATCTATTACATGAAGCCAAGTGGAAAATTGCAAGAAAATCCCCCTTGTTGAGTAGAGTACAGGGTACAGTGACAGTTATCTATTACACATTTTCATGATGTATGTTTTCTATACCAGCCTTAAGGCAACACGATTTGTAAAAACCAGTATATCTTTATTCATGTCAGATCAAAAATGAATAAGACAATTGAGGAAAAACATGAAAAACAACACAAATATATTTTCAGGGTTTGATATAACAAGTCTACATAAGTTAAGAGTTCAGTTTACCTGTTTGACTGCCATGACGACTCCATGCTTGACGTCTCTGGCCTGGTAGCAGGTACTGAATGCTCCAGTTCCCAGTAGAGGGCCTCGCACCCAATGGACGTTCTCCAGGTACGCGTCGGGGTGATCAGCAGAACCATTCTAACAACAAAAACACACAAAAACATTTACATTAAGTTAATCTTAATTAAGTTAATAAGTTAATCTTTTAATAAACACCTGACAAACTGGATATAAATTATCAAATATAGTTGTATTCGTAAACTATAAAATGAACTATAAATCTGAGGTGTTGGGACAAAAAACAATTAGCTTTTGTAATTGTAAACTCACATCAAATCATTGTAGTAAAGGTTCTGACTAATTAATCTTTACCTCAGATGGCTTATCCTGCACTCTGACCATGACAGTTTCCTCCTTGGAGTCTGGTGATAGTCCCGGTACGATGGGCAGGTCCGACTGATCCTCGGAATACAGCATGGCTTTAGACAGGGCCTCAGCCTCCTCTGCCTCTACCTCCTCCTTACAGCTACACTTCTCATCGTCCAGCGACCTCGCACCCACTGAAATACACACATCAACATCTAGTGCTGCACATTGTCATTCAACAAAACTGTTCTGTCATCAAGTTCACTGCTCCTTACGCGTATACTTTATAACTGGTATTTTTTACAGTCATTTAATTTTTGCGATTTTCGCACTCCCAATGATAGCGCCAAAATGACAACCTTCAAAAAAATATCTATGCAGTAATAAATATATAGTTTGAGTGCTTGAATGTGCAAATTTAAAGTAGCCCAAATACCCTCGAGCAGGGCTGTAAAGTGAAATTTTTAGCACTCCAAATTAAAGCTGTATACATTATTTTATAGATGTAGCTAGCTATTAGATAGATAATGGCAGTTCTAGGGGTGTTCGTGAGGATACAAGACTGAACAATTTAGGAAAAATACATTCTACTCTTTTGTCTTTACATACTTTATTTCAACTTAAAATGCCATTGTGAGAAAACTAAATTCATCGTTTTTTCTTTCAGCCTTTTATTTCAACCTTAATTGCCATAAAAAAGCTCTCTCTCTAGTGAGAAAGAAAATTTCCATTTTACTTATAGACAGCTCCTATACTTCAAAGGAGTCAGATTATGTCATTCAGATATTTGGTCTCAGAAATGTCCTAGACAGTGACTGTTCCTCTGAATATGAGGGGAAAAGGTGTAGGTTTTAAAACATGCAAAAATCTCAAAATGACCCTATATTCACAATTTAACCCCATAAATCCCTCCAATGCTGAGGCTACTTGCATCTAAAGCACAAGGACACAAACATTTTGAAAACAATCTAACCCCTGTCAAATTGGTATTCATAGTAAAGCTCTCACTGAGTACTCTCAGATGCGTACCCATGTGCCAGGGTTGCATTCATTTTCCAGCTTTTTTGCATCATTTTGTATTGGTTGAATTAGCCACCAGCAGCATAAGTTGGCCCAGAGAAAGAAAGAGGAATGCTAGAGACAGGCTTGATTCCTTACCTGGCTGTCTTAGGTGTCTGCGGGGCGAGGATGAGGCGACCTCTGACTTGAAGGAGACGGGCCTGTCCTCCGGGGTGTTCACGGGAGACATGGTGAGATCTGAGAGGTCCTCCGTGAGCATGGCACCACTGGACGTACTGGGAGAGTTTGGCGTGGCCATGCCGCTGGACAGGTACTCCTCGGAGCATGCTGCACGCGGTCCGGATGACTCCTCCGAGATGTCCTCGCTGTGACTGCCCTCCCGGCTACGCGGGAACTTGTACTCTTCAACAGGGAAGTGGACAACGTCCTCATGGTTACTGGTACTCGGAGGAGGCTGACTGGTTTCTGATTTCTCGGCAGCCTCTTTTTCGTCCTCTTCGTCATCATCCAGGCCCTCGTCTTCAGTCTGATCTAGTTCGTCCTCAGTGTTCTCAAGTTCATCTTCCGTGTTCCCTAGTTCCTCCTCCTCCTCCTCTTCTCCATCTTCGTCACCAGCCACCTCCTCCTCCTCCTCGCCCTTACGGATGAGCTCGTCCCCACTCAGGACCTCCCCGTTCAGCTGGAACTGAGGCCCAGCCAGCTCGGCTTGTTCCATTGCTGTGTCGGTGCATCCGATGCCCTCTGCAGCAGGCTTTGGCGCAGGTTGGTGTTCCGGTGTCGTGGGCGGACATGCTGGTTCGGATGGCGTGGACTCCCCGGGGCTTGACGGCTCTGTCACAGGGCCGCTAGCCTCGGATGGAGTCGAGGGCGTAGATGAGGCCACTACTGCAGCCGCTATGGCTTTGCGGTTAGGCTTCCTGGGTATAGTGGGCCTCCGTTTGATACGCGTGGACCTAGGAGAGTTCGGAGGAGCCATGGGGGTTTTGCTAGGAGTAGGGGGAAGTGCAGTATTAGTGGCGTCTACTGTCAAATGTTCTGGTTCGACCTCCACGGGAACGGGAGAGCTACTTCTAGGGGATGACTCTGGTGATAGCACAGGGGTGCTGCAAGGAGGTAGGGGTACACTGCCATCCCCAGATGGCCCCACCGCGTACGGTTCCTGCTGCACCAGTCTAGCCACCTGCTGGGCAATGTGGAACTCATCTGCCACACCATTCAGCCTCTTTCTCATCCTCTCCTGCAGCGTGCGATCTAACGTCGACAACATGCCCTCAATCTCTCTGAAAATATCCGGTAAGTGAGCTGCGAGTCTGGATGCCAGAATGAACACTTTTCTCGACAGCTTTCCTATGCGGGTATGGGAGTTGTTCACCGCCTTCACTGAGAACTCCAACATCATTATGAGGACATCGTAGTTAGTAGGTCTGTCATCTGGATTTGGCTCAGCATCGGGACACGTTCTGATATTTGGTTGTTTTTGGCGCAGGACGAATTCTGTGGGGAAGGTTTCTAAGAGTTTATCAAGAGTACATAACCTGCCGAGTAGCCATTGCCACTGGACGGTCTCTTCATCGTAAGCCTCGATAATACTACGCATGACGAAACGAACACCTCCAAGACCTTCAGAACCTGTGAAAAAAAGAAAGATATTTTCCAAAATGTATAGCATGTAACAACATGTTGTAACTTGATAACATTTCAATTTCAGAGAATGCGTTTTCTTCTATCAATTAAATTCTTAATGACGCGCCTTAAAATCCAATACAGTATCTAAATGACATTCATTCCCTGCATGATTTTAATAACTAAGCAAAGTTTCATAAAAAAAATTCTCATATTTTTTCACATAGTGAAACAAGTTGTTAACTGCTTCCACTGAGAACTCTAACATCATTATAAGGTTTCAATTGCAGTGAATGTATTTTCTTCATCAACTTACTTCTTAATGACGTGCCTTAAAATCTTATCGAGTATCAAAACGACATTCCATAACCACTGATTGCATGAATTTAATAACAAAGCAAAGTTTCATCATATATTTTTTTCTCATATTATTAAATAACAGACATTCTTGCTTGAACGTTTGTTTTCGTTTTTTGAAATCTTGCACTCAATTTTACCTGGATTAACAATCTCCGTGCCAAGTTTCAATGTATGATGAAAAATTGATTGTATGACGGTTAATTGCAATACATAGTTATATTACATTTAGTTTCTTCCCTACAACAGAACATTGGGCATTCTTTGCTATAACAGAAATATTCATCTCAATCAATTAAAATATGTGGTTGACTATTTTTCTCCCCCTGAACAACAGACATTCTTAGCAGAAAATGTGAGAGAAACCTTTACAGAATGACCAATGTTTGAACATTTGTTTTCGTTTTTTTAAATTAATCTTGCACTCAATTTTTTCTGGATTGACTATCTCCCTGCTGAGAGCCAGCTACATAGTTGCATTATGTTTGGTTTATTACATACAACAGAACATTGGGCATTCTTTGCCCCAACAGAGTGAACAATATTCATCTTGAGCTAGCTCAATTAAAATATCTGGTAGACTATTTGCAGTATCTTACCTGGATTAACGATCTCCCTGCCGAGAGCCAGCTCCCCCTGCTGGCCCCTTGCCAGCTCCATGAGGGTGGAGATGGAGAGCTGGCTGGTCCTGCGGTTGCCGTCGGCACACTTGAGCAGTATGGCGTCCAGGATACCCTTGAGGAGAATGCTGAGGCGCTCCTGCTGGGGGGCGTCACGGCACGGGGTGTACGACAGGAGGGTACGCAGCGTCCTCTAGTGAACAAAACAGAAATAGAAGGCAGATTCTTTGTTAAGCAGCTGAACAGATATCATAGGAGACAGATAGGAGATAATGCCTACAATAATTGTACAAATACAAAAATTGTTTTAATCATTTGAAATGAGTACTTTTCGCAGAAGTCAAGATCTATAATAAGCAACAGGAACAATAACCAGCTCAGTTTTGATAAATCATGACAAGATACATCGAGGGAACATTTTGACATCCACATGTGAAGGTACCATTAATTAATACTGATATTAATTAAATTTAATGAATTTATAAAATATTGACATATTTGAAAATAGATTGTTAAACCCAACAGGACCAAAGACTTCAAGGAATTTTTTAAAAAACATATTTTTTTTTTCATATATATTTTGTTATAGATCATAAAATTTGTTTCATTTCCTTTTGAACCAAGGAGCCACAAAGACCCTGTTGGCATGGTCAGCACAGATGTATAGCACACTTACCAGGGAGGCCACAAAGACCCTGTAGACAGGATCGGCACAGGTGTAGGCCAGCACACTCATACAGCACTCCAGCATCTGATGTGTGGAAGCCTGTCGCGTCGGAGAGACGTGGGCCCCGGTTCTGCCCTCGCCCACACCCAGCAGCAACGACCCAGTGGCTGTACGAGTCACATGGCGCAAGGCCGTCTCACGCATACTCCAGTTCCTGGAGAACAGGCAAGAGACCAGCTCTTCGCCTAATACCTACACAGGCAAAAACAGTGATATTAGTACCCTGAGAAATACCAGAATAGGCAAAATAACATCTCTGCACCTAATACCTATAGCTGATATCAATGATATTAAGGATGCCTACACCAGTTTTTTCCTTGGTTGTTGAAGAAACCAATTGCTACACACACAAGAACATCAACAAAATTATTATAATTATTTTTATCATTATTATCATTATTACTATTTTTTATTATCATCATCATTATTATGATTATCATTATTATTAATATTAACATTTTTACTATCATTGTCATCCTCATCATCATCATTATAATCATCATCAGTAGAAGTAGTAGTAGAAGCAGTAGTCTATTCTAGAATTGTAGTCTATTCTATTTTCATTATTAATACAATAATTAGTTTGAAGCACATATTGTGTAGAAGTACGTACTGGTATCCAGTGTCTGGCAATGTCCATGCTCTCCGGGGGGATGGGCTCAGCACGTGGCAGGATCACATCTGATTCCTGAGGGATATTTTGAGGGGACGAGGCTCTGGTATTGGGGGGAACTGATGGCTCCGCTGGAGAGTTTGTGCCCCCTGATCTAAAACACAAACCAAAATACACTTACAAGTTGCAATTCCTAGACACCTAAATATGAAACTGTTACACCTGCAATTCTTTCTTTTTTTATTTTCATTTTTTATTTATCTATTACTTGCGGGAGAGCTGCTACTAAATAAGCTGTGCTCCAGAACAAATTGTCTGTGCTTCAGGACTTATATACTGGGAGACCCATTTTTGAATATTAAACATTTATGGCTTTTTAAGTTTTATCATAATACAACAAATGATAAAATACTTCCTTACCTAAGAACTCAAAAGAGTGAGTAAAATTATACCCAGATATAATCAAATCATTAAAAGCCCAGTTTCCTTTCTCAGATACACTTTCAAGCAAAATAATCATCAAATTCAGAATAGATTAATCATTTCAATTGATTCATCTTTTTAAAAGCCTTGAATTTTTAAAGGTAAGATTTTTTTTTTTTATTATTGTAAACAGAAGTTGGATTGTAATTATTTTTATAATGGAAATCAACAACTTACCCAACATCTTCCACTGCAGGTTTCCACTTTGCTCTACAAAGTGGACAAATTAATTGTTCTTTTTGACGCTTGCACTCCTCAAACCCTGCAAAATGGATTAAAAAATGATATAATATATAGAAGAGTAAATGAATCTGGGAACTATGGGTAGTGTATGAGTGGGGTATTTTGGTGGTCATACCGGGGTGTTCATGGTTTGTAGGAGGGTTCTGATTGGCTGGATGACCCTGCATTATACAGGGTCTTAGTCAGGATTCAGAAACTGGCAATTATATGAATTTTGGGGGACCACAATATATTTTAATTACAACCATAAACAAGTATTTACTTATTGAAATTAACGTCATGGGAATTACATCGAGGTGGAAAAACTTAAATGCTTGAAATCAATATTTTAAGAAATTACACACAAAAACATTTGGGTGTCCTGAGGGGTAAATTCTGAGGGTATGGGTATCCAAATGATACCCACATACCTTGCTGGGTAAGACTTGCAATCCAATACTAAGTCAAGGGTGTCTGTCACATTTCCCTGAGGCCCCATTTCTGATGTCCATTTTAGAAGTCTTGACTCAGACCCTGCTATCAGATATTTCACCTGTGTATCATTTTTGCTACAGATTTCACTTTAAAAAGCTATGAACTCCATATATTCAAAGTCTTCTGATTGATCCAGGTCTTAATTATTGATTGGAAGGTCCATCTGAACATTAATCCTGTGTTCACCAAACATGAACTTTGACCTGATAAGGGTCAGCACTCTTTGTTTGGGTATGGGGGTGTGGTGAACTTGGTTTTGAACATGTCCAGGTTACCTTATTCTTCTTAGCCCTTGTCATGCTAGACCCCCATATGGGAGAACCTATCCCCTGGGACCAGGGATATTGTGGGTCCACCCACCAAATCAGAAGGATTTCATAAATTTCTTTTACTATTTCAATAATGTGCTTCACAAACTGAAATAGAAACATAGTAAAAGGTAAAACCTTTATCTATTATAATTCAATACCCCTTATAAATCGACCTATGTAGTTTTTATTTAGTTAAGTGGAAGGGTACCCAAAGACCGGATATATCCGGTGTTGGTCACACAGGCAAGATATGTAGCACCGGATATATCCGGTGTTAGCAAGTGCAGGGTTAATTAGCTAATGTTCACTTGATGTGAGCATTTCGCTATTTAGGGTCTTGTGCTATTTAACCTGTTGCTCTGGATATGGTTTTAAGGTGGAACTTTTAGTGGTGTTTGCATGTATTGAGTTTTAACCCTTTGAAGAGCTTTTGGTGAACTTAGTTATTTGGGTTCGGGTTTTGGAGGGATGTTGGGTGGACTTTGGTAATGTGAACATATAGGATAGCATAATCCCCTAATCAGCTATAATGAACCTCAAGTGGTATGTCATGATGCTGTATGGATTGGCCAGTGGTCTGAATGTGTAATATGATGCCTGACCTCTCTGGAAGGAGGGCGCTTGTTTATCTCAATGCATCATATACCCTGATTTAATATGGCATGTGTGGAATGGAAATAAATAAGTGCATGTGCATATGATGGAAATTACTTTTCAGGCATTTTCTAATCTATGTACTCTTGACACTTTAAAGTTCCATTGCAACACCAGTGTTTCAATGCTTACACTTCAAAAGATATATGTAACTATTTGTACAGGTATTAGGTTAAGCACTGGTGTTTGCCTATTCTCAGTGAACTAATATCTTTGATTTTGCCTCTCTGTAGGTATTAGGCAAAGATGTATTTTGAAAAATGTATGTACATCCAAATGAAATTTTCTGAACTTGGCGGATAGTTGACACGATCAATTTTGACTTACAGACTGCTATGCAGTGATGATGGAGTTTATTCTGACAGCCTAGCTCGCACTTGACCAAGCTCTCTCCCTCTATCATCTCTAGGAGGCAGATAGGACAGGTCTCCTCCTCCTCCTTAGTCTCCTCCTCATCCTTGTTACTCCTTAAACAAAATAACAAAATACATATACATTGTAACTGATCCGTGATACTCCGTAAACACAATAGATATACATTGTAACTCAAGTAACTAAACAAAAATTGTCATTCTTGATACACCTAAAACACACCAGATATATATAAATTCTCATCCTTGGTCTGCAATTCTCCTAAAACACAACTGATATACATTTGCCCATTCATCATCTAATGGGAAACCTGCAGTAACATAAGTCTTCTTCTCACAGTGTGACACTCTATTTCTAAAACACGATCGAGAAAACATTCCATTTTTCTGAGAGACACATATTGATTTCTATAACTAATCAATGTACATTTATTTGAACGGCACTTTAACACCTTTTTCCAGTAAACCATTCATCAATATTGCCTTTTTTTGAGATGGATTTTATGTCACTTGGGCTGCTCTGACCAGTCCTGTCACACCCAGATCAATGAAAATAACATAAGCAATAGAATATCTGAAAAGATTTATTGAAGGTCTATTTACTCAAAGATATGCGCAGGTGATTCAATTATGATAGATAACGATGAATAATTAATGAACACTAACCCACACGCTGACTCATTAGCCCTTTACTGGTGGTGGCTAATTATGCCAATACAAAATGATGCAAAAAACCTGAAAAATGACTGATACCCTGGCACATGGGTACTCATCTGAGAGTACTCAGCAAGAGCTATCCAATGAATACCAACATGACAGGGATTAGATGATTTTCAAAAATCTTTGCATTCTTGTAATTGGAAAAGTTATAAATATTGATGAATCTCGGGAATCACATGCTGTACCCTTACCCAGTCTCACTGTTAGTAGTGGAGGAATCGGGACTTTCTGAGATCTCTGAGGGGTTCGCCTGCAATCTGCTACTTTTCTTCTTGTTTGGGGTTCGGATCCTCTGCGTTCTACGCACATGGTAATTCCTGAACAAATTCTCCACCTACAACAACAAGAGGATGTTTAAATGTCCCTGTGAAAATGATTCATGTGCGTTGCATTGAAAAGAAGAGATAACATTCATCGCCCAGCATCAAATATAGTTGACATCTGGGCTTAATTGCATGACAGTCAATTAAGCAAAAGGTTCATTGTTATAGTATTTATTTACCCATTCATAGGAAATTATTAGGTTCCACAGGTTTCACAATACATAGGGGTTCGATCAGAGGGCAATCTGACGAACAATGAGTGGAGAAATATCCTTCTGCACAAAAGAGGAACTGCCATTTGGAATTTCTGAATGCCCCTAGATGCATTGACATATCTAAAAAGGCATGAGTACTGTATACCTTAATGCTTTAGAAATACCATTGCTTGGTGAATGCAAACAATTTCTTTTTTTTTAATTGTTGCAAACTTGTCAGTGAACTGATGTGATTTATGGATTTCATTGTGTAGTCCATCAGAAAATCTCATATTTTTTCCTTGATTGCCCATCAGTTAAAATGATAGGTAATTACCATTAGTACACCCCATAAGTCAAACCCTGATATTGATTACAAAATCTTCCAATATGTGATTTCATACGTAAGTATTTCTTAGCTAAGTCCATTAGATCATCTCCCTAAAAATAAAAATGTTTCTATTAAACCTTAAAAACATTAACTTATTATTTTCATGTTTGTAATAATCAATCTTTATCCAGCATTATGAATACCATGTCAGTGATTATTCTAGAAGGTAAAATATATGATACACAAAAACATAATTCAAGAGTTTCTAATATTATTATACTATATATATATATACTATATATACTGACCTCATAGTTCTTCAGTTCCTTCACCCAGAGGCATGGATCGTTCTCACGGACTTGGAAGACGCGCAGCATGACGAACAGGAGGTGCACGCAGTGGCCACGCCCACAACTGCAGGTCTGTGAGGAAACAACAACAAAAGTTCTATATTGATTAGGAACGCTACATCCCAAGGTTGCCCAAATATCTTAGTCCCGGAGCACAGTCAATAGTCCTGGAGCACAGCAATCTTTCGTGAACGTGGTTCAATAATAGCTATGAATATTGTCACCTGGTGGCACTACTACATTAGCCCTTATTACAATGGTTGAGACTGAGACCCATCAATAGACAGTATTACTAAATCAAGTTCACTGGTTTTTAAATACAATTTGTATCAATATTATTCAAGTGAAATATATAATGATTGGCTCAATTGGTCATATTTTGCGAAAATTTACCAGTGAAATAGCATTTTAAGTTTTTGGTTTGTTGCACGTTTTAAAGCCCCTGTCACATGCTGGGGCAACAATTGGACACCCCTGTATCCTCTTCTGCTCACTTAATTCCTCATGATTCATTAACTGGTAGGTATCTTACAATTATACTATACTTAGTTGTGAAGAGTAGAGAAGTATAAATTTTTTCAAAGATTCAAATCAGTGGATTCTCCTAAAATGGGGACCAAAGAACTAATGTTGTTTTAATTAGCTTCATTAATTCTGACAATTCTTTCCAAGAACTCTAGATATGAATGGCTAATATCATTAATAAGCATTCTGCACATGCAGGTATCCCCAAAACGGTATTTGTACCATGCATCAGTGATTACATAATCATTAGGTGTCACTCAGCAGGCTACCCAGTATGAGATACCGGGAAAATAACACCAAACTTCCTGGATGTCTCCTCAAATCTTTTTTTTTTTCGGGTATTTCATACCTGTCAGTTACCACACAAGGAAGTCAGCTGGCTCTACTGCATCAAATTCATAGAAAAAAGCCATCAATCTCCTGGATATTGTTTTTGTTTTTCTACTTTTTTGCCCACAGGTGTTTTATGCAGGCCAGGTGTCACATTAGGAAACCACAATTAGTGCCTGTGGTTTTCCTGGCTTGTGGCCTTGATACTTATAAGTATCTCATAAAAGTGTTGACTGGACCCAAGATACTAATAACAATAACTTGAAAATTAAAAATCATTTTGCGAAGTGTTCTAAGTAACATTTCTCATTCAAATATTTTACCAACTATGCTTTTGCCTGAGAGATTTCATCATAATTGTCAGGCCGCTTTTGGCCTCTGTGAGCATTAATGGGTTAAGACCCAAGTGCAGGCTAACAAATGGGGCATTGATATCTTTCTGGGGAAAAACATACTTCTGAAAATATTGGAAGGTAGAATGTATATCAAAACTGAACCACCAACATTCCTTAATTTTTTTTATTCATTTCATGTTTAAATATATGCTCATTTTAATACATTCTATTTCAAGATAACTTTCATTACAGCAGTATCAGGATGTTCACTTTTAGGCAAAACAGAGCAAAGGGTTAATCATTTAAAGTAAGAAAAATATTGTTCACATCAATGATGTGTAGAGATTATACCATATCTCACATTTTCAGTATTTTTGTCAAGATTTTGAATTTTTTGTTTAGTCACTTTAAATCAGTCTTTTTGCCATAGCCCTTATGGCCATACTATGCAATCTTGACTGACAGCAATGAAATTGTTGAAAGCAGTTACAGCATTTAAGAGCTTGTCAAATAGATGCTTATCAGCATGATAAAGCAAGGGGTTAAGTGTGTCACAGTGACCTTTGACCCCAAGGATTCCTGGAAGGTGATGTCAGGCCTGTTATTGAATATTCTGAGTGCCACCTGCTTTCCCGCCAAAACTCGAAATGACTCACTAGTGAAGCATGCCCAGGTTAATAGATTACTGTGTAGATATCATAGACATTCCTGCAGGTGCCTGGAAGACCACCTAACCACAAAACCCTCCAGGCATTCTCTGTACTATCTAAGGTGCTCAATCAAACATGTAATTAATGCAAACCTTGCTCTTATGTACCACTCTCTAATCACAACTCAAATCTAGGCCCCCCATAATGCATGGGTAGAACCACAGAAACCTCCCGCTAAGGTAGAACTTTTTTGGTATAATCATGTGTTGATATTTTGTTATTACTTGGTAAAAATGCTAAGAGTTTGATGTAAAACCTCAGATGAATAAAAGAATGAATATGTAGCAAGAGAGAATTACTATATGCACTACAGTGAGGGCCTGGCTATGCTAGGGGTCTGGAATATAATAAATAATATTGTCATTTGATATTGCGCCCTTTCCATATGAACATGCTCAAAGGCGCGTTACATTCCATTGTCAAACAGGGCTCGACGCTAAGGGTGAACCTATGGCCCAAGGCCAGTAAAAATTCCCAGAAACAGCTTCGGGACAGTAGAAAAAGACCTCAACTGGTCCTACAGGCCCAGTAAACATTTGGAGACATTCGTGTTAAAAAAGTTCCCCCCAAGAATGTCCCCAAATGTTTTTGACATAAATGAAGATAAAATCTATAAAGATAAATGTTTTGGTGAATTTTATGCAATGTTCTTTCTTGTTATGTTAAAGAAAAAAATGTAGGACCAGTAAAATTTTTGCAGGACCAGCAGATGCTAGGCGTTACTGGTCCTACAGGGCCAGTATCATTTTGAGTTAGCGTTGAGGCCTGTCAAAGGATAGATGTTGATATCCACTTAGTTAATTGGTATATACATCTTTGAACAGATGCGTTTTCAGTTGTCGTTTGAAGATTGCCACACTCCCAGCTGCTGGAATATGGCAGAAGTGTGATATCACTAGGAGACAAGGACCAATTAGAGCCCTCTTATCATTTACATTACAGAGAAACCTGCGTGCCAATATGCGCACATAGCAACTTTTGGTGTATTCGCCACAGCCAGCCTGTTCATGTTGACCGGCCGGTTTCATATCCACTTGTTTTTATTCATCCAAGGTAAAACCAACCCCTGGACCTAATCCTTCAAACAGAGATAATAATTCCCCTTGTACCTCACTAAGCCTCCAAATTTTATGTTAACACCTGTTGGAGCAGAAACATGAATACAGATCTTTTTCATTCAAAATATGTTTGCTATGATTCACTGAAAGGAATTTATTATAAAACAGGTTATGTTGACTACTTGAAAACATCCTGTCATGAATATCTTAACCCTTCCAATGCTGAGGCTACTTTTGTCCAAATCACAAGGATGCAAAGATTTTTTATAACCGTCTGAACCCTGGCATGTTGGTATTCAGATAGCTCTCACTGAGAACTCTAGGTGAGTACCTATATGCCAGGGTAGGGTTTCAGTCATTTTTAAGGTTTTTTGCATAATTTTGTATTGGCCAAATGCCCCACCACCAGGGTTAAGTTAAGTTGCAGCTAGAAGCTTCGTACAATTTTTTTTTCCCTTCATACTATTTTCAATTAAATATATTAGCAAAGGAGATAAATTTTACTGCCATGATATTGTGTCACTTAGTCTCAGGAGAGCTTCATACAATTTATTTCTTTTCCCTTCATGCTATTTTCAATTAAATATATTAGCAAAGGAGATATACACAAATATATTTTCCATTTTACTGCCATGAAATTGTGTCATTTGGTCTCAGGTGGGCTGAGGTAGGCATGTGTTCAACAGAGCATATTAGTCATCATGTAATAAATCCACAACTTCCTCGCCATATTCTTGAACAGCACTGTATCAACAAAGGAGAACAGAGTGCCTGTCAGGTAGCCTCTTTCTAAATAACTGACCCACCCGGACCTTTGCACCTGTGAGGATGACTCACAGCTATAAATAGAATGAAAGGGTACAAGGGTACACACCTGTGTACATGCATCAGAAGATAACAGGAACACCCTCAATCACAAAAACATACCCTGGCATCTCTGAACTGCACAAAATATTGTCTTAAACACTGAATAGAAGTAGAGACTAAAACAAAACATGTAGCGTTTATCAGGCACAATTAATGAAATCATCTATTGTTTCTGGTGTAATGGAAGGGAAATGAATATTTTCATATTTTTTCTATTCAGGTACATCTTTGAATATGTCTTTTCATATTATTCATGTGTAAGGTGAGGAGATGAGATATCATTTCATATCTTGAAATCTGTTTTTTGTTATTGGATTGTATATCAATCTGATAACAATAAATACTATTTTCCTTATTCTTTAACCTGCTTGCACTTGAGTACAGTTGGTAGTAAAGGTTTTAATCATAAACAATAGTGTAACCTCAAAGAGTTGGATCAGAACTTGAGACACACTTTCAACCACAACTAGAGGGATAAACCACTATCTGTTATTTATAGCAGGCACATGAGGTGCATGTGGTACACCAAGTATAAGAAGTAGACAGGAAAGAGAGGGTGTAGATACAAGATAAGCAACTTCCTGTTGGTCCTGAATACTCAGGCGTGATCCCTATTCACACCAGCCCATCCATCCATTCACTGGAGGAGATCTATGCTGATAGATAAGCATGGGTTTAGACTTCACCTCGTGAGTGAGTGAAGCTATTATGCAGATACATGCCTATGTTTATCAAACCGTACCCAAGTTACCAAGCTTTCAACAACTAACATTTACTGGGTAGGGCCAGAGAGGTAGATACCCAGTGGAGGCAAACCACTATAAAACCATCGTAGGCCCAGTGTGCAAGAGATGGTTACAGGTATTATAACATGCCTGCAGTGTAACTAGTGCTGCACTGGGTAATATTAATATAAGGACCAGCCTGAAGAAAATACAGTCAAGCAGGGTATATCGTTTGATCTCCATCTATGACCTGTAATCCATTACTGATGGCTGCGAGTCCATTTGATTTTCGTCTAAGGTATGGCTAAGTTAGATATACGAAGTGGAATAAAATAAATCAGAGGTGGGGTTCCATTTTATATAACAATCCAAATACACTTATACTTTTTCGTGTACCTTTATTGTCCCAGCATCAAACTTGTAGTCCCAAGACAAGTGCATAACATAATCTACGCCTATTCAAACCATAGCTAATTAAGGAAAGTTCAGGGTTAATACAGTAATCAGCTGTTGTCTACCGTCTGCATCCAACTAAGGCTAGTCTTAAGAAAAGTAGACTGTCTATATACAGTTTTTACCATAAAAGGTCAAGGGGTAGTACAGTGCTTATCTACTGTGTACCTGTAAGCTCAGCATAAAGCCATTAAGATAAGGTGAGGCTGGGTACCTATCTACTTCAGTAAATATCATGATTCATTACTTTAAAATAATGTGCCCGCCTGTGTATCTGTATCTGTTATACAATTCTGCATAACTTATGCCTGAATTTAAAACCATTATTTTCACCACCAAAAATCTCAGTAATTTGGGACACTTTTTAATAAATACAATTTTTATGGGTTCAGGGTGGTCCACGTTTTCTGAAAATACCTAATGTTGTATCAGCAAGATTTGCAGCTGTGTCCATATTTTGTGTAATGGCAACTGAAGATAGTTCAAGGGTTGCCCAGATTTCACATTGATTACTCAAAATAACTATAGTGGCCCAAATTCCTAGGGTGGTCTAAATTTCCGAGAATGTATGGTAATTCTAAATAAAAGATGAGCTGACCTGTGGTCCAATGATGATCCTGAATTTATGGTCGGGAGAATCTCCACCAATGAGGAAGGAGTTGGGTCCCATCTGCTGCAGCAGGTAGAGCCGAGCTCGCAGAACCTTCTCCACTTTACGTTTTGCCGCTTCCTGGCTGAGACTATCATTGTCCGACGGCTGGTTAGGAGACGGGGTGCGAGGTTTATTGAACTGGAAAATTGAAAAGATACAATTTAGGATATCTGGAATGGCCAAAATTACTTAGAAATGGTACAATCTGAATTTGAACGGGCGAATAGAAATTAGGAAACATTCACAATATAGTATAATACAGGTATATAAGAAATAAAAATTTCACATTACTATCAAATAAAAGTTACTTCATGAGCGAAAGAATTAGAAAATATTCACAATAAAGCTATTAGAGATATAAAATATCAAAATTACAATCAAATTATATATATTCAATACGAATCATTCTGAGGGAAGATTAGGTAGGTCTAGGCCTTTGCAATGGGCCATATGGTAATTGGTATGTGGTGACGAATCCATGTTTTTTCTTCATCTCAGCTGTAGGTGAAACTGACAATAAAGAGGATGTACTCACAGAGTTGCTGGGTGAGACGCGTTTCCTGGGGACTCCAGGTGAGACGGGTTTGTTGACCACCTGGCGAGTGAAGGCGGAGTCTGCCAGGTGGTTGCTTGCAGTCAGCCGCCGCTTACTTGTGTTCGGAGAACTGGCGCTGCTCTACAAGGCAAACAATAGACAAAGGTAAACAAAGGGTAAACAATAGACATAGGTAAACAAAGGGCAAACAATAGACATAGGTAAACAAAGGGCACACAATAGACAAAGGTAAACTGGGGGAATATCTTCTTGATATAAGAATATTTCACAAAAAAGTTTGATCAAGAGATATCACTATATAACTGGTATTTTTTACAGGCATTTAATTTTTGAGTGCTAATGTCCACAATGGTCAAAGGAGCCTAAGAAATTTAATGAAATTATTCAAGCAAAAGTATAGTTGGGAAATTATTCAAAGGATATATGTTAATATAAAGAAAGCTACCTATAACTCTCCTCTAACTATTTTGTGAACTCATTTTTCAATTCTAAAATTGTCATAATTATTAGCCATCCAGACAACAATATCAAGAGGAACCTCTAAGCATTAATGGATTAAACAATACCTTAATACTATAATAACTCTCCTTCAAACATGTACAGAAACGATGTGATATATGTAATACAAAAAGCTATCTTTATCAATTTTGTAGGTACAGGTGGTTGCTTTTAGTAATCTTATGTTTATGTCTGCTGGGTGAACTAACATTGCCCTCAAAAACAAAAAACTTGGCAGACAAAGTTATATTTGGGAATTTTCTTCATATTTCTGGACTACTACTTGCAGAGGTTTTTGGAATGCAAAAAATGTCTTAGAACACTGAGCATCGGAGCCTGAAGGTAGGCAGACTGTGGTTTAACATGCATGACAAAACATTAGGCAAAAAGAAACCTAATTTTTGTTATTAACCATTTCTATCTTCCCATCCATGCTCCGACTTTCCTTTGAAAAGTATTGTCTTTATCTACAATGCTTCCATACAGCACAAATGCTCAGGATTCGTTTAGATTCTGATTATTGCTAAAATTTTATATTGACTAAAAAAGCCATGTATTATAAGATCTCAGCAGTAATGATTAATATTAAAATGTTCTTTCTCTCCAGGAATATCTGAATAGTGAGTACCAGGGAAAGTTTCATTTATAAAACCTACCTGACATGATGATACCAATTTAACTTGCCTAGCAAAAATCTGAACTTACAAGCAGAACACTGAAATCTTAATAAGTCACCTTTTACATACTGAAAAATGTTTCAAGGTGTAATCGCAATAAATATTTCCTTTTTTTAAATGCAAGTGTAAGTTGAGCTTTATTAAGCAATTTCAATAATTTTGACTTTTTGAAGTTTTAGACTAAGAACCTGATATGTTAAACTAGAACAAGATCATCTTTACTTGCCTACCACTTTTTTCTAGCAATGGCATGCAGGGAAACTCTTATGCCAGTGAGGGAGTATAAAGATAGAGTAAGACATCATAACTGCTGATCTTAAAATTTCCAGGCAATAATACCAAAAGTTGATAACATATGTTATCAACTTTTGATAATACCAAATAACACCTATATTGTTATATCTAACCCTGCCCAAGTAGGTAAGACAGGAAGTGATTATCTATGAAGTGGCTTCTTCCTGTGTAAGTAAATGTATGTCACTATGAGGTTATTTACCTGCTCACTATGCTAATCTATAACCATTGTCAAGAGCCATCAGGTATGCCAGGTGCTCTATGGAGCTTAACCCTTTCCCATCTAGCTCACCTACTTACTTGGAAAAAACATGAAAATATCTTGATAATAAAGCAATATTGTTATATGCTTTTAATTTTGGTAATATCTATCAACTTAAAGCATTCTTAGGTAAAGAAATTGGGGGAGAAGTTTTAGTCAGTACTCAACCTGCTACCATAGCAATTTTCATTTTTCATGACTTTTTCTGCAATACTGCAGCTAAGTCATGACTAGCCAGTTGTAAAAAGTGGAGGAAACCGGAGGAGTACTCAGCGAAAACCACCGCCTAACCCCAAGTCACTGGCAACTTTCTCACATGCCCCGGATGGGATTCGAACCCTTACAGTGGTGAGAGACAGCTAGCTAGAACACATGGCCATAAGGGCAGGCCCCTGAAAACATAGTCTTAGCATAACTTTGAAGGTGGGTGCCAAAACTGGGTTATCAGAAAGTCTTTGGGCATCCTATATTCTAAGAGAGACCATAATATCTTCATTTTACAACCATAAGGATGCATTTTTTCATTAAGAAGCTGAATAATACCTTTAAGTAATGTCCTAGTATCCACACTGAACTTTCAGAATAATTTGCTTGAAATTGAAAGTTTCCTTTATAGAAAATGGGTGTGTCCTAATGTGGTATTTTGGAGGGTTTGGTAGTCCAACTAACACCCAGACGCCCTGCTGGCTAAGACACTGCCCACAGCGCTCCTTGAAATAATTTTCAAGTTCATGCTTACAACTGCCATGTGATTCTTAAAGGTTTCAAAAATTGAGACAAAACTTCTTTGGGAGATTTCTTGGCAGGGACGGGTTAAATGAAATGTTGGGAGGCATTTCTAGAAATTCATCACACAAAAGTTGGCCTTGGGTGTCCTTATATGGGATTTTTTGAGGGTTTGTGCGTCAAAATGACACCCAGACGCCCTGCTGATCCAGATATAACTCCTATGGGAGGACTCTTGGTAGGAGTGGGTTAAATAAAATATTGGGAGGATTGTTGGGTTTAATTCAAGCCCTGTGTCTGCCTTAAAGTACAGTCTATAGAGGGGGGTCTGATATAGGTGAAGCATGAGCGCACATTGAGAGTGCCGGCATGATGTCGCTTACTGCTTGATTACACTCCACTATAGGAGTTGTAGGTTTTGCCAAAATGCTTGTTAGTTTCGTAAGCCGCAAATAGAACGAGTACATGTAAATTCAGTTTGAACAGACATACCGTTTAAGGCACTAGGGAAATTCTGATTCTTGATCATTTTCTAGACGATGGGAGTTCATTATTATGATGCATTAACCTAACCCTGTTTCTGATTGTCTTCTCAATGAAATATCGCCCAAAACTAGTGTCTTAATATGCATTTATACTTTTGATACTTCAAAAAGATGTAGTAGAAAGTAAATATCAAAACATGTTTGCAGAAACAACTGCACTTTCAAAATCATGAACTGAGTACTGTAAAACTGGTAATGATTGCGTGATTTTAATTATTGCGTTTTAATGCGAATGCATGAGGACGCAATAATTAAAACACGCATAAATCTGTCCCTTCTGTTTCAGATATCTGACGTCTGGTGGCGTTGTGATCGTTAAGTAATTCAAGTAGCATTCGTTGAGGAAAGATTTGAAGACGAAATATTCTGAAATTAAAGAAAATACTTACATCGAAAGATTCAGCAGGTCTTTAACTATATACCCAATGTTTTTGGGTAAGAAATTCCATCTATATTTTCGATCTCAGCCATAAATCTGCACTACTACGAATGAGCTGGCTGTTGTTGAGATCGATAAACAACATGGCGGACGAGATGTGCTGTGATCGTAATCATAGTCACTCATACCCATTTTTCATTAAATCAGTTCTGCCCTTTATGATTCTTGTTTTTAAATGAAATTTAAACCGGAGCTAGATGAAATTCTTAAGAAAATGAATATATATTTAGATTTTAGTATTACAATGTTTGTGGCCGGAAAAAGGAAGAAATTAAACATGTAAACAAAAAGCCGTGGCATCCATCTTTAATTTGCATCATGAAAATTCAGACAGTTACTTGAGCAAAGATTTGAAGGCGAAATAATCTGAAATAAAAAAAAATACTTACACCAAAAGATGCAGCATGTCTTTAATTATATACCCATTGTTTATGGGTTTATGGGTGAGAAGTCTGATCAGGGACAGTACTTTCCACCGAATCATTTATCATCTCATTCATTTCTATTTTATCTTCAAGTTCAAGTAATTCTGATAAATCCAGATGTAGTGGTCTTGTTCCCTGGCCGTGTTTAGTTTATTGTTTTACCGTTAGATGGCGCTGTTTATTGGTGGAGATTCGCATTAATTAAAACACGCATAAAAGAGAAAATGAACAAGAGAGACGCCAATGGCGTCAAAAGTTTGTCTTGTATTTTATGTTTTTTAATTGATTGTTTTCGCAATTGTTAGTAGCTTTGTTCTTATGTTTTTTTTAAATTGTTTTGCACTTGGTAAATTTTCTGCTTTTTAAACTTTTGCACTTGGTAAATTTTTATTCATTTACTCGATTTTTTGTCTATGTGCTGTTTTGAATATTTCACCACCTATTTTAAATCATTTAATATACCTCATGTGAAAATCGTAAGCCGTGATTGGCTTACAAAGGTTGGCCATTCCATCATCATTGGGGTTTGTTCGGTATAATAAAACACATATGCCATGCCAGTGTGGGTATCCTGATGGAATGTCTCCCCTCGGGAGGATGGTTTTCCCTGGGGCTCTGCCATCGAGAAAACCATCCTCCCTATGGGAGACATTCCATCAGGATACCCACACTGGCATGGCATATTTGTTTTATTATACCGAACAAACCCCAATGATGATGGAATGGCCAACCTTTGTAATCCTTCACAATTAAAGAGACCAATGAAATCGGAATTTTGGTGTAAAAATAATTTTAAAATGGCGTCTGACTAAGAAACTTTGCACCTGAAAAGACACTTGGTTATAGCCGACACAATGTCTTCATCCTAACTCTCCAAGCCCTGGCGAAGAAATGATGGACCTATAGGCAAGGAGGAGGCTCGAATGGTTCCGTGACCCGATACCTCAAACCAAGCCAGATCCACCAGACTTCTGCGGGGGAGAGCGGACCCATGCAAGCCATCATAACAATGACCAGGACATGGGAGAGACAAAGTTGTCACCGCAGCTAAGCAGTCTTACAGACGGACCAGTGCTTTCATCAGGGCATTGAATTTCTTAAAATGTCAATTGAATTTTTTCAAAGATCTAATTTTAATATTTAAATAAACATTTTTCTAGGACAGGGCTTCGAATTTCTGGTAGAAACGGACCAGTGGTCCACTTTATTTTCACAACTGCAGTTTTAATAAAATATATTCATATATTTTAAAATGACCAATAAAATCAGAAACTTTGTTGAAAAAATTATTTTAAAATGGCGTCTGACATTGACAATTGACATATACAATATAGCACTACACTTTCAGGCCAAATTTAATCCCAAACATAACATAATTTAATAGAAGAAATGTGAAACTGGATGTGATGGTTACTAAATTAATGTGGTCAGAATATTTAGCAGACTTTCTGACATAGACTTTTACTAGCCCATTCAGTTTTTTGGTAAAAACGAAGCAGTGGTCCACTGTCTATTTTCACCACTGCAGTTAAAAGATATTATTTTAAATCATTTAATATACCTCATGTGAAAATCGTAAGCCGTGATTGGCTTACAAAGGTTGGCCATTCCATCATCATTGGGGTTTGTTCGGTATAATAAAACACATATGCCATGCCAGTGTGGATATCCTGATGGAATGTCTCCCCTCGGGAGGATGGTTTTCCCTGGGGCTCTGCCATCGAGAAAACCATCCTCCCTCTAGGAGACATTCCATCAGGATACCCACACTGGCATGGCATATTTGTTTTATTATACCGAACAAACCCCAATGATGATGGAATGGCCAACCTTTGTAATCCTTCACAATTAAAGAGACCAATGAAATCGGAATTTTGGTGTAAAAATAATTTTAAAATGGCGTCTGACTAAGAAACTTTGCACCTGAAAAGACACTTGGTCATAGCCGACACAATGTCTTCATCCTAACTCTCCAAGCCCTGGCGAAGAAATGATGGACCTATAGGCAAGGAGGAGGCTCGAATGGTTCCGTGACCCGATACCTCAAACCAAGCCAGATTCACCAGTCTTCTGCGGGGGAGAGCGGACCCATGCAAGCCATCATAACAATGACCAGGACATGGGAGAGACAAAGTTCTCACCGCAGCTAAGCAGTCTTACAGACGGACCAGTGCTTTCATCAGGGCATTGAATTTCTTAAAATGTCAATTTTTTTAAAGATTCAATTTTAATATTTAAATAAAATGGCGTCTGACATTGGCAGTTGTAAAATATTTGGGCATCCAATTTTTTAAGGGGAACCACAATATATTCAGATTTCAACCATATACATGTTATTATTTTTTTTTATATAAAAACCAGGCATAATATCCTTATACAATGTCAGGGGAATTAAAAGAAAATACGTAGGTACGAAATATCCCATGCTGGAGCTGCACGTGGCATGACTTTCTTTTTTTCTAAATACCAAAAATCCTTCCAAAATTTTAAAGGGGAACCACAATATATTCAGATTTCAACCATAAACATGTTATTATTTATTTTTTTATAAAAACCAGGCATAATATCCATAAACAATGTCAGGGGAATTAAAAGAAAATACGTAGGTACGAAATATCCCATGCTGGAGCTGCACGTGGCATGACTTTCTTTTTTTCTAATCACCAAAAATCCTTCCAAAATTTTTAAGGGGAACCACAATATATTCAGATTTCAACCATATACATGTTTTTTTTTTTGTTTTTTTTATATAAAAACCATGCATAATATCCTTATACAATGTCAGGGGAATTAAAAGAAAATATGTAGGTACGAAATCTCCCACCCATTACTCGATACAACGAATGTTCATACATCATTTAAATTACTTCATTGTACCTAATATAAACCAAACTAAGATGCTTAAAGCATAACTTCACTTAAACAAATATCAAATCATACAACTTACAAGGCTCAAAGTAGACTCGGGAATTCCACATGCCGACATGGTCCAATGTTCAAAAACTAATACACTGCAGTTCCAGCGCAGAAGCATATGGGATGGCAGGATTAAACAAGCTGATTCTCAGCTTTCCAAAAATGTTTATTTTATAGATATCCCGCCTTTGGGATATCTGTTGTCAGTGAAGGAATTGAAACTATCGGCATTCGGCGCGCCCGCTTATAGCGGCCGCCTTATTGAAATTGTATATTTGACACCGTCTGCAGATTCAAAATCGTCAACTTTAATCTATTAATACGCTGGCAAATCTTCAAATTATCGTAATTAACTAGTGATATTATTGTTCCTTGACAAATATTTTACTAAGATATCTACTAAATTAACTGACAATGACAAAGGAACAAAGGCATGGGATCAATAATTACTACGGCCGCACTCGATAAAAAAAACGTGTTGCGATAGATTTTGCCGTGGTCGCGTACTTCTCAAATAAAATATCGTTTTATTCTATGTCGAAACGACACAAACACCAACGATGTTCGATGGAAATCCCATATTCTATGGGGAATCCCCAAACGGAGCACCTGACACACGTGATTCGAGGGAAAACCCAAACTGCAAACTGCGTCATAGGATCGCTACGCGACCAACACATAAATTATGCACAACACAATCGCCAATGCGCACGCACACAACATTATAATATATGCAGATCTAACTGCCCATGCGCAGTAAACATGACCCACGTTCTTACAAACTTTAAAAAAACGCAATATTTACTACACGCAAACATTACCAGTTTTACAGTATGTGTTATTTATAAATGAATGCATAATCTCATAAGAGTAAAGAGCATCTGAAATGAATTGTGACAATCCTGACTATTTTGGTATTTCTGACTACAGAATACGTTGCAAAACATTTAAAGGAGAAATGCTCTTTGGACTTAGCCAGGACCTGTCCTGCCTGTCTTGTGGACAGACAGTATCCTGAAAACCTCCTTTTTGGACAGGCAAAAATTTCTATGAAGAATTTTCAATTTTGCCTATTAGGGGGTAATAACTAGATATTTTCCTAACAAACCATATTTAGGACATAACTGTAAATTGCTTTTTTGACACAATTGGCTATTACATGTAGTTGGTATGAGGATTTGAAGTAGCTGAAAAGCTAAATCTGGACGGGCAGTTATATTGTAAATGCTGTTTTGGACAGGCATTTTTGAAATTCTGGCTAAGACCCTGCCCACAAATCTATTTTAGATATGTTTAATATTTGGCTTTGTATCCAAGTTAATCATAGTTACAGCATTGCAACAACACTTGAAACTATAGGCAAGAAAGGGTTAAAAAGACAAAGCCCGGATTGAAGAGCAATCTTGGCTCCTCAATCCAGGGGCCATCCTTTATCCTGTGATCACTTACTGTCTGAAATACACTTAAGGCAATTTAACCCATTCAGGCTTATAGTTCCCTTCCAGAGGTATTATTTTCATAAGTTTTTTTGCTTTTTTGTGCATTGGACGAAAGTAACCTCAGTAGCAGCAGGGTTAAATGGGCAATCATTCACAGAAAGCATTGAGGAGTTTATATTATGTTTGTGGTGAGAAGTCTCAGGAAGCCCTGGTGGTGGTTGTAGGTGTAATGAAGCGTGCGGGCACAGCAGCTGTGTTGTTTGCAGGCAGTCGGGATTACAGTCAAACTGACACACAAGAGCCTTCCAAGAAAGGCACCACAAATACAGAGAAATACGTTAACCATCCCTCTAGAGATCTGACCCTCAAACCACCAGCAGGGCGGCTCCCCTTGGTAGTGATCAATCATTAAATAACCAGCAGGGCGGGTCCTCCTTGTAAAGATCAATCATTAAATAACCCACAGGGTGGGGTCAATAAACTCCTCTTGTAATGACCACTCGTCATGCAATATGTGCCTACTGAGAATACCTATGGTACTAAAATACAAAACCTGTAATAACTATTGAAAATACCAATGCTACTGAAGTGCTTAAATGTGCCGTGCTTCGATTAGAACTAGGAAGACACATATGCATATTTACACCGATTGCATTTAGAAGCTTAACCCATTAATGCTCACAACAGCGGAGAGATGTAGTTTAGAACACTACTGAAAACTCTCCTTGAAATATTTTGTAAAATAATTTTGAATTTCAAAGTTACTGTCAAAAGTACTAATCCAGACAGAATTTCTAGAAGAACTCCCAAACATTAATAGGTTAGTATTGAGTTTGCATGTATATAGTAAGTTAGTAACTCAAGTAGAACTCGACCAAGGAAGAAAGCCTGCATATTTCAAACTGTAAAGCCAGAATACAAGTTATACTCAACATTGAGAAACCAAATATTTGTGAGAAGAAAACATTGTACCAGATTTGATTTTATTTCTATGACTGATTTTCATATTTCCACACGATTGTAACTTGCCGTTTGTTTAGGGCCGGCTCTAAAGAGACAAGTGGTCTAAGGCACTGTCACTGACAGTTCACTGTTTCTCTCCACTAATCAGGGGTATATGAGAAAGCTACCTGACTCCACTACTTTAAAACCCTTCCAATGCTAAGGCTACTTTTGTTTAAAGCACATGGACGCAAAGATTTTTGGAAACCATCTAAACCCTATCATGTTGGTATGTATTGGATAGCTCTTACTGAGTGCTCTCAGATGAGTATCCAAATGCCAGGGTTTCAGACAATTTTCAGGTTTTTGCCTTATTTTTGTAATGGCCAAATTAGCCACCAGCAGGATAAGGGTTAAAATGTCAGGTAACGAATTAGCCTTAATATAGCAGTAAAAGTGACAATGAATGAAATTCTATAACTAAATACAAGCCATTTGGATGAACTTACCTGATTGGACGGTGCACCAGATGGACCAGCGGCCCCGAGAATGTTAGGACGTGCCACCTGAAAAACATGCAGATATTCCACTTAAAAACTCTGTACTAACATTTTGTAACACTGCAATGTCAGGGCATGGACAAATACATCGCTTACAAGGACTGATGCTGTCTTCAAGATAGGATTATCAGATTAAAAGATAATCCCTTACTTATATGACATGCTACTGGATTAATCCTTTACCACCAATTTCAATTCCAGTTAAAATCATAACCCCTGTTAAAAGTTTCAGATCATTTGTATTCAGACGAAATACTTTCCAGAGAAGTATGAGCAATGTAACGAGAACTGACAGGTGACATGCTGGTGACATTTACAAATGTTAACCACGGAGGGGCTCATGATGATATTAACCAGGAACAACGTAATTATCCATACAACGACAATTCAAATTAATAAATATTCCTTTTTAATTTGAGACATTTTTTTCAGCTACTCAATCATAGGGGTGATAAAAGTATGCCTCATGGTTACAGCCTGAAATATAGGAATCATGATTTCAATGCAGGTACTTATAAGCCTTGGACAGGCAGTTTCCTGAAAAACAGGCCAAACAGGCCAAAATTTCAATGAAGAATTTTCAATTTTGACTTTTATGAGTAATAATCAAATCTTTTCCTAACAATCTATATTGTTGGACATAGCTGAAGTGTAAATTGCCCTTTTTGGACACAATAGGCTATTAATCCTAGTTAGAATAAAGATTTAAAGTAGCTGCATAGCTAAATCTGGACGGGCAAAATTTTGAAATTGCAGTTTTGGACAGACATTTTTAAAATCGTAGCTAGACTGCTTCAATGTATCACTTGTTTCTGTTAGAAGAACATTGCTTATCTATATTCCCAGAAGTTGCATCACTAGTCTAAAAATTCAATAAGATGTGCAAATGTTTTCTGTCGCAAAGCTAGCCTTCAAGAGAGAGTAGAGCAGGGCGTACAATAGATTAGGCTGGGTGGAATATTCATGCCACGCCCATCTCCCCCATGAGGGGGGCAGAGTCAGGCAAGAGAGTCGTTATCTACCACAGCACCTGAGGCACACATCTCAATGTTATAATTGATGTTCATGTAAGAGACATAATTGAGTTATGCAGCAAATTGCCTGAGTGGCCTTTGTGTTCACACAGTGATCAGCACAGCTCACAAGCTGCGCCAGAGAGTGCTCTTCTGACTGAGTCTTCTCCTGTAAATCTTAGATGAATAAAAGAATGGATATAAAATGAGAGACCAATTTCTATAAGCGCTAAATATTGTGGAGACCTGGCTATCCCAGGGGTTTCGAATCTTGCCCCAGTGTGATGTCACTAGGAGACAAAGACCAATGAGGGCTCTTGAATCGTTTAAATTACAGAGAAACTTGCGCACCAACGTGCACAGAACACGACTTTTGGGCTATTATAATAATAATAATAATAAAATCTTTATTAAAAGTCTCACTCAGTATGGATAAACATATTACAGACAGATAAAAACATGCACGTTCAATATACTGACCACTCTTAAAAGAGTTATGAGAGACATTAAAGCAAATTAATAGTACATATCACACAGAGATGTTAAATCATAGACGCAGCAGCCAACTTGTTCAGGTTGATCGGCTGGTTTCATATCCACTTGTTTTTTATTCATCTAAGCCTATATCTAACACTTCTTCAGCACAAAATTTGTTAGGAGCAGATTTCTTTCTTTTTTTGATGTTCAGTGAAACCTACCAACTTGAACACCTGCATAGCTTCAAAACTACTGACTTTTTTTAGTGATATTGCTAAATATTATTTAAGCATGAAAGAAAACCACCAAAACATAAACACATGGGGATGTGGAACATTTCTTGGTTTCTTCTCGGAGTACAACATAAAAACAGGGTGTAATGTTTAGATGACGAATGACACTCACCATTGGGCCTTTGGTTTTTTTCTCCATGAGTTCCCTTTTCCATACTGGCAAAGCTTTTAATCTCTCCCTGATCTTATTATCCTCTAATCTTTCATCCTTCACTAACTTTCTGCTGTCTTTGGCCAATCTGAAACAAGAGAGCAATGATTGTCAGTAATTATGGGAATCACATGATGACCACCTCTGGTGCAATGTCATTTATGTACGAAGATACACAACAGAAATCAGACAAAAACAAGATAGACGCCAGTGGCGTCAAGAGGTTGATTCCTTGTATGTCTTTTTGTAGTTAATCATTTGCAATTTTTTGTTTTTTTAATATTTTGCTATTTTGAAATTTTTCTGATTTTTGTGTTTTTTCGTTAGTGGTTACAGACTGATACACACTTGTAATGCTGCTGATGATACTTACAGACTTTTTAATCAAAAACCAAGTTTGTGAATAGACATTAATATCAGTTTGGAGCACTATAAAACATTTTCCTTTTTTATGAAATTCTTTATCTTTTTATCATACCTAATAGTGCCAAAAAATACATCTGAAACACATATCTTTCAAATTTTTCATAAGATTTCTATCTAAAACCCTCCCTCAAATATTTTCCAAAACTATAACCCACTTCTAGCTATCCAGAAACTTTGACAAACTCACCACCCACCATCACCTATCCAGTAGATCACCAAACATGAACGGGAAAAGCCCACATCCTGCACTGCAAATGACAGTCAACAAAACCCCACCAATAGCATGCTTGCCACAACTTACTTAATGCTGCCTGAAGAACTTTAGTCCGTGACTTACCCTTACATGAAAATGGCCAAACACTGCCAGAATGCAAACATGCACAGGGATCAACCTTATGGTCCCTTAAAGGGCATATGCCCCTGAACCATGTGATTTTGCTACCAGATGATGAATTATAGGAGCCAAGTTTGTGAACGGACATTAAATATCAGCTTAAAGCATTTTAAAAACTTTTCCTTTTTTTGAAATTCTTTATCTTTTCATCATACCTAATAGTGCCAAAAAATACAGCTGAAACACAAACCTTTCAAACTTTTCCCTGGGAGCATGCCCCAAGATCCCCAAACCTGGACAATGCACCCCTGGCAAAACCATACCGTCGTGGTGGCCGCACAGGAATTTAATAGCCCCTAAACTTAAAATCCTGGGAGCCAAATCTGCTCCTGTCTGAAAATGTTAAAGTCAATCACTGATGCATGTAACAAACTGACTGGCTGCCTGCAAATAACACCACATCAAAATCAAACATGTTGCCAACAGCCAAAAATCCACTCCCCCTTAACAGAGGCTTGTGACTCTCCCCCACAACACAAAATGTTAACACATAAGCTAAGTATATACAACAAAGCCCATGCATTAAAATAAGTGCCGGCTCTCAAATATTAAAAAAGACCAACAGTTAAACAGCGAATAAAAAATTTCATCATAACCTAAAATTCAGCACGCATAAATAAAATGCAACTTTTGACAAACTAAACTAATCACTAAGCCTATCCGCCAAATATAAACATGAACATTTTAACACACATACTTCAGAAAAAGAGAGCGATGGGGGGCGGGGTTAAAAATTTGACATCTGACATATCATCAAAGTAACACAAAACATTTACATGAAGATGGCCAAACACTGCCTAAAAGCAAACATGAACAGGGATCAACCTTATGTACCCTTTAGGGGCATATGCCCCTGGTTCATGTGATATTGCAACCAGATGAAAAAATATACGAGCCAACTTTGTGAAAGGACATTAAATATATGTTTGGAGCATTTTAAAACATTTTCCTTTTTCCTTAAATTCTTTATCTTTCTATCATACCTAATAGTGCCAAAAAATACATCTGAAACACATATCCTAAAATTTTTTCATAAGAATTCTATCTAAAACCCTCCCCCAAATATTTCCCAAAATTATAACCCACTTCTAGCTATCCAAGAAACTATGACAAACCCACCATCACTCATCCAGTAGATCACCAAACATGAATGGGAAAAGCCCACATCCTGCACTGCAAATGAGAGTCAACAAAACCCCACCAATAGCATGCTTGCCACAACTTACCTGCTGCTGCCTGAAGAACATTAGTCCGTGACTTACCTTTACATGAAAATGACCAAACACTGCCTGAGTGCAAACATGCACAAGGATCAACCTTATGGTCCCTTAAGGGGCATATGTTCCTGGATTATGTGATTTTGCTACCTGATGATGAACTATAAGAGCCAAGCTTGTGAATGGACATTAAATATCAGCTTAGAACATTTTAAAAAAAATTCAACTTTCTTGAACTTCTTTATCTTTTTATCATACCTAATAGTGCCAATAAATACATCAGAAACACAAACTATTCAATTTTTTCCCTGGAAAAATGCTCCAAAACCCCCAAACCTGGACAGTTAAAACATTTCCCTTCCACTGAAATTCTTTATCTTTTTATCATACCTAATAGTGCCAAAAAATACAACTGAAACACATATCCCTCAATTTTTTCAAAAGAATTCTATCTAAAACCCTCCCTCAAATATTTTCGAAAACTATAACCCACTCCTAGCTATCCAAGAAACTATGGCAAACTCACCACCACTAATCCAGTAGATCACCAAACATGAATGGGAAAAGCCTACAACCAGCACTGCAAATGACAGCCAACAAAACCCCACCAGCAGCATGCTTGCCACAACTAATATGCTGCTGCCTGAAGAACTTTAGTCCGTGACTTACCTTTACATGAAAATGGCCAAACACTGCCTGAATGCAAACATGCACAAATATCAACCATATGGCCCCTTAAGGGACATATGCCCCTGGCCATGATCTTCCGCCACTAAAGCAGGTCCAGCACTACCAGAAACCCAATATGCATGCAATAACTTTGTACTTAAACCTAAAATAGACTGATACACACTTGTAATGCTGCTGATGATACTTACAGACTTTTTAATCAAAAACCAAGTTTGTGAATAGACATTAATATCAGTTTGGAGCAATTTAAAACAATTTCCTTTTATTTGAACTTCTTTATCTTTTTATCACACCTTATAGTGCCAAAAAATACATCTGAAACACATATCTTCCAAACTTTTCATAAGATTTCTATCTAAATCCGCACTTAAAAAAACTTCCCTATTTTTGAATTTCTTTATCTTTTTATCACACCTAATAGTGCCAAGAAATACAACTATAAGAGCCAGTTTGTGAATGTACATTAAATATCAGTCTAGAACAATTTCAAAAAAAATTCCCATTCTTTGAACTTCTTTATCTTTCTATCATACCTAATAGTGTTAAAAAATACATCAGAAACACAAACTTTGTAATTTTCCCTTTATTTTGATCAGTATTTTCGTTTGTTTTGCATCTTGGGCGATACAAATGCAGGGAGATGCTGCTTGGGCCCGAGCACTGGGTTGAAGGGGTATGGGACCGGCATCGGCATCAAAGGGTAGAAGCCTGCATACTTCAGGTCTGCTACTTCACCTACACCATGCAACCTGAAAAAATAATCATACATACCATCAAAGCAACACAAAAATATCAACACAAAACATATCTCACCAAATGCAATCTTATATTATCACACCGACACAATATCTTCTTTAAACAGTAATTGTTTTGTTTGAGGGACAGTGAAGATTTGCATGGTTTCTATATTTTGTGTATGTGTTTTTATAAAATTGTATATTGAGTGATAGTTTTGTATTGATACTTTTGTATTTATTTCAATTTAATGTATGCTTACTATTTTGGGTTGTCAGGTAAATCAAGTTCCTATGATGCTCTTTGGTGTAGATGCAGTATGATGTCGAAGCCAGTTTCTATGACAGTACACACTTTTCCTGTCACCCAAAACAATTAAAATCATATCTTTATCTAAAATACAACAACAGTGAGAACGGAAGGGATGGCAGGGTTAAAGGTCTGCTAACTTCAGGACTGCATACTACACTCATGGTGAGAAGGGTATATATACTGACTGCTGAAATCGCGATAAAAATATTTACTACTTCCGTTTTTTTCAAAGTTGTTTTTTTACGATTGTGGGGAACAAAAAAAATCCACAAATGGGCAGGATGGATTATTTAGAGTCATACATACCATCAAAGCAACACAAAAATATCAACACAAAACATATCTCACCAAATGCAATCTTATATTATCACACCGACACAATATCTTCTTTAAACAGTAATTGTTTTGTTTGAGGGACAGTGAAGATTTGCATGGTTTCTATATTTTGTGGATGTGTTTTTATAAAATTGTATATTGAGTGATAGTTTTGTATTGATACTTTTGTATTTATTTCAATTTAATGTATGCTTACTATTTTGGGTTGTCAGGTGAATCAAGTTCCTATGATGCTCTTTGGTGTAGATGCAGTATGATGTCGAAGCCAGTTTCTATGAGTGCTGCCTGCAGTTATGTCCCTTGACACCCTTCTCACCATGAGTGAAAATGCAATCCTGAAGTATGCAGACCATTAACCCTGCCATCCCATGCATTCGCATTACATGCTCTTTGGGCTTATAAGTTTGTGACCAATAAATTATAACAGTACACACTTTTCCTGTCACCCAAAACAATTAAAATCATATCTTTATCTAAAATACAACAACAGTGAGAACGGAAGGGATGGCAGGATTAAAGGTCTGCTAACTTCAGGACTGCATACTACACTCATGGTGAGAAGGGTATATATACTGACTGCTGAAATCGCGATAAAAATATTTACTACTTCCGTTTTTTTCAAAGTTGTTTTCTTACGATTGTGGGGATCAAAGAAAATCCACAAATGGGCAGGATGGATTATTTAGAGTCTGTTTTCTTGAAGTTGAAACTTTTTTTCCGGTTTTAGTGGCGAAATTAATAAGTAAATTTAGAATTTCGCCAGGGTTCCTAAATCAACATTCCAAAAAGCCGTTTTTGCCGTTTTTTTCCGAAGTCGCCATTTTTTTTCAAAAATTACAAATATAAGCAACAAGTTATGATAATAGGGTAAAAGCCCTATTTGTTGCGAACACTTTGATGGGCCATTTGTAAATTTTGACCCAGAAACGGCGACGTGACAATTTATTGAAAAAAGTATGTTTTTTGTGTGAAATGCACACAATGCATATCAATGCCCTAATCTCGCTATATCAAAAAAATCAACTTCCGGTTGTAGCGAAAAGCTATTTTTTCGCTTCCAACCTGAAGTTGAATTAAAAAAATGATTGAATCAGATAGATGAGGATCTCATCTATCCAGGTAGGTAGTCATATTGTGATCGGGGGGAGATAGCTTGATGAAATTGACAGGAATCGGCGAGGTACCATTGAGAATGTACTAATCGCCGTGGTCAACACGCCACCATCGATGCGTGTTGACAAATATCTCAAAATATTTTCGATTTTCCGAAACCAAAAGAATTAATCTTAATAATATAGATACTTGGCTTGTTAATTCTTTTGGTTTCAGAATTTTAGAGTTAGAGATGGCCACAAACGAAAGCTTTGAAATCGGGGTGCAAATTTCGTCAAACCCGACCCATCGCCATGTTCACGCCACCATCGATGCGTGTTGACAAATATCTCAAAATATTTTCGATTTTCCGAAACCAAAAGAATTAATCTTAATAATATAGATACTTGGCTTGTTAATTCTTTTGGTTTCAGAATTTTAGAGTTAGAGATGGCCACAAACGAAAGCTTTGAAATCGGGGTGCAAATTTCGGCAAAACCGATATTCAAAATGGCGGAGGGTAACCTAGCCAATGTTAAAAATACGTGAATGAACACGTAAGTAAAATAGTACAAAGAGAAATACAAATAGCCGCTCATTGGTTAATAAACCGCGGGAAAGAGTACCACGTGGTGTGACGGTGAGGCAGTGAGACCGCTCATTGGATAATTCACCAGAGACAAACCACGTGGTGCTGTCACGTGATTAGCCGATCGCAGAAAAGTATGTTTTTTGTGTGAAATGCACACAATGCATATCAATGCCCTAATCTCGCTATATCAAAAAAATCAACTTCCGGTTGTAGCGAAAAGCTATTTTTTCGCTTCCAACCTGAAGTTGAATTAAAAAAATGATTGAATCAGATAGATGAGGATCTCATCTATCCAGGTAGGTAGTCATATTGTGATCGGGGGGAGATAGCTTGATGAAATTGACAGGAATCGGCGAGGTACCATTGAGAATGTACTAATCGCCGTGGTCAACACGCCACCATCGATGCGTGTTGACAAATATCTCAAAATATTTTCGATTTTCCGAAACCAAAAGAATTAATCTTAATAATATAGATACTTGGCTTGTTAATTCTTTTGGTTTCAGAATTTTAGAGTTAGAGATGGCCACAAACGAAAGCTTTGAAATCGGGGTGCAAATTTCGTCAAACCCGACCCATCGCCATGTTCACGCCACCATCGATGCGTGTTGACAAATATCTCAAAATATTTTCGATTTTCCGAAACCAAAAGAATTAATCTTAATAATATAGATACTTGGCTTGTTAATTCTTTTGGTTTCAGAATTTTAGAGTTAGAGATGGCCACAAACGAAAGCTTTGAAATCGGGGTGCAAATTTCGGCAAAACCGATATTCAAAATGGCGGAGGGTAACCTAGCCAATGTAAGAAATACGTGAATGAACACGTGAGTAAAATAGTACAAAAAGAAATACAAATAGCCGCTCATTGGTTAATAAACCGCGGGAAAGAGTACCACGTGGTGTGACGGTGAGGCAGTGAGACCGCTCATTGGATAATTCACCAGAGACAAACCACGTGGTGCTGTCACGTGATTAGCCGATCGCATTAAATATGCAGAAAACCCACGCATGCGCATCCACCCACGCATGCGCATCCAACGGCCGCCCCACCAGACCAGACGCGCTACAGAATCGTATTGGAGTGAAGAAAACGTAATGTATAAACACGTAAAAATCCACCAAAAAAAAACTAGGCAACCCACAGAAACAATGAAACAAACTCTATAAACTACACACCCAACTCTAACAGAAACATTAAACAAAACGACCCCACCACACCCCACTCTCCAGATCATTCGCCTAGAATTTTCCAAAAATGCCATGTAAGACAACATAGGGAAAATGCATCAACCAGCTCCCAGGACCCCCCCCCAGGAATGCAAGACAACAAAAGCGAACTGAATATAGGTTGTTGTTTGTACAACAACCTCTAAAAACAGGATTTCTTAAAGCCATGGACCAGGAGCTAGTATAAGGCAAACTGTGCTTTGTGATTGATATTTAAATCTCAAGTTCAATTCTAGTCTTTACATAATGGTAAGACACTACCCACCACAGGCACTTAACTCTACTACATGTACAAATAAGTCACTGGTACAAGTGACCCATAAGGATGTTATCAACGATATCATTCAAATCATTTGATCAAGTCTATCAATTAAACTTGAAACTGAATCCTTTTTCAAAAGGCATAGACTACTTGTTTGCCAGTTAACTTAATTGAGAGAATGGTAACTCTATCCCGAGGAGAGAGCCTGGATTGAACTCTCGTCAGCCTCAAGCAAAAATAGCCGCTTTACGGAAAACCATGCTGAGTTAGCCTACAGCTACAGGATGCAAATTCATCTTAAACTGAACACTATGTTGACTTTCTCTAGACACAGTTCAAAACCAAAACAAACCAAAAACGGAAAAATTAGCTTCAGTTCAACACTAATAACACAAAACCACATTATGATAAAATTAATAAGTTGAAATATTTCTTTAGAAATCCTACAGGACGCCGCAAGAAAGCAACTGAACATAATTGTGATGTCAAACTCTTCTGATTGCATAACTAACCAATTGATATGTACTTTAAATCATTGAAAATCATGATTATGATTTTATATATTTGTTGAAAAGGAATAATATTTTTACTAGCTGGTTCTTTCATTTGTTTCACCAAGGAATCAGCATGGTTCTTGCATTGGCTCTTTGAGGGATATCTAACTACCCATGGAAGTTACTGTGTATGATGAGATGTGTGGTTTAACCCTTCCAGTGCTGAGGCTACTTTCGTCCAACTCACAAGGACACAAAGATCATTGAAAACCATCTAGACCCTGTTGTGCTGGTATTCATTGGATAGCTCTCGCTTCAGTACTCTCAGCTGAGAACCCATGGCCATGTGTCAGGGTTTCAGTTTTTTTGTATTCATTAAAATGTATTGGCCAAATAAGCCACCAGCAGCATTTATAAGGGTTAAGATACTAACTACTTATAGTACTTAGGCCTAAAAAAATTAATTGTTTGTTTCCTGTAACGGTCCGAAAAAAAATAGGGTAGGTAGGTCGGTAAATTCTTTTTTTTTTTGCATTATTTTTTGGGTCAAAAATGTGGGTTTTCTGCATGTTTTACGTTGATTGGGAGTTGGGAGGGCGGAAAAAACTTTAGGGTAGGGATTTTTTTGAATAAAAACTTGTTAGGGTAGGGTTACAGGAAACAAACAACTTTTTTTTTTAGGCCTTATATGGTCTTAGCCAGCAGGGCGTTTTTTGGACACCCAAACCCTTAAAAAGAACCCCTCAGGACACCCAATTCTTTTAGTGTGGAATTTCTAAAAATCTCAATTTCAAGCTTATAATTGAATTTTTTCATCTCCTTATATTTCCCTTGACATTGTTTAATGATATCATGCCTTATTTTGATGAATTTATACATGTTTATGGTTGAAATATGAGTATATTGTGATCCCCCTTAAAAATTTGGATGCCCAAAATTTTTACAACTGCCAATTTTAGGCACCCAGTTTCTAAATCCTGGCTAAGACATTGCTACTACTTTGCCTCTACTCAACAAGAACAGTGCTGTGAGTGTTGTGGTGAGTAGCAGACCTGCGTAAAGTATGGCAATGTCAGTCAGTAGTACTCTGCACACACGAGGGATAGGACCTGATCTGCTCCCTCCACTGCCTGGGAGAGCAGTGCTGTTTTGGCGTAGGAGGAGGAGGAGGAGCGGAGGTAATGTTGCTGACGATCTGGAGAAGAAAACTAGGCAAGTGGGTCAGGCAGCATCTTGACTGCTGGCCTGTAGCCAGCCTGCCTAGCGCCTGGCTTGGAAACTGTCAGTACCTGGAAGCATGGTCTGTGTCCTTCCAAACCCTCACTTCACCTCCCCATCCTTGGCTACAGTGGCCACTCTCTTTACGCTTATCTGTTTGGACAAGGTCCCTAGATCACTGGGCATCAAAACAAGTACTTTATGTCCAACCCCTGCTATGACTGGCATTGAAAACATTTTGGGGGATTTGTCATTTGTGTTTAAAATGGTTATTTAACTATTCCAATGCAAATTCTGATTCTTAGCAATGTTTTTGGACTTAACTGGCTAACACTGACTGCATTTATATCATATTTCTTTCTGATGTCAATTTCATGGAGTGAGTGTGCATCTGCATGTCCTTTGTGTTTTCTACTGTTCAAAACAATATTGCACATGACATCTGGACTGACAGTCACATTCAGCATTTCCTTCTGCAGCATTTCCCCCAGTTTAATAGTAAGGTAATTCTACCCTATTGATTATAAGCAAAACTCGGGAAAAGTGACATTTCTAAGCAAGAAGATAAACATTTTGAAAAGTAAAACGGGGTTTGGTGAACCCCCTCTGTATCCAAAATTGGATTTTGTCATCACCTGTGCAACCTAGACCCTTTTTGGCTTTATGCATATCAGTTTACATCTGACACTGCGTTTACCCAATGTTTTAGAATATTTATAATGATAAGCAGGGTTGGCAGTTTCTTCCAAGAGGCGGTTTCTTCCATGGAAAAATCCGGTTTCTTCCGTCCTGGAAGAAATATGTTTCTTCCATTTCTTCCAATGTTTTGGAAGAAACCCATCTCTTCCAGTTTTCTTTGAATTTTTCTTATAGATGATAAGGAATAGTATGATAGCAAATGAGCAGCACTTAAATAAAAAACAATGAGGAATCTTAAATCCCTCAAATTGACATGTTAGTAATATGCCTTATGGTATGATAAGCATGGTTTCCATGTACTCAACTAAATAAGGTATGTCTGAATAAAATAAAGTAGCTTAAACCACTCAGGCTATTCTACCATGCCATCTCACAGCCTAACATGCTTCATCCTACATACCAAGGCAAACGACTCACCACTGGACAGAGAGAAGATGTTAACAACTGGCTGTTTGAGAAAAATCCAGAGTACCTTACCACAGCAATAGGATTTCAAAGCCGGTCAGACCCCTTCCCAGCATCCTTTTTCAAGGTGGGCAGCATTAACCCTGTAACCTGGAGGAAGGGCCTGAAGTATGCTGCTTTGCCAGAAGGACTAGTTGAACTTATGATACAGCTGCACTCTGCTTGTGCATCATCTGCATCCATTGAGAGAATCTTTTCATCATTTGGACTCATCCACAACATGATCCGCAACCGTCTTGGGGTAGAAAAAGCAGCCAAACTTGTTTTCTGCTATAGGATGTTAAAGGGCAAATGCACCATCATGATGATTTAGGTTCAAAATGTGCCTATACGTGTCACCTTTCAAATAAGACCACCCGCAAGTCTGTCCTCCTCAGCACTCCTCAGATATGGCTTATGAAAGTTAGTAAAAAACTGGCCGGAGTGTGGGTATGGAGGCTGACATTATCAGAAGTGGTGCTAATGAAGTGACTGGCAGCCCTGCTTCTGATTGGTTGAGAGATATCAGTGGCAGTCACTGATATCTCTCAACCAATCAGAAGCAGGGCTGCCAGTCACTTCATTAGCACCACTTCTGATAATGTCAGCCTCCATACCCACACTCAGGCCAGTTTTTTACTAACTTTCATAAGCCATATCTGAGGAGTGCTGAGGAGGACAGACTTGCGGGTGGTCTTATTTGAAAGGTGACACGTATAGGCACATTTTGAACCTAAATCATCATGATGGTGCATTTGCCCTTTAAGGGGAAGGGAGGACCTGGATTATTAGTTAACCCTATGTAGGTCAAGTGTAAAAGCCTCTAATTGTATAGTTAATCCCATTGAATTGCTATTAGAAAGGATCTGACTACATAGCTTAACTGCTTCTTTTCAACATCCATAGTTAATGTGAACCCTGTGTATATAATGGACCAGCAACCTGGATATGAAACTAATCCAATGTTAATGTCTTAACTCAAGTTATAAAGAAACAGTTTGTCATTAGACTGAGATAGCTGAACAGTAATCAGCATCAATCAACAGATTAGCACCAGGAGTACACAGATTGTGTGGAAAACTAGAACATTACTTATTGTATGAGTGTTTGCTAAATACAAGAGTAAGAATAACTTTCAACTAAATATTTCTCAAATGTTGCATTGTTTTTAAGATATTTCTATAAGAGTCAGGCCAGGTGTATGATTCACATGTGAATGGGTAGACTAGGCTCCTAGTCCCTGTAATGTTCACCTTATGTGTTGACCAAGCACTGTGGTGTGGTACCAGGTTTGGTAGATAGACGGCACCACCTGCTCCTCCTATCTCTATATGTTTACATATGTCATAATCAAACTGAATCCTGGTGAGATAAATGTAAACTAAATTGACCACTGTGGCTACCTACACTATTTGGTGCTTGGTTACAGAAAAAAAAACATAACAGAAAAATACATATGACAGCCTAGAAATCTAGGCTAGTGAATGGGTTAAGAGGATGTTTTCTCACTTTTGCACCCGTTTGTGTATGGTTAACTACTGGAAATATGTGTCTCAAAATATTGCTTTGCTATCAAGATAGTTCTATTTAGTCCAGGTGTATGACACTCATGTTAATGAGTTAAGAGGATGTTATCTCTCTGTTTTCTTACTAAATACCTTTGTATGGTTAACTTTAATCAGTATATATATATATATATATATATAAGGTTAAACTAGTATGTAAAGGGTCATGTATGTGCATTAGGTATCTATCAGATAAAACAAATTTACAAGGGCAAATTTACAAGGGTTAAACTAAGTGTGACAGGAATTGATGTAATATAAATTGTAAGATTATAATGGCATATATATAAACTATTCTACCTCAGATCTTTTTGTTTGTTATTATCTGCCCATTAATGTTATTCATAACCCATAGCTTTTTCAATTCTTATCATAGATCCCATTCTTCCATTTCTTCCGGAAGAAAGTGGAAAAATACGGAAGAAACCATGTTTCTTCCGTTGTCCTGGAAGAAATAAGTTTCTTCCGGAAGAAACCCAACCCTGATGATAAGTGCATAATAGATATATAAACATATATAAAGATAAAAATATTTCATTCACTTGCCACAGAGAAGATGACCACAACAAATTCCCATTGTTACAATGTATAACAAAAAAATCATTTCCAAGAAGAACTACAAAGTCTGGGCAGTAAAGAAGTATATTGCGAAGTTATGACAGCATCATGAATGATGTCATGCTGTCAAATGTTCAGACAATTACCCACCAACAAGCCAATTCACCATAAAGGATAATTGCCACACCAGACCATGTGTGAGCAATAGGCAGGCATGGGATATCTTCAAATGATGATGGTGATAAAACCTCATAACATGTACTAGAAAGGCGTTAGAAGTTGTCTGATGATTTTCTTCATGGTGTCTGCGCTTGAAATATCATAAAATGTGCATACTTGTATATTGTTTTTGTTATGTTAAACATCAATGCCGAACCAAGCATCAAAACATATGATGATTATGATCAGTAAAAATGAAAGTGGATATATACCTACACTTTGTGGAAGTCTCTTTATCTTATCTTTAAATAAATGTCTAAAGTTTAGAAACTTTTGCTCCTTTCTGTCCTTTTCATTTTTTTAATGTTCTTTTGCTTTTTTGTTTTGTCATTAAATTTTTCATTTCTTAGGCTGCTTGTAAACATCTGGGATGGGGCGGGGATGGTGTATAATGACCTTCTGCCCTATTTTGCTTAGTCCCCACCCCAGGGCACACTTTTTGTCACTAAACCCCACCCCTAGGGCACATTTTGTGAAATATATTTTCTATCCACGTAGGCATCAAAAGATATGAAAAATGAATTTGAAAAAAAAGCCTTGATTATGTTGATCTGCATAGATGCAGGTACATCCTAAAATAACTATAATTTCATATTATGCGTATAGCCATATTTGATGCCGGTCATACCATAATCATTCCATAATGTTCACTGGACAAAATCTAATTTAATTTCTTTGCCCACTGTTTGAGCTAATAAAAAAACTAGTAAATAGGATGTTTTAAAAGGATTTTGGGGGTATTCACAATCTCAACCCTGAGCCTCGGGCTATCCGCCTCGTTCTACTTACTATCGATGTCCCCACCATGAGCATACTAAACTGGATATGCACGACATCGCCCAGTCATCCCTCCTCCCCCCTTACCTAGGGTGTGGTAGGCTTCTACCTTTAACCTTATAATGATAAAACTGGTATTTTTCAAAAAGTTGCTAGGAGAGGGTTACCAGGTCCGGTTAGATCACCCGATCGGGAGAATTCTCCCGATCGGGATATTTCTCCCGTTCGGGATACATTCTTAGTTTTGTAGACGTGGCTACGATTAGCAACAAAACACAGAAAAACATACATTCGAGGCACAACCAGTGACAACAGCAGCCTCGTAGCTCCTGAGTTGGTCCTTCTAGTCTGTCCGACTTTGACCTTTGGCGAGCGTGAACTCAGGTTTGTTTATAAAAGCTGTTAAGTCACGCTGCTGGACTGCACTGGTGGGAGAGCCTCATACTTTAGGTACTCCAAAATCAGATTCTGCCATTAGAATCTGCAAATTTTTCGTTAATCTGAAAGTTAATGTTGTTAACTCAAGATTGCATGTCCGCTTTTTGTACTGGTTGAGTATTTTATAAATGGTCAACGGTTAAAGTGTACCTTCCTGATAATACCTCATGTATATCCCGAACGGGATATAAATCAGAAACCACGTGGTCCTAACCGTCCTATATTTATATCCCGATCGGGATACTATTTCTTACTCTACTAATTATGAAGGGTGTATGGTTGTATTTGAGTGTGAATGGTATTTGTGCAGGCTTGTATGGGAAAATATTATGAGAATACATTATGTATAATTTCTGTGAAGTTGTTATAATTTATAGAAAAAGTAATAGTATCCCGATCGGGATATAAATAGGACCACGTGGTTTCTGATTTATATCCCGTTCGGGATATACATGAGGTATTATCAGGAAGGTACACTTTAACCGTTGACCATTTATAAAATACTCAACCAGTACAAAAAGCGGACATGCAATCTTGAGTTAACAACATTAACTTTCAGATTAACGAAAAATTTGCAGATTCTAATGGCAGAATCTGATTTTGGAGTACCTAAAGTATGAGGCTCTCCCACCAAGTGCAGTCCAGCAGCGTGACTTAACAGCTTTTATAAACAAACCTGAGTTCACGCTCGCCAAAGGTCAAAGTCGGACAGACTAGAAGGACCAACTCAGGAGCTACGAGGCTGCTGTTGTCACTGGTTGTGCCTCGAATGTATGTTTTTCTGTGTTTTGTTGCTAATCGTAGCCACGTCTACAAAACTAAGAATGTATCCCGAACGGGAGAAATCTCCCGATCGGGAGAATTCTCCCGATCGGGAGATCTAACCGGACCTGGTTACAGGGAATACGCAAAAAGACTTAGTAAAGGGGGCAACATGAAGATCTAAATTTACAACTACATGTGGTGTATTTTGCACTGTATTTACATGCGGTATAGATACATGTATGATGTTTCTTTAGTAGGTTTTGGGGGGAGGAAAGTTCTGGTTTGTTATTAGGATATTTATGTCGGTTCCACATTTCTTTTGGGTGAATATACCGTAGTCTAGGGGATCAGTCATCCACAGGAGATAATAAACGCCATAGAATGAGTGCAGTTTACAGGCGCACACTGGCAGATCTACACCCACACACAACTGTCATCATCAGCGCAAGCAAGCAGGCAGGCCTACCTCTCAACAGGGGACTGCAAGTTCCTTTCATCTTCCCTCGGTTCTTCATTTACTTCAGTGTTCTCCTCAGGAACAAACGGTTTATGCTCTTGGTCTGGCGTCTTGACGGGTTTGAGTATCTTCCTCCAATTAAACTGACCCTGTAGATTGTCTCCACCATCTGCGATAGGTGTAGAACAGTGAGATTCCGTTGGTGTACTTTTGGAATTGGCGGTCGATGTCATGTTTTCCAAATTCAAAAGGGGTGCAAGAGAATGCCATCACTTTCGCTACACTTTTGGCGAAGTTACACGAGATCGCTGACTGCACTGTCATTGGACACACTATAAAGATCTAACTAGCTGCCCATAGCATCCATGTAAATGAAGCCGACCACAGTAAACGGGTCAAACAGTAGTGGGAAATCTCTAATTTCCGACCCAACAAGATCCCATCTCACGTCAGAAACTCCAATGCTATTTCCTCTGCCCTCGTTTTCAGAATCAAAACACTTACTCACATGCTATTTTTAGTACATAAACACCAAGTATAAATTTTGCTTGTACTATTCTAAGATGTTATGATAGGAGTATTGAAAATAATTTCCTATTGAAAATAATCAAAATCATAGGCTGTACATCTAGGGAAATAGCATTAATCTGTATCCTGTTTATTAGAGAGTATGTGTTGATTGAAATCGAGGCTGTTGTTGTGACAACATGAAGCCATTGATTAGAGCAACTGACAGGTGCTCCTGTGTTGGAAGCCTAGACAAGGTGTGAATGTGCTCGGCTGCTTAGGACATCTTGATGTAAAGTGCTTCCGATATATGTAAGTTGTTTGTCATGTCTTTCATTTAAGTGTAATCTGTATTTGTTGACATTATGCATCTAATGAAACTTTGTAAAATCATTATCAAGGCACCTGTCAGTGTCATCCACACTGCTACAGTAACCAGGTAACACTTTCTGGCTCTGTTGACTGTTCTACCTCTGTAGTTCAGATGCTTGTCCCTGTCAACACTGAACAATATCTTCAGAACTATTCCTCACATTTCAGAAGTCAAAGGATTCTTTTATGCAATAAGTCTAATGCATGCAGATACCATTATTAAGGTGTAGATAAAACTTTGGAGATAAATCAATATAACATGACAAGAAGGTATTGCTTGTTTTAACAGCAAGGATTGACCTTTAGACATTTTCAGGCTGAAGCAGATTTGGCTTCTGCCTTCTAGAAATTCAAATTTAGGAGCATTTTATGAATCCCGCTGTGTGGAGCCACACTGCTGGGCTTATGTGTCTCAGGGCATTCTCATGCTCCACTAGAAAATTTTGAAAAAAATATGTGCTCTCAGGTGCATTGTGGGCCACTATTGGGTAAAATAAACTTTAAAAGCGATACAAATTTTGAAAACTAATTCTCAAAGTGCTCCAGTTGATAATTGATATGTCCATTTGCAAACTTGGATCCTATAATTTAGCATAGAAATAGATGGTCACAAAATCACATGTTTTAGGGATAGACTACCATTAAGGTCAATCCTTGACCAGTTACATTTTGTACACACAGGTCTATTTGTGGACTCCCTCACTGTAGGGGGCATTTTTGGCCAAAGCTTTCCCCACTCTGATCTTGAGTATGCACACAATATGACAACTTGGAACATAACTCATCAATTACAGTTATTTTTGAAAAAATATATTTGAACAAAGATTTTTAAACTCAGCAGGAGCAACAACTTTCAGTCAAATAGTATTTAAAGGGCAAAGCAATTTGAAACAGTTTAATGCTGAAGACTTGGTATATGGAGCCCCTTCCAAAGATCTTTTTAAAATGTTAAATTTCTACAAAATTAACCTTTATGGTACATCTAGTCTGTTTGCCTCATAGTGTTTGAACTGTTTTCCATGATAATAGATTTCTTTACCAAAGCTCAAAAGTACCAAAAGCTGCTAACTCCACTCTTATGTTTCAATTATCCTACAACTTTCAACAAATTCCAACGTCATGTCTTTCTCTCATAAAAAAAGATAAAAGCTAAAAATCAGAATGCATAAGTATGCCCTAACATTAAGTAGATTCATGGGACATCTAGAAAATCTTGCGGTATGAAAGTTAGTTGTCATGGGCTACGTCAGGGCTACACATTATCTTGAACCCTGGTTTGATACTGTGGGCTCTTCTCTTTGCCTTAGCATTTAAGCCTTTGTCTCTTGGGTCCGACGCACAAGGTGAGATTTAAATCCTTATGCAATTAAAAGGGCAGACAGTAGACAACTTAACTATTGTCTCTCAATTACAATGACGTTTTACTCAAATCAGGTAAGCAGCATCTGTCCCTGTTTTCAATGGATTGGTGCTTAAGTAACCACTACGGCTGCTGCATAAATAAGCCTTGTTTTAAAGGGACAGGGAAATCTCACCCCTGTGCATGTAAATGATCCTGTGTGATGATGTCAAAGGAGAGTAAGGCATTTCCCTGACCAGATGATCCCAATAATGTCCAATTCCTAGAGTGCAAGCAGGGTTGAATAGATAAAGCAAGTGCGTCCATTTACGGACATGTATCTGGGTTGTGTTTGAGAATTGAAAAACTTTTTATTTACACAGATTTTAACCAGGTTTTGACTTTGATGGTCACTCAGGGTCATTTGCCCCTTGAGCATGTGATTTGCCACACAATGGTAATTGGAAGAGCCAATTCTTTTTATAATAGTGGCCAAAAATGAGTCTCAGCTCAGAGCACATATTTTTTCAAAATGTTCTGTGGGAACATGCCTCCAGGTGACCCTATACTGGACAGTGTGCCTCTGCACACAGTTACCAGTGCTGCAGTCACAGGGATTTATTTTCCCTACAATTATAAATCCTAGGAGCCAAATCTGCTCCTGCTTGAAAATATATGATAATGGTCCATCCCTGAATATAACACACAGTTAGAATGAATATATACCTACAAAGGAGAAGATTTTTTTATAGGGTTGATTTCAAAAGGATATAATAATTTATACCAGATACTATTTAGGCCCTCAGAGATAAGAAAATCAATGTAACACAAATTTCTAAGACTGGACTGCACTCAGAACATTCAATAAATGAAACATCTTGCATGTCTACCTGTTAATTGTTAGTCTTTCATCTGATTGAATATTGATTTTTCCTGGCCATAATAGAATGTTGCAGACGCATTGCTATGAAATCAAAACAATTCATAATTGGACTTTTCAGGGAGAATAATTTCCACCTAGATGGATTCTACTTATCTATGAACACAAATCATAACCAGAGCTATGTTTTTTTTTTAAAAAGGAGAAAAGTTTTTAATTGTGTTGTGGTTTACCTAACAACTATAGGAGATAATTACATATCGGTAATGTTGTCAATATTATTGCCCTAGAGGATGTTATACGACATGCCAAATATTGATAATTCTTAGTCCCCATTCAGCTATATTCCAAAATAAAAACTACACACATGACTTTTTATGAGTGTTATTGTACTAGTCATTTTTTGATATAGCCTCTATACCCTAGAGGGTCTTCTTGAAGCTAATATTATTTTAGTTACTTCTTCAGTTAAAAGGTGGCAGCACAAGAAGTGTGTATGTGTTCATTCAACCATGAAGTTCATTCAACTACACTGGTATCAGATGTCTAGTTTTGGAAATTGAGAGATTGAAAAATGTTATGCGAGGCATTGGTTTTCTTGTCGTAAATTCATTAACTCATGCATGGAGTACCCCATAATTGTCAGAACATTTTGTGATCTCCTCAACTTACAAAAGAATGTGTTCGAAAGTGTTCATTTTCAACTGCATTTCCAAATCTTCTTCATTCAAAATGACTTCCAGAACAATATGTATCAAAATATTTCTTTGTTATCGAGATATTTCCATATGTGACAGACCATGTGTTGCTCCAGATGTGAATGGGTTATGGGGGATAAAATTGCCTTTAATAGGCATTAGAATTATAATTGATTTGTTTGGCTGAGCACTTAAATATTGCTCTATGCCAGTACTGAGTTAGTGTCAAGATGTGATAAATGGAATGTTGGTGTTTTTCTTATGATATAAGCTGGTGAATCTGCACACGTATACTAAATACTGTTGCAATAGGATGTGATCTATGGCGATGCCAGTGCTCTTTGCCATGTAAGGGAGTCAATTACCACTAAATCATTACTGATTGTTCAGGATATGATCAGTCCATGGAATGTCAGTGTTTCTCTTTGCTATGTAAACTCCATGCTTAAGTTCTGATTTTGTTACAGGATGTGATTTAAGGGGTATTGGTGTTGTTTTTGTCAATCAAGTTAGTCATTCAGCGCAAACTTAACTGATTTTTTCAGGATATGATCTGTGACATGCAGGTTGGCAATGTTTTTGTCATATAAGATGGTCATTCTGCAAAAGCAATTTCTTGTTCGTTTCAGGATGTAATTTATGGGATGTTTCCAATTGTTTTTGTCATGTAAGCTGGTCAATCAGTACTAATTCATTAATGATTTGTTTTCAGGATGTGATTTATGGGATGTTTACATTGTTATTGTCATGTAAGCTGGTCAATCAGTACTAATTCATTACTGATTTGTTTTCAGTATGTGATTTATGGGATGTTTACATTGTTTTTGTCATGTTAGCTGGTCAATCAGGACTAATTCATTACTGATTTGTTTCCGTATGTGATTTACTGATTTATGGGATGTTTACATTGTTTTTGTCATGTTAGCTGGTCAATCAGTACTAACGTATTACTGATTTGTTTCAGTATGTGATCTATGGCATTTTCATGTTGCTCTTTGTTATCAGAGCTGGTCAATCAGTACTAACTTATTTCTGGTTGGTTTCAGGATGTGATCTATGGGATATTGTTGTCACTAGCAACTCACAATGGCTCAGCGATTGCTCTATGCCATGGACTCTATTGACACAGAGGCTAAGGCCATCCTCAACAAATATGAAAAGGTGAGTAGCCCAGCACGGTTTATAAATAAACATCTGACTGTTATTTAGCTCAAATATATATGACAATGTGAATGAATAGGGCCGTCCCCAGAAAGCGACAATGCAGACTTGTAATCAATAGATGCAATTTTAGATCCTTGCTTTGAAATATTGCTATTCACATCCCTTATATTTGTCAATTAGAGTACTGATGCATAGAAACCTTAGTATATTTGAGTAACAACACATTATACAAATATGACATCCAAGTGTGGATACCCTGATGGAATGTCTCCCGAGGGAGGGCGAAGCCCGAGGGAAAACCATCCTCCCAAGGGGGACATTCCACCAAGGTATCAAAAATGGTAAAATATCAATAAAAACAACAATTCGCTGACCCTATCAATAATCCCTGCATATAATCGAATTTAATTAAGAATGCCATGTTGCGCTAGTGCCTGTAGCAACATGTTTGTTGCACATTCCAATTTAAATACTTGTCTTACAAGCTTTATTTGGAAAAAAAATCCTGTCAGACTCCAAAAAAAAGAAAAAAAAAGTCACCTTTGGTGTCTTACGGACAAAAGTGGTTTCAAAATTTTCTGTCAGACTCCAAAAAAAAAAAAAAAAGTGCAAGTTTTAAGAATATTCTTTGTAAGGGTGATTCAATCATCTACAGGAAGCTATCATTGCTGTAGTAGAGCCTCAGACTTGAGGAGGTATACCTCCCACCCATCAGGTTACAGGGATTAATTGATTGATTGATTTTATTTAGGCTGGTAGAAACATATCGCTACCAGTCCTAGTCGGCAGACTCTAAAAATAATAAAAAAAATAAAAAAAGTTGCATTTTTCAACTTTTTTTTTTATTCCAAAATGGCTCATTTCCTACCTCCTGAGCATGTAAGACAAGTAAATAAATTGGAGTGGCCTTATACAAAAACACTGTTACCCAATCCCTAACTCTTAACTGCTTCATGAGGTATCATTCATATAGAAAATCTAATTTTGGACCAGCACTTTCTAGCTATGTACTAATTGACAAAAGCTAGAATATCCATAATTTAATGCCAATATTGGGCTAACACCAAATAATGGATAGCAGGGGGTATGCATGTCCATACCATTGCTCTTTTGGCCAGTAAGCCAGGGTATCCAGGTAACTGCCACGGATTAGGACTTATGTCATAAGCCAAGGATAAAGTCACTACATAACATACCTGCTTTACCCATTCATGCCTGGAATTAACCATATACTGTCTAGGTTCCTGATACTTCTAAAAGTAAATGGGTATTTCAGGTTAAATTCAGTCACATATGAATATATATGTATATATATATATATATATATATATATATATATATATATATATATATATATATATATATATATATATATATATATATATGTATATATATATATAAATATATAAATATATATATATATATATATATATATATATATATATATATATATATATATATATATATATATATATATATATATATATATATATAAATATATATATATATATATATATATATATATATATATATATATATATATATATATATATATATATATAAATATATATATATATATATATATATATATATATATATATATATATATATATATATATATATATATATATATATATATATATATATATTTGGGGGATTGAATTCTTACTAAGATTTTCTTTCATGTAGTGTTGAAAAGGTTCTTTTGTAAGAGAAATACCACTAACATCATCATGCCTTTTACAGGTGCTTTATGCATGAATGTGTAAGAGTTATTACATAACTTACCAGCTTAGTAATGATTAGTGGAGTTAAATTTGTGATGTAATTACTCGCTGGCTATGAGCCCTAGATGTTAAAGTATCAGGGATTGGAAAGTCTTAGTAGGATTAGGAACATTCTGAATATCAGGGCCTCTGTATTAATGAGCCCACTTGCAGAGTTATCTTAAGAGTTATCAGAGTCAACACTCAGCATATGAGTTGTATAAAGGCAGTCATCCCTCATGAAAAATAAGATAAATAATTATGTTTGTGCATGTATGGAAAACAAACAAGTGCAGGACATTTCTTGTCTTAAGAAGTTAATCCTGGCAAGCTTCACATCCTTTCACTACTTTACTTGCTCCTGGAGAAAAGAAATTATTTGTATATAAACCCATTCATACCAATACCCCCGCAAGTAGATTTGAAGTGGTTGACTTATTACATGGAAGTACTGAATACTAGATGCTCAGCCCGTGCTGTCCTGCCAGACTGTTGCCTTTAAGAGGATATATTCTTTGTGTTTGTGTATCATGCAGAAGCGTGCCCTTGGAGACATCCAGGCCAGGTACCAGTACCAGCCGTCCCAGCCTGTGCTGTCCTGCCAGACCGTTGATGTGGACGTTAGTGGAACGAGGACCTTCAGAGCTAAGTCAGCTGAGGATATCATCCAGGAACAACATCTCCTCATACACAACATCTACAAAAAAGCAAGGTACGAAAATATACCTGTATCTTCATCCAGCATGCAACATAACCACTTGCTCCGTTGCAAGTGCAATTAAACTTGGCAAAAAACAGCAATTGGGCAAGCAGAACAAGACCCTAATTTGCCTCGCTCGGCAAGTACTGTTTTGTGCAGAGTCCTTGCAGTGTTACTCACCTTTGTTTAACAAAGTGACAGGGCAAGTGGAAGTGCTAGCTTGCTGGGCAAGGAAACTTTAGGGGTTGCTCGCCCTGCTCGTCAAGTAATGTTTTGGAACCTATGTTGCACCCTGTCATCTCATTTCAACAGAATGATTGCTTTTGCTTGTAACTTGTATAAGCATCTACAAATGCAAGGTAAGAACTTATTATTTCAATGGCTGTTTATATGTAGCTAACTTGCATTATTGTTGTATGTATTCTTATTCATTCATGCCCAGGCTTTGTAGATTGACTTCTGTATCGATGATACGTCTGACAATTGCTTAGGAATAAAGCACACATTTAAAAAATATTTGAAGGAGAGACTTTGTAAGTTGAGTCCTTGAAACATTTAATTTGTGCAATAGTACCATAAAATCATATCATGAGATAATTGTCCTACCCAGTCTAATTTATAACAAAAGTATTTATTAAGTATGTGTATGTGTGCTTCAGTATTTATGACAGGCATTGTAAGACTTGACATTCATGTCACATCATTCTTACATAAATGATATAAGTTTAAAGATTTGACGATTTTTAAAATTCTTACGTAGATGAAAAAGTAGAAGAGATAAAAAGATTAAACAATTTTTTGAGCATTATACCTGTTTACCATTAAAAGAGAAACCGAAGTAGCAGAAAAAAGGTTGATATGATACTTTATCTATTCAATGATATTTTCAGAGAGACTCACTCTGCACCTGCCACAAGAAATTCCTGTCAAAGACCCAGTTCTCGTTACTCCCAACAGAGACAGGTAGAGGAAGTACAAAGAATCAGCAGAGCTGCTAGCAGTCTAGCTGGTAAGCATTTACTTCTTAAGTGTGGCAAAAGATGGCACTACTGTACTGTCAATTATAATAGAACCAGTGCTTGAGTTTTCAACATATTTTGGGTATATCTTTCTGACTCAAGCCTCCATAGGAAATTATCTAAATAAGAAACACCAATTCAAACCAAACATAATTATGTCAATTATGATAGAACCAGAGCTTGATTTTTTAAACTCACCCATGCATATAGAGGCTGGAAAAAGTCTGCAACAGATTTTGGGTTTGTCTTTGATAAAACCCTTTATTGGAAATATGTGAATAAGAAATGTCAATTCAAACCAAACAAACAACTCTCATTCAAATATTTAGCTATTTTATGCTTTTTGCATCATAAAAAGTGTCAGTTATCCAAAAGGTACCCTCGACAGCATACTCTTAGCATGAATAGGTTAAGTTGAAAAATCTCTTTCCACTGATTTAAATGACATAGATTCCCAGGCTATTTTCAATTGTAGTGAAAAGATATCACAATAGCAACTTGATGAATTTTAGTTAGCGGCTAACATAAAGTATTCTCCATTAGACATGAGAAATTAATTCCTACTGCTTTAATCAACATGAAAAACATTTACGGCATACAGTTGAATACTCTTAGACTAGGAAGGCAAACTCATTTGAGAATGGATGCTTAACAGCCAGAATGTGAAATCAATCAGACTGACTTTGACTATATTTTTTCAAAACATTTAGACCTACACATCTGTCTTATTTTACGTAAACAATAGCCTAATCTATACACTCTAAATCAAAGGTGTCTTTTGTCATTTTTGCATGTGAGTCAATTGACAGGAAACCAGATGTTGAATGTCTATTTAAACAATGTTGAAAGCATGAACAATTCTTCAGATATTGGTACATGTACTTACAAAAGGCAGTTTAGATGGTCAAGATGAATTTGATAATTTAAAAATCAAAATGTGAGAAAACTTCACAATTTTTGCAACTTCTTTTGTAATTTGCAGCAACATGAAAACCATCATGGTAATGTTATTATGTATTTCTATCAAATTTTGAATTTTTGCAAGGTTATTTGTCCACTGCATGATAATTTTGATAGGAAAGGTAAAAGGTTTCTTGTACTGGATTTATTTGAGCATGCGCATATTTAAGACAAATTAGAAATATATATTGCATATAAAATGTGACATTTTTTGAAAAAATAAGAATATATTGTACATTTCAGAATATACCTTTATCATTATGATTGTTTAAAATATTAAGAAATTAAAATATCAAATTTCATTATTTTTCAGTAACACATATTTTCAGGCCCCTTGATGAAAAAATGAATGGATGAAAAAAAAAACATTTTTATAACAAAGGTTTTAATTGTTCATTGTATATCTTTAAGCAAGTATAGGATTCTAATGTGGATATGCATGTATGGGGCATGAGGTTTGTGAAAAAAGGCCTTTTTCCTCACGCCCCCTCTGTACTTTATTACCGTGCACCTACCTTTTATCATCATATTTTAGGGTGTGCACATGACCCTCATTTTGCTTCTTTGTTTATGCAGACTGTGGCAATAAAGGTTATGTGGTAATAGCCCTTATGCCTTAAATAGTGTTGATTAAAACAAATAAATGTTGTCAGTTAATTGCTTCATGAACTCCCTCTTTTTTTTCTTTTTTTTTGCCTTTTTTTAATAGTTATTTCTCCACAATGCCTCTCATCATTTATTTTTTCATTTGTTCTTTATTCATCCATTTTGTTCTAAAGATGCTCACTATCATTTCACCCACTTATTGGATGTTTAAGGGGTTGTGACCAAAGTGGTAAGATTAATCAGAAAGAGAGGCACCAGCTCACATCATTGAAGTGCTTGTGTCTATCCACTTGCAAGTCGACTCAACACAGTGTGAAATGCACCGTTTCATAAAGTCCTATGCACACTCATTGATATGCAGTAAGTTTCACCACTTGATGATGGTAATCACAACTTCATTCTGAAGAAATCTGTGCACCACCCAGCTGAATTGACATATGTCATAAATGAATAGACACATGGATTCGTCCTCCACAGGGCAATTGTCATAGGACCCAGTACAGAACCCTGGCTTCACCTACATTTGCCAAATCTAGTCTCAGTGTGACGTCACTAGGAGACAAAGACCAATGAGGGCTCTGGTATTGTTTACATCACAGTTACATTACAGAGAAAGTTGTGCACCAACATGCGCAGAACGCACCTCTTGACCAAAATCCAGGCTATTAGTTGTAGCCAGGCTGTTAAGCGAGACCTGCTGGTTGCGTATCTGTTGGATCGCCAATCTTGCTTACGTGAGGTATCCTTGCTGTGAATACTCACATTACCCACCTGCAAGCTTTAGATGAGTATTTCAGAGTGATCAGTAGGGGTCTTCATGTTAATCAGCAGGTTCTCGCCAGGCCATGTTTAATGCATTGAATGTTTGCATGATAACACAGTATAAACCCTGATCTTCTGATCAGTGAGGAGGATACCCTATCTCTATGAGAGTATAACCTGTGTTCAGTCTCTCTCTCATCACAGATTCATTGCACAAGGGGGATCTGCCATGGCCTAGTGGTTACGGTACCTGGCTCCCAAGCGTGAGCTCGCAGGTTTGAATCTCCACTAAATCCTCAGAAAGTGGGTTGGCCTGGTCGCTATTCAAATGTGTGGCATTGTGGAGGACTGTCTTTGGTCCTTCTGCAACTAAAAGACTATTCCTTGGAAATATTTGTGAAATGGAATTTCTTCCCTCTTCTGGGTTTCTATCTCGTCGCGATATGACCTAAGCTGTTGAAAGCGACGTAAAACCCCATTCCTTCCTTCGTTTGAACTGCCTCAATGTCTAATTCCACAGACTGGCACTTCGGAACATTCTGATACTAGGTTGTTGGGATGGGAGAGAAAACTTTTTCGATGAAGGTTTGGGGAAGGGTTGATGTATTCTTTTGATCATGAGAGACATTTTAGAATACATTAAAGTGATATTCACTGCCCTGGTTCAAATGTGGCTTGGCCATGTGAGAAAGTTGTCATTGACTTGAGATTAGGCAGTGGCACTCCCAAATGATCTGGTTTCTTCCACAGTAAGTTACAACTGGCTTTTCACGATTTAGTCACAATATGGCAGAAAAGGTAATGAAATTCCAAATTCCAAATCACTTATACCGAAAGAGTGCAGTGACTATTTGTAGTGTGGATCACCATTGCCTCATCCCAAAACACTTTGTTACTGTATTGCCACTGACAACATAGGAGATGGGATGTGATATATTGATTTGCCTTAACCCTTACGCTGCTAGTGACTAATTTGGCCAATACAAAATGATGCAAAATACCTTAAAAATGACTCAGCGAGAGCTATCCAATGAATACTAACATGACAAGGTTTAAATGATTTTCAAAAATCTTTGCTTCCTTGTCGTTGGATAAAATTATCCTCAGCATCGGAAGGGTTAAAATGTCTTTTGGATTTTATTCTTGTCAATTGCAATTTTAAAAAAGATGAAAAGAGAGAAATCAATAATCTACTTAATCTATTTATCAGACATTCGGGTATTCCACTTATTTGTGAAAGTGTTTTTCATTTTGTTCAAATAGCCATCGTATTGGAATAGACAATAGAGGTATCACAGCAAGCATATAATTTCAACGGTAACCAAATGTTGCATTTTTGGAATAAGACGTAAACATACAAATTTTGCTACTTATCACCATTAATCAAATACAAACAGAGAAGCTAAGGTTCACAGTGATTTCTCTTTCCTTTAACAAAGCCATATACTATCCCTGTGGATCTGTGATAAACATGATAAATTATAAATAACTATCTGATATCACTTTCCTTTAACAAAGCCATATACAATCCCCGTGGATTTGTGATAAACATGATAAATTATAGATAACTATCTGATGGAACTTGTCCAATCCTTATTGACTTGATTGCCCACTCGCATGTCTCTTGGTTTTCTTGGCAGGTAAGTGTATTACATGAATTTGATATTAGCATACCCACCTGCCGCATAAATTATCTCT
>OZ012684.1:82024374-82086874 GCA_963942565.1 Maea johnstoni | reverse complement strand
GTGAAAGTAGCCTTAGCATTGGAAGGGATAAGGTGTTGCCACTGACTGCTTGCTATCTCTCACTTCTGCTGGATTGAATCTGGCTATATACGAGAGAAAGTTGCCAATAACTTGAGGAAAAGGAGTGGTTTTCCTAAAGGTCCTCCTCCATCATTAATGCCAAGCTAGTCTGGACCAGAATATGATTAAATTTTGCGAAATTTCGAAATCCATTTAGGTTGCAACTTTTTGGGTTGTAACTCTAGTTAGCGCATGTAAGTTTCAGATGTATATAAATGCCTATGTGTGTTTATGTGACTCTCTGGGTGACTCTCTCTAGACTGTCTAGGATATTGTGGGCATTATCTCATGTTTTGATAGTGTGTCAGGAAAACGTCATGGATGGAAGAATACTGCAGACACTGTTTTGATGGTGGTTGATAGTGTCAATTACTCAGAAAATAGCATGCTTTGTGAACAACATACAAAGCCATCATATGTGATGCCAAATGAAAATATGGGTCAATAGAAATAGATATATCGCAGAGGTGCTACCCTAAATTCTCGCAAATCTCGGACACTTTTTATTAATTACAATTTTCGTTGGCTGATGGTGGCCGAAATTTTCCGAAAATAGTGATCAAAGCTCAAACACCGTCGCCGAAATTCGCCAAAATTATCAATTGAAACGAAAGCTAGATGGAAAATCTATCGCTAACTTCGTACACAATTTTTCCCACAAAAATCATTATTGTCTGCCTACCTGACTTGTCATTCCTCTGCTATATATACTTATAAAGTAACTTGCCTCCCTTGTATGTTGTTTACTTGTTTAGTCTTGCTGCCGCACGCCAATTACGCTTTGAATTATACTTGTTGACAAGTCTTATTTCAAAATGGCGCTGCCCAAGCTATATTCCACTCTCCACGCAGAAATATGATACCTACTTGCGGATATGGGCACTAGAAACGATCGTTCATAATATAAAATCAATTGCAAACTTTGAAAATCTAAATGTTTTTTTCTTATATCGATGAAATTTACTTGGTGGCTGATATTTGGTGAAATGTGTCCTTGGATGGATCGCGGGTGGGCGAAATTCCCCAGTAATTATTTTGTAAATGAATTATAGTGGCCGAGATTCCTAGGGCGGCCGAGATTTCCGAGAATTTACGGTAGTAAACTTGCTTAGTGATTGATTGTGCCAATTCCATGTACAGTGTTTAGGGCCTAGTAATACATACTGTTATATGGTATATTTCTGAAGTCTGCCTGTGTGTAGATGAAACCACTATACATTGATATTGAAATACTCTTCTCTGTACTGTCTGTGGTCCAGATAAACAAGCAAGTCAATAAAATATCTTTCAAATTTAAAATAATAAATATTAAGGTTAAAAAGATTTTTTTTATGTTTGGACAAAGACACATCTTTTTTTAACTCATAAGAAACTAATACCATTTCTGTCTAGAGAAATTTATGAAATGTTTTTATTCATATTATGTATAAAAAAGATATACTTATTGTTTAATCTCAAGCATATTTGAAGATATCAATAACCCCAGGCTATTTGCCTTTAGATATATGTCTGTTTATAGGCAATGCTGCTTATGTGTTATTACCTTCGAAATAATTGACTTGTATTTTGTCAAAACAACAAATATGATTGATCTTTGACATCAAGCACTTTAGGTATTTTCTATTGTGTTGCTGACCTGCTCTTTTTATAAACCTGCTCATCCTTCTATCTTCAAGACAATTCAACACAGATGGTAAAAGTGTAATTATCCCAATAATGTAATCAATCAAATAAAATTGAGGTAGTCTTCAAATTTATTTTTTGTTTTTTATTTCTTAATATTCTTTCATAGAATATATATATATATATATATATATATATATATATATATATATATATATATATATATATATATATATATATATATATATATATATATATATATATATATATATATATTTATGTTTATATATGTATATATTTATATATATATATCTATATGTGTGTGTATGTTAATGGATATAATATGTACTTTAAATATATATGTTTAGTGTATTATCATGCATTACCTATAATTAAAAGAATTGCAAATAGAATTTTTTGGTAAATTTAATGTTTATTTCCATGTGAAATAAATTTCTTAACTGAAAAAAAGCTACACATAACTATAAATAAATAGAAAATACATCATATTATTGTGAATGTTAATTCAATGAATGCTTTGAAGAAACTACATTAAGTACTAAGGATTTTTACGCTGATCCTATCTTTTGGGTTAAATCCTCTGAATACTGAGTATTCTTTGATATTTTTGATTTTAGAAGTTTGTATTCATACATCAAAGTTTAATATAATCAAAGTTTAAATGCTTTTTCTCCACTTCAGCCATGAATTAAAAATGACATCTTACCAATCCAGCTTTTCTACTGCATTTTAGATTCTACCATAGAAAGTCTGTTATATTCCCCAGTTAAAACATTCTCAACTCTTTGGCACATGATAGCTTTAGAATTCAACTGTGGTCATACCCTATACTTTCAAACTACACTAAGACTATCTATGGATGAAGCAACAGGTCCTCTAATACTCAAGTTCTTAGTGAAACTCTTGATGAGGATTTCAGGTTCTCTATAGGCTCCCTCTATTGGTGAATACTGGCGTTTCTGGCTTATTCTGTTAAGCTTAAGGCTCCTGCGCCCTGTCCAAAACCAAAACCTTTTGGTCCGAAGTTCTTGCCATAACAAGCTACAAAACAAACAACAAACATCACATTATCAAACTGATGATTCAGGTTCCAGCAGAATTCTTGATTAATTGATTAAATATTGAGTTGATAACTTAGATCATCCAGAATTTCCTTTTTGCATTATTGCAAGAATTGTTTATTATGCTTAGATAATTATCAGATTATTAATAGATAAATATTATCATATTATCAATCACAGTTTGGAGGTTATAATTCATATTTGTCATTTAAGGGTTAGAAGACAGGGATCTAAAAAATTGGAATATCACAACTTTGAAATGTCTTCAAGTCACAAGAAAAGTCAAATTATAAGGTCTTTAATGTGATGTAACGCATGAATTACAAATGTCTAATGTTCGAAATCTTACATTTACAGTAGAGTACACCCTCATTGTCAGTAACTGTGGTCGATTCCAACGCTTTCCTGCATGAACTACATGCAAAACAGGCCTTGTGGTAAACCTTGAAAATAAGGAGAAAGACGGAGATGAGAATCACCAGTATCATTGACATTGCTAGTTTTACTTTTTTCCCAATAAACCAAAGCTTTAAAGAAATATAAGCAAAATCACATTATTCAAAATTCTTTGGATCTATGCTTACAATTGATATCATTTATTTTGCCATTTTGTACTTTTTGCCAGTAAACCAGAGTTTTAAAGAAATACAAGCAAAATCGCTTGTGATTCAAAATTCTTTGCATGTATACTTACAATTGATATCATATATACATGTTTTGCCATTTTGTACTTTTTGCCCATAAACAAAAGTTTAAAAGAAATACAAGCAAAATCACAGAAATCTTTGCATCTATGCCTACAATTGGTTGCAATAAAGAATAAAAATGGGTATAAAGCATTTGTCATTTAACAAGTCTGTTGCATATAGAGAAATACGGTTTCCGAGTTTCAATCGTTCTGTTCTTTTTGAACGAGTTGAAGTTACTTCAGAAATCTCATTGTTTGAAATTCCAAGACTTCCAAAACTCTCAAACTCTCACATAAGCACTCTTAAAGTTTAGATTAAAACAAATAATGATTAGATATACTACTTGAATATTGTTTGCACAGAATATTCTATTTTTTATTAAATGTTCAGGACGCCTGATTTCTTATAACTGTTTTAATCATCTGAGGCACTCTGTACAAACAGATGTGCAATGAGCATAAAAATCCAAATCATAAATATTCTGCTTGAATCGTCCAAAAGTCGACTAGAACCAGACAAAACAATGATTTGGATGAGTGTTGGTCCTATCAAAATCTTCAAAAAATGAGAAGAGAAAAAACATTTTGATGATAGACACATCTTCTACTCGGTCACGGGTGTCCACTCATCAAGTGGTATGGACGCTTGTGCCCTATCCCACAAACCTATTGATGCCAAGCAAATATTATACAAATATGGCAGTTTGGTTTCGTGCAATATCAATTTTTATTGCACTCTGAAAAATGATATTGCGCGAGGTGCCTTCGCCGAGTGCAATATCATTTTTTGTGTATTTGGTCATCTAGGACAAAACCAAAGTGCCATCAGATATTGGTTTTAGTATATACCTACTGCTTATTTGAATTTAGAAAGAGTCTCATCCAACATTTCTGGGCTCCAGTGTTCTAGTGAGCAGTAGGCATATAACAATAGTATGTATGCTCCATTGTGTAGTTATTGCAATGACATACCTTGCCAGCTGCGGGTACCCTCTCTGCAGCATAGACAGTCTTTCCACACGCGCCGCATTTCTCTCCCCCGCCAAACTTAGACGCCAGTGGATTGGATGCTGTTCCGCCCGGGCGAGGTTTCTCAGCCCTGCGGAGAGAAAATGTGCTCCAAGTTAAAGAATTTAAACAAACAATTGCACCTACTGATATGACCGTATAACTATTGTAGAAAGTCTTCCTATTTCGACCTCTAATTCAAAGGCATATATATGGAAAACTATTCTTGCAGAAAAGCATTATTTGTCATCAATGACAAGTGAATTGTTATCAATTACGATTCATTTGTCTTCAATTACAAATAGTGCTTTTCTGCAAGAACGGCCACTTTCCATAGTTATGTATAATTGCATCTCCTTATTAAATTCATTTAAGATCTTGTCGAAATGAACTTTTCATCCATTTCATAATTTTGTTTTCTTTTAATAGAATTTTGCTGATCAATTACGAATTCTTAATTATATGCATATGCATTTTCCTCAATTAATATACTTTTTTCTTCTTATAATTCCACCATTGTTTTATTCTAGCTACATGCATGTATTAATACGTTTGGAAATAGTAAAACCCTTTGATATAAAACATTTTTCATAGAACAGGGTGTAAACAAATTATCAATGTATTGCAAAGTAGTTATCCTAAATGTAAAGATTATCAATTAAACAATCAATCAAATCAACTTTCGGGTTGTTTTGATTAAATACGACATTCATGAGTTTATTGATCATAAATAGATGATTTCAGTGGAGCTATTGCGCAACAGTTCTAACTTGTTACATACATATAAATATGAAAATACCTTTGGCCACTCTGTCCACCTTGACCATTTGATGCCTGGTAACAAAAAATAATTGACAGCCTAGAAATCTAGGCTACCTCAACCTGAGAGAAGAGGTGACGACGAACACAATTCCAAACTTACCCTTGATTCAGCTTTCCAGGGTCTGTTGAGAGTCCCGCAGCGCCTCCGCAGAACCCGTACCCCTTCGGTCCAAACTCCTTGCCGTAGCAGGCTTTACAGAAAAGGCGACCTTCGTGGTCAGATGCATTGGTGCTGTCTAGGAGTTTATTACAAACATCTGCAATATAACACGTACCAATACCGAGTCACTCTAGAAATGTGTGGAATTTCATACTTATAAGCTGCATTATTTTTAAGTAAAAGCGTTTTCTTTTTAGAGAAAAAAACAATCGTACGTACGTACGTACCAGAATTGTAGGAACAATTCTGTTACCAATGAGCCTACCAGAATTGTTACTTCGGACAATTCTGGTACCTACCAGAATAGCTACCTGTGTTGAACAATTCTGGTACGTACCAGAAATGAGGTCGTTAAGTACAAGATGGCCAATATACGCATTTTCCTTTAAATAACGGGAAAATCGTTTTCCTCTTATAACAGATAATTATTTTCCTTTCATAACGGAAAATCAGCGCATTGTATTCAGATATTCCATTCTTTTAACGTTACGTTTAGAACGTGCCTCAAAACAAAAAGTTTGCTCTTGTCTAAGGAAGGCGCAATACACTAGTTCGAACTTAATACTTGTAGTACTAATACGATGGCCATCATATTAGATCAGATGATTAATTTTCCATTCTGGGAAACGGCAGGACGCAGGAGAGTATATATATGTGAGAATATATTTGTATGTAGTTATCTTTATTAATGTGAATCAAAGGCACAAAGAAAATAAGCCCAATAATAAGGGAATGCAAAGAATAACGTAAATACACATATAAGGAAATTTAATGGAAAATGACAAATAAACAGCTATACGTCCCCGCTGGTGCTCTCTATTTACGGGGATGTAAACTAATACTAGTACTACTAAGAGACTGCGGAACTTACCACATTTGAAGCACATTTTATGCCATGATTTGGCTAGAGCAAGCATCTCTTCAGCGTGGTAGACCGACTTTTCGCATTTCGGGCATTTTGGTGCCCCACCGAATCTTGGCGGCATGGTATTACGTTGGATCTATTGGGATTCTGTGAACGTAAAATAAGAAAAAGAATTGGGTAATTCCAATGCACTTGTTCTTCTATAAGCCATTAAATTAGGCTATGACAAAATCATGATACAATAATTTCTTTCAAATACTCTACCCTCACTCCTTCTAACAATCTACCAATGGTTTTCATATTCCTAGTCCCATGCCACGCCGCAAGTTTGTATAGCGACCAGACCAACCCGCTTTAAAATGAGCAACCAGGACTCGTCTCCGAGATCGCACGCTTGAGAGCCAGCCGTTTTATCACTCAGCTGCGGCGGACCCACTTCCTGGTACAGGCTTGGACGTAACATACACTATGATACCATCAAATGCATCACGATTGTGCAAGTAGTTTCTATAATATATTTTCCATTTCTAAGTCCAATTTTGTTCCATATAAAACATTCTTCTTAAACCTGAATACTACTACTTCCAGAGAGTTAAATAGGTAATAACGATCTTTCTATTTAGTTAAGTTGATCATTGTACCCTGTTTTAAAGGTGATTAAAATGCTTTATTTTATTTGCTGCTTAAATGAATTCAGTTTGAGAAACAATATAATAGTCAGGTCTGAAATCTGGGAAAGGGCCTTATTTAAGGAGTTTCAGGCATTTTGGGGTAAAAGTGGTTTGCCATCGGTTTTAGCATAATTCGATATTGCTGAATCTGAATATGATGGATACCAAAGTCAATTTTCAGTTTTAAGCCCCTATTTTGCATTTGTCTGAAACACCCCAAAATATGCAAAAAGGCCTAAAAATGGTCATAATGATAGGTGTAGGGGTAGGAAAGACATCCTAAAATATTCATAACTCAGCTGAGACCAAACATAGGGTTGAGTGTTTGGTATCAAAATGTTGGTCTGAAAGGGAAGTACCTTTTGTAATACTAATCACATGACCCACTATAACCCATGATGTAATAAAGGTCATTCAAGGTCAAAATGGCTACCAAATCAAGAATCTGGGATTTTCCCATAAACTTTAGTTTCCATTCATAAATTTCTCAGTTTTTTTTGTAGGTATGTATTTCTTATCTGTAGCCACTTTTTCTAAAGGAATGCCTTTTAGTGGAGTTGTCAAACATTTTAGAAAGTTCATTGATTAGAATTATAAGTCCAATTTTGAGATTTAAGGTACAAAGTAGGGTACCAGGCCCACCTGGAGCCCCCTAAAATAGCCTAAAATGGTACAAATTTGAAAATCAAAATGGCTGTATCTTAAGTTTTACCAGTTGTAAAGGAGTAGATGATGCATCAAAATATCAGGTTTAATTTTTTCTTTAATCTGGAAGATGATGGTAAAAAAAATCTAAAATTACAGGGTCATTGAAGGTCAATTAAAGGTCAAAATGTCTTTTTTTCTCTAAAAGATTCAAATTTTGATGAAGAGATATTGATGAAGTAGTTGTGTTTTGTCATCATATAATTTCCAAACCAAGTTACCACAATAACTGACAGATGTATAATCTCAAATATGGTCAATCAATACCTTTTTTACCATTTACCTGTGAAAATGAAGTTGTTTTAAGTAAATATGGCGGCATGGAATGGGGCATTTGGCTATACCATGCCTATAATAAGTGTTAAAAGATGGCTTGTCAGAAAGTGCTAGTATGGGACCACTATTTAGGTCATAAAAGTTGCGAAAACCAAACATCATAGGCATTGTTTGGTATCAAAATGCTTGTTGTAAGACAATTTTTCAATTTCACGCAACCAACCTTGGGTAGGGTATACTGTTGTGATATTAGAGGTCACTCAAGGTCAAACTAACCCCAAATTACATAATATAAAGGCATTTCGTCTTTGAATTGTTCAGTTAGCAGCTTATACTTTCCCGGAATAACTATTTCATCCTGGAAATATCTTTAGGCGAGAAATATCTTTAAAAAGGATTCTCTGGCATTTTTTGAATCATTTCAAGAAAAAGTCTGGGCCCATCTTGAATATTTAGGGGCCAAATTGACAAAATGCTTGATTACCGGTGCACTCAAATATTTAAGAGAAGCAGCAGAAAGTTGACATAACAGAGTCATATTCAATGCATGTATGGTATGTCAGCTTCCATTTTCAATTGGGAGAATACGCCTTTAAACTTGCCTATTGTGTTTGTCATGTAATATTAAAGGCAGTGTAAAATATTAATGTTTCGAGGAAAAAATGAAGGTCAAATGAAGGTCAAAATGTCATTTTTCTATAAAAATTCAAGTTTTGAAGAAAAGATTTAGGTGAGGAAGTTATGTTTTGTCATTACATAATCTCCTTAGCAAGTTACCACAGTAATTGACAGAAAAAAACCTTTATATGCTTTTTCCCCAGCATTTTTACCCTTTACCTGTGAAAATGAAATAGTTTTAAGTTAACATGCAGATGTGAAATATGCTATTGGGCAATTCATGCCTATAATAAGCGTTAAAGATGGAGTTGGGAGAAAGTGCCAGTATGGGACCAGTATTTATATTATAAAAGTTGTGAGCACCAAACATTATAGGCATTGTTTGGTATCAAAATGCTTGTTGTTCGACAATCTTTTCATTTAATGGAGCCAACCTTGGGTTAGGTATTTTGTTGTGATATTAGAGGTCATTCAAGGTCAAACTAACCCCAATTACACGATTGAAGGCATTTCGTTTTGAAAATTGTTTGTTAGTAGCTCATCAATTTTTCCTAAAATATATACTTCATCTTGCATATACTTTAGATGAGAAATATCCTTAAAAAAGGACATGCTGTGCCTCCTTTTAAGGTTATTTCAAGACAAAGCCTGTGCGTATCTTGAATATTTAGGCACCAAAATCACAAAATTCCTGATTATATGTGCACCCAAATATCAATGAAGCAGCAGAAAGGTGACACCACACATTCATATCTTATGGTATGTCAGTTTTCATTTTCAGTAGAATATATTAACCTTTCAACTTGCCTATTTGTGTTTGTCATGTGAGGTTGAAAAAAGTGTGAAATGATATTGAGATTTAAGGAAAATCTGAATGTCAAACCAAGGTCATCAGGCTAAATTGAGCACTTTAGACTTTGAAACAAAGATCTATATACTGCAGTTGCATTTTGGTCAAATGAGTATTGCTCATTTGCTTGAAAAGAATATTTGATAATCATGAAAGCAATTGAATAGTTAGTTTACAATAATTCCAGATAAGAATAAGTCGCTTTGTACCTATGCAGAGGTAAAAGACTGAGACTACCAAGGTTTTACCTAATTCTGATTCAAATTCAGTAGTAAATTAATCAAAGGTCAAACATACTATTAATTAAAGTATTTATTAATCTGAAGTAGAGTTTTAGTCTTCCTACTGCAGTTAAGTTTTCAATGGATTATATTAAGGCAGTGCAAAATATCAATATTTCAAGGAAAAAGTGAAGGTCAAATTAAGGTCAAAACGTCATTTTTTTCTGTTGGTAATCTGTGTTTAGAAAAAAATTGGAAGTCATAAAGTTAAAGGATAGCTTATTGATACCATTTGTACAAACATTAGTAACTTTGTGAATTTGGAGGCCAGCAAAGATTAATAAGCTCAGTTCAAAGCTAGAATTATTTTCTTAGCTCATGCAGTAAAACTAACTTCAGTCATTATTATCCTAGGGGTGTTTAATGCATAGAAACAGAACTTTAGGATGAGAATTGCTAGCATGATGCTAGGAATGTCATTGATATCAAATGTTATCGATTCCATTAATCGCTATTTTTTTCGATTCGATTCGATTCGATACACCGTAACATGCTCGTTGGGCTTAATTAATTACCTAGTTATTGCTCAAAATAAAAAACATTCTTGCCTTTTTAATTCACACATCAAACATCAAATTAATGAATTAATTCTGTAATTATGCATTCATCAATTATTATAATCAATCATGATTTATTTTATTCTATTTTTTATTTCATTTGAATACATGTATTACTTAATCAAAATTTGTTTATCATTTTACTTTATATTTGATTTATTCTTTTATACCTATTACAATTCATTCTACTTTGAATTGAATTCGTTTTGTGGCTGTTATTTGTATTAGTTTCATCTATAGCCACGTATGTCTATATGGACACTCACTACGTTTGCTCATTTGAGACACAAACGTTTTAAACATTCTTATCTCGAATACTGCGCACTTGATGAGCAGTACGTTTAGCGAACGTTTCGGAATAATTGACATTTTCATAAGGATAATGATTTTATAAATCATATGACTAGATTTATAAAATGGTTGTCATTGAATTCCAGAAATTGCCACACGTTGTGCATGTGCACATTTAGAAACACTGGAGGGAAAACAACAAGAAAAATTCAAAGTATTTAAGTAATAATTTAGTATCTACATATATTGGAATGATGATAGAGAAATTGTATTGATTAGTACTTTTTCATCATAATGATCATAACATCATCGTCTGCTATTGAATTCCTAATATGCCAAATTATTTACAACTTAACCTGGGGACCCGCCGTGGCATAGCAGTTACGACACCTGGCTCCTAAGCAAGAGTTCGCATATTTAGGTCTCAAACTGGGTACCCAGTCAACTAGCTGGTAGACCTGGTCGCTTTATAAATATGTGGCATTGTGGAGGTCTGTCTATGGTCCTTCTGCACAGTAAAAGACCCCTTGGATCTATTCGTAAAGAGAAGGGAATTTTTTCCCTGATCCTGGTTTCTATCTCATCGCAATATGACCTAAACTGCTGAAAGCAAGGTTTAAAACCCCAAACTTTCCTTCTACATTTTAACCTTCGTTTAACCTTTACTTTAACTCCTATCTTAGTTTGTTTTGCATATTTCATTTAACAAGAAAACATCAATAGGTTTACTCCTACAGGGTGCAACATAGGTCGAAAAACATTATTTTCTGAGCGGGGCAAGCTGCCCATAAAGTTGACTTCCCCCGCCAGCACTTCCACTTGCCCCCTATGTTAAATAAAGGTGAGATTGGACTTTGCCCAAAACATTACTTGTCGAGCGGGGCAAGTCAGGGTCTTGTTCAGCTTGCCCAATTGCCGTTTTTTACCGAATTCACTTGCAACTTGCAACGGAGCCAGTGGTTATGTTACACGCTGTCCTAGGTAAAAATGAAACTTCCTATTCCTTGACCCTTGAAATGCAATCAAAAGCAACTCATTTCATCTGGTTATAGTAATGTAGCTGTAAACTAACTCAGTTCCTGCACTTCATGACTAAAGTCATGAATACTATATTTGACCTCTTGACCTCAAACCTTTACACCATCTATATTTTACACTGGCTTTGATCCTTAAATGACAAAAGTGGATATGTAGCAAACATTTTGATACTATTAAACCCTGTGCATGGAGTTTGGTGTATGGGGCATAGATGACACTGAAAGTCAATATTGGCCTTGTTTTTAGAACAATTCAGAGATTGCTTCTAGTTAAATTCCTGGCAGTCTCATTATTTGACCTCCACAAAGATGCAAATCAACTTGTTACTAGAGTTGTAAACTAACTGCTTTTTATTTCATGAATGTCAAAAATACCATGCAGGTATATAACATTACTCATTCGAACAAGATTCCACTGCAATATACAGTTATATGCCCCAAAGTCACGAATACTTTCTTTGACCTTTTGACCTTCATTTTTTCCTTAAATCTCATCAATATTTTAAACTATCTTTACTTGTACGTGAAGTACACAATAGGCAAGTTAAACAGCCGATCTTTGTCATAAAGTAACTAAAAAGATCTCGAGAATCCTCTTAAAAGATATTTCTCACCTGAAAATATTAGCAGGATATGTATTCCAGGACAATTCAATAAACCACTTAATGGACAATTCAAAGACGAAATGCGTGAAAATGGGGTTTAAGTCTGACATTGAATGACCCCTAATACCACAACAGAATGCCCTACCCTCAAATGGTTGCATGAAATGGAAAGATTGTCTTACAACAAGCATTTTGATACCAAACAATGCCCTTAATGTTTGGTGCTCACAACTTTTATAACTTGAACAATGGTCCAGCACTAGCACTTTTTCACAACCCTATCTTAAACACTCAATATAGGCATGGATTGCCCAAAAGCATATTCCGCATCTGCAGATTAACTTAAAACTACTATATTTTCACAGGTAACGGGGAAAAAAATATATTATAAAACATATCAAAGATAAGTCATATGTCAATGATTGTGGAAAAACGTGGTTAGGAGATTATGTAATGGCAAAACACAACTTCTTCACCAAAAATCTTTCTTCAGAAATTGAATATTTTTAGAGAAAAATGACGTTTTGACCTTAATTTGACCTTCATTTGTTCTTTAAACCTCGGTAATATTTTACAATGCCTTTAACCTTACATGACAAACACAAAAGGCAAGTTAAAAGGCTTATTCTCCCCATTAAAAATGGAAGCTGACAGACCATATGCATAAGACATGACTCTGTTATGTCAACTTTCTGCTGCTGCACTTAGATATTTGAGTGCACCCGTAATCAGGCATTTTATCATTTTTGGTCCCTAAATATTCAAGATTAGCCCAGACTTTGTCTTGAATTGACTCAAAAAATGTCTGAGAAACCTTTCTAAAGATATTTCTTGCCTAAAGATATTTCCAGGATGAAATAGTTATTCCCGGAGAGTTTAATAAGCTGCTAACTGAACAATTCAAAGACGAAATGCCTTTAGATAATGTAATTTGCGTTAGTTTGACTTTGAATGACCTCTAATATCCCAACATTATACCCTTCCCTAGGTTGGTTGCATGAAATGGAAAGACTGTCTTACAACAAGCATTTTGATACCAAACAATGCCTATGATGTTTGTTTTTCGCAACTTTTATGACCTAAATAGTGGTCCCATACTAGCACTTTCTCACAAGCCGTCTTTTAACACTTATTATGAGCATGGTATAGCCAAATGCCCCATTCCATGCCGCCATATTTACTTAAAACAAATTCATTTTCACTGGTAAATGGTAAAAGAGGTATTGGTGATCCTTATTCGAGATAATATATCTGTCAGTTATTGTGGTAACTTGGTTTGGAAATTATATAATGACAAAACACTACTAACTCATCCAAATCTCTTCATCAAAATTTGAATCTTTTAGAAAAGAAAATGACATTTTGACCTTTATTTGACCTTCAATGACCCTGTAATTTTAGAATTTTTTTACCATCATCTTCCAGATTAAAGAGAAAATTAAACCTGATATTTTGATGCATCATCTACTCCTTTACAACTGGTAAAACTTAAGATACAGCCATTTTGATTTTCAAATTTGTACCATTTTAGGCTATTTTAGGGGGCTCCAGGTGGGCCTGGTACCCTACTTTGTACCTTAAATCTCAAAATTGGACTTATAATTCTAATCAATGAACTTTTTAAAATGTTTGACAACTCCACTATAAGGCATTCCTTTAGAAAAAGTGGCTACAGATAAGAAATACATACCTTACAAAAAACCAAGAAAATTATAAATAGAAATTATAATTTATTGGAAAATCCCAGATTCTTGATTTGGCAGCCATTTTGACCTTGAATGACCTTTATTACATCATGAGTTATTGTGAGTCATGTGATAAGTATTTGAAAAGGTACTTCCCTTTCAGACCAACATTTTGATACCAAACACTGATCCCTATGTTTGATCTCAGCTGAGTTATGAATATTTTAGGATGTCTTTCCTACCCCTATACCTATCATTTTGACCATTTTTGGGCTTTTCTTACATATTTTGGGGTGTTTAAGAAATTTGCAAATTATGGGCTTAAAACTAAAAATTGACTTTGGTATCCATCATATTCAGATTCAGCACCATCAAATTATATTAAAAACACTGGATACCGACTTTTACCCCAAAATGCCTGGGGAAGTTCCTTTTTCTGATTTCTGACCTGACTATAACGTTAAACATTTAGTTTAGGGCATAGGGAAGGGGAGTGCCAGACAAAGGCGGTTGGTTTCTGCCTGATAAGTTAATGCAGTCAACTGGCCCTGGTTGCACATGCAAACGCAAGTTTACCCTTGCCTAGAATAGCAAGTCAACAGAGTCTATTGTCGGTGTCTATAAGCTGCTTGTTTGTGGCGGGTAAATATAAAACCGCGTATGCTACTCCTGGTGCATTCGCTCCTAGTTCTAACTACTTTCAAACCCAAGAAACATCGCTACTCCCGTCGGATAAGATGAAAAATCTTCCCGCTTCCGATTTCGTATTCATATTCATTTCTCCATTATTACTTTTATTTCAATCTTGAAAAAAAAACACCCCACCAACTTTTTGGAAATCGTCATTCATGCATGACGTGTTATGTTCACCTTGGGAACTTTCTGAAAGTTGATAGTATATTCCCGTCACGAGGCACACAGCGACGCGGTTGTTTATCTATTCCACTGCTACTAGACAAACTGTTACCCTACGTTCAGGGTCAAGGGAGGCTGAGGCAACATCACTCGACGTGCCAGCCATTTATGGAAACTCCAATGTTGAATAACACTGACAGGATAAGAGCCTAACGAGTATCATTCAGCTTAAACATAGTGTAAACAGCAGATCAAATCGGCGGAAAATCTAATGAGTCATGTGAATGAACAGTCACCTACCCCTTCAGCTACTTTCGTCCAAAGCACAAGAACTCAAAAGTAAACCATCGAAAGCTCTCGCTGAGTACTTTCAGATGAGCACCCATGTGCCAGGATTTCAGTCATTTTTCAGGTCTTTTGAATTATTTTGTATTGGCCAAAATAAGCCACCAGCAGCATAAGGGTTAAAGAATGTGTAAAAAAGCAGATCAAATCTGCGGAAAATGTAATGAGTCATATGAATGAACAGTCACCTAAGCGATGTTTTTATTTGTCAACCGACAGGGTACTTCCATTTGTCCTACATACCACTAATATATCTATCATGCATCTTTAGCCAAAGGAAACTCCACCAACCCGTCAGGAAGAGCCCGAGCACGGAATCGGGGGTAAAGCTGACAAGGTTCCTGGCCCTTGATCCACCCCTCAATCTATTACACAGTGAAATGCACTGACACTTTCATCGCAATGATTTTTTTTGGATTTGAAATTTTGTTAATCGTCGCTTTTTTCTGGGATATTGCGGTTAAGTCGTAACTAGCCAGTTGTAGGTAGTAGAGGAGTACCCGGCTGAAACCACCGCCTAGGCCAAAGTCACTGGTAAATTCCGCAAGTGGCCCTCGTGGGATTCGTACCCAGACAGACAACTAGCAGTCAGTGGCAATGCCTTAGACCACACGGCCATCAGGCCTCTTGCAGAGGGGGAGGGCGAGGGGAAGGACTCGGTAAATTATAGATATCCCCGCCGCCAGCTAATTTAGGGTATGCTATTTGTCTTTTATGGTAAGGACAAGGGTTTTGATTTGAGCGAATTCAGCATAGCATAGGTGACGGCATAGGTTTGGGAAGTTCCAGATATTTCAGTATAGATTAGAGCATGGTTAGCAGGTGGTTCTTCTGGTCCGAGATATTCATCAAATGTGATGAAGGGACCTCAAACGTATAGCTTTTGCTCATCTTCATGTTTTATCATATCTCAACAAGAAGATTATATGTGTCTTTGGGAAATTCAAGGGTATACCTACTTGGTGTATACATCTTCAGCTTTTTGCTGAAAGAGTTGTGGATTTATTTTAAACATTCTAGCGTCATATAACTAATCCATTATTGGTCGGTTGGATTTCAGGCAGAACTACGTTAAATTTCCTAACAGGCCAATACCAGTGAGTATACCAGTCATACATGATCAGGTCTGGTAAAAGGCCCGAGAATAATGTCTGTATAATGTTGGGTTTTCTATAGACGTGTTCTCTATCAACAGTGTGTGACACTGAGCTTGTTTTTTGAGAGCGCAGGAACACTATCCCTCCAGTATGGCTTCTGGTAACAGTGGGCGTGTCTGCGGTTCTAGGATACATGAAGCAGGCATTGTCTCAACCCATTCATGCCGGTATAGCGGCCCAAAAGGCATAACTCTGAACGAAGCAACTTTTGGAAAATATTTAAAGGAGGAAAATTGATCAGAAACCAACCAACAACCTTTGTTCTAATGTATGCTGAATCAATGCTTAATTTATAAGTTTAATAATAGAAGTATTATAGGCCCAGGCGATAACTTCAAGAGAACCATTCTGATATGAACGTTTAAGGCCTCATGAGTCTTCTATCAGGTATGGCTAGCCGTGTACAGAAGAGAGGGGCACGAACGATCTTAAAGGAATTGCTCTATTTTACACCTGATTATTACAAATTACCACAGTTTTAACTACTTTACTTCGAAGTTAGTTAGAAATACTGACTTTCTGGATTAAGTTTTCCTTAGCAATATTGTGTTATTTTCAAAACCTAATACATACGGGTTTCACTGTTGATGAACATTTTTGAATTAAAGTCAATTCTTTCCACAGAAGGAGTATTTTGGTTAATTGGTGCTCTACAAACCATAGGTGACATTGACAGTTACACTGGTCAAGTGGGATTCTCCTTTCCACACTATTTAATAAGTACAATGAGGAAAATATAAATGCTGGAAGAAAATTAGTTATACCAACTAATTGGGCCTGAAACTGGTAACAAATCTTCACAATATGAATCCATAGAAACAAAGGCTTATAAGATGTCTTATAAGCCTTTGATAGAAATCAAAGGACAAGATACAATTGTAAATGGTACTACAACCAACAGTGTCAGCGTCAAGCATCGAAATTCAACTTCACCCTTCCAATGCTAAGGCTACTTTCGTCCAAAGCACAACGATTTTTGAAAATCATCTAAACCCTGTCATGCTAGTATTCATTGGATAGCCCTCGCTGAGTACTTTTAGATGAGTACAAATATGCCAGCGTTTCAGTCTTTTTCAGCTTTTTTTCCATCATTTTGTATTGGTAAAAAATTAGCCACCACCAGCATAAGGGTTAAATGATGACCATATTTGGATTGGCTTTAGCTGCTGAAAGTTTGAAATAGATTGCAACTCAGTTGCATTTTGTGATATAAATATTTTATAAACGTTTACCTTGCAGCAGTAGTAGAAGTCTCTCCTCCTGAGTTACGACCACCTGTGGATCAAGCCAGCTATTGGGAGGCTGAAAACTGCGGTGTCTGAGGCAGTGATACTGGGAGCTAAATGACCTATTTTGGATGGTACATTTGTATGAAGTTCCTAACATTCCCCACATCACCAAATACAGTTTTATACGTCTCGTGTGCAAAATACACAGGAAACACTCAAACATCGCATAGTTAGATCACAGCCAGACCTCCCAAGCTAAGAGCGCTTGCTAATACAAATAATTAAATACCCAAGGCATATATAGTCGTCCTAGCAAAGGGTTACGGAGTCTCGGTGTACCTACTATCTAAAGGTACACAAGTAGTGTATCCGTTCCCATGTACATCCATTTTTCTAGCCTAAACCTTAGATGAATAAAAAAAAACATAATTGGATATGCAACCAGCCGGTCAACCAGAACAAGCTGACTGAGGCGAATAGCCCAAAAAGGCGTGTTCTGCGCATGTTGGTGCGCAATTTTCTCTGTAATGTATAAAACGATATGATCGAGAGCCCTCATTGGTCTTTGTCTCCTAGTGACGTCATACTCAGGCCAGATTCGAGACCCCTGGCATAGCCAGGTCTTCACCATAGCGCATATAGTAATTGGTCTCTCGCTACATATCCATTCTTTGATTCATCTAAGCCTAAACTATAATGGTGCTATGAGAGCTGTGGTGATTGTTCTTGTTATATGTGAGGTTCTGATTGGTTATGCTCTTTTAATTTAATGAAAGACCCTTGATGACATAAAGGTCTTAAAGGATTAAACACTTAAAGTCACCATGATGACATTTCAAAGTCAGAAACAGAAATTCAACCCTATGAAATATTCAAGATTTAGTGGCTATGGCATCAGCAATTCAGTTTTCATTCAATACATTCAAAGTTTGGTGATGCCTGGATTGATTTGATACTTTCTACTTTTTTGCATTGGATACTCATTTCACAAATTTCATTTTACTGCGAAAATATCTATTGACTTGCATGTATTGTGCTATTACAAGATAATAAAAATTAAATCTTGTAAGTCGATCATTTTTCGAGAAAACATAATATTTGTAATGAATAGCAAGTAACGTAATAAGTCAAATGTTGATGATTCAATTATAAAAAGAAAGCGTATCTGCTATAGTATATCAATGAAGGTGTCTCGAAAGAAAGCAGTCTCCGCATAGACCTAGTCATACCGACAATCAGGGATAGTCGGGATTCCCGAGACCCAACACCAGAGACATCTACTCATAGAAATAGATAACCCCTGCCAGAACGTCGTCTCCTAAAAGACCTATAGCCAAAACTACAGTCCCGAGACCCAAAACGTACTGTAGTCTCCGCGTAGACCTAGACATGGCCCGAAGAATAAGACCCTCATGTTAACAACAACCTGTTTCTTTACGTTTCTTTTACACCCAATGTATAGCTGTTATCTATTCACAAACAATCTTGAAGTCATTATTCACAATTTTCATTGTCCAACGTGCCATTCAGATTAGGACATTGTCCCAACATTGTACTCAAGCAAACCTAAACCACTTCACCGGCAATGCCAAAACGTTCATGTCTAGGACTCCAGCATTCTTCCCCTTTTCCCAGCGCTATTTGTCTTACCTTAGGTGTCTCGTTCGGTTTATTTATAAATAAAGGTTCATTTTGATTTTTTACATAAATTGATGCCTTCACACTTTTCCTCATAGTCATACCAATACTTACTGTCTAGGCCATCACTAAACAGTTTAAGAGCCCATAAGTCATAGAATCTCACATATATAGGTTTAATGGAATCTAGTGATTGAAAAAGACCACTTTTTTCCATTTTCACAAAAATCCGAAGAAAAATATAAAATTTGAATGAATCTAAAATTAGCAAAAAGAACTACCCTTCCCTCCGTATTGATATCTCATTTAACAGATTTGCTTCGAGCTGTGGCATCTTTTACAGCTACATTACGAGGGAAGCGAAGTTAATGAATTCAGAAGTTTGAAAATGAGCTTATCATTTCCAACGAATATTCCGTAAGAAATGGCTATAGAATTCGATCTATGCAAAAATTTAAAGAAAAAATAGATACCCTTCCCTCCGTTTTGATTTTTCCTCTACATTGGGATTATCCTGTGGTCCCTGTAAACTGGTAAATAATTGTGAATAGGAGCTGCGCTTAAAAACACTATGCATTTTTTGTAATATTAATTTACTCATCACATGTTATACCCTACTTTGAGGGTACTTTTGTGGTTCTGTATGTATTCCTCATCCGAAGTTGACGACTGTTCACGCGATGTGTATTCAATTAAAGTAGTGAGGAGGAAAAACTTAGTCAAAAACTATTAAACGTGTAAGGAATCTATAAACAATATTAAAAAGATCACTAAAATATATATATAAACAGTATGAAAATAAGTCATCCTCAGTTGAATATGTGCGACTTCCTTAAAAACCTGTGGTAAGATAAATTCTCCAACTTTTTAACTATTTTAGTATTTATACAATTTCTTTAATGTTGAAGAGCACCTAACGTCATACAAATAATTACTGTTTTATCTAAAGCAGGGTTGAACTCAAGTTTACAGTTGATAACATAATATAATCGATGATTCATGATAAAAACCCTACCATACATTTCGAGCACAAGAGTTGAGAATCCCATAACTTTAAAACTTTATTCATGCTTCGATCCGAAATGTCCCGACCAGAAGCTGATGGAGAACTGCTGACCACAACCAAAGTAGCACCTCTTCTTCAGATGTATTGCTAATTGAAAGGTCTATCTAAGGAATGCGTGTTCAAGTTATTGTATTTATACCGAAGAGCTTCAGCATTTTTTTTATTTTTTTAAAATTTAAAACAAAGCTGGAACTTCAATTGGCTAACATATAGGAACTTTGATTATAAGACATGGGCTTAGCTGAGGGTTATCATTTGGTGCTGCCCTCTATTGGCAGTAAAGAAAACTAAACAAATACCTCATAACGCGACGCACAGCTATTTTTCAAAGTTGCTATCAGGAGCATTATGTTTCGTGTAGTAGACTGCGGAACTACTATCCGCCTTTGAGCGCCTGAAAATCTCTGTTTACATCTTGCAGTTTGTCAAACCATGGTCGCCTGAGTCATTTCGCAAAAGTTGTGCAACGATCATTTGCGTAGAAACCCAAAACAGACATGTCGGAGGAAAGTCCAGCGGTAGATCGAGGATCTGGTCGAGGTCGTGGCCGTGGAAGAGGTCGAACCACAGATCCGGGTAGCAAGCCTGAAACTCAAATTGGGGTAGAAAGTGAAAACTTGGCCACAGCCATGCCCATGGTAGGGGGGCAAAGGAGGGAACAACCTCGCAGACCCCTTCCAGAAACACAAGCGAAGCTGTCAAATGGATCAGAAGGTACAAGTTCATAGCCTTGATGTTTAGCATATGTCACTCAATCTAAGCCATGCTGCCAGCAGCATTGTCCTATGATTAGATGTTCAACTTTCAAGATACTTATAACAAAAGACCAATGGCAATGGACAATGATGGCTATATATTTGTATTTGAAATATGAGGATATGTAGCTAATCTGGCTAGCATAGGCACCCTTTGCTAAAGAACATTCATATCTAGGATCTTAGATGACCAAACACAAGTGGATTCGAAACCAGCTGGTCAACCAAACATGCTAGCCTCAACCAGTGTCAACTAATAGCCGCTAATAGATGCTCTAGGCACCCCCAGCTGGTGGTGGAGATAAGGTTTCTCTGTAATGTGATCTATGCGAGAGCCCTGATTGGTCCTTGTTCCCACGTGACCTCGTGCTGCTGCCTTATCTGGTAGTCCTGGCATGAGGCCAGCATGTAACTATAGGGCATATAGTAATTGGTCTCTCGCTACATATCCATTCTTTTCTGAATCCAAGCTAGGATATAGCAGTATAATGGCTAGGCATTCCAAGTTCAATAGTATAATTTATAAACATCAGCTAAATACATATAGTTGTCAAATCAGGCTCAGTTTTGATTGTTGAATCCTAAGACAACATGGATCCTTGGATGAAGAAAAGAATGGATATGCGCTATAGTGAAGAGCTGGACTCATGTCAGTATAGTCACAGATCTGGCATCAACGCGAGTTCACGACTCACATGGGAACAAGGACCAATCAGGGCTCTCATATCAATTACATTACAGAGAAACCTGATCTCCACCATCAGCTGGGCATGAGCACCAATTTTGGGCTATTAGTTGACACTGGTTGAGGCTAGCTTGTACAGGTTGACTGGTTGGTTTCAAGTCCACTTGTGTTTGGTCATCAATGATTGATCCAGGATATGGCCAAGAATTTCTAATTGCTGATTGAACATATGTTATCCATATAATATATTGGTCCAAAATATTTGGCTTCTTTACCCAATGCAATATGTTTGCTAATTAATCAACATGGGATATCTGAAAAATGCATGATCATGTGTAGATAACACTGTCCAGTCAGATGTGTGCATCATCCTCAAACTACAAGAAGTGTATGATGGATATTGTAGCTTACTAGATCTGATAATACTTAAGCACATGTAGAATGAGCATTGCACATGCAATACTGGTATGGCGTGCAATAATTATATGTGGTCTTCCTGTAAACCCATACCTCTAATATGAGTGAATTCAAAAATGAAAGGCTTTATTCCAAAACTTAACCTAGAAGTATTTTTCTACTTGCTATATGGTAGCCATTTAAGTCCTTGCTAAGCAGCTGTGTCAAACAATGACTCCATGGCATTAACGAAAGAAAAATCATTTTAGGGGCTAGAAACAAACATGCTTGACCAGATTTTGTTCAGTTAAAGTATAAGCCATAAAAAAGGATGTCCGTTTCACATTACCCCACCGATTGCCCAAAATATACATGTTTTTATAAAAAGCAAGGTAAAACTTTGTAACTGGTTCATATTCCACGCATGGCAAACAAAAAAAATTGAAAAAAGAAAGAAAACATCAAATATCATCATGTAATACTAGTTCAATGGATTTAAATAGATCTAGATACCCCTTTACTTTAGATGCTGCTATTTTGCTTTACATTTACATCTAATGTGGCATGGAGGAGAGCAAAAAGATATGACAGAATAAGATAAACTCCCTACCTACCTACCCTATTTTTTCTAGCGTATTCTTGTAGGAAACAAGCATTTTTTGTTTAGGCCTTATCAATCATGTTTTTAATTGTAGCAAATCAAGCCGCATCGAATCCTCCTAAAGGGAGGCCCATTCTTGGAGCATCACGCAAGGAAGATGCAAAGATTTCAAATTTAGCTGATGCTATAAAGTCAACCCTGTCTGTAGACGCTCCAGAATTTGTGCCAAGATTTAGCGCACCTTCATCTCTGCCTCAGGTAAGTGTAATTAACCTGAAATTAAAACATATAAATATGCCATGCAGATGGCTAAAGAATTTGGTCTGTGATTTACCAAGGAATAGAATTTTATGTCAACCCAACAATCAATGCTAATTTTTTACATTTTGTGGGAGAGGTGGCACTTTTTTACTATAGAAAATCTAGCTATTTTAGTCAAGAACCTGTTGTGTATTTAAAAACAAGTTTCTATTCTTAAAATTTTCAAGAGTTGTATGATGGATTCTGAATGACATTTCCCTTAAAACATTTTATAAAGATGTTTTTGACAAATAAGACCAATATGACAAATATACATTAAGCAATAGATATTATATAGGAAGCGCTAGGTTACTGTTATGATGATCAACTTCAAATGCATACTTCCAGAATATGTTAGTAACTAATTAATTAAAAGTCTAGGGTATGTTTATGATTGTAGCACATGGAGGGTCAATAATGTTTAACCAGTTAAGATTTAGGAATATAGATAAATACAGGTGATTGAAGTTAGTTGTTAAGGAGTATTGTGTATTGTCTTCCCAACATAGCTTTGTTGTCATGGGAATCCTTTCAGTGGCTTGTTACTGACGGGGGATCCTTGTAACTGAAGGGGGTTATGAAGACTGACACCCAAGCTCGAGGTTGCAGGTTAGAGTCTCCCCTGGATCCCCATGAGCAGGTTGGCCTGGTCACTATATATATGTGCGGCATTGTGAAGGGCTGTCTATGGTCCTTCTACAACTGAAAGACCCAATGGAATTGTTTGTGAAAAAAAGGGATTTTCTTCCTGTTTCCGGGTTTCTATCTCTTCGTTATATGACCTAAGCTGTAAAAACCCATTCTATAGCACTTAACAAAACCTACACCCATCTAAATTAACCTTTATCCCTGACCTCCATTGTACTGCTCAGAACCAAAAAGGTACCAGAGAAACAAAAATAGTTCCTCCGTGTATTGTCAATAAAATGAGCCCATTCCTTCCTTCCTTCCTTTGGCTTGTTACGGATGATTGAGATTTGAGAAGCTATTTTCATTCCAAATTTGATTTCTTTTTGTATTATTGTTTCAGGGTAGGATAGAGCAGCTTTTGACCACCAGACCTGCTCACCTGAGTGCTCCCAGCTCCGGCCCAGACACAGAAGCTGTCGACTGTGTAAAAGAAACATTATTCTGTTTGACATCAAGACCAGGAAAGTTTGACGAATTGATGCCCCAACTCACAAAGACACTTAATGATTGTATTTCGAATGAGAAGACACTTCTAGAAATGATAGAATTGATATTGGAGCAGGTAAGTTACACACAAATAAAAGCTAGCAATGATGTTTACAGTATAGAGTTGTATGTTCATATTTGTTCATGTACTTATGGTGTAAGAATGTCAGCTGATATCATCTCGCTATTGTTTGAGCATTATGGTGATCATATATGTTTTGAAAAAATGTGCATTTTTATTTATGGCCCTTAGAGAAATTCTCTTATTTATAGAGATTTTGATTACTATAGGTGTTTTGTTGTCTGCACTGCGCGGTATCTTGGCGACATGTGATACTTGTAATAAGTCTGCTTACTGAGTAACAAAATGCTTTAGATGCAGCACTTACCTGTGGTTTATACCCACTTGATTTGGTTATGTCAATCCAAACTTGGCATCAAAAAATATTCGGAAAAAAATTAAGTTTTCCTTACTCTCTTCCCAAAATTTTAGATTTGTCAATTTTTAAGTTCAATGAATTTTCAAGCAATCTATAAATCTTACATGCTCTAGTTTTGTATGAGATATGCTTTGTTTTGTTTTTCAGGCAATTTCAGAATCTAATTTTAGATACACTGGAGCAAGAATGTGTGATTATCTTTCTCATAAGCTCACAACTACAGTCCCCACCGGCAACTTCCGACAGCATTTACTTAAAAGGTAATTGAACTTAAAACAGGGTCTTAGCCAGGATTTAAAAGCAACAATATACTGAGATAGCAACCATATACATGTATCAACTCATAAAAGTTAGGCATAATATCATTATACAATGTCATGGGTATTATATTGAGGTGGAAAAACGTCAATTATATACTTGAAAATCACATATTAAGAAATGACTCACAGAATTATTTGGGTGTCCTGAGAGGTGATTTTTGAGGGTTCGGGTGTCCAGAAAACACCCAGATGCCCTGCTGGCTAAGAATATGACTTAAAGTAAAACCGGTAACTCATAAGTCACTATATTTGAAAGTTGTCTATGGGTCATTTGCTGAATGTGTTTCACTATATTTGAAAGTGATCTATGGTTCATTAGCTGAATGTGTATTTCATATTCCTCCACTAATCAAATTGGTGACGATAATTTCAGGCCACCCTTTAGAATCTCTGGATACGTATTTCAGAAAGAAGTCATCTCCTTAATTTTAGTCATGCTGAGTATTCTTATACATGATCTGAAAATAGGGAGGTTCATTTCATTTCTAACTCTCTGAAATAGTCAGAAAAAGTGACATTTGACTGTAAGATAAAAGTTCAGCACATGTAATAGGGTTTCATGAGTTATTTGAGCCTCTCCATGCTTGTACCTTCTTGAAGTGTTACACTTTATGGGAGCGACTGGGTATGAGTTTAAAATGATAGTGTTTGTCAGAGTTATACATGTAACCCATATTTCATTGTGTGTCACCAATTGCAGATGAATTAATACCTCTTGCTATTTTGGTATGGGTCCAGGAAATATCATGTAACATGATACATGATGTACCAGAATACCCTCACAACAATGGTCTTATCATGTCTATCATAGAAGCTGTATGTGTTATTTTGTAGGTGTCATGGAGAAGATAAGAGGAAACAAGAGTATGTATCCAACGAAGCCTTGTGTGAGCGACTGATAGGATTCACTATGTTCATGGGAGAACTATTCCTAAACATGACTGTAAGTACTGATATTATTTATGTGTGTGGGACAAAAATAGTTTAATAAGCCATGTTGGATGGTATTTATCAGGGCTCGACATTAAGGGGGGGGGGCGGAGATAAGTGGTTTTGCACACTGCATCCATGAGCCAAATCCATAGCTGTCATGAAAGGGTATTTAGTGTACTATTAATAAGGTTTTTGTGCATCCAAGTCAATGCATATGTTTGACACCTTTGCACACATACAACTTAACTATGCGTCAAAAGGATATGTGGAGGCATTGTTCACAAATCCTGACTCACTAAGCCTGTATACCAGGTGTCTGTATTGTAGCTGTGTGCAGAGGCAATGTGAGGTAAACTCTTTCAACCAGTGATATTGGGAGGAAAGTAAACCAATGACCCTTTGATCAATCACTTATCCATCACCTCACCAACAGAGCCACCTATACCTCAAATGCCTATATTATTAAATAAATAAATATAAGTCATGTCTGTACCACCCAATGACAGCCTGACTGAACATTGTGGGATATTCATCTCTTAAACCTTTCCAATGCTGATGCTACGTTTGTCTAAAGCACAAGGATGCAAAGCTTTTGTCAAATATCTATCCCCTGTCATGTTGGTTTTCATTGGATGGCTCTTGCTGAGTACTCTCATATGAGTACCCATATGCCAAGATTTCAATCATTTTCAGATTTTTGGCCTCATTTTATATATTTTAAATTAGCCACTGGCTGCATAAGGGTTAAAACATTGAGAAATTAATCCATTACTCAGCTTCAATATTTTGCAAGGCTGTGCTTTACTCCAGAGTCAATTTTCATGTTATCATTGTATCTGAACTTAGAGGGCTAATGAATCTCAAACTTGCCAGACTGGCTGCTGAAAATGCAACAATATCAAACAAGTGTTTAGTTGAACACAATGAATGGTGATGGTCACTGTGTATTTCTTTTATTTTTTACAGACCAATTCAAATGAAAGAATTGTTTTGCTTGGTAAGGTAGTCAAAGATCTCCTGTGCACACTATTGGATTCCCCATCAGACAAGAATTGTAAAACAGTTGTGCAGTTACTTAAGGTGAGACATTATTATTGCTATATATTTCCTATCGGAATAATTTGTGCACTATTGGAATCCTGTAAATATGTTGGTTATCAAGAAGGTGTTGGCATATTTTGTCTCTCAATCTGAAATCCTCCATAATCCTCCAATGTTGTACAGAAATTGGCATTTGTTGTGTGTTATATGTACCAATATTTATTTGTTTTTGTGTGTGCTATTAAGAAATTTAAAAAACGGCGTTTTGCCGAAATTAAAACAAGAGAGACGCCAATGGCGTCAAAAGATTGTTGGTCACTTACGTCTTATTGTTGTTTGTCTTTTCCAATTTTTCATAGTTTTGTTTTTCAATTTATGTAAATTTTTCTGCTTTTTCATGACTTTAATTGTGATCACTCTCGTATTTCTACTTCTAATTTTTAAGTTTTTAACTTCTAATTTTTGATTTCTTGCTTTATGTTTCAAATTTGAATGAATAGGGAGATAAATTGGTAAATAGAGAGTTAATTCAGTATGTAACGCCTGTGAAGGTGACTCATAGAGGCGCCTCCTACCTTAGATGACCAAACACAAGTGGATTCGAAACCAGCCGGTCAACCTGAACATGCTAGCCTCAACCAGTGTCAACTAATAGCCGCTAATAGGTGCTCTGGGCACCCCAAGCTGGCGGTGGAGATAACGTTTCTCTGTAATGCAATCGATACGAGAGCCCTGATTGGTCCTTGTTCCCATGTGACCTCGTGCTGATGCCAAAGCTTGTACTCCTGGCATGAGTCCAGCATCTCGCTATAGGGCATACAGTAATTGGTCTCTCGCTTCATATCCATTCTATTCTTCATCCAAGCTCCTACTCACTAACAGAGACACTAACGGTCATAGGGACTAGCGTAACTCCACTTCTATTATGATTTCACTTCAAATTCGGTATTATTTTGAAAAGCTAAATTTATTTGATATACAAATTATTATATTGCCAAAGATGAAGGGTTAAAAAAAACGTTAGAGAGTTAAATCTGCATATACGACGCCTGTGAAGGTGACTTACAGTGGCGCCTCCGTTTGACTGACAAGGAAACTAAAGGACAAAGGGACAAGCGAAACTCACCTTCTATACAAATATCATACATGCTTGTTTAAAAAGCCCAAACAAATTTTACAAAATTTATAAAAAAAATTGGAACATCACCAAACAAGGCCTAAACACTTATAGTGAATTTATTCACATTTTCAAAAGAAAACAATTAAAAGATATATGATATGGGAGCTAGGAATGGCAGGGTTAAAAGTTTGTGATTGGCTGACATCATATCAACATAGGAAAACTAATAGTGAAATATTCACAACTTCAAAGAACAACTTAAAAAATATCTAAGATACAGGAAAAAGAATGGCAGAGTTAAAAGTTTGAGATTAGATGACACCATAAAAACATAGGAAAACTCAAAAAGAATAAATGTTACGGAAATATACACAAGTGCCATAGACACCCTTACTTAAACACAACTGAACCCTATAGACTTATATAAAAACTTTTTAATATGACATACAACAAGTTAAAATTATATATAGATAAAAGTATTACTGCATACTCAAGATATTAACCCATAGATATATATTGGAAATAATAGGATATACCTCACATAAAAATTGCACATGAAGAAAACATCATAGATCATTAAAAGTACAGACATATATATATATATATATATATATATATATATATATATATATATATATATATATATATATATATATATATATATATATATATATATATATAAACATATATATAAATAGATATATATATACATATATATAACTATATATATATATATAATTATATATATATATATATATATATATATATATATATCTATATATATATATATATATTTATATATATATATATATATATGTAACAATAAATACATACATATAAATATATATATATATATATATATATATATGTAACATAATAAATACATACATATAAATATATAAATATATATATATATATATATATATATATATATATATATATATATATATATATATATATATATATATATATATATATATCGATTTATGACAGGCAGACAACAATAGCAATATTGATGAACTCAACAGTCAAAAAATATATACCACCTTTCTAGAAACTGAAAAAATTATCTAAAAGAAAATACTGCTAACACTTAGCATTAAACTCTAAATGTATTTTAGCTTTGATCAATATATCTGCCTTACCAGGAGCACATAACGCAATCAAGACCTACATAATTACGTTGACATTTAAGTATACAAACCCCCTCGCAGTTCCTCCCCCACCCAACCCCCGCCACCATGACTTCAAAACAATCCAAACGCCATTAAACCCCCAAACCAAAGCGATCATACCCTAACCCCTTCGACGCCTCCAACACACCCACCACGCCCACAAAGATCATACAACATATCGTAATAGGGGAATCCCCCACATATCACGTGACCCAAGACAGGATTCCCCCCAAACAACTAAGAAACACCAGCCAAAGACTACGCAGACACCACAACCGAGAATGATACAACACTACGCCACCCCAAATCACTAACACACACGCCATAAACTGATGACACCAAAAACAGAAAAATAGCAAAACAAACAGCGAACAAAATAGGAAAAAAAAAACCCTACGCTCGCCAGCTAACTAATTGCGCATGCGCAAAACACACATGACTATATGAATACTTAAACAGACCCCATCACCGCTAAAAATAACACTACGCCATACAACGCTACCATAAACAACAATACATAATAAAACCACAAACACCCAGACATAAACAAATACACAGAATGAACACCAAGAAAAGAAGAACTTAACACACTCAAACGCTTAAACAACGGCTCTTTAAACCGCATACCAACGGCGCCTAAAGCCGATGCGCACTACCAAATCAATGCGCATAACCCGACGCGCGCATGCGCACCAAAAACCACTACGACATGAATGAAAATTTACGCGCGATAAATTATACAACGCATGCGCACACCACCAACACGCAACAGCGTCATGGAAACCAACATAACACCGAGCATGGAGCGATCGACAACTGAGAACGTAAAGAAAAAAAGAATAGCACAAATACCACAAAATATCTCACGACAAAGATTACCGCGATAAACAGGAGCGAAAACCTATGGTGGACGACGAAGAAACCAGAGAAACCAGTCCCCCAGATGCTGGACGACCAAAAAGGGCAAAACTATATTAATAAAGATGTCCTTCTTTGAAGGACAATCTTTAAAAAAAGAAACAAGACATGGGCAATTACATACAAGAACATCATACAAAACATCAAAGTGAAGTGTTTGGTTAAAATAGAGGACAGAAGATATCTGTTTTCCTCCACAAATCAAATGATTATAAAATGATTAAAAACATATTATGCTGCATTATCACATGAAAAAAGAGAATATGAAGGATAAAAAATGAAGATTACTTTGGCTGGTAATTTATGCCACCAAATCTGACCCATATGAATTTTAACATGAGTAAAGAACTAAAGATGGTGAGAGAGTAAATGAATATTTGATGTGCTACAAAGTAATGTTTTACAAATGTTTCAATTTATGGATGGAAAATTTCAAGTGATGATCAAAGTCAAGATTCAATTTGCCTATTTCTCTTAAGATATGATGGCATGACATTTGAAAAGGGTAAATCTTTTTCTGCAAAAGGCAAATGTTTGCTTTATTGATTTAGTTGAAATAGATTTAGTCACTTTACTGTATGTGTGTTTATAGCTCACTGGTGCTGCATTAGATGATACGGAGCAAGAGAAAAATGGAAACAGTTTGGAAATGGATAGACTCCTAGATAAGATAGGCCAAGCATCACAGTTACCACATCTCAATAGGTAAGACATACTAAAACCATATAATACTGTATTAGGGCTGTACACCGGTACCCGGTACCAGCACTGTTAAGAATACCGTCTCGCAAAATACCGGTGCATACCCATTTCGATTTTTAACGGTATGCTTATCGGTATTTTGCAAAACTCAAACAACTGTCAAACCTCAAAAACTACAAAAAAAATCAGTAAGAAGTTGTACTCACAGACTTGTTAACTTGGAAGGTACGATATAGCGACAAAGCTAGTAACATCGCCGCTGCCATTAGTGTTGTCACAGTTGTGGTTCTTTTTGTTACCGCATGGTGCCGCTGCTGTAGCAATATACAGCCCCACCACACAGTAGCGACAAGAATCACAACACTAAGTAATGGCAGCAGCCAGCTGCGATGGTACCAGCTTCGCCACTATAACGTATCTTCAAGCAAGAATATGTGGATCTACTCAAGACAACAAGTTCGTCAACCGTAAGTTTTACTTTTCAAATACCTGACAGACAATCAATTCGTTTTAAATTTATATCAGGAACTCTATGCAATACCGATAGCAGTACCGATAAAATACCATATCGTTTTGACGGTACCGGTTATGGTACCGTACCGCTTCACCCTTAGCGGTATGCAGCCCTATACTGTATACAGCTTTAATTTGGAGTGCTAAAAAGTTTGCTTTACAGCACTGCTGGAGGGTATTTGTTCTACTTTTGCATATTCAAGCGCTCGGACTATATATTTATTACTATATGGATATTTATTTGAAGGATGTTATTTGGGGGCTATCATGTGGAGCGTGAAAATGGCAAAAATTAAATGCCTGTAAAAAAAATACCAGTTTTACAGTAGTAGTAATCAATCACCAACTTGCATGGGCAATTAAGGACCATTCTACTGTTAGGAGTGATAGTTGATATGTGAAAAATTCCAGCATTGGGCGTCACACATTAAAGCTTAAAATGTATGAAAGTTGGTTTTGTATTGGGTTTGGCTATCCCTTCTTAACATTTTAAATATGTTCTAAAGCTGTACAACGTGTGAAGTTGATGCAACAAGAAGGTATTTTCAGAAAGTATGTAATTGTTAAAGGGTGTCCCAATTTACTGAGAATTTACGGTTTGTATCATGGCTCGACAGTAAGGGTTGCCCTACTGCCCTGGGCAGTTAAAAAAAATTAAATGGCTGAAGGGCAGGTAAAAATTAGAGTGTACCTGCCCTAGATGGCAGGTAAGATTTCATCATGTAACTTCAAAGGTACTGTAACACAAGGAAAATGTAATAATTTTTCAACAGTAGAGATAAAGCTATAGCAGGAAAACAGTTACTTGGTACAAGTATAGCACATACAGAAAGGTCACTTTCATGTTCATTCTATCTCACTTTTGTAGCGCAGGTCAAAATTGTTTCGGGTAGGTATAAATTAAAGTTAACCTGCTCTACTTGGCAAGTGCCTTCAAAAGTTAATGTTGAGCCCTGTGTATTACAGATGGCCAGGAATTGGGTATCTCATTCTCACAATGTGATGGAGTACAACGTCATTCACAATTAGTTTATCCACTTCCTTTTCCAGTACGTCGAAGCTGATGATGCAGAACGTCCTCAAGTTGCGGAACTCAAACTGGGGCAGAGAATCGCCACAGGTCACCTCCAACCAGCCACCCCAGTTCTTCAACAGTTACGCAGACAACTTCACACAGGTTAGACAGAATTTCATTAACCCTCATCTTGCTGAGGTTGCTTTCGTCCAATGTGCAAAAAGGTATGAAAATCATCTTAACCCTGTCATGTTGGTATTCATTGAAAAGATCTCGCTGAGTAGTGAGTACTATCAGATGAGTACCCATTTGCCATGGTTTCAGTCATTTCTCAGCTTTTTGTTGTCATTTCATGTTGACCAAATTAGCTACGAGCGGAGAAAGGGTTAAAGCATGATCCTCAGCCCAAAATATGCATGATTCAGTAGAATATGATTCTTGGTCTGCCATTAGCATGGAAAGGAGAATGGTATATTTAATGATTTTACATGTTGTATTTATTATGCTAATTGTCTAATAATACAGGCATCAACGCTAACTCAAAATGATACTGGCCCTGTAGGACCAGTAACACCTAGCATCTGCTGATTCTGCAAAAATGTTACTGGTCCTACATTTTTTCTTTAACATAACAAGAAAGAACATTGCAATTTTTACTGGCCTGAGGCCATAGGTTCACCCTTAGCGTCGAGCCCTGTAATACTCAATCAGTCTTCATTTACAGATGCTGGTATATACTTATAAGCAAGTGAACCCCCAAAACAAATGCCAATTTGATTGAATCATAATAATCAGTTGCAAAATTGATGGCCACTTATGAAAGATATCTAGAAGTGTTGAAATTCATACAAACCTTTGAGTAATGTGTCAGTGACTTTCACTGAAATATCGATGACAGACTCATTTTTCAATATTAAACCCTCCCAATGCTGTGACTACTTTCACCCAAAGCACAAGGATGCAATGATTTTTGAAAATCATCTAGTCCCTGTCTTGCTGGTATTAATTGGATAGCTCTCGCTGAGTACTATCAGATGAGTACCAATGTGCCAGGATTTCAGTCTTTTTTTCAGTTGTTTTGCATAATTTTGTAATGGCCAAATTAGCCACCAGCAGCATAAGGGTTAAAGTCTCTGAAGGTGCTTTATGTACATATTCAACCCCCATCATTGTGTTTCAGGAGCCAGTGTTTTATAATGCGCAAGGCATTACCATATCGAGAGAGCAGGCGGGGTACGCAGAGGAGCCGGTGGATTATGACCAGGCGGGACAGTATGATGATGCTGATTATGGCACGTGGCAGAACCCAGACAGAGAGCCCGAGGAGATGTATGGGTAGGTTTCAGTACATTGAGTCTTAGCCAGCAGGGCCCTTGTGTGTTATTTCGATACCCAAACAGTCAGGACACTGAAATATTTTATTGAGGATTTTTTCAAAATATCAATTTCAAGCATATAATTGAATTTTTTCACCACTATGTAATTCCCATGATGTTGTATAAGGATAGTATGCCTTATTCCAATAAGTAAATACAAGTTTATGCTTGCATCAATAAAATGGGTTCTACTAAGCTATTGCTATCATTTGTATTATGATGTGTAAATTAGTTACATTCTAATAGAAACTTTGATCACCATATAAACAGGTTTTACCAATCTGATCATAATAGCTGTAATTCTGCTAGAGTGAGTTGCACGATAGTTTTATTTCCAAATAGAGATTGATATCACTTTTCTCTTTCAGGAACTCCGACTCTGCAAGCTGGTCAACTGCTGATCCAGATGTAGATGATGAGATTTATGACGCTTATGAGCAGTTCATTCTAGAAGGGAATCCCCACTATCAGTAACAGAATGATATTTTACCCATTCATGCCTCTTGCATCCAAAAGAAGACCAGACTATTTTGGTGATATTTCTTCAACAAAAATTATTTTGAAGGCTTGCAGGGGAAATGTTCTTTTGAATTGGATCCACAGCACACCTTCAAATATGTATCTTTTTGTTCATATTTTATTTCTTAATTTAAAAAAAAAGTCTCATAGATCCATACAGTATTTTCAAGGGAACTCTATGCATGAATGGGTTAATGTATATTATCCTCTATAATCTTCTCCTGTGCTCTACACTTCTGAAATAAGGAAGCTGTATGCTTGTAAATATCGACTTGTTAGCAGCAGTGGTCATCATTGAGGATTATGAGAGATTATGTAATTTTGGCAAAGACCATTTCATTTTCGAAAGGAAGTGGACTCCTTATTCTATGTAAAGACTATGGATGCGGTTTATGGTAATTTGGCCATTACATCAAACAAGATATGAGGCAAGACTGACAAAGAAGATCAATATTTAGTTGTTTTGGCCAATAACATTCCATTTCAAAAGAAAGCAGACTACACGTAATATGTAAGAACTATGGATGATATTTATGATAATTTGGCCAATGTAGAAATGAGGCATGTTAGACAAAACAGGTTTATTGAATTCATTTTGGCAAAGAAGATTTCATTTCAAAGGGAGTGGTCTCTGCGTACCAAGTTAGAACTCTGGTTATGATTTGTGGTAATTTGGCCAGTGTAGCAAGGTCATGAGGCAAGACAGACAAAGAAGTAGATTTCTGTCTTCTCCAACCTGGATAATAAAATAGTGATTTCAAGGAAGCATACCTTTAAGAGAAGGTTTTTTGCATATGATATTGTCTGTATTTACCACTTAAAGACTTCTTCTTTTATGATGCATATGTGTTCTATGTACACATACTTTAGTTCTACGCATTCATAAGGTATTAAAATAATAAAATAAACAATATGAATTTGCCTATTTATGGCAACCTTACCTTTTTTATTAGAAATTGTAATTTCTGGGAGGGGGGGGGGGGGGGCGGAGAGGTCAAAGCATTCCTTAAAAGTGTTTAAGCATTGTTTTATTATAGAAGTATTATTCTTTTGATGTACATATTGCAATAATAAAGCATGTCATGGTCACTTGAAAAAACTACTGGTAACTTCCTTTCGCTGTAAACACCAACATGCTCAGTGTATTGTGCTCTTCCACTATGTCTTTTGAGTTTTATCATTTTTAAGGTTGTGACAGTATGTATGGTCATTTTTCAATTGGTTATCCTAGGTAAAAGTTCATTTAGAAGCATATTCCATGTCGACAAAATTGCTTTGCACAGGGTCCATAACCTAGATGGATCCCCAATTGATTGGAGTCCAAGCCTGGGTGTCTAGCTGCCCTGTTTGCCAGAATAATTGTTCACACATGATTCATTCATAGCCTTCCTGAAAATGCAATGATAATAAACATGACCTCACTAAGGTCATGGCTATCAAGATGACAGTCCATTTATGTTAGGACATCCAGCTATAAAAAGGGTTGGACTAGGTGAGTTGGTAAGTGATATGGTTATCTATATGTGAGATTTGTCACTTATTATGAAGGGCTGATATGCATAGATTTGATTTCTTGTAGTTCAATTGCATTTCCCGTCACAATGTAAATAGCACTTTCTTTTTCCCCTCAAGGGGATATTTGACTTTGTTCATCTTCCAATGAGAGAGTAAAATAGATGTATGCATAGCCTGTATTACAGGTATAAAGTTACAGCCTAACCAAATGGGAATGTCATCATATCCAAATGTATACAGTAATTACAGTTACAATGTATGGGACTTGTATACTTTAATTTTGGCTTGAAATGGAAGGTTTAAGGAGTACCTGTTAATGAAGGGGGATGAAAACTTGTTTGAGTTGAGGTTTGAGGTGATGTATAACTGATTATTTTCCTTCTATGATATCTTGATAAAAATAAAGGACCTATTAAAACGATAACAATAATAAAATAATAAAAAGGTAGTAAATGCGAGCCTTAACAGTCCCAGTTGTAAGTCTGCAGTATATAATAAACAGAAATGAGAAATACCCAATGTGTTAGACCTCATATATCCCCTTCCAGTATCTATTGGAAACTTAAGTCCTTTTTCCTTGAACGAGACTCATTTATGTCTCACATGCCACATCCATTACCCTTCATATGTAATGCCTTTGCCCACTAAAATTTATATTTAATATGACTTAGACCATAACAAACCAACTAGTTATACCAGGGAGTTTTATCTTAATCTACATATCTCTGGTTATACTGATATTTGAAAACTAATTAACAATATGTTGATGAACCCAACATAAGCAACTTTCAGTGTAATGTTTCTCAGAGATATCATTTATTAACAAGCCATTCCTATGTGTGTCATAATATGTAGACAATCCCCCCTCCAGATGATCATGTGTATGGATTTCTGGACTTTCAATTAGTTCACTATTTTACCGCGAGAGGCAGCACTCGCAGAACATCTTTAGTTACCAAAATCACCGATAGATGTCACTACTAAACTGTAAGCATGGCGAAAAAACGCAAGCAACCAACTCCAACTTCTGTATCAAAAAAGGCGAAAATTGAAAAAAAATCACAGGTGGTGTTGTCAGCTTCAAGGAAGTCCGACGAAGCTCCGCAACGGAGGGTTAGTATTTTTCCGCTGTAGCCACACTTTCTCCATAATTTACTGTGAAAACTCATTTCGATTTTAAACACGTGTGGATTTCACATTCAGATTATCTTCAATATTTTGGGTAAATCCCGCTATTATGTACACTTGTTAGATAATTTGGTCGATAATTTAAGTTAACACAACCATCTAAAAGTCGAAGTGACAAAAATAAAATAGCTATGATCATTATGTCATCCGTTGCAAACAATATATGTGATTAACATCGATGTTATATGAGCGATAATAGGGAGGCTTACAGGCCACAGGGATGGGTAATAGTCCCCAAATCCAATGTAACAGGATCCAGGACTTTAATAGAGGGTAGGGGGGATCAAAATTAGTCTTTGGATTGACCACCAGGTGGTGGAAGGTGTAAGTTCAGTGGTTGACCACGTGCCAAGTCACTTGCTAAGTTATTGACTCTGTGAGTTACTTCTTAATTGCTAAGGCCTAGAAAAAAATGTTTGTTTCCTGTAACAGTCCAATTAAAAAGGGTAGGTTGGTCGAAAAAAATGTTTTATTTGGGTTATTTTTTGTTCATAAATTTTATGCATGTTTTACATAAACTGTAGGGTAGGGATTTTTTAAATATAAACTTGTTAGGGTAGCTGGGTAGGGTAAACAAACAGGAAACAAACAACTTTTTTTGCAGGCCTTATTAAGCAAACCAGACAACTGCATGTCTAGAAATCCCTGGAAAGAACAAAGTTGAGGCTAGGACAAGTTTATAAACCTTTATTTTAAATCATAATTGCAATGCAGAACTCGGCCATTAAACTAGCTGGACATCCCAATAGTGGAAAACTGGTGGGGTTGTTCACGTGGAACCCCTCCCCCCCCCCCCCCCCCATAGATCTGGCCTTGCAGCAATCACTCACCGTCCTTATTGTTGAAGAATTGTGTTCTGTCCAGCACGCACACCATTCCCTCAGAGATTGGCAATGTAATTTAAATCTGCCTGATAAAAGGGACTTGTTCTGTATTATAGCGCACTGCTATGAAAATACCTAGGCTTGGAAAACACACTATGTACAGTGAGAAGCTGTTTCTGTGGCTTTAAAGTGGTCCCGGTTCATAGCCGGGACCAAATCCAGAATGAGGCTCCAGAGCCGGGACCAAATCCAGGCTCAGAAACCACTAGAAAACATGATTTTTGTGTCATTTTCACCGAGTTGTTTGAATTTTTTATCACTCAAACTCGCTATAATAGCCATTAAGACCCGCCACTGAGCATTGGTGCAGATTTATAGCCTCGCCGTGGGTGTTTGTTGCAAAGCTTCGGCCTTGGCGGCCTCAGCTTTTGCAACAAACACCTACGTCTCGGCTATAAATCTGCACCAAGGCTAAGCGGCGGATCTTAATCCCTATATCACATCCTAAATAAAATATTTCATTTCCTTCAATGACATCTCTGTTAAGTTCTGTGGGAACCAAGATAATTATGTTGAAAGAATTTTCAGATCTAGTAACAGTATTTTCTTCTCGCAGGTGAAATGGACCAACAAACAGAGGGTTCTGGTCTTCTCCTCAAGAGGAATCGACTACAGAGCCAGGCACCTCATGACAGACCTCCGGACACTGATGCCACATGCCAAAGCAGGTCGGTCATGAAATGCCTTTGATACTGCGTTCATTTCTGATCAATAAACCTTTCCAATCATGATTAATACATTCATGACTTTTTGAGCAATAAACCTTTCCAATCATGATTAATACATTCATGACTTTTTGAGCAATAAACTTTTTCAATCATGGTTAACACTTTCATACATAGTGTTCCCTTCAAAAGGGGTTGTGTATATCTCTGATACATTAAAAATATAACTTACAATAATAATTGATATTTGATATAGCGCCCTTTCCACCTATAACGTTCAAGAGCGCTTCATAAAGAACCGTCAGTGGACTGATGTTTATGGATTATTATCCGATTATATAGAAAGAATATTTGAAGGGTTGTTGGTTGGTTTACTATTAGTGGAGTCGTACTTGGAACTGTTTAACAACACTTTAAGTCCTAGATTCCTAAAAAACTACATTTTTATCAAACATTTTGTCCCAGTTGTTGAGAATTATATTTTTTGTCCCTTTCATCCTTGATTCTGTGTGTTATATAAAAATTTGAAGTTTTGAACATAATTTTTTCAACCCCATTGTACTTAAAACAAATGTAATGAATAAGAGAGTTTCCTTCAATCAACTTCAAACAAGTGATATGCAAGGTATTTATTTCATTGTATGTGTTGGAGTTCAACCATTGAAAAAAATTGTCACTTTTCTATATCTTATTCTTGACCATTTTGTTTACAGACACAAAGATGGACAGAAAAGATAAACTATTTTTAATCAACGAGGTAAGTAGTGTCAAAGAGTGTGGAAGGCTAGCCCTAGGGGCTAGGGCTAGTAAAACTTTTCCTGAACTAATGAAAAATTTGAATTTGTAACACTGAATAACATGTTAATTTCATATGTACTTCCAAAGCAAAAACAAACAAACATGTAAAGATGGGTTCATTTACAAAATAACCATAATATATGTGAGAAAAAATATTCATCATGTTATCAGGGCTAGCAAAAGTCTCCAGGTCATTAAGATTTAGGCAAATAGCCTTGGTAGGCTAGTGTACCTTACAAGTTTTGGGGTTCTCTGGTAGGTTAGGTTCTTGGGTTATATGTGTCCTTAGACAGGTTTATTTCATGAAATTATATTGTTTTCCCATTTAGAGCATCAAGAGATATTGTTTTGAACAAATCTATTGGTTTTATTGTAAACAGAGTATGATGCTATGCAGTCATGGCATTAGTGTATAATGAAATAACATGCTTGAGTTAGTTTAACCCCCTTGTTTGTTTACTCATTTTCATAGACATAATGATTATGTAACTGCTAATGGTTATGGAATTTGTGATAAGACAGTTGGAGGAGATAATGTGAAGAGGCCTTTAGTTTTTTTTTGAATACTTATAATCAAGATGATTATACATGGTAACGTGTATGTTTTCTAAGGCTCTCAAACACCTTTGAATGTAAATGAAGGTCTAAAGTTAATGCTGATAGTATCATATTTATATCATAGAATAGAAAATAAACCCATGATGTTCTTACTTAATTGCTGATTTTCATCTTCTAATTTTCAGATTTCTGAGATGAAGAACTGTAACAAGTGTATATATTTCGAAGCCAAGAAAAAGAAGGATCTGTATATGTGGGTTTCAAATACACCCAAGGGGCCCTCTGCCAAGTTTTTGGTACAGAATGGTAGGTCTTTTCTCCAAACCCCCATTCATTACATTAGCCATTTAATTTTGTAATTAGCAATTAATAACAGCTCTAAAAGTATAAGAATATGTTTATAACCTTTTGGCAAACTCCTATCTTTAGTGGGAGGACCACCTGCAGGTGATTAACTCCAGTTGTATAAGTTTGATGGCTGCCCTGCGATTAAGTGCGAAAAAAAGCAAATAAATAGATTGTTCTTATAAAAAGGTTATCATTTATGTTTATGGCGACGCTTATCGAGCAACAGCACTGCTATTTTGATTGAAATCAAAGCATTCGTTTGAGTAATATTTTTTTACATTGTCACAACATTATCCAGACAATGAATTCTTTATCTGTGCTCAGTCCACATTTCTTGTTTTGAAAAGTTATAGGAAGTATGTCATGTGAACACTTTCACATTTCATGAAAAATAACTATTTTTAGATATTTGATGAAGATTTATGGGTTTAGTTCTGTTTAACACTTCCCCTTCAACTGTTTAGTAGTTTATGGTATAAGATTTCTCCTAAAAATTGTCTTCTGAGACATTGAAGCATCAATAGGAATACAAAATGTCTTAATAAAAAGGCAATTGTTTGTGAAATATTTGCCCAAAAGCTGAAACTCCTGTTCAGGACATCATTTCCTCTTCAAATAGTTCACAAATATCACTCTAGTTAGGGAGTTGTGTGAAAGTTGTCAGACCATGAGTGCAACCCAGATGCAAAGGTTAATTTTGCATGTTCAGTATCTGTACTCTTCTGTTGCTAAATGGGTCTGTACATGTTGGATGGTGTATGTTTTTCAGTTCACACGATGGCAGAACTAAAGATGACTGGCAACTGTCTGAAAGGCTCAAGACCACTCCTATCATTTGATGAAGTAAGTCTCTTTGCAAGTCCATCTCTTAGCTTTTCAATATATTTATTCACAGCTTTTTAGATCTTCATTTCAAATAAGCTACTTATTTATTGTTAAGTTTTTTCATGCCTATAAGTAAAATTATATTGTGATCTGGCCAAGCAGCAGTTAATATCAGAGAAATGTTTTAAGTCAAATTCATTTATGATCATCCTCTTTCAGCAATGTCAATTTCTAAGTGTCTAGATTTGGAACTTTCAATATGCTATTCCTTTATGTTCCTGCTTTAATGATCATAATTGAAGGTTATAATTTTCTTTTTCAGTCATTTGACAAGGAGCCACACTGGGCCCTCTTAAAGGAACTGTTCACGCAGGTAGGTTACTTCTTACAGGGGGTTTAGTTGTTTCCAAGTGTCGGTACATCAAAGATAAAATATGTTGAAAAAGGTTTGCATTGGCCGAATTTCCAAAAAGTGACTTCTCGTAGAAGGCACCAGAGACAGCTTGTGTTCACTAAGGTTTTGTTGGTCCAATTGGTTAGAAAACTCAATAAGTATTAAAGAAAATCACTCTTTTAAACTCTATGGCCCGTAAGTACGAACATGGATTAAGTTAAACCTGATTTAGCTTAATCCATGGAATAGCTAGTCGACTGTTTGTGGCTTAATTTAAACGGTATGCACAAAAGGTTGATTAGCAATGCCACGGATTAGTTAAGCCATGGATTAGTTGAAGTGTGGACTAACCTTATTCCACCGATTAAAATGAAACATTGTGCTGATACAATGTTGCATTGGTGCTTATTTCTAGAAGAGTGGAAATTTCCTTGGAATCTGGGTCAAATGTATGCACCAACTTGGAATTGTACTGACCTAAATTGTCAGAATGAGTTCCACAAGCACAGCAGAAGAGAAGGCTTGTGACAAGAATGGAAGAATAAGGACTGAAAACTGGGAATATGCTCATAAAGTTGACTTAATCGACATCATAAGGGAACATGTAAATGTGATAGAGAACAAGAAAACTGATGCTGGGATAAATAGAAAGAAAAATGATGCATGGAGCAAAGTCTATTCTGCATTTTGTACAAAGCATGGTAACAAAAGGAATCTAAAACAACTCAAAAATCATATGGGCTAGTTAGAATTTTGGTTATTGTTGAGCCCTGGCAAGTAAAAGATTTGGAAGTATCGATAAGAAAACTGGTAATTTTTTAAACAGTAATTTAGCGGTATTTATTGAAACTGTGTTAGGTGCCTGGACTGGACCGAGTACTATAGTGTTCATTCCTAATGATATGTAAGAAATTTCACTTCAGATACTGCAAGGCTGTCATTAACATGTCATCCTACATTAGTAGCTAGTATATTTTGCAAAATTGTTTTATGGGCAGTGAAAATGTTATTATCCTGCTGGTCCTACATGACCAGTAGGTATTCCCATACATTTGTGGGGTTATGTTTGTAGGACCTGTAACATTTTGCAGGGCCAGCTTGTCCTACAGGGCCATCAAGAATATTATAAGTTAATGTGCAGCCCCACAGTGTTAATTTTTGTTGAGATTGATATTTTTGTTGAGATTTTTACTGTATTATTTTTTCTCAGTGCAAAATATTGAAATGATCAATGGTTTATAATAAAGTTGCATTTGTGAAAAGTTTGCCTTTCACATTTCTGAATATGGTTGGAGGGTGGGACAGTTGGGAAAGTAGGGACTTGGGTGATGATTTCATTACTAGCAGAAACCTGCACAGGGAATGTCTATATCCAACAGCACTTAGTCCATAAATGGGTTAGTTCCAGCCAAAACTAAAATGAAATTATATTTAAAATTATTTTGCATGTGAATATCTGACAGTTTTCATTAAAGGTTAATGTATTTCTACAGTGAAAAAATCCATACTAGGCTTCAATTTAGATTTAATCCACCGCTAAACCTACCCCAGAGTAGGATTAGTCAAGCAGTGTTATTTGAGCATATTTATTCCCTGGATTAGGCTAAGTCACCTTTGTGCATACCGCTCTTTAAACCGTGGATTAAAATTAATCAACGGTTTAACTTAATCCACCTTTGTACTTACCGTTTTCAAGTTCATCCAGGTTTAGTCCATGGATTAAGCTAACTCAAGTTTAATCCATGTTCGTACTTACGGGCCTATGTGTAATCAGAGTTTACCATAAATATTCATTAAAACTTGACTATTTGGAAATTTATAGATTTTTCTAAAGATTAAGCAGTGAACACTTTTGAAAATAACAGGTTAAATGGTTAATATTTCTTGTATGACCAGGTTTGTTGTAATGTTATTCTAAAGCAAGCTTGAGAAGGTATTTAGAGGGAAATAGATCAAAACTCCACTTAAAAGTCTATTTCAAATAGTGTGAAGCAACCTTAGGGATTTGGCTTATCGATTATGCAATAAGAGATGTGACTTAGAATGAATCCATGTTCGTTTGGTTTGTTTTGCTAACTCTTTCATTTCACTTTGCAGATTTTTGGTACACCAAATCAACACCCTAAAAGTCAGCCATTCATAGACCATGTCTTCACATTTTCAATAGCAGACAACAGAATATGGTTCAGGAACTTTCAAATTTTAGAAGAAGATGGTTCTTTAGCTGAAATTGGTAGGTACATGTTCTTCATTGTTGGCGTGAAGAACATTTCTTTTTGAATTAGTTTCTGTGTGTGCGAAAAATTCATAAGTACTATTCATAAGCTTTACAAAGGTTTATTGCCAATTCAAGCTAACAATGAGCGATAGTACAAGTTCAGGAGTATAGTCCATTCACTCTGAACAAAAGATTGATAGACCCTACAGGGGGACGTGTGACCTCTACATGTCCACTTGTAAAGTATACAGATGGGTTTTGCCAGTAGCCAAGTAGGTTTTCTGGGTCACAGAGTAGGGAGGCTCTCCAGGGGTATCATATCTCAAGTACCACAATCTCTACATCTTATTTTAGACAACTAGTGTCCCATGTACCAATTGCCCCTTTAGTTTCCCCTATGTTCTAGTTCACCACACTCAGAGACTGCTAACCACAAACTGACCCGGATGTCCATAAGTGGACAGGTGGGATTGGCCTGAACATCAATAGAAACCAAACCTGTTCAGTTGAAACTTACAATCCCATTCGCTTTGCTCATTGTTAGCTTGAATTAGCTATAATCATCCAAAGGACTATACAGAACATGTCCTGCACACAAAGAAAATAGATAAATCAACTGCCAGTAATACCTCCTTTACTTGATTTTGCATTTTCATAGCCATAAATGAATACTGATATCATTCTGTTTGCTTTAAATATATTCCCATTAATACCCAATTTTATTGATCCAATAAGGCTAGATGTTAAACTTCTACTAAAACTTGTAAATCTACTAAGCCTCTTCTACTGTGTTTCCTTTGTTGTCAAGCTGTCCTTGAATCATTGAAAATATTGATTTAGTACTTGAAATATAGAACCAACTGTAGAGATTATGAACTGAATTAGTTTTGGATTGGCTAGAGTTTTAGAGATTACTAAGTAGGAGTTGTTTGGATTAGCAGCATTATTCTGGGCGCAGGAACCAAGAGTACAAATAAAATACTACCAAATATAGCAGATGAAGGCTGTGAATTTTGTTCAAATGAATAATCTTTATGTGATTTGTTTCAGGTCCACGTTTTGTTCTTAATCCTATCAAAATGTTTGAAGGGAGCTTCGGGGGACCGACCTTGTATTCAAACGATCAATACATTTCACCAAACCAGGTGAGCTAGCTTTCAATAGTGCTGAATATTATGCTTTTCTCTGATATACTGCAGTGCAAATTAACTTATCATGTTAGGTTAGAAGGATTGTGAACTTATCATTACCTATAATTATGATGAATAACAATAATGATGTACTATATTCTAGGCCTGTCTTAAAAGATGTGATTATTGTGACTGTACTTCACAGTATTTGTTGTAATTTTGAGTATGCAATTGATGCAGTTCAGGAATTGCTGCCTGTTTCTATCTTGCTGGGTGCAAAATCTTGTATTTCTAGTGACATCTGAGTGAAGATTTTCATAAATACTAATTTTAAAAATATTTTGATTCAATGTTTGATTGCCTATTGTTTGATAGATTGAATCTAACTAGCCAGGCTTTTATGTGGCACTTCAGGCATGAATAGGTTAAAACATGATCCACACATTAGACGGTATTGATATAAGAGCAAAGTAAAATGTTTGCATGTAGACTTCAAAACTATCTATCAGTAGAAAGCTGTATGCCCATGATTACTATGATTGTAAAATTTGTGTTTTGGCCCTGCGTGGCAAATTTCTTGTGGGTTCAATATTGCAACGAAGATTGTATGGTCCCTGTGGGGCCAGAATCAATAGTTTTTGATTGTATATTCTCTGGTTTTCTTTCTTATAAGTATGCGTCCGGGATACTTCAGTTAGGCCATAATAATTATCAATTTGCTTCATTTCAGTTACGAGCAAGTCAGAGGCGAGTCAGTCATAAATACATTGACAGAGTGGCAGCGAAGAAGAGCAGAGAGGAAAGAGCAAGTACCGAAACATTCAGCTTCGACCCTACGGATGCTGTATTCCAAACGAGAGCAGAAACAGATGAGGAAGAGGACTAATATGTTACCATTCTTAAACATAGCACTAGGAGAAAGTAAAGAAATATTCAGCTGACCCTAAAGATTATGAAGTCCAAAGAAGAACGGAAGCATACAAGAAAAGGACTAACACATAATTATTCCTAGGAGGTGGGAAAGAAGCACTTGAAGGCTTGATCCTATGTATAAACAAGAAAATAAATAAGAAAGGCTACCTTTCATAACCATAGCATTAGGCCCAAGAAATGAAACACACAGCCTTGAACTCACCGATGGTGTCGTCCAAAGGAGTACAGAAATTAAGAGAATGAGGTCTAAGATTACCTTTTATATTCTTAGTATAGACTTCTTATTTATATGCAAAAATGGACTATTTTTCGCGATACATGTATGTTTGTCAAAAATAATGCTGCTACTATTGATACTGTACATTACATTAGAAATAAAGAAAGCGGCAAAAGTGTAAAGAAAAAAAGTTGGTAGGGTTACATCAACGAAACACGAAATAGAACATTGGAATATCAAACACTGTGCTCTCTATGGTCTTCGTCATGATTTTGAAACAGGGTGCCCAAAAGTGACTTCTAAAATTGTTGGCTGTCCTACTATTCAAGGGAGACCAGCTGAGACCACAATACACTCTGATTACAAGCACAAACATGTTTTTACTTCATTAAGTAAGATATAGTTTCAATGTAATGGGGTTTATATAGGGATGAAAAAATAATTAAATTAATTGTTTTAAAATGACATTTTGATAAATTACTCACAAAAAATAGTGGGTGTCCAGAGGGGTGATTTTTGAGGGTTTGGGTGTCTGAATAGTGTCCCCTGCTGGCCAGGACTAAACTGCTCTCTATACATTGATGCAGGGGATGTATGCTCACATTCTTATAGTACAGATGTCAAAAGGTGCACATAGACATGATTAGGATTGGAGGGGTATGCTATCCTTTATTAAGTATCAATGTGGCTTTTGAGATATCAGCATGATATGCATTTATGTATATCTAAATAAGAGAGTCGACCACAGTCTTATGTAGCTCTTAATGCACAAGAACTCATAACTCAAGAAAATGCAAATGGCCAAATCCTTACTTATGTGTTGGAACTTATACTAGTTCAGAATTCTCTCAATAACATCAAGATACCCAATTCATTTATTGTATATGATAAGTAGGTAGATGGAAGTGGTTGGTTATGTATGCAAAGAAACAGGTGCCTAGATGGAAGCAGAGATCAAAAGAACAGTTCTCATTTATTTTCTGGAAGAAGTAGTGTTGGTCAACTGTAATGGTTAGTTTGACTCATTTTTTTCATGGGAAACTGCTAGTGAAATTTGTGTTAAAAGGTGAACATTTCTGATTATGCAACCACAAGTGTTTGAGGAAACCTATGATTTATTGCTTAGATTTCCTTAACACATTCTTGCAGAGCGCCCCCAAAAAGCCCAAATTTTTAGGGTGATATTCTGACGATTATACTTATAGGAAAATCCGATTCAAACCTACAAATCTTAACTTTATTTTTGTTCCCAAGTTATGATCGGAAGTATTGTAGGGTCCAGGATACATTTTCTCTGAGAACCTTGCAAGGATGGGTTAACTTTTCCAAATGAATTACATGAGCGCTCATTCTATCCACATTAGTTGTTTTGACAATGTGCAAGTGAAAGTATAGCTGCTAGCACATCTAAGGCCTTTGTAAATAAACTATCCTGCTTGTATTTGGTATTTTGTTGTTTTTAGCCTATTATATATTTTATTATTTACATTTTTTGCCTAATATCATGATATCATTTTCTTTGTCGCACCATAGCTGGTTTGCCTAATGGACCAAAAAACAAAATAAATTTGAAGATCTGGTCAATAAATGGCCTGGTAGTCAATAGTTAAACCCAACAGAAACTACACATTTCAGGGATATTTATTAATAGTTTAGTCATTGAGGTACTTTTGTGTCAGACCATGTGTATGAAGTAGATGTTAATGGGGTAAATTTCCTTCCTCAAATTCACACATGATATACACTTTGAAAAAACTCTGGCTTTCAGTAATCAGAGCCATCACTTAGACATGATTATTCCTACCTTTGAATACAATAATAACTTGGAATAATGTTAACCACTTTTCCTTATTAAAGCTAAGACATGACTCGCCAGTTGTTTAGAGTGGTAACTGGAATTCCCTGGGTAAACCACCATTCAAGTAAGTCGCTGATAACATTGTCACTTGTCCTTAATTAAATTGGAAGAAATACTAAACAGTAGGGCCAAAGCAGGATTTTATATGAGGAATAAACGTTTCTCATTGTCCCACTCATGTTGTTACCCTTGGGGCAATTAATTAAATTGGAAAAAATACTAAACATTAGGGCCCAAGAAGGACTTTATATTAAGACTTAAACATTTCTCAGTGTCCCACTCATGTTGTTAACCTGTCAATATCTACAACAGCCTGAACTGCCAAACTATTTTGGACTTTCTAATGGAAGAATCTTTTGACAAATATTCAAGGGGACATTTGAATCAAAAAGCAGTCATCAAATCTTAATTTGTAAATCTATGCTTTATCCTATAGTGATTTTTAAAAGAATTATAGATCAAGAAGACATGAGTCACATGACTAACCCCAGGCATGAATGGGTTTGTTGGTACAAGCAACTCCGCATAAACCAGATCTAGTGGGACCAGGCCATGCTGACCAGCTGAGCCGAAATCCAATTTTGACATTAACCACATAAACCTGGTTTTATAATATTGGGAAACAGTCTAAAATAATTATATATTGTACATCTTTGCCAGTCTAAATGGTGCACTGGCTACGTGTCACACGCTGTAAAACCCTGCACATGAAGCTATCCTGCTCATGTGCAGGATTTAAACCTTAAATGCTATAGAAGAGGTCGCTGTTTTGGTACGGTTTGAGCAGAATCCGGATGAGAAAATCCTACTTTTCTGACTCCGCCAAAACCTTAAATGGTATACTATGTACTAAGGACCAGCGGAGCAGTACAGCTCAGTCGAAAATATGGACTCTTCTACTCCGGTTTAGCCTTCGTTGCCTGTATAAATCAATACTTCCATAATCTAATACCCACTAGATAAATCCTGGTAATGGGAAAGAAAGGACAAAATACAAAATCTGAACTGTAATTGATAGTTTAATAACTTTATATAAAAATATAGACAACGTTCTTTGACACAATTCTATTTGGCTACATTTCTGTTGAATAAATGTACAAATTGCCACGGTCAAAAGAGTTTTTAATTTACACAATGGATATATTTATATTTATATATATATAGATATTGCAAAATGCTCTTTCTACTTATCATATAAAGTAGTGTTTGTTTTTTAGGTTTTCTCCTGCACCCAGTGCACTCATCAGCACCATCACATGCACAACCTTACTCTAAGGTTCCTGGACTCTTTTAGAGTTCACATAAACACAAAGGTATCACGACAATCTCTCAGCTCACACCTAAAACACACGCTGCCACATTCCAGCTCCTGCATTCTTCTGCGAGGTGATATGAGGTACAACCTATCATGGATTAATAAATATGAATAAAACAGGTCTCACAATATATCTCATATTGTTGAAATCATGAAATTCAGGAAGAAATCAATATTTGGTCATCTTTGCTACTAGTTGACTGCAGTCATGAGGATGAGGTTGAAAACAGCACAATCAGACCTGTAACCTAGCAACACCGACACTGATCTCCGTTGATCAACTGTCTATATTTACAGGTGAAGTATTTTCAACTGTTTCGCAGGTGCATATTTATGATAACCTCCACTGGTGTAACATTAAGTTAGATGTAATATGTGACCAAGTGAACTGACTGGACTGTATTTCCATTCACTCTCAAAGACCAATATTTAATATGGCCAAACCCACAACATTAAACTGATGGAACATAACCTTACAATCCAATCCCATTTACAACGTTCTCGGCACTCATCATCAACCAAAATTGTAATGCATGGAATTGTCTGTAGCAGATCAGAAAGCAGCCTGCTAATTTTGATTTGAACTTTCACTTTTGCTTATGAAAATATTTGAAGATGAAATGCTAATCAGATAGTAACCGACATCTCTCTTTACAAAATATCATATCTATCATGTTTAAGGTCCTCTCTGGGACCATATCTTTTAACCCATATGCTGCTGTAGGCAAATTTGGCGGATACAAAATGATGCAAAGAAATCGAGAAAATGACTGAAATCCTGGCACATGGGTACTCAGCAAAATCTATCCAATGAATACCAACATGACAGGGTTTAGATGGGTTTTTAAAAAGAAATATTTGCATTTTTGTGTTTTGAACAATGCAGCCTCCATTGGAAGGGTTAAAAAGAATATTTCAGAAAATATTTTAGGAGCAATGCTATTTCGAACTCAACTCTTCTTAAAATATTTTATGAATTCATGCTTTCTTACTAGTAAACTTTCATTGAGTATGGTTGTACCAGTCTATACTTTTTGGTGGAAAAATATCTAGTTGGTTGGAAAAAGTGAGTTGCTGACAGATTCTATGCTTAGTAGAGTATTGTCTGAATCTAGGGTATTTATGAACATACCTTAGAATAAAGTAGGACTTAACAAAATATTTGAAAGGGTTTCATTTCTGGAGTTTTTACGGACATTTCTCCATCAAACATTTTCAGATAGGAAGGTATATCTAAAATGGTCAGGCTTGAAAAGGCTACAGACATGAATAGGTTGACAGGACAGTTATATATAGGAAACTGAGCTTTGGTATTTATGTATGCCCTCTCCTCAACATTCAGACTTGCTGTAAGTTTAACTTAATTTTCAGTGCAACTACTAACTGAAAAAGATTTACTTGGATACTTTCCAATTCAAACGTCTGATCAATTTCATAAAGATTTCTGTAAAATGAAACAGGAATTTTTGGGGATCCAAAAGATATAATTTGACAAAACCTGTCAAGTCAACTGATTAGCTTCCAACTCGATACCAAATACTTTTCAACAACTGAAATTCTGTCTATATGACAGATTCTGATGCATGAGCAAGAATTGTATTTCTGTTAAAACCTTGTCAAATATGCATGAAAATTAATCAAAGATTGATTTTAGATACATGCATATATATATATATATATATATATATATATATATATATATATATATATATATATATATATATATATATATATATATATATGTATATATATATATATATATGTATATATATATATATATGTATATATATATATATATATATATATATATATATATATATATATATATATATATATATATATATAATATATATATTCAACATTCCATTCACATTTTTTTGTTTCTTTGGACCTGCAAGTATTGCCAAGAATAATTTACACATAACAAATCATATACATATTTATATACATCATTTCAACTATTCACTCACTTGACACTCTCAAAGTGATCCTTTGATGTATCTGTACATAAGGGATAAAACTGACCACGGCTCACTTTTAAAGAAATTCTTTGTATGCTGAATCTATCCCATGAAACTTGTGTTCGAACAAAGAAGAATCATATACCTTGTACTAATATCATTGAATGAATTTGCATCTTCCATTCATTGCCATAGAATTACCACATCATTGATCACAATCCTCCACCAGAACTGTGTTGAGATTCATGTGGCTGCGCGGCAGATGGATCAGTCTGTAAATTACACCGGGAGTGGGTGAAAAAGGCAGGACTATTTGGGGATATTTCATATTTCTTTCAAGAAACTATTTTGGAAGACATATTAATCAAAACAATACCAACAAACCTTGTTTATTAATCTATTTTTCATTTAGTTTTTTCTATTTTTCATTTCTTTTTTTCATTAATTGTTCTGGTAAATTTATCATTTATCCTATTATTGTTTTCGAAAATTGCATCGAACCAGGTAACTTTTTGAGAGGAGCTCTAGGCATGAATGAGATAAAGTTAAAACATGATGAATGAATGGATATATTAATGCGTGTGGTTCCCACAGTACTGTCTCGATTTGTGCTTAAAAATAAATCATAATATTCTTATTATAATTTAAATCATTTTACTTCATAATAAATTGTACACTTAAAAAACTTTTTGAAGAGAATGTGCTGGTTGTGTATTTAAAAACAAATCTCCTGAACTTTTCTGAAAGATGCTAATGGCTGGAAGATATCACCAAAATAGTCAAGCCTTTTTCTGTGAGTACTATCGCAACATGGGGAACTTGTCTTCATCCCTTCACAACCCACCCTCAATTTCCGCCAATAAATATGAAAATATTTCATCAATCACAACTGAGTTGAATAAAAAATTCTCTATAAATAAGTTAAAAAACCATGATATATGACTGATTGAATTAGCTGCATGTGGCGATCCATTTTCAAATCTCATGGATAAAAGTAATACAACCTCATTTTTTAGCTTCAAACAAAATTTACTTTAAAGGGGAACTAAAGGCTCACATACATATTAGCTTATATGAAAGTAATACACTTATAGAATAGGATGCTGTCCTCCTTTTTCTCTTAGTGAGCCCATGAGGGGAGAATTTTGAGTTTTGCTACCAGCTTCAGCCAGCCCCTAGCAGCCCCTGGTAGCAGCCATGTTGCTCTACTGCTATCAGCTGCGACCTAAATGGGTGGCAGCCCACTTGCTGTGCCCTAGCTCTGGGCAGCGCATCATAGACTGTAGAGCTCTATACACCAAGTCTCTTCGAAAGTTGCATAAAAACTTGTATGAGTATCAAACAGGTAAATGGTAAAATCATGAGCAGCAATTGGTTGTACAAAAAGACAGGGTGGTAGAGTTATTTTTCATATATTTCCTGTTGGTAAATTCAGACAAAAACAGTGGCTAGCATCACTGAATTTCTGTCCTGAAGCATGTATGTAATTTTATGTTCAGACCACTTGGCTGATTTTTTTTTTATACCAGAAATCAAAAATGCAGTCAGGAATACTCAACAGGATGGTGCTGTGCCATTCAACAAAAGGAAGTAACAACTCCTTAAAGGAAAAGGATAAACAAAGGGTTAATTATAACCTTGTGGCATTACACATCTAGATCCCAGGAGACAGAAGTTAATCAACGCAGGAAATAGCTATCAGTACTTGGGACAGCAATCATCTCCTTTAGTATCTGTGTAGGTTACATGAAAGAAAACAGTTTTTGTAGAACAGCTAGCTTCAAGTAAAATCAAATACTGAAAATCTGGATGATTGATGTATATACAAGTATTGTTTTTATTCAACCCTTCCCTCATAGTCTCACAGGTATACAATTTATTTGCAGATGTTGAGCTATGTTCATAAATTTTCAAATAACCTTATGATTTGCTGTCCCCCAAGTTCCCCTTTTATAAGTAATCCTGACTGTGGTTTGTGATTTCTTACATAATATGCATCAGGGAAGTGGTCTGAACATAGAACTGCATACTTCAAGACAGGTGGATTTACTAGTTTCAGTGATGCTAGCCACTGTTTTTGTCTGAATTCACCAACAGGAAATATATGAAAAATAACTCTACCACCCTGTCTTTTTGTACAACCAATTGCTGCTCATGATTTTACCATTTACCTGTTTGATACTCATACAAGTTTTTATGCAACTTTCGAAGAGACTTGGTGTATAGAGCTCTACAGTCTATGATGCGCTGCCCAGAGCTAGGGCACAGCAAGTGGGCTGCCACCCATTTAGGTCGCAGCTGATAGCAGTAGAGCAACATGGCTGCTACCAGGGGCTGCTAGGGGCTGGCTGAAGCTGGTAGCAAAACTCAAAATTCTCCCCTCATGGGCTCACTTAAAGAAAAAGGAGGACAGCATCCTATTCTTGAAGTGTATTACTTTCATATAAGCTAATATGTATGTGAGCCTTTAGTTCCCCTTTAAAAGTGACTCAGTAAATTAAAAGTTGACCATTTTATGAAGTCAGAACTGTTGAAAGATAAAACCAAAATGAATTGATAAAATGTGTTTAATATTTTATTCAATGGTCACTCACTGAAAAGGATATCCGAAATTTAGTGGTCTTCATCCATTTAAAATAATAAGAAAACTCATGACTACCATTATACAGATACCTCAAAGAATATATAAGTTAAGATTGTCTTCTTGACTGACAGTTTGAGAAAAACCCACATGTTAAAAACTGAAAGTTAAAAAAAATGCTTAAGGTGAATCAGAAACTGTACAAACAGGCATTAGAAACAGAATAATTTACATTCATCCAGTCCTTTCTCTCTTAAGTTATACAATATCAGACTTCAGTTCAATAAATAACCTTTAAATTATGTGTATATAATGGATTGCATTGACCCTAGTCAATGTCCACCATTTCCCTGTCCTAAAGTAGATCCTTTTCCCAGACAACACATCATAATGGCATAGAGTATGGGTTGCACGATTCACTCCGGTACACAATAAATATGTGAACACACCCAAGATAAGAATACATTCATGTTCAGGTATTTTCAATCTAATTTTCGGGAAAATGGGTGAATAAAGATAAGTAACGGAAAACAACATCTGGTTGTCTCTTCATCGAAAAATATGAATGGTTGTTTTTTTAAGAAGCAGAAATTTATGGAAGCACAGCACTTTTTAAGAATAACCCTTGTAATGCTGAGGCTACTTTCCTCCAAGGCACAAGGATGCAAAGATTTTGGATAACCATCCAAACCCTGTCATGTTGGTATTCATCAGAAAGCTCTCACTGAGTACTCTCACATGAGTACCCATGTGGCAGGGTTTCAGTCAATTGTTAGGTTTTTTTGCATCATTTTGTATTGGCAAAATTAGCCACCACCAGCATACAGGTTAATGGAGGCAAAGCTCTGTCACTGACTTAGCAACACTTATTGCATTTGATTTTACTGAAATCGTGATAGGTTCTAAAATTTATGTGAATATCTAGTTTGCTGAAGTGTAACTTTCAGTGAGCCACATACTATTAGAATGTTTGTATCCATGTATAACTTATTCATCATATTCACCACTTCAGATTCATGAATATATTCATCTAAGAGTGTACTCTTTCAACCCCCTATTATGCAGGTGTCATTTCACAATCGATTCTACACACAAACACAAGATGTAGTAACCTTTGATCATGTAAATGGTATTGTGACAGTCACATGTTTGAAACAAGCACAGTCTAGTTTGAAGTGAGGTTTCAGCAGATATCTTTCATACAAAAGCATCATTGATGATGCTCAGATACATAATAACCACTATTGAATAAGATTCATTCATCTAAAAATCAGGTGGGATCCAAATGTTAGTGATAAGAAGTGACCCAAACATCCAAAATTGAAAGAAATTTGGAGTGGATTTCTGTGAGTGTAAAAGCTTTAATTATCTGTTCAAAGCAATAAATAACAGAAGGGAAATGTGTTTGGAATAAAATATTGACTACAATCATTATGGAACACCTGAACAATTATAATAAAACCTGTTTTAAAAGAATTAAGATGGCACATATTACTTGATCTTTTAAGGGACAAACACAAATCGGCAGCCTTAATCCTAAAGATATGCAAGAGGTCAGACATATATATAATTTCTTTCATCTCTTTCAATTTTCAACATGGAGCGGAGTTTTTTAATTAAAAGATATCTTTTTAATACTGTTAAAAGGGTTAAAAGTTGTCTCAGAGACTGTGGCATAAAACTTGGAGAATGATAAGCTATCAGGCCAAAGGTACCATTTCCAAACATTTGTAAGTCCAGTCCAACTCTATTCAAGCATGTGTCCCCCATGTAGCTCCAGGCAAAACCACAGCATACACGCCGTTACTAGTGAGACATCTCTATTAGTGTGATATGTAGGTAAATAAATGAGAATCGTTCCCATGAAAGTCAGGGTCTTAGCCAGGATCTTGAAACCGGGTGCCCAAATTGGCAATTGCCAAATTTTTGGGCTTCCTATTTTTCAAGGGAGACCAAAATATAGTCAGGTTACAACCATAAACATGTATTTATTTATTGAAATAAGGCATATTATCCCTATCATGGGAATTGTATTGAGGTTGAAAAACTTGAAATTGACATTTTAATGACTTAATCACAAAAAAGTTAGGTGTCCTGGGGGCGCTGATTTTTTAGGGGTTTGGGCGTCCAAATGACACCCAGACACCCTGCTGGCTAAGATTATGCATGAAACTACCATTCCACAGCAGTGGCTTAGCCAGGAGGGTGACTGGGTGTTATCAGGACATCAAACATATTAATGTCATTAATCATAAAATCAAAATCTTAACCCATTAATGCTCACTGCGGCCAAAAATTGTCTGACAATTTTGATGAAATCTTGTAGGCAAAAGCATAGTTCGATTTGATGGAGAAATGTTAATCAGGATATTAACTTTCCTTAATATTTTGTGAAATCATTCTCAAATACATGGCTAGAATTAGATTCAGATGATGTGCAAGGGCATCTGGACAGCCAAAATCCTTAAGAATCACACGCCAATGACACCATGACAACTAAATGTTTTGATCAGGTATTTCTTAATATGTCATTCCAACTAATATACTTTTAACTTAGAATATTCATTTAAAATGATTACTGGGGTCATCATTGAAAATACTGAACATTTTCATAGAAAAGAAGGTACTTGTTTAATGTTTACAATTTGTTGACTGAAGAAATTATGGACTACCTTGACAATTATCAGACCCAAAATTTGATTCCCTACTTAGTACTTAGGACATCTAGTTTCAAAATTCTGGCCCTCACAAGGATTCATTTTATTAATGCACATCTTTTGAACAAATAGTGAAGACTATTTAAAATGAAAATGGGGGCTCCAGATTTAACTGATTAAGGACATAGCAATTAATTGTAGTCAGTAAAAAAATATGGCAGACTTCTTAATTACAATCTTCTTGATACTCTTTCAATTTCAATTAATTTTCAGTAAGCTTTTCTATTGAGTCTATTTTTTAGCAGTGACAGGGCTGAACATTAAGGGCTTGCTTAAATCAATATCTAAACTGAATAAATAAATATTTTGATTCGCAATTTGTGAGTACAGTCCCATATTTATAAATAGAGAATGAAGAATGAATAACCAATGGATGGTGAGAAAAAGCTTTAGACTGGTACCCGAATCCAAAGAGATAAAATGATACCTTAAAATTAAAGTGATTAATGCTCTTAATGTTAAGCCCTGAAAAAATACCATTGTCACAAAACCAAAACATGAAGTGTATGTTTTTTCTCACAGGTGACAAGACTGGCTATCTCACTTTGGCAAGATCAGAATTGTGTATGGAAGTCGGACTGTAGGTCTACTTCCTCTACCCCCAAGATGACCTCATTGGCCTCCTTATTACAGATAATGGCATCGTTGACGAGCCTCTTGACAGACTTGACGTCCTTGTACATATCCTCATCCAGCTCCAGGTCCGGCAGTATTGCCTGCATGAGCCTGAGGATCTTGCTGAGAAGCTGCTGGAGACACTTATCCGGAGCTTTGCAGAGAGACACGCGCGGTTCCAGGGCAGGATTGGGTTCTATGCTGGAGCAGTCGCTATCGTACTCACCGTCGTCCGAATCGCACTCGTCGTAAATCACCTCCACGATCTTATCAAGGACATCCTCCACGGAGCCTGTGTCGCGGTTAAAGTGCGGCGGATACTCCAGTCGTGGAAACACAACCAGTAATAGATCACAGACGACGTGACGTAATGAAACGAGCTGCTTGAAGCTTTGTAGGAAACCTTTTTCGTTGAACTTGTAGAAGCCGTTATGCTCCTGGTAGTGGAGGTAGCACGGGTACCTGGCCGGGTGGGGAATGCGGCGAGATGCGGCCTTATTTGGATGTTTTTCCGTGACCCGCATGCTGGCCGTATCCGGGTCAGATGACGAGTTCATCCTCACGGCAGTTTCCAGACCCGCAGCCTGCTTAAGGTCTAGCTGCTCAGGGTTGCTGGAGGATGAGGAGGATGAGGATGACGAGGAGGAGGTGGAGGATGAGGACGAAGATGAGGACTGTCTTGCAACGGGCTCCAGCTCAGGTTTGGGAAGAGATGGTAAGGAGGTCTCCGTGGGACTGAACACAGAGTCCGACAAACTACTCTCCATGCTGAGGCGTTTTTGTTTCTGTCTTTGTTTGGGAGGTAGGGCGAAGAGCCACTTGTGCTCATGGGATGAGCCATTCTTGGGCTGTCCATCTGAGGCAGTTGAGAGTGTCCGTGTACTATCCAATTTCACTTCTCTTTCCAGTTTGAGATGTTCACCTGAGGAAGACAGGCTGCCCAAGCTTGAGGGCTTAGAAGCAGAGGCCACCGCAGCAACAGTAGCATTAACTACGGTCGCCTTGCGATGGTGGGAATGTTTACTATGGATATATGGTCCGGATATTTCACTGGTAAAGAGCATATCCTTCCTGCTCAGCTCTTGCTTCATATCTTTCTCCTCCAAACCTTTAGCTAGTTCAGCTATCTGCAGAGACAGATCCTCATTTTCATCGTCAGAATCAAAAAGACTCACACTAGATTTAATAAATGCAGATCCAGTTTTCTGAGCATCATGGTGACTCCTTTCAGAAGTCAAGGCTTTTGGAGCAGCCTGTACCACTGAAGGTCTGCTACTATTCAAATTCGGCACTGCAGACTTTCCTTCCTCCTTGACCTGACCAGCAACTACAGACTCCCTGTTGACATTCATAGATTTCATTTGATCCATGAATGTCCTATGTGGAACATTAGTTGGTTCTTCTGGTGTACCCAGTACTGGAGACCACTTACTATTTGGTTTCTTGTCAGCTGTTTTGTGTGACTCAGAGGGTGTCCGAGAAGAGCTGCTAGAAGTTCTCTCATTTTCACCATGCCTATCACCAGATTTCGACCTCCTTTTGCTTGCAGAATTGAGTTGTTTTTTGTTGAGTTTCTTACCACTTTCAACTATTTCACTTTCCTTGGGGGATATAAGTGGAGCCACCGGGGGCTTATCTTTATTTTCTGACTTTGCTCCTTTGTCTCCGCTGTCGTGCCGTTTGCGCTCCACAAAGGCAAGGAAAGAGGACTGGAATGATGGCACAGGTGGACTTGAGGGTAGGGACCCAGGGGACAGGGCAGGGTCTGAAGTCCTGGACCATGGCACTGCGGATGTGGCCCGACCAGGACTATTAGGACTTATTAAACCTGCCTTATCGGACACAGCAGTTCTAGGCTGAGGACTCGCTCCAGTTCGTGAGCCCTTGTTGGGCTCGGGAATCTTCACAGTAACAGCCTGCATTTTATCACTATCTAACCTTCCCAGCACTGGGTCCGCAAGACGCTCACTGATGTCTCCACCGGCTGCGCCATAACCAGGCATGCCAGGGCCCCTTCCAGGGGGAGACTTACACACATTCTTGGAGGACTCAATGTCGGGAGTCATGGAGGACTGAGAATGACGTATGGCAGAATGTTTCGCAGAATGTTCAACAGCTTTACCTACTCTTCCTTTCGGGCAATCCGCCGTCGTTTTTGCCCAGTTGGCCGTAATGCCGCCAGGTGGAGCTCTGCCTGCAGAGGCTGAAGGACTTTTCGTGGGGGGATGTATGGAGGACTTCGTAAGAGGACTTGGAGTGCTCTTGCTACAGGGACTAGTGGGTGTGAGGGGGCTCGGGGCAGAGGACAGCGGAGAAGTCCCTGTCGAGCCACAGTCATGATGTGTTGTTCCGTTCTGTCTCGGTGCCACAGCAGCGAGATCATGCGACACAGACGTTTCACACACAGAATGAGATAAAGTTTTCCTATGATTTGGCGTGCTCTGTAGTAACGAGCTAGACCCACCGTCTGAGTCAGTCTTATTGGTGGGACAGTCGGAGGAGGGCGTACTACTGGTAGACTTAATGCCACTTTCAACAACATGAGTATCTTGACTACTCTTAGTCCGTTTGCGCGAAGTACCTAATTCGTAGGATTCGTGGTTATTCACATCCTGTTGTTGCCCTGAGCGCCGCCTAGCAGGCTTATGAGTGGTCGGCAATTCGTCGATAAGATTCCAGGCTGCCGATAAGCTGTTCCTGGTTTTGCGGCCAGACATGTGATTGAGGCCGTCAGCACCGTCTAGTTCAGCGAATGCACTACTGACTGTTTTGTGTAACTTACTCTCAGCAGCAGCCGTGGCAGCAGCAGCGGCTGCAGCACTGGGAGACTTGCGCTGCGAGTTCACATGTTCTGAGTGACCACGATTTGGAATATCAATTTTGTGTTCTATATCTGACACTCGCCGTGACTTCCTGGGAGACTGATGAGACTGCCGTAATGACTCCATTTTGTCATTGCTGACATTGGTAGATTCCACAGTGCCATTTTTACTGGTGTGCTTTTTGCGCCCAGGTGAACATGTTGGTTTTAATGGAGTTCTGTTATTGTCAGTGCTGCCTTTCACATCATCAATATTTATGGAAAGTGCAGAATCCTTGTGACATTTATCGTTACTAATTTCACTTTTGGTAGTTACACTATCTAAGAGGTTGTTGTATTTTCCAACCTTCTCTTTATTTTCCAGCTCAGTGGCAGTCCTATCTGCTTCCACTGACACACTCTTAGTAATCCGTGCACTTTTCTCACATGAACCACTATTCCGTGTCCGTTTCCCACTTATAATAAGGCTCTCACCTTTCCAATCAACATTAGTTCTTTCTTCCGTCGGCGTGGGAGTGTTTTCAGATTTCACAATCTCATTCACAGAGCTCTTGCCTGTATCACTTAGTGTTGCAGGTATGACACAATTTTCCTTAAAACTTTTCTCAGCCTGTGGAAGAGTAACGGGCACAAAAGAATTATTTCTGTATCTAGTTCTCGTGGTGTTTCCAGTTTGGCCCTCCCAGCACGTACCGGCCATCCTGGGCACTGGCCGCTTACTATCCTCATAACTCTTCACAGCAGCCTTAGTCCTAGGTGCCGTGGGAACTTCCCTGGGAACTTCCCTGGAATTACTGACCACTGGTATCCTGTCAGGAGCGCTGACAGGGTGACTGACAGGATGACTGACAGGATGACTGACAGGATGACTGACAGCTTCCACAGGTAAAGTGCTGCCACCTATTGTTGCATCTGAGGAGTTGGAGGTCTTATTTTCAGCAACGGGAAGGACCTCAGCTGTGCTATGAGTTCTTGCGCGAAGCCGTCCCGCCACCGGCGATGCAACATGTGACTCCTCCTCCACTTTTGCCGCCGCAACAGCATTGGAGAGTAGAGTAGCTGCTGCTGCCTTTGGCTCTGGCTCCCTAGGTTTAATCTGTGTGAAGACATCTTCACTTTGCTGCACAACTGTGTTGGATGGTTTTGGCTTCTCAGTCTCATAAATAGTTTCACTGGTGACTAGGGCTTTCTTTGATTCAGAGGTCTTAGGACTTGAATAAATACTTTTGGTACTTTTTACACACAGTTCAGGCCTTCCGGGACCTTGATCATTGTTTATCTGCACAGGTGCAACAGGTTCTTCACTGAGTTTATTCACATGGATTTCAGGTTGCGTCGCTATCGGCTGAGGCTTCACCTCTGCGACAGGGACAGGAGTGGTTCTTATCACCAAAGGTTCCACTAAAGGTACACACGGCTCAGTTGGAGGTTTTCGAGTCCTTAAGCGTCGTCGTATATCAGGAAGAGTGTCAAAACTATCCGCATTTTCATTGTCACTAAAACTGTAAGTGCTCCTTGTTCGTCGTTTCTTTCCCTCACCGGCACTTTCATTGGTCTCCTCCTCCCTCGGCCGGAGACCCAAGCTATTTCTCGTCCGTCTGGGTTTAATTTCATTCACTTCAGGTATGGGATCTGGTTCCAGGTAGTTTGAGCTTGTATCGTGAATTTTAATCGTGAAATTATTACCCACTTTTATGCGCACTGGTTTCAACTTAGGAAAGCTGTCCGATTCATTCCAGCTATCCTCGTACTTATCCCACACATTTGTCTCTCTGTCATCATCAGATGATTGGAATTCATAGGCCCGTTTCTTTTTCTTTCGCTTGGAGCGATCGTGGTGCTTTTTGCGTTTCTCCTTTTTGTGATGAGACTCCTTATGAGGTGGAGCTGAGAGGGCAGGCTCTGAGCCTGGCGTGACTAGTTGATACTGCACACACGTGCCACCTACATCGGACACTTTACGGAGCTTTAATTTCAGCGGAGATGGCTTTAAGGATTCCTCCTCCAGCACCTCCTCTAGATGTGGCAGCGGTGGTGGTGGTGGTGGTGCTGGCGGCAATTCCGGATACACCTTGCAAATAATGCGAGGAATTTTCTTTATCCGCAAACATGGTACTCGTGGTACTCTTTTACGGTATGACGGTTGGAAGTGCCGATGGGTTCTGACTAGATGTGTTGCAAGCTTGGACCTCTGCGCATAGCCCCCAGAGCATCTGAAACAATAACACAGTAAATTGGATGAGCAAATTCAGAAACATTATCATCCTGCTTTTTATCTAAGAATCTTGGAGACTCCATTTATCATCAAATAGACAAATTTTCCACATGGCATGTTTGAATGATTTCTTATGCTTGTTATTTTGCTGAGGCTAATTATCTTATTCTAGAATGCCAGTTACCGTGATGCTCTATGAATATTATGAAATAGTTAATAGCTTGGTTGAGCATTTATTCATCCTAGACACAGTTTATGTATATTACTTTGCCTCAGTTCAAATCCAAATTTATTATGATTAGGATCCACAGTGATTGCTTTTGTGATAACCTTAGTCAATTGTACATATAGTGCAATAGGTGTGGGATTTGAGAGTTTTTCATATAAAACTGAACAAGTTCAATTAACCCTTCAGGGTTGAACCCTAGTAGCCATGACAAGTTATGCCACCCATAGTCTTAGCCAACAGGGCGTCATCTGGACACCCAAGCCGTCAACTATCACCCCTCAGGACACCCAAATATATATTTTTTTAATTTCCTAAAAATGTCAATTTAAATCATCTAATGAAAAATTGTCACCTCA